>OY728120.1:232289244-233539244 GCA_963277665.1 Viscum album
TACATGTTTGAATTCTGTATGGGTACCTAAAAATTGTATTACTAGTCCTATTGGACCCAAATTAGCTTGGGTACCAAAATTGTCAATTAAATGATTTTTGTAGGAAAAATACCTTAGATGTCTCAAGAACGACATATGGTACATGGACAGTGGATAATCTAGGCATATTACTAGAGACCCATCAAATTTTACCTCATACAACACATGTTATGGAGGCACTATTACTTTTGGAGACAATTCCAAAGGTAAAGACAAAGTTTTTGGTAAAGTTATTATTTTATATTCTACGTTTATTTCAAAAAAATTATATGTTGAAGGTTTAAAACATGATTTAATTAGTATATCACAATTATGTGATGATGGAATGGAAGTTAAATTTCAAAATGATAAATTTTTAGTTTTTAAAGACGATTCTTTATTATTTTATGCTAATCAAAAAGATAATCTTTATACTATTTATTTTGATGAACTAACTATTCAATATGTAAAGTGTTTGAATGCTGTATAGAATGAAAAAATCCTTTGGAACCGATGTTTAGGACATGTTAATTTCAAATCGTTGCATAAGCTCTCAAAGCATGAGAATTTTTTACAGCTTCTTTCTTTGAAGAAATAACAACTTCATGTTTGTGACGCCTGTATGAAAGGGAAGCTACATAAAATTTCTTTTAGACCTACCAATCATATAAGTACTATTAAGCCTTTGCAGTTGGTACATCTTGATTTATGTGGTCCAACTCAAATTACTAGCCTTGGTGGAAAGAAATATACTTTAGTTATTGTTGATGATTATAGTAGATTTACTTGGGTATATTTTCTAGCTCATAAAAATGATACTTTATCTAAATTCACTGCTTTCTATAAATTAGTTCAAAATGAAAAAGGTTGTATAATTATTTCTATTCATATTGATAAAGTAGGTGAATTTCATAATTTAGATTTTGAGAAATTATATGAAAAGAATGGATATTTTCATAATTTCTCTACTCCTAAAACACCACAACAAAATGGGGTTGTAGAACGTAAAAATAGAACTCTTCTTGAAATGGCTCAAACTATGTTAATTGAATATAATCTGCCAAGATATTTTTGGGCTGAGGTTGTTTTTTCTACATGTTATATTTCAAATAGAATTATTATTAGAACTTTTCTAAAGAAAAATCCATATGAAATATTCAAAAATAAAAAACCTAAAGTTGGTTATTTTTAGAGTTTTTGGATGCAAAGTTTTTATTTTAAATTAAAAGGATAATTTAGATAAATTTGATGCTAAAAGTGATGAAGGTATTTTTCTTGGTTATTATAATAATATTGAATATTATATAGTTTATAATAAAATAACGATGGTTATTAAAGAATCTGTTAATGTTATGTTTGATGAAAATAATGTTAAAATAAATTTTGATTCTAATGTTATTGATGATGAGTTTAGAGATTTTAATTTTGGTGAATATATTCTTCAAGATAATAATGAATTAATGAAGGGGGAGCATACTCCTTCTCAACCTGATCCAAGATCATGGAATATTCACAAATATCATCATGTTGAAAATGTAATTGGAAATGTTTATTCTCGTGTCAAACCCAAAAATTTTATTTTAAATTATTGTGCTAATTCTGATTTTATTACAGATTTTGTTCCTTTTAATATTAATGATGATTTAAAAGATGTGAAATGGATTGTTGCTATGCAAGATGAATTAAATCAGTTTGTTAGAAATAATGTTTATACTTTAATATAATTTCTTGAAGATAAGCTACTAATTGGAACTAATTGGATCTTTAGAAACAAGCTGGATGAATCTGGACAGATTGTCAAAAACAAAGTCAGACTTTTTGATCAACGATACTCTCATGAAGAAGGTATAGACTTTGAAGATTCATTTGCACCTATTTCCAGGTTATAAGCAATTAGAATTTTATTATATTTTACATGTTTATGAGGTTTTAAATTAAATCAAATGGATGTAAAAAGATATTTCTTAAATGGTTTTATTACTGAAGAAGTTTATGTTTCTCAACCCCCTAGTTTCGAAACTGAAAAATTTCTCAACCATGTTTTTAAGTTATCTAAAGCTTTATACGGTCTCAAACAAGCACCTAGTTCTTGGTATGAAAGACTTTCTTTATTTTTATTAAAAAATGGTTTCAAGAAAGGAAAAATTGATCCAAATATTTTTATTAAAATACCTTCTAATGATATTTTAATTGTTCAGATCTATGTTGATGATATATTTTTTGGGTCATCTAGTGAAATACTTTGTAATGATTTTTCTTTATTGATGTCTTCTGAATTTGACATGAGTTTAACGGGAGAATTAAAGTTCTTTCTTGGACTTAAAATTTCTCAAAGGAAAGATGGAATTTTTCTTAATCAATCTATGTATGATAAATATTTAGTTAAACGATTTGGTCTTTATTTCTCTAAATCCATGAAAACTCCTATGCGTACTAATTTTAAATTAGATATTGATGCATCTGGTAAATCACTTTATTTTACAGTTTATAGTGATATGATAGGTAGCTTGCTTTATTTAACTGCATCTAGACCTGAAATCATTTTTAGTGTTTGTTTATGTGATAGATTTCAATATGATCCTAAACAAAGTCATATTAAATCTATAAAAAGAATAATTAGATTTGTTAAAGGAACTTTTGATTCTGGTTTATTTTATCCAAAATATAATTGTTTTGATTTAACATCTTATTCTGATTCTAATTTTGGAGGCTGTAGAATTGACTGAAAAATCACATCAGGTATGTGTCATTTTTGGGAAAATGTTTAATATCATGGTCATGTACAAAACAATTATCTATTGCTTTATCTACTACCGAAGCTGAGTATATCTCTACTTCCAGTAGTTGTGTTCAAAGTTTATGGATTAAGAAAAAATTATGTGATTTTGGTGTTTATCTCGATAAACTACCAATTTATTGTGATAATACATCTGTAATTTCTATTTCTAAAAACCCCTTACAAAATTCTATAACAAAACATATTGATCTTAGATTTCATTTCAGTTGAGATCATGTGAATAAGGGTGATATTGTTTTAGAATTTATCCCTTCTGAAAATCAGCTTGCAGATATTTTTACAAAGCCTTTAGACTCTGCTCAGTTTGCGAAAATTAAATTTTCTCTTAGTATGTTGGAATTTTAAATTTAATTTGTTACAATTATTTAGGGGAGCATGTTTTCACTTTTTTTTATTTACAAAAAGGGGGAGAAGTTTTGGAGAGAAGCTTTGGGGATAAATAATTTGGTTTTAATCATTTTAAAAATTCATTTATGGTTTAAATGTTTTGGTTTTGTAATCAAAAAAAGGGGGAGATTTATTATTCATGTGAATATTTCCTTTAATTTTATTTCATGTGATTTTGTTTGATTAATTTTCCCCTGTATTTTGATGATATCTTGGTTTTAGAAACTCTACATTTCATTTTTTTAAACATTTCTGTATTTATTTAACTGAAACTTCTACAGTTATCCTATTTACATGAAACTTGATTCTATGGAAAGATAAAATGATTATATTGATTTAAATAGTTTACATCAAAGTCTAAAAATATCTTTTTTATGGACTTTTAATTACTTGATGTTATATTATGCTGTTTTGTAGTAGCAGTTTTTCCCGAATTGTTTTGCTTCTCTTTTTTAATGATTTTAGGATCTGTAGATGTCGATTTTAATTGGTTTTTTTTGAAAGATAATAATTTTTTCAACAAATCATTTTTTTTTACCAAAGTATGAATCTGCTATTACGATTCCTTAAAAATTGGTTGAAGTTTGTCAAAATATTCTGTCCAGATTTCTCACAAAAGTATGGTTCATTTTTATCTCACAAAAGTATGGTTCATTTTTATCTCACAAAAGTATGGTTCATTTTTATCTCAAAAAATTATGGTTCATTTTTATCTCACAAAAGTATGGTCATTTTTATCTCACAAAAGTATGGTTCATTTTTATCTCACAAAAGTATGGTTCATTTTTATCTCACAAAAGTATGGTTCACTTTTATCTCAAAAAAGTATGGTTCATTTTTATCTCACAAAGTATGGTTTACTATTCATACCTTACATTACTTTATTGTTCATAACATACATTACGTTACTATTCATACCATACGTTATGTTACTGTTCATACCATACACTACGTTACTATTCATACCCTACTTTAAGTTATTGTTCATACCCTACGTTACGTTATTCTTCATTTCACAAGGTAAGGTTTGGCAACTATAAGTTACTATTCATTCCAAAGTTAATGTTCACTTCGAAGATACTGTTCATTCTGAAGTTATTGTTCACTCTGAAGTTACTATTCACTTCGAAGTTACTGTTCATTCCAAAGTTACTGTTCATTACGTGCAATTTTTAAAAAAAATTGATTTTCTGCAAATATATGGATTATTTTTTAACTTTTTTTTTGTGAAAAATTATCATTAAATATAAGGATCGTAATCAAAGAGTTTTTAATATTTTTTGTTCTATATTTAGAGAGAAAATTTAATAAAGTTTTTCAATGTCTTTTACAAAAAAAAATTAGACTTTTCAAGATTGTTTAAATTCAAATGTTTGAATTTAATTTCAGAATTAGCTGCTAGTTTTCAGGAACTATTTTAACAAAGTTTAAATCATTTTAAATGGATTTAAAATTTTATTTTGAATAATTCAATGCTTTTATTATTCTGGAGATTTTATTGGAAGACTTATTCAAAATAATTTGAATTCCTTTATTAGATATTTATTCTACAGGAATAAAAAAGCAACAGTGTTGCTATTTTCATGGAGATATTTATGGGAGCTCATAACTCATTTAATTTCGAATATCCTAAGGAAGCGGAGCTGCTGCACCTGCTATAAATTTTTATTCTCTATATATATATTTCTCTCTTGTAGGAAAAATAACAACACAATAAAAAGAGAAAGTGCTGTGAACTTTGAACCTGTTGTGCATTTTCAACGTCCTGTGACACTCTGCTTCACCACCTGCTCATTCTCTCAAGCGCTGAATTAATTCTGTTTCGACTACAATTGCTTTGACGAGACGTGCTAATCTAAACCTCAAGAACCAGTACCTGTGCTTTATTTTTTATCTTCTCTTTCATCTGGTTCTCAGTCTGTAGCACTACTTTCCATCTCTCACACACACTTTATTTTTCTATTTATTCTTTTGCACACAGAAGCATTATTTTTTATTCTTTTTCTTTGGGTTGTGACTCCCAGATTCTAAATTCAGGACCTTAGGGTTGTAAATCCCTATATCTAAAGTCAAGAATATTTGGGTTGTGACTCTCAGTATCTAAAGTCAGGTTGTAAGGGTTGTGACTCCCCACATAAAAGTTAGTGTCGTGGTTATCCCTCCACTATAAAAGGATTTTGTAATTGGGTTATGATTCCCCTTTAAAAATCATTTTTAGTGAACACGTATCTCTCACCATGTAGAGAGGTATAAGAGTTGATTAGGCCCAATTTGGACCAAACTACTATAAAAAACATCCTTGAATTATTTATTTATTTTCTCCACTGCTAATTAACCTTGATTATTTACATTGATAATTAATTTATTTGATTTAAATTTTTTAATCTGGTCTATTCACCCCCCCCTCTAGACCATCTTCCATTACCCTGTCTGACCTAACACATAGGGCATCCCATGATCTAGGAAGACATGTGTTTGAGGGTGACTTATGACTTATCTAACTTTTCTTATTGTCAATGAAAGACCAAGATGAATTTTCCTAGTGTCACTGCATAACTTGGGTTACATGTCTAGATAAAATCAAAATATTTGGCTGGAAAGTCTAGAGGAATTCTCAAGGCATGGGTGGTGTGTTTGGAGGGTGTTATGTGACTTTATTTGACATGTCCAAGGGATATCGTATGATCCAAATAGTATGTCGATAGAGCATCGTGTGATTTGAGAAACATATCCTGATGTTATCGCATGATCTTGGTGAGCCATGAAAAGCTTATGAGAATCAGTGTAAATTATCTTCATGTAAGTCTCTCATATTTTTATTTTTTATTCCATACTTTTTTGTCTATGTTCCTTAGGAAATGTTAGATTATTTTATGTTTTGCATGACTTTTCATACATAAGGGTCCTTCTTTGTATAATATTATTGATATGCCAGAAGTTCTTCATGTGATCTTGAGAGATCACATGAAGTGTCAATGTATGCCTCATGATCTATTAGGTTGTTCCCCATATTTTACTTAGCGGAATAACTTTGTGATCACGTGATTGGTTGCTTCAAGAAGTCAACTCCTTCTCTCCCATGTGTGATCAATCAAGGATTTATGGATGATATAATCTATTTTTTTCTTAGGGGGAGGGTTTTATAGCCCCTTCCACCTCAGTTATATGACACCTTTCCTAGCATGTATCTCATAGATTTGCATTGTAGTTGGTGGAGGGTCTTGGTGTCACACACTTCACAAGATCCTACAATAGGACATCTATGAGGTATCACATGTTTTTCAATGACCCTAAAAATGTCTCTTCAATACCCCATTTATTGTTATTCATCCAATAAAATGAATTTTTTCTAACCATTTGGAAATGTTAGGAAGCTTTTACAAAGCCAGTTCGACATGTATAAGAGTCTACACAAGATCTGGATACCCATGGAAAGGATTTTGTGTTGTCAAAGATGACTCATCTAGGGTATTTTATAAGGCAGAATCAGCTTGTTAAGAGGGATTCTTCAAGATTATGATGACATGTCGAGGGGTCTCACGAGATCGTGATGGGTTTCCAAGGGATCCTACATGAGCTCAGGTTGTCATGTCTGAGGGCCTTTGTGATACCATATTAGCTTATAGACAGGGACTCGTGTGATCAATGGTGACCACCCAGGGCATATGTCCTCTTTCACATGAAGGCCAACATATCTCATTCCACAAGAATCTTCCATCATTTCCCCTTTTATTTCCTTTTTTATTTTACAAGGGTTATGAATCTTATGAAGTTGTGAAAATTTTGTCGAAGAAAATCAATCTCCATATCTATAATGCATCATATGAAAAATAATGTGTCTTGTGGTGGTGTGAAAGCATTATCATGGATAACCCTTTTATTTGTCTTTAGAGCCAGTAGAGGCAATGCAGAGCTGAATGGACATGTCCGAGACACTTCATATGATGCAGGGGGAATGGCAGTGGGATCTTGCATGGCATTTTAGATATGTCACCAAGGAATTTGTGAGTTATTACAGACTGTATGAGCATGTCACATGAATATCTTTGACCACAAAAGTCTTCTGCCTTCTGTATACTTTTCCCCTTTATTTCACAAGGGTTTTGGATGATTGTCCAGCATCTGACAGTTTGAAAAGTCACATGGCATGGAGGGACTTGTCTGGAAGACTCTACATGATTAAAAAGTGTCTTGTGTACCTTTGAAAGAATATAGGGTAATATAAGTGGCTCTGAATGATCTCAAGAAGATCATGCACTACACATGACCCATTCCATTGACCTTCCAAAGGTCATGTGATCATGTGTCCTTTAGGGTTTTATGTGATCTGTGTATTTTTTCCACCTTCTCTTCCTTTTTTGTGGAGAAAATATACCCATGTTTCAGGTATTTCTTCCCTTATAGAATTTTTGATTTTCATTTGGCGAGCATCAATAATGGTATATTATTATAAGAGAAATTTATGTTGATTAAAAATACTTTCATTTTCCACATATATGTTTTAATATTAAAATTATTTCATAACATATTTAGAACATGAATTTGATAAAATCAAAATAATTTTTAAATTCTACATAAAAAATTATCATAATATAAATTTTTTGTATTTTTGTGAAATAATTATTTGTAGGTGAATAGTTAAAAATGTAGTTTTTCACTAAAGTTTTATTGATGGCTATTTCAAGAAGTATGTATAAATTAAAAACTTATAAAAAAATCCATGATAAAAATTAATTTATTTAGTGAAATGATTCATTTAAAAATTCATTTTTTGATTTATAAAACCCATGTATAACATTTTGAAAATTGAGAAAATATTTTCAATAAAAACTATTTTTAGTCTATTTCATTTAATTTAGTTTTATCTAGGTTTACTTTTTTTAGATTTATTTTAATGTTAAATAAAACTATTTTATGTAATAATAAACCACTTATTTCCATTAAAATAAAAAAATGACAATTTATTCCTTAAAATAACATTTATGCTTAAAAATAAATTTTTTTGTTAAAACTGGTTTTATATATTATATGCGCTAATGTTAAAATTAATTTTGATTACCCATAAAAATTTAATTTCATAAAATGGATTTAATATTTGGAATTATTAGTTCCAAATTATTTATCATTTTATTTTTATTAATTAATATTAAATCACTTAAGCAAAATTAATTACTATGGTAAAAATAGGAAATTTTAAAAGTGAAAAATATAATAGTAATGTAATTAAAAACATGTTAAAAACATGTGTAAAAATGTATTTTTGAGGATTTATAAACCTTAACCCTTCCCCCAATCACTTATTTTCTATTATTGGATCCCTTTTCCCATTGAATATTTACTTGTACTTTTTATATTATTTAGAAAAATTCCATTTCTCTCACTTTTAAAAGGAGATCACATGAACCCCATTTCTCTACTCATTATTAAGCATACACTAAAAAAACTCCACCGTATTCTCTATTTAACTCTCTCCCCACGTCTTATAATCCTTTTTTCATCCAAAATACTAAGTTAATGATCCTTAATGTGTTACTCAATAGAGAACATACAAAGGGAGATGTAATATTCTCAATCGAACTCTTTTAATTATTTTATGATTCTTGCCTATAAAATTTATTATATCTATGAGATTATGATAAAATAATGATTATTAATATACTAAAATTATATCATACTAATGGAATAAAACTTTTTTATCTTCCTTCAAAACCATTCAAAAAATGAAGATATCATCAATTGGATGTGTTGACTACTACCTCCGTGAACAGAAGGCAAGCTTTTTCATTACCACCACACATGAAAGATTCTAAAATACTATTTATGGAATCAATATGATATTTATAAAAAAAATATTCTGAAATCATAAAACAATCAATATAATTCTCTCAATCTGTGTAAAAATAATGTGTCACCTATGAGTATGTATAGACCACTACCTTCATGAAGGTGATGCATTTTTTTTATTCTAGTATTTTCCTATTAATATTGATATCTCATAACTGGATTCAACACCTTAAAAAGATATAAATAATATAATTATGATTATTTAATTATGATATTATTCCAAATGAATCACTTTCTTAACCATACTCACCCTTAAATTATACTTTGTTCTTATTTGGGTCATTTTAACCACCTACATGAACAATGCCATAAATTTCTATCATGGGTACCTAAGGAAAAATAAATATTATTTTTATTTTATAATAATAAGTAAATTCTGTTTTTTATTCAATATTGGTAATGGTAATACCAAACCTATTATTAAGATACCACCTCTCATTCCTGAAAATTACCAAAATAAGCTCATCATCTAATTCACCATCGTGAATCATAATTAAAATACTTATGAAATGAAATTAATACATCATAAATCATTATAAATAATATATTCCAACAATTATAATGATATCATAATGATTAAATTTGAATCCATAAACAAGAATAAACACTGCCACTATGAATCTTGTGTAAAACAACCAATTGAAGCTAATAACATCCGATAATGAAAATAACATATAATTAACTAATATATTTATAGTTAATAATTTTAAAAAATTTATAAAATATTATTGGTATGAATTTGGTTATCAAATATGTTATTAATAGAGTTAATTTTTTATAGAAGATTTTAGAGAATGCTCATCTAAGATAGATTTAAGGTAAGGGGTTTTTCTTGACTCAGCTTATTTTCTTGGGTTATAATGATTAATTTTTTACTATAGTTATTACAAGATGGTTTTATTACAAAATTATAATTATTTTAATCCTTATTTATAAGTAATTGCATTGATGAACTTCTTTTTACATAAAATTTGATGATGTTAATAATAATTCTTATTCTATCAAATATACTCTTTTCCATCTCAATCCATATTTAATCTTAATGATGATGTTATCCTTTATTATTTTGAAATACAAATATTATTTATTTCTAGTAATATTCTATGTTCCTTTTTTCTACTTTTAAAATGAAATTTTTTTCAATCCCTTAACAATGTTGGTTTTTATAAATCTATTTTAAAAATATTAAAAATTGTTTCCCTTTTAACTTGATATTTTTATCTTACACTTTATATTTAAAATATAAAGCCATTATGTTTCTTATATATCCATTATTTAAATTTATTAATGCGGTGTTTTAAAATTATCCTCTTAATTTTTTTTATTTTTTATTTCATCTATATTTGACAATATGAATAATTCATTTCTAAAATATATTTTCACGGTTTAACTTCTATTTTCCACTTTAAATTATGTAACTCCATTAGAGTTATGTTTTATGTATTACATTTTCAATTACTTTATGAAATAATCCTTTTATATATCGTGTTATGTGATACCATTTGGAAATGATATAAACAAATTTTATTTTTATGTGTTTTTATGATATGTTGAATGACTAATATCTTATGGAATACATATGTTTTAATGATTATGTTTGGGGTCCTATATTTCCCTATAATTAATTGGTTGGAATTTTTTATCTCATGAGGAATGTATACATGGATGCTATTATGTTTTCCCACCAACCATGACTGTGAGTAGTGACCCATGATGAAATGCTTGTGTGTAGTGACTCATGAAGGTGATGATACCCTATGCTTATATTTTTGAAAAATATCTTTGTTATTCAATGTTTCAATGGAATTTTATATTTAAATGTTACATGGATATGATTATTCTTTATTTATTATTTTTATTATCACATTATCCTACACTCTTTTTCTAGGGTATATTTTTTTTCATTTCGGATTGCATGTCCTTCTATCATGAATTATAGAAAACACTTATTATCCCATGATCATTTTAATAATTTATTTTACCCTTGATCATGTTTTCTCATATTCTTATTATTTAAACCTTGATGAAATATTAATAATTTTTCCCTTATTGAGAATTTGAGATCACCCCCTTATTATGTTTCATTTCCCCACGTTATGAAGTTTAGTATAACATATTAGAATTATAGAAGTGAGTTTACTGTAAATCAATTTTGGAGAAACATCCACAAGTGTTTTTATAATGACCCATCCTTAACATATAATTATATTACATCAATTTTTAGTAATATTTAGAACATTATAAAATTATATGCTTGAGGACCATAACAGTTTAGTGTATTTGGAAAGATGGAACATAATAATCTAGTCTAGTGAAAGATATTAAATGTTTTTCACAAAGATATTACAATTTAGTACTCCTACTTAAATCCTTTCTTCATAACCTGGGGAAAGGAAACATAAGAAATAGTGAGATCATATGCTTAGTAAGGGTAAACAAAAGAGATACATAAGCATAATATGAGCATAATTATATGAGAACATGTGAATAATATTTAAAGATCATACCCTATATGTCAAAGATCATATACATCAATCATGTAATAAATATTGGTGGTTCATAAGACATGAATCATAAGGGAGTTATGAGAATAATATATTAAAGAATAACATAACAATAAGTCATGTAATTGTGGTAGGAACATAAGCATACAAAATAATTCCCTATAAATCAAGGATTATTTTCAAAACTTATTAGGGAACTTCATGAGGGCTACACCTACTAGGTGGGACACACCATCATCCCTAGTGGCAACCCTTTACTTGTAGTGTAATGGGTTCACTCCCCAAACTATATTAGTAGTCAACTTTCACTCCCAAGACCATCATCATGGACAAAGTCCTTTACTAAATCAAGTTCACTCTCTATTCCATCCATGTCTATCTCATGAGATATAAATCTTTACCCAATTCATTAGAGAGAGATATAGTTCCCAGCTATCTCAAAATGAAATCATGCCCATGTATTCCAAAATATCATAAACAATTATATCATAACCCATGAAATGAAATTTGTATCATAAACATGTCATTATATCATAACCTATGGAAAATAGATATGTTTCATAATCATTTCATCAAAGAATGACCAGTGAAAAGAAGTGGGTTTCATAAGAATATAACCCATGAAAGAGAAATGAGTTTCATAAAGATATAATCTGTGAAATAGAAATAGGTTTCATAACCATCAAAACAAAAAAACATTAACCATTTAGATAAATAATATGAATGGAACCCTAAGATCATATCACCATACATTCATGAGTAACACCAATGGATTTCATCTTAAATGGAAAATAATTTTGAGATATATTTTAAAAACATTTCTTAAGGAAAATATCCTTTCTTTATTTAAAAAAGATTTTTTGAAACATAAAACCTTTTGAAAATACTTCTAAATGAAAAAAACCTTGAAAAATTCTAAAGAAATCTTGAAAACATTTTGAAAATATTTTTCCTTGAAAACTTATAAAGTAATATTGAAAAAAAAATTAAAACTTTTTCCAATAAATATTATAAATGAAGCTTGAAAACATTTTGAAAAACTTTTTCCTTTAAAAATTATAAATTAATATTGAAAATATTTTAAAAACATTTTCCCTTGAAAACGTATATTATAATCTTGAAAATAATTTAAAAAAAAATTAACATAAAACCTTTTTGAAAACCTTTTTCTTTGAAAACATATAAAAGAAGCTAAAAAATTGTTTAAAACTATTTTTAAATTTTTTTTGAAATCATTTTCCTTTGAAAAATAATTTAAAAACAATAAATATTTAGAATATTAGGAAAAAAAATTAAAAAAAAGTAATATAATAAAATTTCAAAGGAATATTCAAAGAAATGATGGTCATGATGATGGATAAATCCATACATGCTGAACATTACATTTTTACCATAAAAATTTAGAAAAGTTCCTTGATCGAAAAATGAAAAAATGATTAATTTTTTTAAAAAACATGTAAAAATGTTTAAAAAATGGGTAACATTTTCCTTTAAATATAATAGTAGAATATTATAAAATTTTAAAAAATATTTTTAGAAAACATGGTTTTGGAAGAACATAAATTTATGACCGAAGACGGAGATAAATTATACTTTCTTAAAAAAATATTAATTATATTAAGTTCCAAAGAGTAAAAAAATTGTACCAATAAATTAAGATATGATGAAAAAAGGAAGAATAAAATAATGATAATTCTTAATATATGTATCATAATATTTCATCAATAGAAGCATAATCCTAAACAATCTCAATAAATGATGAGATTATAGCCATAAACTCATACCAATTTGGTAACTTTGAATCATAATACACAAGAGATAATGACATTAAATGAAGTATAAAATATCATAAAAATAATTATATTCCTGATATAAAATTTCAAATGGAATTATATACACCTTATAGAAGAATATAGGTGCATAACAAAACATGTGTCCTAAAGAAGGAAAATTGAGACAAAATACCTTACTAATTTGGTAACTTTTGAACTGTAAAACACCATAAAATAGAGATCATAAAACATTAATGTAAATAATCATAAATTTAATTATAAAGATAATATAGTAAATTTATTGGTATTATATACACCATGCAAAATAAATGACTGGTCAATATGGCATAAGTCTCACAGAAATAAAAGTGAGACTATAAATCCCCTTACCTTATGTATTGACATTATTTGTACACATTAAAACCTCATGTATAATAAATATAAGTTTATTACAAATCTAACAAAAAACCATATTCTTATATATCATATGATATATGATTTTATTATGACTTTATATTACCCATTTATTAACAATTCTAAGGTAATGTTATGTTTTGAGTAATGACCGCTTTTTTTTTCTTATATATTTTAACTTTTTTTCCTGGGCCTATTACTTAGATCGTGGTTTAATTATTTATATAATTTAAAACATGGTATAAATATAATATATATTCAATTATAAGTATTTATAATAATCTATAAAAGAGAAAAATATGAAATGGTATACATCATTCATGGAAACGGAAGGTCGTAAAAACTCATGAATGTTGTTTTAATTTTCTTAATGTATTGAGAAAAATAAATTAATTAAAATATATGTATATAGAAATATATTTTCATTAAATTAGAATTATTATTTCATAAATATCATATAAATTTATTATACTCATCCTTAATACATTCCATGTAATGTGTGAATGAATGACATCGCTTTGAGGAGGCGGTAGTTCACACGTCCACAAAAGAAGTTATTGTATTCCAAAATTATAATCATAAAAGTGGCATAAATTAATTTATAATTAATCCTAAAGACAGGATGAAACAAGTAATTTTTAATGTATAAAATTTAAAATGATTGAAATGTTTTTATATCTAATTTCAATGTGAAATTTGTTACAATGAACTCAAATGGATAAAAGAATTGTAATAATTATACATTAAAAAAATTAAAATATAATTTTTATATATAAATTAATTGGATGAAAAAGAATTTTTCAATTTAAATTCAATACTTTCATTATTCATCAAAAAATGAAAAATTTCAGAAAAATAGAAACAAATTGCCCTATGCTTATTTTTAGATTAATATTTAAAAATTGAAGTTTATTTTATCATATAAAATTTATAAAAGTTTCAAAATTTATATTTAAAATAGGTACCCCATTAAAATGTGGTAAAATTACCATTTATAAAAATTCATGTGTTTATGCCAAATGTTGGATTTATTAATATCTATTTTCTAAAAAACACATAAGATTAAAGTTAAATATTTTATTGAATATAATATATATATATATTTCATTAAAATAAATTATAAAAAGTGATTTAATTAATTTATTATGGTCAAACATGATTGATTACATAAATCTATTTTTCAAGCAAAATATTTATAATATTTTCGAAGGGTTTTTACTTTCATTTATAGTTAATTAGTCGCTAAATAATTCATATTATATACATGTGTATACTATATTTCTATAATTTAATTATTTTTATTCATATACACCTTTTCAATGGTTGGGGGACAACTATAATAATATTTTAATAATAATATTAATATTACATTATAAATTTGTAAAACTAGGTCTTCTATGTAACAAAATTTATTGAATGAACTCATAATTGTGTGTAACAAAATAAAAACATAGTGTTGTGTGTACCGCAATCTAATCTAACTTTTTTTTATATAAAAATCTTTACTTGGTGTTTTGTACAACAAAAACCAAACTTAGTTCTTTCATATAGCATAAGTTATATTCATTGTTTCTTAAAATGAAGAATATATAAAATATTAAATTAATTCAAAAAATATTGGGGTGTTACATTCTACCCCCCTTAAGATGAATTTACCCCCACAAAATTTGTTCCAGTTATCAAAGGTATAATACTTGAAATTTTATTTCATATAAAACCACATCGTAAAAATTAATACTAAAACTCCCTAGAAAAGGGGAAAGTTAGAAACATAACATTTTCCCAAAGTAACTCATAACTAGGTTTCCACATAGGATAACATGGGAGTAAAGTGAAAACATGTACATGGAGTAGAAATATAATTATCAAGTTTTTTATGGAGAGTGATAAATAACATGGTTAGGAGAAAGTTAACGTTCACAATTCCATAAAGAAAAGAGGATTTAAAAGGTTCACTGATATCATTAAAAATGATGATAATGAGATAAAATTTTATTTCAAGACACTTTTCCTAAAGTTGAATAATTTTTATGAGAAGATATACTTACTTGATTTTATCACAATCACACACATTGTTTTCCCTTGACCAACAACAACAATAATACAATTTTTTATTGAATGAAGAAAGAAAAATAGTACAAAATCTATGTGGGGAGATCCCGGCTAGCTAAAACCATAGAAAGGATTAAGGGGTTCTAAAATAATGGAGTCCAATGGAGTCCCCTCAAACAATGTTAACACACTTAGGGGGAAGAGTTTCCATACTATAAAATTGAATAGATACATCATCATGAATATACCTCAATGTGAGAAATTCACTACTTTATTAACTTCTCACCATGTATAGAGCAAGATATTCCTACTATCAATAAGGGATCTGCAATGCTGGATGGGGTATGAAATGGTCTAGGGAGTTGTGGAGTTGTCTTGATCAATTTCTACTTCATCTCTTATTATAAGAAATGGAGGTTAATTTTTAATTCCTAGAGAATTATCAGATCATGAGATCTATAAATAGAATGATATTTTATTCTATATGTCTTTACAAAATGGTTAGAACATGTTATCCAATATGTATAAATCCTCATACGGTGAGATAATACTTTAATTTCTAAAACCTCACCTTAATTATATCATATACGATTCCATAAATGGTTAAACTTAGGACCCTTTCTAAAGATAAAAGTAAAAAAAACCTTAGAAATAAGGTCCCTAAATTTCTCAAAAACATTTTAGCATTGATCCACCATATATCATAAAGTATCTCTTGGTTATCACATACCAAACATGTGAATACCTTCATCATGTATTCTCTTGAAACAAAATAATTACCATAAATCATTGTTTAAAATATGTATTATTTCTTATTCCAAAGATAATTAGATATACTCCTTAAATACAAAACTATTATAAACTCCTTCCATGATAACATAGAACACTTTGTCAGCTAATCCATAATCAGTTCCAAGGTAATAAATATCATCTAATTTACTTATTCATATCCAACAAATCTCTATCCAAACATCATTATCTCAGTAATAGGAACATATTAAGGGTTATATTTCCCTTAGTCACATGTTTTCCATGAATATCACCTTACTATTAAATCACCTTTCTAATCTATCAGAACCATTCAACATATTCATGTATATCATTATTGAACCCATAAACTAGAAAATCCATATATATTTCATAATTTATAATTATTGAATCCAAATACATAAACTCTTTGATTATTTCAATTCATCCTTAAGCTATTAAAAATTCCATGTCATCCTATTACTTAATACCTCTTTCTTTTCACATTTCACCTACAGTATCATCGTCAACAACAATATAACAATTATTCATACCACCTTGTTGATTCTCTTTGGGATATTTCTATAAGGCCCTGGCCTTAAACATTACTTAATATTGAATTAAATGAATAATTCACATTGAGGATCTTTTCAAGTTTAGAGTTTTAGAGAATTAGGATATAACTATTACATCTCAAAAGATTACAAAGTAGACACTTCTACTAAGTTTCCATAAAATAAAAACGCTTAAAAAGAAACATGTCCAGTTCCATGTTTTAGATAGCATGACTTTTCCTTGATCCCATCCTTGACCCTATTCCAATTTAAGTCCTGTGAAAAACATTTTAAAAACATGGGGTGAGCATAAAAAGCTCAGTAAGGGATACACAAAGAAGTAAAACTGTTAGTTTTTCAAAACCACCAGTAAACCATGAATACTTTATCAAAGTAATACTTTTCACCTTTACGAAGAATAAAATACTCTTCATTGAATAAAAGATCATTACTTACCCTTTTATAATCAAAATATTACCATAAAACCCATATAAAGAACATATAACATATAAAGGTAACTTAGGACATAAACATACTTAAATGGAATAACCATACAGTCAACTTCCACACATATAACTTAATGGAATAGCCATACGGCCGACTTCCATACCCAATGCATTGGAGGTTATAATGTAACCACCTATCCTGGTATTCACGGCACCACCCGTCATATGGTTTATCATGTAACCGCCCTTCAAATGTCCAAGTACCATTATAAAATCATAAGACATAAAAAAAATGGAAAGAAAACATTTCCACATTTCAAACACAATATATCACTTAAATATATTGACATAACAATTCCATTATAAAAACCATTTTCAATACCAAAATATATAAAAGAGTATATGGTATTTATTTCATTTTAAACATCACGACTTGTTGAGGAATAAAAAGACCAAATAATACTCAAGGCGGTAGAAAAGGTTGTTTTCACCGTGTACGTTAAAAGAAACATTCCTTTTTGTCGTTTTGTAGAACTCTTCGTAGAAGAAGATTCCTTTTGTATAAAATTAAAAGTCAAAGGGGTTTATACACCGTATAAAAGAATGCCTTGTATTAGAACAAAATATGCCTCAATGAAAAAATACAGAAGCATTATGAAAAAATAAACATAATATAAATCATATATAAGATACAGTGACATCATAATGTCCATCTTAAAAGGTGTTAAAAGAATATTGAACAATCATCGTTTTGTGAGGCAGTAATTCACCATCCATAGAAACAGTATGTTCTTTAACCATTAGACGAAGGTGTGTGTAAGTGTAGATCTAATAATTCTCATAACAACATCCTATTATATTGAATATACTATTGTTGTTACAAAAGAAAGTAATAAAAAGAGTTAAGGGGGTTGGAGAAGCAAACTAAAACATAAGAACACAAGAGAAGATGTTACCTTGAAATCGGGTAACTCTTTTTGATTTGAGCTCAAAGTCTTCCCTGGAAAGACTTCTGCCCAAAGTGAGGATTCTAAGAGTAAGAGAGGGATGTGGAGAGACAAAATGGGCAGGGGTTGGACGAGCCAAAGGCTTTAGAGGTGTGGGTAAGGTGGTAGAGTTGGGGGCCTTTTATAAGAGGAGAGGAGGGGCACTCTTGGAAAGTTATAAAAGGTTACTTTATTATAAAATGCTTTTCAGATTTTAAATGTCCCAAAATTATATATTTAGAGGATAAGGTGATAAGAGTTATAAATCCACCCATACAATAGGTTGTTGACAATTTTAGTTCTTATATTTTACATTATCTTTTCATTTTATTTAAATCGTTAAATAATGAGGTAATGGCTGCATCACCATGGTGTCATAAATAATTTAATTTATTTAATATCTAAAAATTATAAAAAAAATATCATGAAGTTGGAAATCTTTTTATATTTCTAATGAATATTTATAGTCAAACATATGACTTGTATAACCCCATATAAAAATTGTTTTAGTAAAATAACTCATGTTTGTGACATTTTTATTTTAACTTTAAATAAAAAGTTATTAATGTCATTTTCCTACCAAAATGGCTCCATGGGGTCCCCAAGTTGACCCATGGATTTTCTTGGTCGTCCATGACACATCCAATAAGGGTAGTAGATGTGTCAAGGTCATTTCATATTATTAAAATATTATTTTTACCTTAAATTACACTAATTACCTTTAATCGCGATTAAAAACTTAAAAGTTACTATTCACCAAAAATTATTTTAATCCCATTGAACCAAATTTTACTTCTTAAAGACAACCATGTATGTTGGATTTTTGAAATTCAAAATACAGAGGTGGTAAAATTTCATTTAAACAAAAAAAATCAGTTTTTTATGTACCACTTAGTGGTTTCACTATTCATCAAAAATTGATGTTTTTCAGAAAAATACCAAAACTTCACCATATGCTATATTTGATATTCTGAATTCAAAAATGATGTCTATTTTACAAAATTCAAAACATATAAGTTAAATTAATTAATTCCCACTGTCAAAACAAATACCGTGTTTTTATGAAACAATATATATCAAAAGATTTACACTAGTTTAAGTCCAATTTCAAAGTGAAATTAATTCCAACGCCCACTATGGGATTAAATGGTAAAAATATATTATAATTTCACTTTAAAACCAATTCAAAATATAATATAATCATATAAATAAATTATATTAAAAAGAGGTTTTGAATTAAAATACAACATTTTTCACTATTCATTAAAAAATGAACTTTATCGGAAAAACACCAAAAATTTAAACAAAGTAAATTTTGATGTCCCAATTCTAAAGAAGAATTTTATTTGGTCTAATAGAATGTATAATAGTGACCAAAACTATATTTAATGATGGTTCTCCATCAAAAGGCGATAAGTGGACCTTTAGTGAAAATTAGAGTATATATGCCTAAAATTGAATTCTTTTCATATTTTAAGCCTTTATCCTTTATTGGATAAATGTAAAAACATTTGACAAACATATATAATAATATTTTAGTTATTTTTATTCATTCCCACCAATACAACAGCTACGTGTTAACTACCATTTAAAATAATATTATTTTATTTCTAGTGTGCAACATAAGATTTCAAAGAAACTCTTTGTTGCGTATTGGGTATGCTATCGAACATAGAAACCCCTTTAAAGTAAAATTAATATTTAATTTGAAAATATTAATAAATATTAAACTGTTTTATTCTTTATTTACCTGGGATGTTACATCCTTCCCCCTTTTGGGAATTGCATCCTCACAATTTTATTCACTTATCAAAATAAGTGGGGGTATTTATCCCTCATAGCATTTTTAGATTCCCACATTGCCTCTTCAACCATCTGGTTTTTCCAAAAAACCTTTACCTGGTGAATTACATTATATCGCAAAACTTTCTCTCTTCGGTCAAGAATCTGGACTGGTTTTTCTTCATAAGAGAGATTCTCTTCCAACCGAACTACCTCCTGGCTCAAAACATGAGATGGATCTGGCATATACTTTCTTAACATCGAAACATGAAAAACATTGTGTACCTGAGATAAACTTGGCGGTAAATTCACTCGGTAAGAAACTGATCCACTTTCTCCAGAATATCATATGGTCCAATGAACCTTGGACTCATCTTTCATTTCTTACCAAATCGCATCACACTTTTCCATGGTGAATCTTTGAGAAAAACATGATCACCTACCTCGAAAGATAGATCATTCCTCCGGTTATCTGCATAACTCTTCTTCCTGCTCTGAGCTGTTCTCATGTGTTTCTAAATCAACTGAACTTTTTATGCCATCTCTTCTACCAATTTTGGTCTCATCAGCTTCCTTTCACCCACTTCATCCCAAAAAGATGGAGTTTGACACCGTTTACCATATAATGCTTCAAACAGAGCCATCTGTATACTGGAATAAAAACTGTTATTATATGAAAATTCAACCAAAGAAAGATATTGGTCCCAACATCCCTGATAATCCATAGATAAAGCACATAGCATATCCTCCAAGGACTGAATTGTTCGTTCTGACTACCCATCTGATTGCAGATGAAAAGATGTACTAAAATTTAATTCAGTACCCAACGACTTTTGAAGGACTTTCCAAAAGTTAGAAGTAAACCTAGGATCATGATCTGATACAATGGAGAGGGGAACTCCATACAACCTGAATACCTCTTTAAGATACAACCGAGCAAGTTGATCTAGAGACAAAGTATCTCGAATAGGAAGGAAATGAGCATATTTATTCAATCGATCAACAACAACCCAGATTGCATTATTACCTCGAGATGTCCTAGGTAATCCCACAACAAAGTCCATGGATATATTTTCCCATTTCCACTCTAGCACTGGTAAAGGCTGAAGCATCCCTTTTGGTAACTGCCACTCTTCTTTAACCTGTTGACAAGTCAAACACTTCATAGTAAAATCAGCAATATCTCTTTTCATTCCATCCAACCAGTAATACCCCCGCAGATCTCTGTACATCTTAGTACTGCCAGGATGAACTAAAAATGGAGGACTATGAACTTCACATAACAACTCTCTATTCAACTGTGAATCACAAGGCACACACAATCTCTTCCCAAATCTCAAAACACAATAATTATCAATGTTGAATTCAGAAAACTTACCTTTCTGAACTAGCTCTACCTTTTTCTGCAACTCACTGTCTTGCTTCTGTGCTTGCTTGATTCTGTCAGATAGAGAAGATTTCACTAATACCTGAAACAAAACTGAAGGACATCCTGCACCAACAACTTTTATTCCAAAGTTCATCAAATCCTTAACCAAAGGATCACATTCCAAATGCAACATTGTTAATGAAGCATTACTTTTTTGACTCAAAGCATCAGCCACTTTATTTGCTTTTCCTGGATGGTAATGAATTGTACAATCATAATCCATGATTAATTCTATCCATATCCTCTGTCTCATGTTCAATTATTTCTGAGTGAATATATACTTTAAACTTTTGTGATCAGTATATATTTCACACTTTACTCCATACAAAAGATGCCTCCAAATTTTTAAAGCGAAAACAACAGCAGGTAATTCCAAATCATGTGTAGGGTAATTTACCTCATGAGTTTTCAACTGACGTGAAGCATATGCAATTACCTGATCATTATGCATAAGGACACAGCCAAGTCCCTTCAACGAAGCATCACTATATATAACAAACTCACCATTCCTGGAAGGAAGTTACAAAACTGGAGCATTCACCAATCTTCTTTTCAACTCCTGAAAACAATCATCACATTCTCTTGTCCAGATAAACTTAACACCCTTCCGAGTTAGCTTAGTAATTGGAATAGATAACCATGAAAAATTTTCAACAAACCTTTGGTAATATCCTTCCAAACCAAGAAAACTACGAATCTTAGTTACATTTGTGGGTCTTGTCCATTCTTCAACAACTTTTATTTTAGCAGGATCAATAGTTATTCCATTTTTTGAAACAATGTGACCAAGGAAAGAAATTTTTTGAAACCAAAAATCACACTTTCTGAATTTTCCATAGAGTTTCTTTTATTTTAAGGTTTGAAAGATAACCCTTAAATGACTTTCATGCTCCTCTTTACTTTTAGAAAAACCCAAAATATCATCAATAAAAACAACCAACATTTTTCACCTGAGTCAATTGATCCATCACTGAAACAAACTGTTTAGTTCTGATTCTGACCATCTCAGGATACTGATTTGAAAGGTCATTTCCCTCTATATGACTTCATAGAAAATATGTTCTGTTTCATCTATGAAAAACCATTCTTAACACAGAAATATCTTAGGAGAAGCAACATTTTAATCTTGAAATGCTATATCATTTCAATCATACCATAAATTAATTTATAATTTAACAATTTTCTAACTCCTAAAGTTGTCTAAACCGACCTCTGATACCAACTATAACACCCTGGCCTTAAACATTACTTAATATTGAATTAAATTAATAATTCACAATGAGTATCTTTTCAGGTTTAGATTTTTAGAGAATTACGACATAACTATTACATCTCAAAAGATTACAAAGTAGACACTTCTACTAAGTTTCCATAAAATAAAAACTCTTAAAAAGAAACATGTATAGTTTCATGTTTTAGATAGCAATACTTTTCCTTGATCTCATCCTTGACCCTATTCCACTTTATGTCCTGTGAAAAACATTTCAAAAACTTGGGGTGAGCATAAAGAGCTCAGTAAGGGATACACAAAGAAGGAAAACTGTTAGTTTTTCAAAACAACCAGTAAACCATGAATACTTTATCGAAGTAATACTTTTCACGTTTACGAAGTCGAAAATACTCTTCATTGAATAAAAGATAATTACTTACCATTTTTTAATCAAAATATTACCATAAAACTCATATAAAGAACACATAACATATAAAGGTAACTTGGGACATAAACATACTTAAATGGAATAACCATACGGTCAACTTCCACACATATCACTTAATGGAATAGCCATACGGCTGACTTCCATACCCAATGCATTGGAGGTTATAACGTAACCACCCGTCCTGGTATTCATAGAACCACCCGTCATATGGTTTATCACATAACCACCCATCAAATGTCCAAGTACCATTATAAAATCATAAGACATAAAACAAAAATAATGGAAAGAAAACATTTCCACATTTCAAACACAATATATCACTTAAATATATTGACATAACAATTCCATTATAAAAATAATTTTCAATACCAAAATACATAAAATATTATATGGTATTTATTTCATTTTAAAAATCATGGCTTGTTGAGGAAGCCAAAGACCAAATAATACTCGCGGCGGTGGAAAAGGTCGTTGTCACCGTGTACTTTAAAAGAAACATTCCTTTTTGTTGTTTTGTAAAATGCTTCATAGAAAAAGATTCATTTTGTATAAAATTAAAATTCAAAGGGGTTTATACACCGTATAAAAGAAATCCTTGTATTAGAACAAAATATGCCTCAATGAAAGGAGATTGAGGCGAAGTCCCTTACCTCGTGTCTGACGTGACTAGATTGCTCTTTAATCTCCTGAATAATAAACTAGTGTTAATTTATACTTTCTTAAGAACCTTTTTCAAGTTTATTATTCCTTTTATACAACTTATTTCCATGTTATAAACAATATGTAATCATTTAAGTTAACAAAGTTCATTTTGTCGATATTTGGTACTTAAGTCAAAAATGGACTTCTTACAATTACATGTTGTTTATGTGGTCAAAGGTTCATTATATCCAGAATGATATTCATGATTTGGATATCATATATATCATATATATCTAGCATAAACATGTATTTATAATAGTACATAACATTTAGAGGTATGAAATGAAATGCACCGTTCATGGATACGGTAAGTCGTACGTACGCATGAATGCTACTTTCATTTAGATTTCGTATTTAATGGAGTGAAATAATAATGATATAAGGTTATATTATAATTCCAGTATAATATCATATATAATAACATTAACTCCATCCTTTATACGTCCCACATATAGCATTAACGAATCAAATCACTTTGAGGGGGCGGTAGTCCGCAATTCCTAAAATGAAATTATCGTGTTTACCCACAATGGAAACCACAAAGGTATGTCACAAAAGAAAAATACAGAATCATTATGAAAACATAAAAATAATATAAATAATATATAAAATACAGTTACATCATAATGGACACCTTAAAAGGTGTTAAAAGAATATTGAACAATCGTCGTTTCGTGAGGCAGTAATTCGCCATCCACAGAAACAGTATGTTCTTTAACCATTAGACGAAGGTGTGTGTAAGTATAGCTCTAATAGTTCTCATAACAACATCCTATTATATTGAAGATGCTATTTTTGTTACAAAAAAAAGTAATAGAAAGAGTTTAAGGGGTTGGAGAAGCAAAATAAAACATAAGAACACAAGAGAAGACACTACCTATAAATCGGGTAACTCATTTTTATTTGGGATCAAAGGCTTCCTTGGAAAGACTTCTGCCCAAAGTGAGGATTATAAGAGTAATATAGGGATGTGTATAGACAAAATGGGCAGGGGTTGGCCGAGCCAAAGGCTTGATATGTGTGTGTAATGTGGTAGAGGTGGGGGCCTTTTATAAGAGGAGAGGAGGGGAACTCTTGGAATGTTATAAAAGGTTTCTTTATTATAAAATGTTTTTCAGATTTTAAAGGTCCCAAAATTATATATTTCGAGTATAAGGTCATAAGAGATCTAAATCCACCCATCAAATAGTTTTTTGACCCGTTTAGGTCTTAGATTTTACATTATATTGTCATTTTATTTAAATCGTTAAATAATGAGGTAATCGCTGGATCACCAAGGTGTCATAAATAATTTAATTTATTTAATGTCTAAAAATTATAAAACAAATATCATGAAGTATGAAATATTTTTAGATTTTTAATTAATATTTATAGTCAAACATATGACTTGTATAACCCCATATAAAAATTGTTTTAGTAAAACAGCTCATGTTTGTGACATTTTTATTTTAACTTTAAATAAAAAGTTAATAATGTCATTTTCCTACCAAAATGGATCCATGGGGTCCCCAAGTTGACCCATGGATTTTATTGGTCGGCCATGACACATCCAATAAGGGTAGGACATGTGTCAAGGTCATTTTGAATTATTAAAATATTATTTTTACCTTAAATTACACTAATTACCTCTAATCGCGATTAAAAACTTAAAAGTTACTATTCACAAAAAATTATTTTAATCCCATTGAACCACATTTTACTTCTTAATTACAACCATGTATGTATTATTTTTGAAATTCAAAATACAGAGGTGGTAAATTTTCATTTAAACAAAAAAAATCAGTTTTTTATGTACCACTTAGTGGTTTCACTATTCATCAAAAATTGATGTTTTTCAGAAAAATACCAAAACTTCACCCTATGCTATTTTTGATATTCTGAATTCAAAAATGATGTATATTTTACAAAATTTAAAACATATAAGTTAAATTAATTAATTTAATAATTAATTCCATCTGTCAGAACAAATACCATGTTTTTATGAAACAATATATATCAAAAGATTGACACTAGTTTATGTCCAATTTCAAAGTAAAATTAATTCCAACGACCACTATTGGATTAAATTGTAAAAATATATTCTAATTTCACTTTAAACCCAATTCAAAATATAATCTAATCATATAAATAAATTATATTAAAAAAGGTTTTGAATTAAAATACAATATTTTTCACTATTCATTAAAAATGAGCTTTATCAGAAAAATACCAAAAATTTAAACAAAGTAAATTTTTATATCCCGATTCGAAAGAAGAATTTTATTTGATCCAATAGAATGTATAAGTGTGACCAAAACTATATTTAATGACGGTTCACCATCAAAAGGCGATAAGTGGACCTTTAGTGAAAATTAGAGTATATATGCCTAAAATTGAATTCTCTTCGTATTTAAAGCCTTTATCCTTTATTAGATAAATGTGAAAACATTTAACAAACATATATAATCATATTTGAGTTATTTATTTTCATTCCCGCCAATACAACGGCTATGTGTTAACTAGCATTTAAAATAATATTATTTTATTACTAGTGTGCAACGTAAGATTTCAAAAAAACTCTTTGTTGCGTATCGGGTATGCTATCGAACAGAGAAACCCCTTTAAAGTAAAATTAATATTTAATTCTCAAATATTAATAAATATGAAAATGTTTTATTCTTTATTTACCTGGGATGTTACAATTTCCACTTAGGAAAATGATTTTCATAATTCCCATTCATTCCATATTTAAATCATTCAACCGTCAAATATGTCTTAGGGAGGCCATGATTCTTATTAATTTTGTTAACCACACTTTTCATTTTCCCTTTACATTTACTTACTTTGTATCCTAATTTTTTATAGTAAAAACATCTTCTCATTCCTCTAAGATATTCACTTGGGTTCTTCTTTCCACATTCTCGACACATAGGAAACTGAATCTTCTTTCCTCCATGGTCTCCATTACCTGAACTCTTAGATAAATCCTTCCTTATATTATTTGGTGAGTCTAACAGTTAGTAAAGGTACACATTATTAATAGTGTTCCATAAAAATTGATCATATGTGATCACAAAATCCTTCACTATAGTTATCATCCCATTTTACTGTTCATCAGCAAATTTTTCATCATATTCAATGTTAAGCCAGTTTCTTTTAGTTCTCACCACTGAATAAAACCAGAACACATAGTGTGAGTAGAAATTATCATATTAGAAAACCAAAAATCACTTATAGGATGTCTAAATAATGACACATTTTTTAAATATATTATATCCTAGTCTTATCCTTTGATACATCCCTAGACATATCCTTAGAAATATCCTGAGGGGTCTCACTAAAGTTTTCTAATCCTAGTTTCCACAGTTTGACTAAACCTTTCCTTTTATACTAACTATAGTGAACCAAGATTAACATACATGGATATTAAATCTTTTTTATGAATATTCAGAACATTAAAAAAATACATTCCCAAGGACTATAATAGTTTGGTGACTTTGGAAACTTGGAACACAATCTTCAAGTTTTGTGAAAGTTATTCAGAATTTTTCACTATAATATTCCCATTTAGTAATCCTATTTAAAACCTTTCTTTATAACCTAGGTAAAGGAAATATAATAAATAGTGATATCAGATGCATAGTAAGGGTAAAAAAGAAGATACTTGGGTATAATATGATCATAAGGGTATTAGAACATGAGAATAACATTTGAAGACCAAACCATACATATCAAAGATCATATACATGAGTCATGGAATAAATATTGGCATTTCATAAGACATTAATACTAATGGAATCAAGAGAATAAAACATAACAATATAATATAAGAATAATAAATAGAATTGTGGAGGACACATAAGTATATAAAATCATTCCCTATAAGTTAAGTATTATTTCCAAAACATATTATGGCACTTAATGGGGGATACACCTACTAGGTGGGACACACCGCCATCCACAGTTATAGTTGTTTCCTTATAGTGGAATATTTTCACTCCAGAAACCTTATTAGGTGTCATGGTTCACTCCTAAGACAATGTTAGTAGTCAAGGTTCACTCCAAAGACTATATTAGCATCTAAATTACTTTACTAAATCGATTTCACTCCCCATTCCAACCATTTATATCTCATGAGATATAAATTTTTACCCAATTCATTGGGGGATATATAAGTCCCACCCATATCATAATTAATCCATACATACGGGTGCCACAAGATCATAAATAATAATATCATAACCCATGGAATAAAATGGGTATCATAAATAAGTCATTATATCATAACCTATAGAAAATATATAGGTTTCAAAATCATTTCATTAAATAATAACCCATGAAAATAAGTTGGTTTAATAATAATATAACCCATTAAAGAGAAATGGGTTTCATAAATATATAAACTTTGAAAGAGAAACAAGTTTCATAACAATCATGCCATCAAAACATAAACTGTTTAAAGAATTAATATGAATAGAACCCTTGGATTATTTCTCTAGAAAGTTATGAGTAACACCAAAGGATTTCATCTTATAAGGAAAATAATTTTGAAATATATTTTAAAAAAATTCTTGTGGAAAATATCCTTTATTATTTGAAAGAATATTTTTTGAAACAAAAAAAATTTTGAAAACCATTTTCTTTTAAAATAACCTTGAAAATTATAAGGGAAACTTGAAAAAATTTTGAACAAAAAATTCCTTGAAAAATTATAAAGGATTCTTGAAAATATTTTGAACAACATTTTCCTTGAAAACATATAAATGAATCTTGAAAACACTTTTAAAACCTTTTCCCTTGAAAATTTATAACGGAAGCTTAAAAACATTTTAAAAAACGTTTCCTTGAGAAATTATAAAGGAATATTGAAAATCATTTAAAACACTTTTTAAACATAAAACATTTTTGAAAACCTTTTTATTTAAAAACTTATAAAGGAAGCTTGAAAATCATTTAAAACACATTTTAAACATAAACCATTTTTGAAAATATTTTAATTTAAAAACCATTTTAATAAAATGAATTAAAAAATATTAGGAAAAAAATCCTTAAAAAAATAATATTTTATGATTATAAAGAAAGATTTATAGAAATGAAGATCATGATGGTGGATAAATCCATACATAATTAAAAATACTTTTTCTCCATAAAAAGGTTGTAAAAGTGACTTCATTGGAAAAAGGCAATAAGATTCCATTTTTTTAATCCATTTTTTTAGAACTGTAAAAAATGGGTAAAAATGTCCATTAAATATCCTAAGTGGATAGTAAAAATTTTTTTAAAATAAACTAGAAAACGTGGTTTTGGAAGAACCCATATTTCTGAATGTGGAGAGAGATAAAGTTGGATTTTCTTAAAATATTTTCTTAGTTATCTTAAGTACCAATGAGTGGGAAAATGGTACCAATAAATAAAGATATCATGAAAACCCAGATTTGAAACAAATCATGAGAATTATTGAGATATGGATCATTATATTTCATCAATAAAAGCATAATCATAAACAATCTTGATGAATGATGATATTGTAGCAATAAAATCCTACCACTTTGGTAAATTTGAATCATAATACCCATGAGAAAATGAAAACACATAAATCTTAAAATATGATTAAAAGAACTATATTCATGATATAACATGTCAAATGGAAGTATATACACCTCATAGAAGAATATATAGGGTCATAACACAACATGTGTCTTAAAGAAGGCAAATTGAGACAAAACTAACTTATTGATTGGGAAACTTTGGAACTGTAAAACCCCATGAAATAGAGATAATAAAATGGGTATGTAAATAACCATAACATTAATTATAAGGATAATAGAGTACATTAGTGAAAATTATATAAACTACACAAAAGAAATGATTGGTGAATATGGCATAAGTTTCATATAAATAAAAGTGATACTAGAAACCCAATTACATTATGTCTTGACTTTATTTGTATGCATTCAAAACACCTGTATAATAAATAAAGGTTTATTATAAATATAAGTAATAACTATATTATAATATATATAATACCATATATTATTTTATTATGAATTTATATTACTTATTTATTAACAATTATATGTTAATGTTATGTTTTGGGTAATGACTGCTTTTTTTCATATATATTTTGACTTTTTATTCTTAATCAATTTACTTAGATCATGACTTAATGGTTCAAAGATTGTAAAACATGATATAAAAATAATATATATTCATTATATAACTATTTATAATAATCTATAAGACGTATTAATAGGAAATGGAATGCACCGTTTATAGAGACGGTAGACCATACATACGCATGAACGTTGTTTCCTTTTTCTTATTATACTAAAAGAAATAAAGTAATTGAAATATATATTTATATAAATATATATATATATATATATTCTAGTATAATTATTGTTTCATACATATCATATATATTTACTAAACCTATCTTTAATAAATTCCATGTAAAGTGTGAATGAATCACATCACTTTGAGGAGGTGGTAGTCCACACATCTACAAATGAAGTTATTATATTCCCACAAAATGGGAAGAATTAATGTATATGAAATATAATAATTCCAAAAGAATAAATAAATCATATATATTGTATATATCATATAAAAAAAGTATTTTTATCATTATTTTCAACCTTGAGAGGTGGTAATGTAAGAACTAATAACATCAGTTCGTGAGGTGGTAGTCTGTTGTACACATGAATGATGATTGTGTATCAAATTTGATGGAAGTGTGTGTGAGTGTATGTATAAAAATTAACATAAAAATATATAATTATATTTAGGATAATAATGTTATTATTTAATCATTTAATAATAATAATTTAGGGGGTGGATAAGGTAATAAAACAAAAGTGCTTGTTGAAGGATGCTACCTCTTCTTTGGGTAACTCCTTTTGGTTTGCACCAAAGGGATTCATTGGTTGGATATATTCCCAAATAGATGCATCCAGGATGAATTTAGTGATTTTTTAGGACATTTGGACAGTTTTTGGTTGAGTCAAATGGCTTGAGAGGATTGAATGTAGGGGAAGACCTGGTGCCCTTTTATAAGTTAGGAAAAAGATACACTTGGTATTTTTGAAAACAATTATTTTCTCCCCATGTTTTACTTGTCCCCCAAGGGTCCCAAATGGACAATTAATAATAAATAGAGGTTAAATGGTCAAAATATGGATATAAAATAATTTTTAGACAACTTTAGGGTCATTTTGACACCTTATATTCTAATTTTAGTCGTTAATTAAGCTCGTATTTATCTTAATCACTATAATAAATTTTAATTAATTTCACTACAATTTTTGGTAGAACACTAATTTTTCATTAATATAAATTATAAATTATTCAAATTAAAAATATAGAATCCAATTTCTAAATTATAATCACAAAATATTTATAAATTAATTTAAATTTAATCTGGAAAATAGGACAAAACAACTGGTTTTTAAAGTAAGGAGTTCAAAAGCCTGAAATGTTTTTATATCCAATTTCATTGTGAAATTAGTTAAAATGACCTAAATTGGATTAATTGATATAAAATTAAACTAATTATACTTTAAAACTAAATTAAAATATAATTTAACTATATAAATAAATTATATTAAAAATCGGTTTCAATTAAAATTCATTGTTTTTCACTATTCATCAAAAATTGAAATATTTCAAAAAAATACCAAAAAATCACCTTAAGATAATTTTGAATTAATTATTTAAAAAATAAAGTTTATGTTTTCAAATATAATTAATAAAAAATTTAAAAATCTAGATTTATAATAGGTACATCATTAAAAGGCGGTAAGATTTCCTTTTAGAAAAATACATCCTTTTATGAAAAAAGTTAGATTTATTCTTATCTATTGTCTAAAAAAACAAATAAGATTAACTTTAAATAGTTGATTTAATAAAATATATATATATATATATACATTATATTTCATTATAATTTCTTATCAAAGGTTTTTTAATTAATTTATTGAGGTAAAACATGTTTGATTTCATAAATATAGTTTTCCAACAAAAGATATCCTATATTTTCAAAAGGGTTATATTTTCATTTCTAGTTAATTTATCACCAAATAATTCATATTATATACATGTGTAAGGCATATTCTCATAATTTAATTATTTTTATTCATAAACACCATTCCAATGTCTAAGTTACAAATATAATAATATTTTAATAATATTATTAATAGTACATTCTAGTTTTGTAAAACTAGGTCTTGTGTGTAATGCAAGTTATAAAATTAAACCAGAATTGTTTTTAACACAAGACAAACATATTTTTTTGTGTATTGAAATCTAATCTAATTATTTCATGTATCTCATTCTTAACTTTGTTTTTTTGTGAAACTCAAACCAAACAAAGTGCTTTCATATAACACAAGTTATATTCAATGTTGTGTAAAATAAAGAATGTCAAAAAGATTATATTAATTAGAAAAAAGATATTTCAAAAAATATTGGGGTGATAAATTTTTAATATCAGTTACTTATGTATATATTTCTCAAAGATACTAAAAAAAATTAATTATTGTTTTCAATCATTTATGATATGTAATGTTTTACATAGGGAAATGATAAAAAAATAAAGGTGTATTTAGTTTGTATCATCTCAAATGGTATTAAATCATATGTTTAATGTATGTATTTTTAGCACTTAATATGTAATTATAGGCCAATATAACCCCATTCTATATCAATTGTGACCAAATAATAATCTCCATTGGAGTAAAACTTGTGTATGAAATAAGTACCTTTACGTTTTGGTTCAAGATTTGGAGGATTCTTCCCTAATAACATCAGATTTATAAGAAAAGATACTAAACCCCCATAAATAAATGAACAGAGGAATACTTTCTTATTTAAATCTCATGAAATTTGGTTTTTATGGATTTTCAAATAGTGAAACGTACATAAATGTTTCTCATAAAGTCACTCCAACTCACCTAGAAGATACTAAGACTAATTATATTTGGATAGGTAATTGTAGTTAGCAATGTGATGTAATGTAAAATATAATTAAATTTGAAGGAATAAGTCTATAATATATACAAGAAAATAGGTGTTCCCATGTGTATAAATACATGTTTTGGTGCAATAATCCCAAAAGGCATGCATTTTTTTACTATGATTTATTATATTTATCCACCATATTCTAGATTATGTTAGATATAGTTTTTTTCTTTAAGGACTATATATATCTATTTTACAATTCATGACAGTGGTATGATTGTTTAGATCGAGGGATATGATTATAATAAAACCTTTTCGACACAAATTACCAAAAGTTAGTTCCATTTTCCATCAATATTTTACAAGGGACACAAAATATGGTAATTATATTCAACTTCACAAAGTTGGTAGACTTCATCCTATATTCTTTGAGGCATATATCCTTGGAAAACACGGTGAATAATTTAGTGGTAGTATGGATATACTTGAACTACCTTTCTAATGTGGGGGGATATATTTCCATGACATCTATTTCCCTTATAGTAAAAAATAAAGAATATTTAGTTATATACAACAAATTTGGGGGTTGATTGATGAAATTATAATATATCTATAAAGAATAAAATTTTCTATTTAAATCCATGGAATATTGAATCATTGATGAAAAAAAGTACCCAATCCTTTTGATCTAGTGAGAGATCATTATTTATGGTTAATGAGAACCATAAGTGTCTATGTGGACTTATTTAATAATGATGAAAATCTATCCTCCATTAATTAATCCAAGGAGGAAACCATTGAATCCTCAATTATAAAGAAATTTATGAGTTATAAGGCCATAAAAAAGGAAAAAATTGACTATTATCTATCAAATATACTTCTTATTTAATCGTTCTGATGAAATAATCATGTTTGGTGGTATTCTAATATGGGGTATTTCTATCCAGTAATGAAATCATTTGGTGAGTCTATCTATTTAACTTGATCTAGAGTAGTGTTTATCTCACTGATTTCATCTATGTTATTTCCATCAAGTGGAGAGACCACCAAACATTGTGTGATGTTTATGATTATATCATCCTAGTATGGATCTACTAGATTTTATGCTAAATTAGAAAACACATATGAAGGGTGTTTTGTTAATATGTTATATGGGATGGTGTTCTTTTATAGGGGAATTCATGGAACGATGTATAGCTTAGTTTCAGAGCATCAAAAGTCCATGCACTAATTTTATATATACAAGAAATACTATCAGTGGTTGGAGGTTGTACATGGTGTGATGACAAAGATAGTTATTTTCTAATGCGGTAGTATGACCATCCATAGTTTATTCTGATGATGACATCAAGGGTGGTCAAGAATGATTGGTGATCTCTCTAGAAAAGATTATACCAAATGAAGACTCTAAAAGTATAACAATTAATATAATTAAGGTCAATATTATTACTAGAAACCAGCCGTAATATTCTATATGGAAGATCTCTAAGAATGTGGGAAGGCAGTGTGACTGGTACAACCAGTCGAAGCTCCTATAAAAGGAAGTGGGTACTAAAACTAAATAGTGCTTCCTGATCATGAAAAATTCCCATGAGAAACACATAGTGGATTAAAGTATTATAGCTTTTTAATCCCACTATAATTAAATATTATTAATATATTTATTAGTTTCTTCTAATATGTATACTTCCAGTAATACAATAAAGTTACAGTGGTTCCTTCTATGAACATATGCCAAATTTTCCAAAGCATTTTAATCAATTGTGTTATTTTATGGATTTATGTACTACTATTTCATGTTTTACTATTTCTAGAAATTATTATTGTTTTATATTCCTATATTGTTTTGTAAGGTGTTTGCAGTGTAAACATTGTGTTGTGGGTCAGGTTGCTTGAATTGTTACCTCTAGTAAACTTAGTTGAAGGGAAGGTGAAAATTTGGAGGTTTTGGTTTTCTATTATTCTGATCTTTCACACAAATATTATCTCATTTAGAAATTTTAAAAGTTCCATTGAGATTTGTTATGTTAGAAACAATAGAGAATGAAGAATGGGAATATATGGAAAGAAATTATTTTTCATTGGAAATAATGTCTCTAGAATAAAATATTTCATTAAATATTTATGATTAGAAAAATATGATGGATGTTATGAAAGCCTTGATAGATATATATAAATAGCTAATGATGGATAATATAAATCTTATTTTTTTAATAGTTGTTTTTATTAATGTTTTTATAAGGAATGATGATGGAAAATCATATAAATAACATCAATATGATTGGTTGGTAGGTCCAATCAGTGTATTTTATTTTTATAATGATATATCGGTGTTTGTATTGTTTTCTTCCCTATAAAAATAGAAGGATGTTATAGTTACTACAGTTTGTAACACTAGTATAAAGTTGATTTTTTATTTAAAGATATTTGAAATTTGTTCTTTAATGAAGATCTCAGGTGGATGTATGTTTAGGGATCACCCATTGGTGACAATATTATTAACATAAGGTGAAATTCACTACATCAAAAATAAAAAAATAAAACCAATGAAATAAATTTCCAATGGAAGTAGTCAAATAAAATTATTTTTCCCAATTCTTACATGGTGTATTTGTGGGAATAAAGGTGATATCAAAATTAATTATAAAATTCGCAAGTATAACACCAAAAAAATAAACATCCAATATTTCAAACTCCATATTCTTAATAGAAGAAAAAAAATATTTAATTAGTGTGAACAATCTGGTAGAATCATAGGTGATTAACTCAAGAGCATCTAATCATTCAACTGGTGATCAAAGGTTCAGAGTTAAATTTATATTAAGGTTACTTGAAAACTTCTATCTATAGGATGGAAAATCCTTCGAATTTATTGAAAAAAGAGTTTTCAATATTTTAATAAATAATAGTGAATTATTAAAGTTAACAACAACACTATATATACCTACTTTATGGAAAAATATTATTTCCATTGGATAACATGATAGAGAAGGTTTTTTTATAAACATTTTCAATGGGGTATGATATGTTACCCAAGGATCAATGGTGATTATGAGAGGAGAAAATTATGATACTCATTAATTGGCTTTAAATTCATATGGGGGTGTAGTTGTAAGAATTATAACTTCTGATGATCTAAATAGATGGTATTATATCTTCAGTCACCTCACTAAGAAGAATATTAAAGTTATAAAGGTTAATGGAATACTAATTCTTGATCACACCAAAATTATAAAGTGTGAAATTTTTGTTTTGGTAAATAATAGAATATTTTCTTTCAATTTATATGGTTATAAGTCCATGAACTAGAAGTTGGAGCTTGTATACTCATATGTTTGGGGGCCTTACCCTATTCAATCCTATGGGTTTTTTACTATAATTTATTACTTTTATTTATTGTTCTATGAGTAATGAATGTATTAACTTAATAAAAAATTGATATTTTGTATTTCATGTGTCTGTTTAATGTAAATATATAAATAAAAGGGAATGTGTCCATAAGTTAAAGTGAATCTAGACTGACAATGGTAGTTTTTTCACTAGACACAACTACTAGAAAATATATTAGAAGGAAGGAATAAGGTGTGAAAATAACATTCCAAAAGCTCCATCTAAGAATTTAGTATCAAAATTAATGAACATAACTTCGATAGAGAGATATCAATGTATGAGGTTACGTTCAATAATTACTTAAGTGATTCGGGTTGAGTCACCCCACACAGTGGCATATCTCATTAACATAATTCCACCATAAATAGTTAAAAAGGAACATCCAAAGGAGTTATGGTCCAATAAATTAAAAAAAGTTTAATATCATAGAATATTTGATATTTTATCATATATATATCTCAATTTTATGGATATATATAAGATTGAATAAAAATCCAAAATATTTTTCTACCTTTAATATAGAGATGAAACTTTTGGATATCATTTTTTCATTATGAAAGAAAAAATATCATTGGGATTAGGGATATTGTCTTCAATGAAAATATTATATAGATGTAATAAATGTTAGCTAATAAAGAATATGAAAATAAATCTATAATTGAAGTCCATTTTTATTAGAGGAAGAATACCAAAAGTTGAAACTTCTAGAGAACTCATAGGTAAGAACTGAAATAACTAGTAGTATAGAAATAAAACCATTTAAAAAAGAAGAAATATAAATGGAATATGAATATTAAGAGGTATAATTGGATGTATAGACTCCAAAATTCCAAGTACCAGAAGTTTAGGAAAAAATATAAAGAGAAGAGTTAAATAATAATAGATTATTCAACTTAGTTGAGGAGATAAACTTGAGTTTGAAATACAATGTTATTGGATACTAAAAATAACATTAGATGTGTAGGATCTCCATGTACATGGAAAGGTTGTGTAACTAGTTCAACAGGTTGAATACCCTATAAAAGAAAGTAGAGACCGATCCGTAATAGTGAATCTTGATCATGGATAGAGCATATGAGAATTAGACCATGAATCAAAGTATTACAGAGTGTTAATCACTCTATAAATAAATTTTATTAATGGATCTTAAAGTTTATTTTAATATATATAAAAATAATAATACAATAAAGTTGAAATAGTTTATCCCATGCAAGTATAAATTTTTTTCCAAATCACATTAACCTCTTGGGTTCTTTTACTACATTATGTAATACTATTTCATGTGTTACCATTGTTTGAAATTATGATTATTTTATATAATTATAAGTTTCATCTAATTTGTGTGCATGTTCAAATTTATGTGGATGGTAAGATTCCATGACTTCTTACCTTTAGTATACTTATATCTGGGGAATGTAAAAATATGTACGTTTAGTTTTTTCTCATTGATAAACTTGTTCAAGAACATTCAGTGGATTAGTGTGATGAAGTTATGGTGGTTCTATCGATATCCCAATCAATCAAAGTTTAATGTTCTATCAATAATTATATAACCAACCCTTGTATATAATCAAGTATAGTAATTAATTCCTCTTTTTAATTTCATATTCATCATCAATATTCTTGATCGCCAACTCTAAGTTTCCCTTGATATTTTTGCAATCCGTTGGTGTGTGTTGTACCAATTACTAGCTTGTAATGAGACCATGATATTCTGATTCATTTTTATTTTATCCTTATAATATTATGAAGTAATATGGAAAAACTTTATTAGGTAAAAGATGATATTTCCAAAACTAACTCTACAAAGTTTTAGGTTTTCAGTCATTATTCATATTGAACTTCTAGAATCATAAAAAAAATACATCTCTCATGTTTGGAGAGTTTCAAAAATGGAGAATAACTATTCATTAGGTATCTCTATATCCACTACCTTTCTCATTGAGGTGGTACTCACTATAATAAAGTATTCCAATGATTTCTATTTAATTGTATTCTATGGTATGAACCAGATATCAAACTTCTATAGAACGACCACCCAATGTGCCATATGTTTAGTCAACATTTAATGATTGAGGATATATATGAGCGGGCCAATATGATAGACCAAATGGACCTTGTGAAATTATGAATAGTGTCTCAATATCTGAACCCCAAATATCATTATAAGGAAATTCTTCACAATATTAAAATATTAAGTCTTAGTGTCTAGAATTGTTCTACTAAGATTGTAAATACCATTTTCTTTTACCACATAATTTTTATGTGAAATAAAAGAACTAAGTGATAACTCTGAAGCTGATACATAAAAAATTACTTAATTTCATTTTATTGGTGGCATAAACACTGGTGGTATTGAGAGGTATTTATTGAGTGTGGAAAATATTCTTATCAATATTCATTTATGTGATAGGTGAATCCATTATTAGTGAGATTGGAAAAGGATAGGCACATGTCAGTAAGGTTCTCTATGAAGTGTATGATGTAGGTGAGGTATCCTTGAATACCTCTCAACTTATTCATATTTTGAGAAGGTATCATCTTAAAATTTTCATGAGGTTTCCCATGGTTGACCTCAATATTGCAATGGTGTAATATAAATCTGAGAAACATTCTACATGTCACGTTGAAATCACATGTTTAGGGGGTCATTTTTAGGATATTTTTCCACAATTTTTGAAAAATATCTTAAGATTTAAAATATTATCACAACATTGTTGGGATTGAATTACTAAATAATCAATATAGCATTCAATGGTCTTATATATAATGCTATTGAATATATGGTTCATGAAACTTTGATATTTATAGACATAATTATTAAAACCAATATACATTACTTGATATGAATGAAACACTTAGAGTGCCCTAAAAATTGTGTCTTGTTCATATTTGAGAGCTATCTAGATATTATTATTTTAGTAATATCCATCCATGAAGTAGAGGAATAAGAAAATAGTAATTATATTGATCAAAATTTCAATGATTAGGACTAGGAAAAAATCCTTTGGGTTTAAACACCCTAAATTAAATATAAAGCATAATTTTCTAATTATTATTTTTGATGGGTATTATGTTAGAAATATATTTTAGGTATTGAACCTCTCAAATGATGTTAGATTCAAGGAGATTTTTAACTCTTTCTTTCACCATGGCTTCCATAGTTAGATTCATTCTCTTGGATACCTACTTGTAGACATGATGATGCTTAGGCATACCCAAATGATGGGTGGGAACATTAGGATATAGTCCATTTATTTATATGTAATTCTTGGTGAACACATATCGATGTTGTTTTTAGAAAGAGATATATATTTCTTGTTATTTTAAAGATATAGTGGTTCTAAATAAGGTAGGTCATAAGTATTTCTCTATACCCAAATTCACTTGTCTGGGTTCATCAATGGGGGTAGAAACACCTTCCTAAAATGTTGATAGGACATCTCTATGATATTCCTCTTCTTCTCCCTCTTCTTATTATGTCTTAATTTAAGTGGAATGGGGAAATTAAGGTATATTTTTTTATCCAAAAGTTTATGTTAGGAAATTTATGTCTTCTTTGAATGATGAGGAGGCTTCTTGAGTCCTTGATGGTATTAATTTATGGGTATTATCATCATGGAAATTATGTATATTCACTATTTCCACTACATAGTCATGAAGGGTGGAATTTATTATAATATCTAGAAAGTTGAGAGATAAAATAGGGGAATTTTCAATTTCTTCTGATGATGTGATGATCTACTTAGATATTAGAGAAAATGGTGATCATTCTTATCTAGTGAATTATCATCATGAAATGTATCACATCCTTATTTCACAAAACTAGATTCGATTGATATGAAAAATATCACATGGATAGAGTCAAACATTCCCAAATCTCATGAATTACTTCTTCTCCTGGGATTCATATCATGTTGTTAGAAGAGTCTTGGTTTCATTTATTGGGGTGGGTGATCTATTAGTATAGTCTTCTCATAGAGATACTAAGGAACATGATTGGTCAACATTGGGTGTATAGAATTTATTTTCTCTATCAAATGAACTTTATCCTAACAATTATATATAAGAATGAAGATAAATGGTCATATCCTTTTAGACTAGGTTTTTATAATGTGACAAATCCCTAAATATGAAGTATCTACCTTCATTAAATTGATGGGTAATATATAATCTTCACTTATTTCATAAAATGGGTTAAAAGGGTCATTTTCAAACCATTAAGGGAAGGTTTTTTTATAACATTTCTTATCAATGGATATTTTACCTTCCTTTGATAAATTCCTACATGCGTGTATTGATATTAATATGAATAAAAAAGGGAATCCTCCCCATGAAACACTCTATATTTCTATTCAAGAGATTACTAGAGACACTAGTGATGTGATGAAGGAAATTTCATAAGAGAATGCATCCACAGTCTCCCTAATAGAGTATTGAAATTCATGAATTTATGAACAATAATAATATATGATATAGATACAAGGTATTGAAATTAGACCATGAGACTTATCCATCTCAAAAGGTTTTTATCTCTCTCTTTTCATACCCTTGGATTTTAGAGTAGAAGGAGACAAATTATCTTTTATGTAACTCAATCACCACATGGTCCAAACATAAATGAGATTTATTCTAATTTCATTATCATTGAGAGATAAAGAAATTTTAGTGTTTTACAACTTAAAAAATATGTATAATGGATTAGAAGAGGCACAAAATTTATTCATAAAACTCTTTTGAAGGATGGAGGGAATAAATAATTAATATCTTGATTTGAATAATTCCCAAATATTATAATACATCACACTTCAAATCTAAAGTCCTATACTACCCCACATGAGAATACTCTATGTTTTGAATCTTGGATGTTGAGCCTATCTACACTGGTGGGTACCTCCCCTAATTAAAATTAGAGGGAATATTTTTCATATATGGGTTGATCATGGGTTGAGTTATTCTAATCGTCCCACATTTTTATGTTGATAATAGAGATGCTTATTTTTCAATCGGTCCTCCAATATAATTAGGATGGAATAATACATAGAAGATTAAGTAGTAGATTTATGATTCCACTGATCCCATTGGGGTTCCTGTCTCCAGATCTCAACAACATATATAGATTAAATAATGATATATTCAATGTTTCAAGATCCATTTATACCTCATATTCCTTGACCACATTGGACTTGACACTTTTCCTTCCATCCTAATTGTAATAGGGGAACTTAGGGTCATATTCATGTTCTTCATTAGGGAATGGATTTCCTAATGGGGTCACATTGGTATAGCTCTATTGGTATTCCTCATCATATGAGATTTTTATTAGATGGGTTAGTGCCTATTGGATTTTTTGGTAGGGTAGTTCCCATCCTTCTAATGATGATGATGATAAATCTTGAAGAGTCTAAACCATATTAAGAATTGACATAGTTTCCTCTATTTTCATGTTACTCTTATTATGAAAGTTCTGTAGATTCTTATAATATTGGATCTTAGAGTACATTGGTGTTAGGGAAGTTAGTTCAATAATCACTAAATAAGTTAGGGTCATAACTATTTGATTTAGTTATTCCCTAAGAACAACATTAGCATGACTGGTCATATTTCTAGTCATGAAATCATCAAACTTATATATTCCCTTGCTCAAGACTTCATTCTAGTCTTCTTCAACTTTTTTTGGGATTAATGAAATAGAATCCACTTGTGATGGGGGCTTTCTCAATTTTACTTTCCCAAAATATATCATCTTTCATATGATTTATTTTAATATAAATCACCCCTGTATGTTTGGTCTAAATATTTAGTGGAAAGGGTAAAAATGTGAGTAGTCATTGAGGGTAACATGATTGGGATTATCAGTGTTCAAAAACTTTAAATGTTTATTCTACATACCTATAGTAAAGTACCCAAGATGATAATTATTTCAAAAATAATATATTTTATTCATTTGGTCTTCACATGGTAGAAACCTATATTATTTTCTCACATTTTGATGAGAAAAATGTTTTTATTTATACCATTAATAGGAGTTACTACATGATATTTCTTGAGTTTAGTAATCATAGATTGTCTTAGAGATAAAATAAGAATCATAGTTATTATTTCTTCTTTTATATTCCTCTTCCCTTGGGCTATGTGTGTTGTATGAGACATGAAATTGGTTTTTCAAATGATTTCTTCCAAACATTGGGCCAATAAAGTGTACTGAAAAAATCTCTTGGGGGTTTTTATTGGGATCTTCAACATATATAACTCATAAAAAAATTATTTATGTAGAGTTCCAATAGATTCTTGTGTGGGAGTTTCATTTTTAAGGAGTTGGTCATACCATTCAATTTTAATTGAAGTTTGGAAAACTCTCATACCATCCCATTATAGACCAATGACTATTTAATTTCTTATTTTTGAGATGAATTGGTAGAGAATTTTTTGATAGAGGTCATCCTAATCAGTAATGGATCTAGCTGATAGGCTGATATACTAAAAATGTTTATACTTATAGGGTTTACATAAAAAATATGAGCTTGGTTATATCTTGCAGTTCAAGTGCTTCCATCATGTATCAAAATAATGATACATGGTGCATCAAATATTACTCTAGGTTTCATATTCCATGGGAAATTAGGAATGTTAAAATATTTAATTTAGGAAAAGGGGTAATGAAGCCCTCTATTTAGGATATGATTTCCTCTGTGGTTGTATTATTTCTCAACAAACTTCTATTTCCTCCATTAAAGATGTTAGGGACTCAATGGAGTCAATGAGTTCTAGTGGGATAGTTAACTATCTAGACACATGAGTGGAGGCACCATATATAGCATGATACAAACAACATTACCATGTTTATTACTGATATGGTTTGGCATGGGGTAGCTCACCAGATATAGTTCAGATTTCATCATCAATAGAGGTAACTCATGATATTTATCATCCACTAATTCATAATAAACTAGTTTCCAATACCATGGTTTTTTTGGATGGTAATATTATACTCTTTTTTATGGAGTAGTTTCTTATTATTAATTAATATTAATTTAAAGAGAAATTTCAGTTTTTTCTTTGAGGTTACAATGTGTGGGAACATTTCCTATGAATATTTCAAAAATAGGAAACCTCAGGTCTTTCAACTCTGCTTCATATCATCTTAATTCTATTTAATAGTGAGTATCTTAGACTCTTTGGGTGGTGGGTGGGATTTTGCATCACCTATCCCATTTTCCTTAAAAAAATCTCACTGAGTGAGTGATAGTTGAGTGTTCTAAGGAACTCTAAAGTTTTAAACATGTCTTTGGTGTTGAGTACACACACCTTATTCATGTTTCTTGTTGTGGATTATATAGAGGATGGTGAATTCCTCATATTTCTCTTTTGTGCTGGAATCAAGTTTCAGATCATCAGTATAGCTAATACTGATGAAATTCATTAATGAATAGTAGGTTTTGGGATCATGTCATCATCATAAGGTAAAGCAGACTAGTCATAATATCTATTATGGGGAAGATAAAAAATTTCCTTGTTATTTCCTTTTTGGGTAGTCTATTTTATATTATGTCCTCTATGAGGTTTTTTCTTGTCCTTTCAGTGCTCCTAAAGAACTCATTTATATAGGGTGATCATAAGTGAGTCTCTAGAAATCATTTCCAAGAATGTACACATAGAGACAGATTGATCACAAAATATGATAAAATATGAATTTCATTCTTTTGATGGTTCTCCAAGCCTAGATAAGACTAATTTTCATGTGGGGAAACAAGGATATGATATCAATTCCCCCATCCCTATAGGCTAGGTTTAGCATAGTTATTTCATTATGAAATACTAGACCCACTAGGGATTTGATGATTCCCATAATGGTGGTCTTAGTAATAATACCCCAACCCTATGGGATACGGTTATTCTTATATTTTCTCTACAGTGTCCACTATTAATGAACATTTGATTTTATATATTTTAGTTTGAGAATGGGATGGATGGAGTATATATCACAAGCATGAACTAATTTTTATTAAGGATAATGTTTTAAATGAGGTTTTATATTTTCTTATATGAGAATACTTCTCAACAATTCCAGAGGATCTATATAGGATTATATCAATGGATAATTCCTATTGAGTTCACTATTTCTAGGATTTATTGATAAAAATACCATGTTGGATTGTTCAAATAGAATTTATAGAGCTCAATCCTAGGGATTGGTATGATTCATTGATGTTACATGATTCCTTTATCAATAGACACTATTAAATAGGGAGTGGAGTGAGATGAAGTTCTCTATGTTCACCCCATCCTTCGATATGTATATCATATAGAGTTTTGGAAATATAATGACATAGTGTCCTCAAATCATTAATAAATGCTTGTTGGAGGTCTCAATACTACCTTTTGAACATCGATTTCCATGAAATCGAATGGGAGGCCAATTCTATTTGATGATATATCTCTACTATTTCCTTGATATGGTTTACATATTACATTTAAGGGATATGTTTCTCACTCAAATGATGATGAGTCATGCACAAGTTTAGATGATGATAGTTTATACATTACTCCATCAAAGTCTTTAGAATATTAGATTTAGAAGTGTCAATGGGCTAGAAAAATACTAGTACATACCTTTTATCAATTATTTTTTCATAATCACAATGTTCTATTAATATTTAGTGGGATATTCCTCTACCAAATTTGACTAGAGCATCCATTTCCTAGTTTCCTTGTTGAGGATAGTGGGATTAAATATAATATTCCCTAGAATATCGAAGGATGGGTGATCTAAAGGCAGTAGAGATTGATACCTTTACCTCTATCAATATTCTGTATGATAAGCGATATTTCTTATCAATTTTGTGGTTCTTGGAGTATCCAATCTTAGTCTTTAGAGTTCCTCTCGACATGATAGCCTTATTAGAGTAAATTTAGTAATTGGATGACCATATTATTGAAACAAGATGTCTCTACAAGTAAATACATCACATCAAACATAACTATATAGAGGATTCCATTATATCTTAATGTTTGGTTTCCAGTAGGATTCTTATGATATATATCCCAGGTAGGACCATCAGGATTTAAACTACTTTATATATGGGAAAAGTTGTGACCTTGTTTCTATTTTATCTTCAAACCAAAAGGTTGATTTTCACAATTCTAACCATAATAAGAGTTTTGGGGATTAATCCTAATATTTCAATGGGGAGGGCCTCTATGGATATCACTCTAGAGATAAACTCTAGAGATACTAGTCAAAATATTGTGGGGTGGGCCACTAAAATTGAAACTAATTCTTTTATATGATGAAGATTCAATAGAAACATGGGATACAAGTGATAGATTATTTAAGGCCCCAAAAACGATAGCATTGAGTGGGTCGAGATATGGTATTTCTCCTATACTATGGGATACCACTGGTGAGGATTCCACTTGGGATCTCTCTATTTGAAACTAGGGTTGCGTGTTGTGCACAATTACTTTCTTGTGTGGGATTACTCTTAGGAAACTCCCATTTTTATCACAAAATATTTTGATGGGTTCTTTCCGGATGTGTGGTAATACGATCCTACCTATCAGTTACCATCAAGAAATGTTGACAGGCCTCTTCACACTGAAAGGGATCAGGAGTACATTCTTTCTCTTAAGAAACATCTAGAATATTTTGGATTTATTTTATGTTGGTAGGGATATAATCCTACCCTAAAGTGGTCAATTTAATGGGATAATAAACTCTAGTTAGAATTTTGATAAGAGTATGATCCTATTATTCATTCCTTGTTGAGATATTCTAAAGTTTTTCCTAAATAGGATAATGAATATGTGCCTTCTTCTAAGTAATTTTTGAAGTATTTTTATGACCTACAATGTGTCATGGGTAGAAATATGTTCTTTTCCCATATTAACTATAAGGCTATTACAATGATATCCTTCCATAGTTTCTACTAGAATATATTGATAGTTTATCAATGAAAGAGCATGGATATGATCACTATCAGTATTTTCTGATGAGATTATTCTATGAGAATAGAGATATGATCCCATTTTTTAATGGTTGTGGGGATATAAGCCTATTATTATTCTCCAATATCCTTTTAGATACGGTAATGGGATTCATGTTTAGGGGAAATAATATGGTCCTACTCCTTGATTACTATATGGATATTCCATTGTGCTCCTCATGGTTCTGCAAGAGTGGATTGGTATTCATGAATAGTGGGTGTAAGAAAATGTACCCAACCTCTAATCGATGTTGGGATGTATCAACATGGTTCCTATGATTATTACAGGGTAAAATTATAGACCTTCTGAGTGTGAATAAAGATATGGGCTTACTCATTGGCTACCACCTATATATGTTGGAATATTTATTTAATGGAAGCAATAAAATGATCATGATCATTATGATTAGTAGTTATCCTCCACAGGGTAGATCTTCTATATTCGCATGTTTTAGAAACCAGAGTAGAGAATATATGGGTCACATACTTAGTAAATTGATATGGGATTTATGTTATATAGTGATGGTAATAGTGGTGGTTAATAGGATTCATCTTAGGTGACACCTAAAGTATAGTGAGGCCACAATCAAACTTTTGATCCTACACCCTAATATAAGGGAGGTACTTTTTTTATGCTCTTGGGAAAGGATTTTGAAATTGTCCTAGGTGGGGATAGGTGTTTCCTATTTAGGATACCCATGTGTAACATACATAAATATTGCATCATTTTAGATAAATATTAAATAAATTTTATAATAATATATACCCAATAAACATAATGGTTTAGTGTCTTCAAATACTAGATACATAATCATCTTATTTCATGGATGATCTTCAATATCCCCAAAAAAAATTCTCTCAGTATACCCTTCTTAGACATATCCAAACTAAAATGTCTCTTCATAACCTGGGGAAAATGGAAACAAAATAAATGGTGATTTCATATGCTTAGTAAGGGTAAATATGGGTGATATCAATTACTGGTTATATGAAAGAAAAAAATTATGTAATGGGGTATGGTAGAATTATCATAACTTATAAAGTTCATACACAATAAGTCATAGATCTTAAATCATAAGTTATGGAATAGCATTTCGAAAGACATGAGCCATAAGAGTGATTAATCATCACTAATAAATCAGGATCCATTAGAGAATATCATAAGAATAAGAAACTTTCATAGGAAATTTGGAACAATAATTACCATATAAAATCATTTCATTAGTCAAGGCTCACTGCAAAAACCATTATCCCAAAGTGGAAAAGTCCCATAATGGATTGGGTTCACTCTTTGACCTATTTTCAACACTAGAATGTGTTTAATTCCCATACTATTTCATATTATCTCATGAGTTATCAAAAATAACCCAATGAATTGGATTATTATTTAATTATATACCCATTTATCACATAATGAAAACCATACATATGTGTGAAACAATATCATATAAACATTCATCCTTCTATCATAGCACAACCCAAGTAAAAGAAACAAGTTTCATAAATATTTTCTTATCACAAAATAATAATTCATCTAGTGAATGAACATGGATAGTATCATTAAATAATATCCTCATTGAAGCATAAAATACATCAAATTATATTGACATATATGAAAAATAGCTTTAAAAGAGAATTCAATCCTTTTCTTTGAAACATAAGAAAAATAATATTTTTTTGATAAGATTTTAAATAAAAATTCCTAGAATATATAGAAAATAATTTTATATGAAAACTAAAATTTGAACTTTCAAAATAATCTTCAAATTATAAAATTTTAATTATGCAGGGAAAATCCATTCACACTTTGAAAATAAAAAAATATATTTCATTCACACTTTTTATAAAAAAGTTATAAATAACCTTTTCAGAATAAAATATAAAAAATAATTTTTAATTCATTGTAAATAAATCCAAATATGGTTGAAAATTGTTTTTAATAATCATTTATCATTTAAAATAACAATCTTTAATCTATTTTAATTAACAGGGACATAAAAGAAAGAGTTCCTCAACTATAGAGGAAATAAGGTTGGCTTTTCGTATAAAAACATTTTATCGATCCTTTTATATACCAAGTAAAGGGGAATGGAAGGAATACATGAAAACACAAAAAAATATACATATGATAAGAAAATAGATAGATTTTATTAAATAAATATAATATTATTCCTCTAAATTTAATCCAAGCATAAAAAATCTCAATTAAAAATGAGATTACAACATAAAACCTTACCTCAGGTCCCGAAATTATTCATACATATTATTATCATCTTATATAATAAATTTAAATTTACTATACATATATGTGAAAAAAATATTCATAATTATCTTAAAATATATCATTCTATTATAATTTTTGATTGTTAATCCTTCAAAATTTCTTTATTAAAATCAATATTTGGGTGAAAACTAGCCCATTTTCCATGCATATTTTGGTTTGACAGTTCTAGTATGTTCTCTTTATGTATGGATTCATCATCTCCAATATCTCAATAACATGAGAAGTATCATATATATTCATTAAATACACTTTTATAACTATTCATATAAGGTGGTTAAGCAAAATGAATTATATCACTTTGTGAGGATGGTAGTCTGTAAGTATTCATGAGTAAGGTTTTCATACTGTAATGAATGGAATGAAAGAAATGTGAATAATAATAATTCACTAAAAAATAATAATAATATCATAAATATCATATATATTCATTATATCCATTCATATGACCAGAAACATATTTTGAACATGAATAAAAATCATAACGCTTCATGGAGGTGGTAGTCCACACATAAACACGAATGACATTATCATTTCTCATAGGATTTAAAGGAGGTAGAAACTGGTTATACCATTAACATATAAAAATTTAAATATATTAATTATATTTATGTAATCATTTTATGATTCTAATTGAATATTCATAGGAGGATATGTAAGAAAGAAACTCAAAATAGATGGGTAAAGAAAATTACTTTTACTTTGAGAAACCTCCTTTCTATTACACCTTAAACCTTATTTATTTGGTATTGGGGGAATGAAATAATATCTAGGATATGGGTAAGGAATTTATAAAGTTATTTTGGTAGGTATTGGATGATCTAGAGATCTCAATGTTTGTGAATAATTTAAGAGAGGAGGTTCCATTTTATGAGGTGGGTGGGTGAAAAACTTATAAATAGTTAAATTATTAAAAGTAAATAAATACATATTCAAGGGAAAGTGGAACCACATAAAACAAAATTATAATATAATATAATTTCTGGTCTAAAAATACTAAACTAATAGTAAAATTTATTTTTTATGGTTATTTTAACGCTTCTCTATTTAGTTTAACCGCTCATCAAACATTACCATAATAATGAATTCATAACTCAATTACTATTCATTATGCCCAAAAATGAAATTTAAATTAATAGAAAAATTTGAATTTATGATTTCAAAAATGGAAACCATTTTATTAAATTCAATTCCTATAATTGGTTGAAATTAATTTTAAAATAAATATGACAAACCTAAAGAAAACCATTTTTTGAAAAATTTATTTTTAAGCATAACAATAAATTTATTCTCATTCCATACTAAGTAATAACTATTAAATGAATGTTAAAATACTTTATTTAATATATTTTATAATAATTTCATTAAAATAATTAATAAATGGTGATTAATTTAATTTATTATGATAAATATGCATTTCTTTTAAAAAATAAGTTTTTAGAAAAAATATATTTTTACATTCAAATGATTTTATTTTAAATTATATACAATTTATATCCAATGAATTAATTTTAAACTTATTCAAAACATAATAATTCATAATTTCAATTATTTTTAATAATTTTTAAATAAATCAAATATGAAAAAAATGAATAAAAAATACTTTAAAATAATGATTTTGGATCAATATTATTTCATAAATAAATTAGAAATTATATTAAACAATTTTATTTCATTTAAATAATATATAATGAACTTAATTTTATAATATAAGATCATTATTCACCTTATTTTGGGTTTTTGGGCTTCAAAATCTATCAAACACATTTATTTATTAATGATAAAATGTATTCTAAAATCGTAGGGTGTTACATTATAACCCTTATAAGAATTCCACTCATGAAATTATGTAACTCCAATAAAAAATGAGTATACATAAAACCCATCACATACTTCAATTCCCATGTAGCTTATTCAAATTTTAGATTCATCTAGAGAACCTTAACGTGGTGATTAGTGTTCTTCTTAAGCTCTTTATCTCTATGATCTAGGATTCCAATCAGTTGTCCCTCAATAGAATGACCATGCTCTAATGGTATGAAAACCTTGTTTAATAAAGTTGAATTATCTTGTATATACTACCTAAAAATTGATACATGAAACATATCATGAACATGGGTGATGTTCTGAGGAAGTTCCAAGTGATAATCTACCATTTTGATATTATCGAAAAACTCATAGGGACTGATATACCTTGAGATTAGATTTCAATTATTTTAAAATCTAATAGAATTATTACAAGTAGATATCAATAGTAACACCTTATTACTAACATTGAACTACAAGTCCCAATTATTTTTATCAACATAACTACTATGTCAACTCTAAAATTCTCTATTATTCTATTGAATGGATCTTACTTTCTCTTCCATTTCCCTATCTTTATCTGGTCCCAATACTTTCATCCCCCAAATTCATCACAACATGTTGGTGTCCTATAATTTTTTCCATTCAGTAATTCATAAGGATCCACCTAATTCTTGAGTGAAATATAATTTTTTAAGAAAATATGTCTACATGATGGTGTTGATCCTAACCTCTTTTGAAATCTATAGAGAAAACTCCTAGAATATCTTATAGGGTTTGAATAGATCTCTCAGACTAGACATAAATCTAAGGATGATATAAAGATCTAAATCTCAACTCCATATTCAAATATTTCTTAATACTTCTCTATAACATTTTAGTAAACCTCATATCTTGGTCATATATTATTGGGAGTGATACTCCATGCAACCTTACAACCTCTTTAATGAATAACCTGATAACCTGATCCTGAGAGAAATTTTCTCTGGTAGTAATGAAATTTGATGATTTCATAAGGATATTTACTAAAACCCAAATATAATAATTCTCTTGAGATATCAAAGGGCGTATCATGATGAAAATCATGGGGATGTTTTCCCATTTCCACTCAGGTATGTGAAACGTTTGTAACATCCCCTTAGAATTTTGTCTGTTATCCTTAACTTGCTGGTATAAAAAACACCGCAATACATTCTCATAAATATATCTATTCATGTTATCCCACAATAAATAATCGTTAAGATCTATATAAATCTTTTTAATTCTATGATGAATTTTGAGAATCATCTAATATATCCTTCCTCAGTTTTGGTATTTAAAGGGTACATAATCTATTTTTAAACCTTATTATTCCATAATTATCATGAGTAAACTCATAAAAATTCTTCATCTTCTTTTATATCTCCATATCTTCTTTATGGGCCTCCTTAATCTTCACATGAATTGATGATTAAAAATTAATATGAGAAATATAAGATCATTCTCCTTTCTTTATGATTTCATATTCTATCTTCTGTAAATCCATATGTGTTGGATCTATTTCAATCCTCATTATTGAAAAACTAGTATTATACTTCAAAAATATAGCATTAACCACCTTTTTCCCTTCCTAGTGTAGTAATTTATTGAGAATTCATAATCATTAATCATTTCCTACTATATTATTTTGATTATATTCAACTCTTTTTGTATAAATATATACTTCAATATTTTATTATCGGTATATATATCACACCTTTCATCATAATGATAATTCCTCCATCAATGAAAATTTATTACTACCTATTACCAATCATGAATTGGGTAGTTATTGTCATGAAAGTTTAATTGCTATGATCCATTGGCTATTATCTTATCATTCTCCATGAGAACAAATCCCAATTCTTTTTTTGAATTACTTTATCATACATTATTTTGAAAATCAAAATACACATCCTTTCTATCTTTGTTTTATATTATAATATTGTTTAGCTAATTTTTTGAAGTATCCTAAGCAGTCATTATGAAATACTCTACACTAGTTGGAAGAATATTTATATGGGTAATTTTATTAGAGTGATGGTATAATTATGTTATGTGCATTGTCTTTATTTAAATGTTTCATAAGGAGTTTTTTTATATTATTGTTTTTTGGATGGATCACTGTAGAGACACTAAAAACATCATTGGTATAATAATAACAAGAGTAATTCCATCAAAAGGAGTAGTTGGTGATGCTAATGTAGTTTAAACTAAACCCAAGAAGAATAGAATTTGAAAATTTTATCCATGAAAACCTTATTTTATAAATAGTACCATATGATTAAGGTGAAAAAAATATTTGATGATGAAAATTTATCTGAAGGATTCCTTGAGTTTTGAAGTCCAAAACTTTTAATTACATGAACTGCTACAATTTTTAATATTTTTAGAGGGTTTTAAATTTCAATCATACATATATATAGTTTATTATAAATTATACTATTCTCCATCATTATCTTTTTGGTTATTATAATTTGTGAGATTGAGGGCTCCTAATGCCAGGTAGATATATGTTATTCCAATCAGGTGAGACAGAGGGCTTCTAGAAGTATGATAGAAATTCATTCTAATATAGTTGATTAAAAAATTAAAGGGTTTTGGAAGATATTATTATTGATAAGTTCATAATATAAGATACCTATTGTCAGGTCTATAAACATCCTTGTAGATTTGAGCTAATGTGAAGACCCCACTTAGTTGATTTGTTTTACTTTTTTGTTCCACAATATTTAAGTTAATATTTTTATATTTAGTCTCTTAGTTATTTTATTTATGTACAAAATTTCTTATAATTGATCACAACATAGTGATCCAAAATCTATAATTTATCAAATATTTAGTATTCTCTTCTCTTTTAATGGTTGTAACTTCCTTATCAAGAATACTATAATTTCCATACATCATAAAAAGTTATCTCAGTCCTTACATTGATTCATCACTATAAACCACAAACCCTTATCCACTATTGGGTAGTGTGGGCACAGGTGGATTGACCAACCTTCTCTTATATTCATTGAAATTATATTCATATTAATATATGCATAGGAACTTGTATCACTTCTACATCAACATAGTTTTTATATTTGACAGCCATGATAAAGTTCTCATAAATCATCATAGTATCTAATTAACAAAAGAAAAAATATGGATTTCAGTCACCATGGTTGGTCTAGGAAAATTTAAATAAATATAGACTTTTAAGGATCTACATATATCCCCTCTCTTATAATCACATTACCTAATAATGATACATTCTTATTCCATAATTCATATTAACTAAATTTTTCATAAAAATTATCCTTCCTCAGGGTCTTCAACAAAATCCTCAAATGATATTCATGTTCTTTATTACTATTGGAATATATAATAATATCATATACAAATAATACCACAAATAGATCAATTTAATCTCTTAAGACTCTATTTATTAGATCCATAAAGATAGTTGAGGCATTGTAATGTACAAATGGATTCTCTATAAATCCATAATGACCACACATCATAAAGAGTGTTGTCTTGGATATATCCACATTTTTTACCCTCAAGTGATGATATCTAGATCGAAGGTAAATCATTGATATTTTTTTATATCATCACATTTGATCAAAAAATCATCAATATATCTTAAGTATATCTATTCTTCATAATAATCTTATCATGTTCTTGATAATCAATGAAAAGATGTATTGACCTAACTTTTTTATTAATAAAACTAACTAACCAACCACATAGTGACACACATACAAAGGATAACCCATTTTCAAGATTCTCATGGAGTTTCTTATTCAATTATTGAATCTCAATTAAGGATATTTTATAATGAGTCTTTGATATAGCCACAACACCAGATATGATTTCTACTGAAAATTCAACTTCATGACTCAGGAGAGGACTCAGAAACTCTTTAATTCATACATCAGAATATTTTTGAACAATATATATATATTCAATGTTGAGTTTCTCCCTAACCATTTAAGATATATACCCATCATGAATTGGTAATACAATCCATACAATGGATTTATTTTCCAATGGAATTCCATTTTCATCCTCACACGAAGAGCTAATAATTAGTTCATTTAAAATATTAAATGTGGCTTACCTTCCTTGAAAATTGATATAGGATCTATATAAATAAAGAAAATCCATCCCATAATCACATGAAATTAAACTAGATAGAGAATCATAATTTTTATGGGAAGAACGTTTCCATAAAATTCTATTAGAGAGAAGCAATAGACTTAAGATACAATCATCATGTCATTAAGATTTTTTATCGATAATTTAATATATAATCATTGAAGAGGTGATTTTATTCGATTAACTTATTTAGATATAAATGAATTCATATAACTAAATCAAATAATATTTTTATAGTTCTATATTGGTTGATAAGTGTACCTTTTTCTACATTATTCTAATTACCCACTTTAGTGATCGTGATCGCATGTGATTTACATTTATCTCCTAGTATAAGAGGTTGTTGATGAAAATTTTATTCATTAACCCTTGGGTTCATGAGTTGGTATAAATAATTACCATACTCCTTATGGTTGTAGCATTGGAGTGTGGGTGGTTTGTTTAGCTAAGTTCTCTCCACATTTTTTCCCTAGAACGAATCTTTTTATCTTGTAAATACCCCAAACCTAGTATCCGAGAGTTGGTGGTAACTTTATTACATTGGAATTAGGTATAAGTGATCACATAACAAAGGACTTAATAGTTTAGTTGTTTTTAATAACTATATATAAATTTGATTCTCATTTTACATTGGTAATAAAATATAAAAACATAGAGAAAGTAAGTAATTCTGCATCATTGAACTCATTTAAAGATTTCTTCTTCTAAACTTGGAGAAATGAAACAAAATAAGGATTTCCTCATTTTCTCTATAAGGGTTATGTAAAAAACATAACTATCATGAGTAAGTAAAGAATAATCAATATATCATGTTAAATAACTGAAAATAATTTCTATTTAAAGAATAATTATAGAAATAAAAAAAATATGATAGGAATAAATGATAATCAAATAATGCCATAAAAATAATCACATAAGCTTAAAATTTATCCATGGATACCAAAACTATTTAAATAATCCTATGGACATCAATAATTGATTTCATAATTTTGTAGTGCATAATTTCTAACATATTAAACGTATTATCAAGGCTGTATTCTATGACATATTACATAACATAGTAAGGCCTTATAAAAATTCCCAAACACATTTATATCATGAGACCTAATAATGTATCAAGGATCTATATAATTTTAGTCACCATACATCACTTAATAAGTCCAATAAATTCATCATATTAATAAACAATACAACATAATTAACATTCCTTAATAAGACATAACCATATGTATATGAAGAACATGTATACAGAATGTCAATACATTCTCATTCAAACTATAAATAAACCATCTAAAAAATAAACAAGGATGGTATCAATACAAAATATATCCAGCTAAGCATTATTAAAATAAATGTTTTTTGTTATTTTTGAATATAAATACCATAAAAAGATCATTAAAACATCCTTGGGGAAATATCCTTTTCACTTCGAAATTCAATTTTAAAAAATTAAATTTCTAGGATATTAATAACTAAATTTTATTTTAAAATATTCATTGAAACTTGTAAAGTAATATTTAAAGTATTGGTTGGTCATGATGGTGGTAAATCTCATTCATTTCAAGTACGTTAAAATAAATATTCCTTTCTAATATTTGGTAAAAAATTCAAAAAGTATATCATTCGGAAAATGACAAGAATATTCCATTGAAACATTTTTATATAGAGTTATACATGTGTAAAAAATAATTTAAAAATAATATTATAATATTAAAAACATTATTGAAAATATTTTAATGAAAATATGGATATAGAAGAAAAAAATTTCTGACTGAATAAGAAAAAAAGTGAGTTTTCCTTAAAAAAAATTATTTCAGACTCTTGAGTATATAGATATAGAAAATGAAAGGAAAACACTTAATTTTTATAACTAACTTGATGATATGAAAAAAGTTTTTATTTAATATAGAAATATCATATAATTCCCCTAATGGGTGCTTAAAAATAAAATATCTCAAATGATGATGAGATTTTGAAATAAACCATTACCGATTTGGTGACTTTTTAATCATAACCCCTATGAAAGAGATAACATCAAATTAAAAATTAAATACCATGAATATAAAGATATTTAGGATATAAAATATCAAATGGGAAGTATTCACACCACATAAATGAAATAAGTGGTGAATATGAAATGTCTCATAAAATAAAAGTAAGATTATAAACTATTACCTCATGTATTACTTGCTTCATATGTTCTTTTAACATCCTATATAATAAAATTATATTTATTATAATTTTACACCATAACTATAACACAAATGTTCTTTATTAACCATTAATTCTTGATTTATTACAAAACAATATTCATAATACAACTCAGAAGATTTATAAGTCTAGTGTATTTTGGAATTAGGTACATAGCATAACATCTTGAACATTGGATATAATAACATTATTGAAAACATTATTAACAGGCTTTTAAAATTCCATGCATTTCAAAACTGTACAGGATAACCTGAGAAAATACATAAGAAAGGGGTCAACTATAAACCCTGGTAATGAAATAAACATGGAATAACATAAAGAGAATAATAAATGTTATACAATAGGAATATCAATTGGGAATAAAAGGATTGAGATTCAAAAATGTTAATAATGAGACATGATATATCCTGATAACATAAGGAAACATGGAAATGTGGGAATAACTTAAAACACTCCCTCTTAAACACAGGTCAATGATAACCATTAATACATCATGATGTAAAAAGTTCTGTGATGGATTATGTTCACTCCCTAAACCCTTTAATGATGTCTCATGAGACTAAAACATTACCCAAATCATTAGAGAACTATATAATTTTGGGCTCACCCGTCACATGAATTTAATTCTCATGCTTAAGTGTGCCATATAGATCATACAACATGGAATCATTTTTCATCTCATTTTATTACACAATAAAGAAGTTTTAAATTCTTATATTTAAGTAAAAATTAAGAAGTATAAGTTCATAAAGGTGAACACCCTTGATAGGAATTGGGTATGGGTATTCACTACACATTTTTTTGGCATGGAATCTCGTAGTGAAAATTTGACAGCATAATGGGGGAACATAAATGTTCATGGAATAAATTAATGATATTTAAAGGGATATATCATCATTTACACATCTATGGTTATTATAGGGAATGTGAAAAAACACACCCCAACATTATGAATTATAAAAAAAAGTCATAAAATGAATATGATTTTTGAATAAAGGGGAGAAATAGAGGATCCCTTACCTTGAGAGTGTGAAACCAAATGCTTAAGGGAGAATCTTGAGAGCTTGGAGGAACCTAAGAAGAACTCTAGGTAGGTGAGTGAAGATTCGGGACATGATCCAAGTATTTTTAGTGAAGATAAATGTGATCTTCGGTGGGTTTATATAGGAAATGAGTGGGGATTTCTTTATTATTTTTTAAACTTAGGTTTTGGACTCTATATAATAATATAAACAAAACCAAAAACCATATCATGTTTTTTACCCATGGTTTATTTAAAATAATATTGGTTTTAATTATTTTATAAGACTAATGTCCAAACTTAATAAAATAATATCATTGTTAATGTGTAAGTGAGTCACACTTTTAAAGAAATAATTTTAAAACCTTAAAATATATTAAGGGTTTTAGAGGATTTATAAAGGCTTTACAAAATTAATAAAATAAAAATAAAATCAAATTTTTTTGAAGGTAAAAAGTATATTTGGTCATGGATACCATTTATAGTATTTATTACATCACTTTAGGGTCATTATAATTTCATAATACACACCATATAGTTATTTGATGTTTAATTTTTACTTGAAAATTTGATTGTCTCAAAAAATTATAAAAAATTCACAGTTGGATAATTTTGACATTTTAATTCAAAAAATAAAAAACATGTTATCAAAATGATTATATAAATATGTGTATTTTCACTTTTAAAATAATAATCAACATTTATTTAGAAATACTGGGGTTTTTAACAATAACAGTTTTTGAACTATTACAGAAATTATATTTGAAATCATAAAAAATATATTATAAATTACATTTATCAATAATAATTTAATAATAATATTTTATTAAAATATAATTTATTTAAAAAATACATTAATTCATAAAAATTAATGTCTAAATTGAAATTATATATTACTTAAAAATACAATTTCTCTTTTATCATATCAAAATATAATTTTTATCAAACTGATTACTTAATCATTTATAAAGTAAAAATAATAAGGAAAATATATAATCATAATTTCCAAGAAAATGAAATATAAATATTCTTGCTATTATGTTTTCATTGTTTCTAGTATTTGTTAAATTATGTTAACCTATAATTAATATATGTTTCTTTTACCATGGTAATTAATATTTACTACAGTTATTATTCATATTGTTCAAAAATTATGTTATGCCTATTAAATAATATTAACTTTGATTATTTAAAATATGGAATCCATTTAATCAAAATCAATTCACATAGGTGGAGTAATTCAAATTAATATAAAACCCACAAGCATGGTGGAAATACATTTTCCAAAAAATACATCTGTTTAAGGAAAAGATATTTTTACATTAACTCTATAACTTGTAATCTTAATTATGTGAATTTAAATTCATAAATAAATATATATATATATATATAATATAAAAATTCCATTTATGTAATTTCTCATTATAGGTTATTTTAATTAACTAAAATAGAGAAACATTATTCATTTTAAAACAGCTTTTAGAAAAAAATGCATTTTTAATACTAAAAATAAACTTATACTAAAATCTGGTATAAAGATGATTTAAATGTAATTAATTTAATTAAATATAACTGAATAATAATTATTTGTCTTTAAATCAAATTAAAATAATAAATGTACTTTTAAAGTAATTAATTTATTAAAGGAAATGACAATTTTACCTAAAAATGGTATTTTTCACTATTCAATGAAAAATATATATTTTCCAAATATCCTAAACTTTCACACTAAGTTAATTTTTATATTATGATATAAAAAATTTATTTTTCTTATCAAATTCAATTTTTATTTTTCTATAAAATAATTATAATATTTTTATAAAGAGAAATAAAAAATCATTTTTGAAGAAAACATATTATGAAGAAAAAAAAGACATTACCAAAAAATAATTATTTGTCAATAATTTATCAATATATTTAGTAAATATATAAATTTCATAAAGAATTTAATATTACATATATATGTAAATGTAATGGAAAGGTTAAAATGGTACTATTTAAATAATCCTTGTTTGTTTGGGTTTGGTGTTGTGCATCACATATGGTATCAAACATATTTTTATCTTTTAGAAACTATGAGAATTACAACATTCATATACATACTTATAATATCATATATGATCCACTTATACCATTTCAACACCCATTTATTAATAATTATTTATTAAAATCATCATTTCTGGGTGTTAACTATTTTATTTTTTATAGAAGTTTCAATTTGGTAGTTCTGGTCCTTATATTTGATCATGTTTACATATTATATAGAATTATAATAATGATATAAATATAAAATATATTCATTAAATACATATTTATAATCATCCAGGAATAGTGGAGATAAAAAATGAATTACACTATTTATGGAGATAGTAGGTCATACAAACACATGAATGCAATTTTCACTATTTGATGAATGAATAAAAGAAAGTTAAATAATAATTCACCTTTCCATAATTATTATAATATTATATGTATCATATGTATCTGTTAAATATATCCATATTACCATTTATGTAAAGATTAAATGAAAATAAATCACATCGCTTTGTGGAAGTGGTAGTCCATGCGTGCACATCAGAGATGTTATCATTTTCCATCTAATGTAAAGGTAAGAAGGTATATGATATAATATATTTATAGAACCATAATTATTTAAAAAATATCATATATAATCATTAGTTCCATCTTTATAACCATACAAGTAAAATAGATATGAAAAAAATAATAATACTACTATGTGGATATAGTAAGCCATACATTTTCACAGTCGTTGTTTTCATATTCTATAAGATAAAATGAAGATGGATAATATTTTTTACATAATCAGAATAAAAATTAAGTTTATTTAAGTCAATGAACTAATTATTTTACAAGGGATAATATAAAATCCTGGTACCATTCTCACAGGTACATCTTAAACTTTTTTGTGGTTTTCCTTTTCGTTGTTTGGGTAAGGGTTGAGTTTGGATTGGGAGGATAGCTATAATGGTGAAGTCAGATGTTTTTTGGATCCTCTCCTTTAGACAGATATTTCATACAGGTTTCCTAAGGATTTCACATAATTTAATAGAGTAACACACCATGTAATGGTTCTACAAAAAAGTCATGAATGACTTCACACTGTGATGGGTACACATTGTGAGTTTCTATTACATTTCATGAAGGAATTAATGATCAGTTTTTAATTTAGAGCATCGGGATTTAAGTCGAATTGACGCATTTTTCAGCGGTTACGAAATTTAATAATTTCATGATGTGTATTGGGATTAAACGTCATATAATACACCGACTTCATTTTTAAAATAAGTAGTGTGGTTACTCTTTCCTTTTGTCTCCTCTTCGGTTTATTCTCCCTCAATTCAAGGCCTTTTCCAGGAAATTTGGAGCCTTTCAAACCTTCCAAATCCATTCATTTGACATTAGATCATCATTGTTCTTGTGGTGTGATTCCTGAGTAAGATTTCTCCATTGTTCTTCATCTATCTCTCTTTATCCTCTCTTGGGTTTTCATTAGATCATCTTGGAATTGATGAGTTTATACCCTATGCTATTAGATCTTGCTTCTAGGTTGGGTTTATAGGTATTTTCCACCTTCATTCTCATTGACAGTTGTCATTGTGAGTGTAGAGTTTTGGGAAGAGGTAGGTGGTTCCATCCCGATTATCCAAATTGATTATTCCTAAATTGCTTGATTTATTTCAATTGTTGATTTAAATTCATTTGCTCAAACATGCTTTCAATTAGATTGATAAAAACCCGATTCAAGTGAATTGGGATATTTAAAATGGTTTTAGCATAGAAATTTGGAAAACCCCCAATTCCATTGAATTTGGGTGTGTTTATAGAAATTGGTCGATATAAATTGTTGAATATAAATTGTGGATTTGATGGAAATATTTTTAATTAAATTATTGAATTTGATTGTAGAAATGAATCGTGAAAAGTATGGAATTGGTTTTGAATTGATTTTAAACTTATAAAAATGGCTTAAAATGATTTGATAGGAAACCAATGGTTTTATCTTGTGAAAAGGGAATGTTTTTTTTATTAAAACTTGTTTTTGGTTTTAAATGGAAAAATTAGCATTTTGAAATGGAAGAATGGGATTTAATTGTATTTTAAGTAGTCTTAAAATAAATTTCCAATCATGTAAGAGTGCATGCAAGATTTAGGAAGTTAGTGAGTTATTTGGACACACTCTACACTATTACAATGTTCTAAAACATACCTACGGTAGGTCACATCACTGATAGGAGGGTGATAAGTCTCTCTGGCCAGTGTTAGCTGGATGTGAATATACTCATTTTTCTATGATCACTTAGAGAGTTTTAATTCCTATAGCTGTATAATATTTCCATACCTATTTGGAAGATGACTATGTTTCTCGCTTGTTTACTTATATTTGAGATATAAATGAATGTCCATGTTGTAAAACTGATTTAAATTCATTTAATAGATTTACATAAATTATTTTATGTAACTATTTTATCCAATCCATTTTTTTAAATATTCCATCTCTTGTAAAGTAAAATCCTATGGTTTAAAATTATTTTCCATCATTTTGAAAATGTATAGCATGTTTTGTTTAAATATGATTTTTGAATTTCCAAACCTATTCATTTTTAAAATTGAATGATTTTTTTGGATAATCTATATTTGGAATTTATTATGGAATCTTTGGTGGTATCCTACTGGGCTTAGTCTCACATCCTACATTTACCTTTATGTGTTTGTAGACTTTCTTCTTACAGGTTCAAGCAAAGGGAAGGGATCTCTAAGAGGTGGATCCAACTGTTGAGCTTGGGACTTGGTGTGTTGGGTCCTTATGAACCTTGGGCCTATTTTCCCTATTTTTTTACTTGGATTGTAGTGTTTTTGGATCTTTATTTCTTGTTTTATTCTAGTAATTTACTTCTAGTAGAGTTTCTTTGATATACATACTATCTTGTTTTCTTTTTCTCCTGCATTGTTAGTGGAAAAATCATTCCCACATTCATGTTTTATGATTCCTGGTGCTAGTCACCGACCTGTGTGCATTGGGAATGCCCTTCAGGCTATATTAGTGATAGCTCAGTTATCAGGTTACCAGGGTACTCAAGATGGTTCATGACAGAGTGGTATTAGAGGAGGCTGTTGAGCTTTTGTCTTGAAGTCAGTATGCATTTTTGAAATCATATCGGGACTTTGGAGGTAATTGTGATTGAGTGTCTGGCCATCTCTAACCATAATGAACATTAAGTCTCTAGGGGTGGTTAGGTAAGGATGTCTTATGGATTATTTCTAGTCCTTTACCTATTCTAATTTGGATAGAGTGGAATCCAAATCTGGTTGTTCCATCTGTTGGGAATAATTTTCCTTATTGCTTAGGTTGGGTGTGAATATAATGTATTCAATGTTGTCTAATGATGTTGTGTAGAATCATGCCTCTAAGAAGATGCATAAATTAGATCCAATAGGAAGCTTTTGTTGAACTGTAGTGATTGAATCCTTTAGTGGACCCAAATCTAGTTGAGGTGATTGTGCTCACTATCCAAGATTTCAGACAAGCACCACCTCCAGTCCCCATTCAGGCTCCAGCTGTGGATCCTTAGGGGGATGTTCTTTGAAATCATTCTTGAGAGTTCCTTCACTAAAAGCGACCAGTTTTCAAAGGATCCACTAATCCTCAACATACTGAGGAATGGTTGGGAATGATAGAATGTTTGTTTGAGTTCTGGGAGACACTGGATGTGATCATGGTGAAGTGTGCCACATTCGTGTTGGGGGTACCAAGAAGGATATGGTGGGATGTTATGGTGATGGAAAAGAGACATGCCAGATTATATTAGAAAAAATTAAAGGTTCTTTTCACTGACCAGTTCTATCTAGAGTTAATGGTATTGGCTAAGCCTGTGGAGTTTTTCAATCTTTAGTAGGCTAATAGAACCTTGACTGAGTATTCAAATCGATTTGCTGAGTTGGTGCATTTTTCTCCTGAGATTGTATCTAATGAGAGAATGAAGGATTGAAGGTTTGATTTGGGACTTAGATCAGACATAAGTTCTTATTTTATCTTACTAAAGCTACCCACTTATGTTGATGTGATGGATAGGTCGATGATGGTTGAGATGGACATGGATGGAAATTCAAGGTTGTCAAGAGTTTCTTTTCCTCCAAGTGGGATAATTAGTTCCTTCAAATTAAAATGTAAGTTTTATGATTCTCATGATATTTCTCAATGCCAGGGTCAATCCATACCTCCTATAGCACTAGGAGTAAGTTCTTTGGTTTGCTACCAGTGTAGTAAGCCAGGACATTATAATAGGGTTTTTACTAATTCACCCATGAACTGTAGCTCCTATGGATGTTTAGGGCACTTACAGATATTTTTTTCATCACTTATATACTCCGCGTAGTAGAACAAGATCATTAGATCCTCCTAAAACTATGGGGTAATTAGATTTTTCATGCACAAAAGGGTTCTATCCATAGTCATCTAGAGTGAAGTTTCTTCATGTAGTGGAAGAGTCTCCAGAGGAAGCGGACATGGGTCTAGTGACCATGAGAGGTACCATTACTATAACATCATCATTAGTGATTTTTCTATTTGATTCTATTTCATATCTCTTGTTTATTTCAACTTGTATTTTTAATCTTCTTAATATTCCTATAGAAATTTTGTCTTGTGCAATGGATATTACTACACCCCTTGGTACAAATATAGAGAAGGGTCTTTGTAGTCCTGCTTGTATCTTCTCTCTATCATACATTGAGCTTGATTGGAGATTTTTGGTTCTCGACATAAAATCTCTTGACACCATATTTAGGATGGATTGGATCATTTACAATAAAGCTCTAATTGATTTTTATCTTCGATGGGTCTACCTTCTAACTCCCAGTGGTGTGTCTCTTATCTCTCAAGGAGAATGGGACCCAAGGTCAAGTAGATCCAGACCATCTTATCTAGAGCTGGGGAAAGTGATATCAGTGTTTTATTTTTATTTGGAGTGGGATTCAGTGAGGGGAGTCTTCCTCCATTCTTTATTGAGTTTCCCGATGTGTTTTCTTCTAATTTCTCTAGCTTTACACTGGTGAGGGACATCGAGTTTTCCATTCACTTAATGTATGGTACTCAATCAAAATTCAATTCCATTTTACTACATGGCACCAGCTAAACTAAAAGAGCCAAAGTCCCAGTTGGAAAATCTTCTTGTTAAAGGCTTTGGTATTTAAATCTCATTCCAGTTACGGTAAACAAAAAGTATTTTTTTCCATGGATTGATGATTAATTTGATCATTTTAAAGGTGCAAAGTTTTTTTCAAAGATAAACCTTTGATCTAGTTACCATCAGTTAAGGATAAAGGAATATTACATTCAGAAAACTGCATTTCAAAGTAGGTACGACCATTATGAGTACCTTGTTGTTCCATTTGGTATGACAAATTCTCCTATATTTTTTATGGATTTGATGAAAAATATTTCCATGTGTATTTGGCTAACATTGTGGTAGTCTTTGTGGATGTTATACTTATTTACTCTAAATCTAAGGAGGATTATGTGAAACATTTGAGAATAGTTCTGGGTCTGCTGATAAATCACTAACTTTATGCCAAGCTTTCAAAGTGTGATTTATTGATTTGGGAAGTGAAATTATTAGGACATGTGGTTTCTGAATATGGTATATCAGTTCATCCTGAGAAGGTAAAGGTTGTTATGAATTGGGAGAAAACATGAAATGTCTTTGAAATTCAGAGCTTCTTGGGCTTAACCGGATACTACTGCAGGTTTGTGAAGGACTTCTCAAAGTTGGCTTCTCCGATGACTGCTCTGACTTAGAAAAGGGTTATGTTTTCTTAGGATGATAAATGTCATAATTATTTTTCTGAGCTAAAACTTCTTTTGACTACTGTGTCATTTTTGACTCTTCTAGAGGATAGGCAGGGCTATGTGGCCTTTTGGTATGCATCGGGTTTAGGCTTGGGATGCGTTCTTATGCAGGGCAGCCATGTAGTTTATTATGGATCTCGTCAGTATAGGCCACATAATAAGAATTATCCTACCCATGATCTTTAAATTGCATCTATGATGCACACACTTAAGATTTGGTGGTATTACCTTTATGGTGAAAATTTTACCATATTTTTAGACCACAAAAACTGAAGTTATATCTTTTTTCAAAAATATTTGAACCTTCGCCAAAGGCATTGAGTGGAGTACCTATAGTAATTCGACTTTGACATCACCCATACCCCAGGTAAATGTAATTTCATTGATTATTCATTAATCTGTAAACTGCTAAGCTAGGATATGAAATAATCTTCAGAGGAGTGGAGTTTTATGGCACCTTTTGCATAGTTTCATATTGGAGTTCAGAATAAAGGGGATGAATTTTCTTTAGCCATCATTTAGATAACATATTCTCCTCTCAAGATGATTCTTCAAGAACAAGAGCTTGATGATGAATTCCATAGCATTAGAGACTCTCTCTATGGTAGGGATACTAATGTTCAGTGGTCATTCTCTTAGGAAGGTGTTTTGTGTTATCAGAACCTTTACATTGTTCCATTAGTATCAAGTAAGGTTGTAATGGTGGATTTCCATAATTCCTAGTGTGTTATGCACCCAGGAACCACTAAGATGTTCTAAGACATGAGGTGGTAGTTCTGGTGGCTTGGTATGAGATAGGTAATTACTAATTTTGTTTCTTATTATTATATGTTCCAACAGGTGAAATCTGAGCACCAGAAACCTTCAGGTTTTCTTCAACCACTTCCATTACCTACTTGGAAGTGAGATGAAATCTCTATGGAATTTATGGTTGGGATGCCTCGTAACCAAAGAAAGAATAATTCAATATGGGTTTTGATTGATAGGCTGACCAAGTTGGCTCACTTTATACCCATTCGAGATACATCCAAAGTTGAGAAATTTGGAAATCTCTTTGTGAAAGAGATTGTTCATTTTCATGGAGTTCCATCTATTATAGTCTCTAATAGGGATCCTTGGTTTACTTATCACTTTTGGAAAGGCCTTCATGAAGCATTGGGATATCAGGTTCATTTGAGCATGGCCTATCATCCACAGTCGGATGGCCAGACAGAGAGGGCTATATAGATTCTTGAGGATATGCTTTGTGCTTGTGTTCTCAACTTTGGCGGGGTTTGGGATGATCACTTGGGATTGGTTGAGTTCTATTATAACAATAGTTACAAGTTTGTGGTTAGAATAGAACCTTTTGAGGCCTTGTATACCAGTCCTTGTAAATATCTATTGTGTTGGTCTAAGATTGGTGAATTTTCCTTGGTTTGACCAAGTTTTGTGCAACAGATGATAGTAAATATTCAACCGATTCATCAGAGAATATTGATAGAACATAACCGGTATAAGTCTTACGTTGATTGTCATTGTAGGAATTTGTAATTTTCAGTTGGTGAATAGGTATTATTGAAGGTTCCACCCCGGTTGGGTCATCGACGTATTGGGAGGCAAGGGAAGTTTGCTTCTTATTTTGTGGGACCTTTTGAGGTTGTTGATTAGGTGGGGAAAGTTTCTTACCATTTATCACTACCACTGTATATGACCTTGATTCATAATGTGTTCCATTTATCGCTGTTTAGAAAGTATCTATATAATTCACCTAACATTTTGAGCTGGAGTGATATTGAGATTAAGTCTAATTTATCTTTGAGAGAGAATCCAATCAAGATAGTTGATTCTAGGACCAAAGTACTTCATGGGAAGATGATACCTTTACGTATGCTATGGAAGCATAGTTCTGATAGTCATGAGATGTGGGAACATAAGGCACTAATGAGAGAGTAGTTTCCTTATCTTTTGGGCATGGAATATTATTCATAGGGTTTCTAGGGACAGAAATTTTTTATGGTGGGGAGGTTGTAACATCTCATTATCATTCTGACAGGTATGTATTAAACCTTTTCATGGTTTTCCTTTTTATTGTTTATGTAAGGGTTGAGATTGGATTGGGATGATACTTATAATGATGAAGTCAAGGGTTTGTTGGAGCCTCTCATTTAAACAACTTTTTCATGCAGGCTGCCTAAGGATTTCACATCGTGTAAAAGAGTTACACATTGTGTAATGGTTCTACAAACAAGTCATGAATGAATTCATATTGTGATGGGTATACATTTTGAGTTTCCATTAAATGTTTTGAAAGAATTAATTATCAGTTTTTAATTCAGAGCATCAGGATCTAAGTCGAGGAGAAACATTTTGCAGCGGTTATGAAATTTAAGTATTTCACGATGTGTATTGGAATTACACATCATGTAATACCCAAACTATGTTTTTAAAACAAGTAGTGTGGATGATATTTCCTTTTGGATCCTCTCTAGTTTATTCCCTCTTAACCCAAAGATTTTTTCAACCAATCTTGGATCCTTTTAAACCTTTTGAATCCAATCATTTATCATTCGGTCGTTATTGTACTTGCATTGTGATTCCTGAGTAAGCTTTCTCCCTCTTTTTTCATCTCTCTCTCTTTCTCCCTCTTGGATTTTCGATGGATCATCTTGGAATTTATGGTTCTATTCTCTATGGTGTTGGATATTTCTTCTAGGTTGGTTTTTAAGGTCTTATCCACCTTCTTTCTCATTGATGGTTACCGTTACGATTGTTGAGTTTTGGAAAGAGGTAGGTAGTTCTATCCTGATTAAAAAAATTGATTATTCCTAAATTGCATGATTTTTTAATTTTTTTATTTAAATTCAATTAATCAAACTTTCTTTCAATTAAATTGATAAAAACTCAATTCTAGTGAATTAGGATATTTGAAATGGTTTTGGCACGGAAATTTCGAAAACCTCCAATTCTATTGAATTCGGGTGTGTTTATAGAAATTGGTCGACTTAAATTATTGAATTTAAATTGTTGATTTGATGGAAATTTTTCAATTAAATATTTGAGTTTAATTGTGAAAATGAATTGTAAAAATGGTGGAATTGGTTTTTCATGGATTTCAAAATTGTAAAAATGACTTAAAATGATTTGATAGAAACCCAGTAATTTTATCTTGTGAAAAAGGCATGTTTTTTTTATTAAAACCCATTTTGGTTTTAAATGGAAAAATTGTTATATTGAAATGGAAGAATGGAATTTAACAGTATTTTAACTAGTATTAAAATAATTTTCCCATGATGTAAGAGTGTATGAAATTTTTAAATAGTTGGTGAGTTATTTGGATACACTCTACACTATTACAATGTTCTAAAACATACCTCTGGTGGGTCACATCCCCGATGGGAGGGTGAAGAGTCACCTCTAGCCAAAGTTAGGGGATGTGAGTATACTCATTTTGTTGTGATCACTTAGAGAGTGTGGAGTCCTATAGCTAGATAATAATTTCATACCTACTTGAAAAATGACCATGTTGCTTGCTTTCTTATTTATATTTGAGATATAAATGTATGTCAATGCTGTAAAACTGCTTTACCTGACTTTTCTAGATTTACATAAACTATTTTTTGTAACTGTTTTATTTAAGCCATTATTTTAAATATTCCATATCTTATAAGTAAAATCCTTTGCTTTAAAAGTATTTTCCATTATTTTAAAAATGTATAGCATGTTTTGTTTAAATATTCTTTTTGAATTTCCAAACCCATTCATTTAAAAATTGAAATATTTTCTTTGGATAATCTATATTTGGAATCTGTTATAGAATATTTGGTGGTATCCTGTTGGGATTAGGCTCACACCCTACTTTTTTCTTCAGGTGTTTGTAGACTTTACTCTTTTAGCTTAAAGCAAAGGGAAAGGATATCTTGGATGTGGATCCAGCTATTGAGCTTGGGACTTGGTGACTTGTGTCCTTAGGGACTTTGGGGTTGTTTTCCCTATTTTTTGGTATTTGGGTTGTAGAGCTTTGGGCTCTTTATGTCTTGTTATATTCTGGTACTTTACTCCCAATGGAGTTTCTTTGATATTCATGTTGTCTTTTTTTCTTCTTCTTCCACATTCTTATTGGAAAAATCATTAATGCTTTCATGTTTTATGATGTCAGGTGCTAGTCATCAACCTATGGGGATTATGAACACCCTTCAGGCTATGTCAGGGTCGGCTCGATTATCGGGTTACCAGGGTACCTGGGCTGTTTTGAGATAGGTACAATGGATTTATAGGAGGTATATGATGGAATAAAATTGAAAATTCTTGGTTAAGAGTTATACCTATTTGCTGAGAAATCTCTTTTGGCTTACACCGTAAGACTTAATGGTATTGTATTTTGGAAAGACCATATGCTCCGTAATATAGTAAATGAATATATAAAGGAATATGGTAGGGATTTTCCTAGATATAAGGCTCAAAGTTTGTGAGGATGATATTAGAATTATTACCCTTTTATAAGTGTGGGGAGGGGCGCCCTTGGAATTACATAAATTATAAAATTAAAAAAAATTAATTTTTATAATCAAGTGACTCAAAATTGACATATTTTGAAGATATTATGGGTATATTTCTAAATCTGCTCATTAAATAAAATTTAGATAATTTTAATTTATGATTTAACCCTTATCTATTTTTTAACCCCCGTTTACCCTTTTCAGAATTACCATAATGTGAAATTTTATTTATAGTAAATAAGACAAGAAATTTACTATAAAAGGATATAGCCAATAAACGGACCATGTATGATATTTTAAACCACATACCGATAAATGGATGAATATGAGGCTTTATGAATTTTAAATCATTTAATAAAATATTTTTTATTATAAAATATCATTAATGTCATTTTGGAAAATACATGAAATATTATAGTATAATATGTGTCTAACTCATTTAAAATGGTTCCAAATTTACATTGATTCAAATATAATTAGTATTTAATCTTAATATAGTAATCTAATAAAATATTTACATGTTTATATATCTTTTTAAACCATATCTTTTGGATTAACCCCTTGGTTAACTAATTTTAACCTTAACTATGTAATGACGTCTTCAATATTAATGAGCTATAATTTTACTTATAAGGTGACAATTGGCTCATGAATGGACAAGGGGTGAAATTTAAAAACTTTTATAATCTTAATTATCCTATTTTTATATTTTTATATTTTTTAAATCATTCAATAAAATATTAGTTAACATAAAATATAATAAATGTCATTTTTGACACTATTCATTTAATTTGGCATTGAATACAACATGAAAACAAAGGAATTAAAATATAAAACTACAAAAAATCTATAATATTATATATTTGGATATAAAATTTATGGAAAACTATAACTCACCTAAAAAATTACTTTTATACTTTTTAATATCATTCACTTGCTTTTTCTATTTCCAACAAAAACACAGTGTCAGTGTTCCATAATCATTTAGGGTAATTATTTAATTTATAAAAATTAAAAATAAATAACCATCATAATATAAATTAATTAAGTTCTAGAAAAAACTTTATATTCCTTAAATGTGTATATTTACTCACATATATGTCATGAATAATTATTTAATATGTTATTTTGACTTTTCTAGCCTTATAATATCATTACACAATCATTTGGATATGATTCTGGTTATATAACTCAATAATTTGAAAATATAAATAAAAAAATCATTAATACATAATATTGACTAATGATGTAAATAAAGAAATTTTTAATTCTCTATTGTATCATTAGGGTACCAAATTTAACATTTGTAGTGCAGTATAAGCACTGCATCGGTACTGAAAATGATTTTCATATTTATCTTGAAATAAATTCTAATTTATTTTTATTAATTATTTTAATAATATATTTTTAGTATATTATAATAAATTATTCATTCCATAAGTTTAATAAGATTTTATATCATATTTATGTCTTAGTGATGTCATAAAAAATACAGTATTTTATAAAAACTATATTTTTTAACTACTCAACAAAAATTTAACTTCTACATAAAAATATTAAAACTTCGTAATAAGAAAACTTTGAATTTATGAATCCAAAAAAGAATTACACTTAATAAATTTCAATTACTATATGTTTAATAAATTAATTTTAATAAAAAAATTATAAAATACAATGAAAAAATTGTTTAGAAAAGTACATTTTTAAGTCCACAAATGAACTTATACCAAAAATCAAGAATAACGATTATTTCTATGAAATTAATTATACTATATAAAAATAAATTGTTATATTATTAATTAAAGATAAAATTTATATAATAATGGTATTTTTTAATTAAATAAAATTAAAATTTTACCAAAAGCAGTATTCTTACTATTTATTAAAAAATGAATCTTTTTAAAAAAATCCCAAAATTTCACCATAGGATAATATAGATTTTATATTTTAAAAATGTTCTAAATTTTATCAAATAAAATTTATAAATATTATAAAAATTAATTATATTATTTTATCTCAAAAATAAATAAATAATCATTTTTTATAAGATCACATTTTTCAAGCATAAAATGACTTTACCAAAAAATAGTGTTTATTTGTTATTAATTAATCAATACATTTTTATTAAGTTTGACTTATATATATTTCATAATGTGGTCAATCCTATTCATACCTTCCAATTTAATGTCTAGGTTATAACTATAACATTTAAATGTTAATATTTCATGGTTCGTTTAATCTCGGTGTTGTGTGTTGTATACACTATCAAATATAAAATTCTTGTAAAAATATCAAGGTGTTACATTATCCCACTTTAATAAATTTTATCCTCACAATTTTAACTTAGGATTGGTAATCATGGGTTTGATGTTTGAAAACACCTTTATTGAAATTCCACATCATAAAAAGGGTCAAAAATACGTCCTCTTGAAAAGTGTGAAAGGGCAATTTGAAGGTTGTGTGAAATGATACATTACTAGGTTTACAAATAGAATAATATTAGTGGTATGTAAGAATGTATAAAGTAGGAAAAATATAACTTCCAAATAATTATGGAGAGAGATAGAGAACATTGATCACAAGAAGTTGAATGATAAAGTGAAATGTAATGACCACAAAACCATAAATCAATGTGGTGTGAAAAAGACCATCGGTTTAACAATAATAATGTTTATGGGATATTTTTATTATTTCAAGATCATTTTCCTAGAGTTGAAGAATTATGTTTCCATCTAGACTAAGAACATAAGAAAATATACTTACTTGAAAAGTATAATATCATCTATTAGTTAATTTCCACAATAATATCATCTTTTTATCTAAATGATGTGTATTCAAGATGAATTTGTCATGCCTAAAGCACTAAAATCAACTTTTTATTGATAATGAGGTATATAAAAAGATGAAAATTTATTTTTTATTTATTTAGAAACTAACCAAAACCAAAATTGATAGGACTAGGTAAGATAATACCCAAAATAAATAAACCTTTATATGAATAAATAATACATTAATCTCCAAACTTCAACTGTGATACCCAAATTTCAAACTAAATCATTCCACATGTAATTATCCATAAAATTCTTCAAAATATTCCTAACTAATATTTAAAACCAAAAATTTGAATGATTTGATCACATATTATTAAAAAATAAACTTAAAATTTGTCTCCAAATAACATCAATCACTATTAAATTATCATATCAAAAAAACTATATACTTTTTTCATATATTATCAAAAATATACTAATCATTTTAAAAAATAATGAAAAAAATCATGTATGCTTATGAAAGATAAATCAACCATTATTCCTTAAATAAAAACCCATCTTAGCAAAAAGTAGTTCTATTTACCTTAATTATATAATTTCTCCACAATAGTTAACTACTTCAAAAATATTATTAGTCACATAGTCACCAAATCACTTTTCAATCCATGGTTAGATATATGATAAATTATATGTTCCCAAATTATAATACCCATAATTATCTTAAAATTAATGATAATATAAACCCAAAATTTTACCAATACCATTAAACTTATTTTTAAAAAATGTAATGTAATTCTTCCTCAAATAACATTTTCACTAAAACCCATACTATATCCAAGGGTTATATTACCATAAATACCTCCAAAAATACTCTTAATCATCATAAAATTTCATCACTTAAAACCTCAAAAAGGGTATCAATGCCTTTAAACATACTATTAGCCTTTGACTTATAAACACATGACACTTTAGGTTTATCCCATATCACTATGGAATATCATTAGATTCCATAGGTTCTTTTATATCATTCATCATAATGGTTCATAAATAAAATATAAACTAACCTAAGTATATCCCCTGAGAGTTTCAAACTAGGTGTTCAGTAAGAGAATACTCACCATGCACCATAATAATGGTCGATATATACCTGAAAAACTCTTTTCGAGGTTATTACCCCTAGATGCATCTGTGAAAAAACCACATCCACTTTTAGTATCCAGATAGCTATATGTTTCTATGAAAACAAAATAATCTCAACCTTAACAAAAGCATTATAATATTATTCTATAATTATAATATCATAAAAGTTTTCCATAAGGTTATATTCCTTAATCTATGTTTTTTAAAATCTAATTCCCAAGGTTTATAATAAACATCATCTGATACCAACTATAAAGACTCTGACCCAAGTATCCTAGAGTCATTTGTTACTTAATTACATTGGAATTAGATAAAAGTGATCGTATTCTAAAGGAAAAAATAGTTTATTAGTCTTAAAGAACCATATATAAACTTGCTTATCATTTGACATAGTTAACACAAAATAAAAAGATAGTGAAAGTAAAAAATTCATCCTTGAAATTATCCAAAGATTCCTTCTTCATATCATGGTGAATGGAAATAAAATAAGGGTGAGCTCAGATGCTCAGTAATAGTAACATACAATGGAAGATATCATGAATAAATATATTATAATCAATATGGAATGTCAATTAACTGAAAACAATTTCCATTAGACTTGAGCATAAAGAATAATATAGCATAAAATAATTCCATATAAATAATCACATAGTCTTGAAATATATTCCCATATATCATAACTATTCAAATAATCACATGGAAATCATTAACTGATTTCATAATGATATAATTCATAATGAAAAATATCTAAAACTTATCATTATATCCTCGTGCAATTAAATATTATATAAATGGGTAAGGCCTCAACCAAACATCCAAACTTTTTTAACTTATGAGACCTACCAATGAATCAAGGAGTAATAAAATTTAAGACTTTACCCATCACTGATACATTCATCATATAAATAAACAATACAACTTAATTAATATGCCTTAATAAAAAAATTATGTATTGGAAGAACTATTATACAGAATATCAATAAATTCTCAATAAAACTAATAATAAACCATCAAGATAAAGAATAAGGATTGTATTATTAAAACATATCCCCATTGGATTATAATTATAATAAATGGTTTTTTTAATGAATATAAATACCATAAAAATTTATTAAAATATTCTTGAAAAAATGACCCTTTTTTACTTCTAAATTAGCTTTTAAAAACTATAAATATCTAGGATATGAGGAAAAAAATTATTTGGAAATAATCATTGAAACTTTTAAAGGATTATTAAAATTATTTGGTGGTAATTATGGAAGGAAATATTATTCATTGCAAGTACGTTAACATAAATATCTCTTACACATTTTTGGTAAAAAATCAAAAATTACCTCATTAAAAAAATGAAAAGAATATTCCATTGAAACATTATTATCAAAATTTAAAAATTAGTAAAAATGACATTAAAAAATTATTTTATAATATTAAAAACATTCTTGAAAATATTTTAATGAAAATATGGACATAGAAGAAAAATATTCCCAGTCGAATAGAAAAAAAAGTCAGTTTTCCTTGAAAACATTCTTTCGGAATCTTGAGTACATAAAAGAGGAAAATGAAAGGAAACCTTTTAATTTTTAGAAATAACCATGTGAGAGTAAAATATATTGGGTTTGATATAGAAAGATGAAATAATTACCCCAATAAAGGCTTAAACATATAAAAAATCCTGAATAATGATGACATTGTGAAATAATCTCTTACCGCTTTGGTGACTTTTGAATTATAACTTCAATGAAATGGTAACTTAAAATTAAACATTAAATATAATTAATATAAAGATATTTGGGTTATAAAATATCAAGGGGGTATTTAAACAACATAAATGAAAGAAGTGGTGAATATGACATGTCTCATAAAAATAAAATTGAGATGATAAACCCATACATCATGTATGACATGATTCATAAGTGATTTTAACATCCTATATAATAAATTTATATTTATTATAATTCTATAACATAACCATATACATAATTAGAATGTCATATATGATCCACTCATAACATTTTAACACCCATATATTAATAATTATTTATTAAAATCATCATTTCTGGGTGTTAATTGTTTCGTATTTCATAGAGGTTTCAGTTTGGAAGTTCTTTTACTTGTATTTTATAAGGGTTACATGTTCTATAGAATTATAATAATGATAAAAATATCATATATATTCATTAAATATGGATTTAGAATCATCCATGGAAGTTGTAGATTAAAAAAATGAATTACACCGTTCATGGAGAAGGTAGGACGTACATACACATGAATATCGTTTTCATTTTTCGATAAATGAAACAAAAGAAAGGTAAATAATTATTAAACTTTAAATAATTATGATAATATAATATAAATAATATATATTTATAAAATATATCCATATTAAAATATACGTAATGAGGAAATGAAAAATGAATCACATCGCTTCATGGGGGTGGTAGTCCATCTGTACGCACGAGAGATGTTATCATTTTCCAATGGATAGAAAGGTAAGAAAGTAGATGATATCATATATTTATAAAATCATAATTATTTTTAAAATATCATATATACTCATTAGTTCCATATTTATAATCATACATGTAAAATGGAGATTAAAAATGAATTATACTACTTTGTGGATATGGTAAGCCATACGTATGCACAATTGATGTTTTCACTTTCTGTATGATGGAATGAATATGGGTAATGGTTTTTATATAATCATAATAAAAATTATTTATAATTAATATATTGAATTAATTATTTTAAAATGGACACAATGGGTTTAGAGTAGGTAGAGGAAGAGGTAAAATTGAAAATGCTCAGTTAAGAGTTGTACATATTCATTGAGAAACCTCTTTTTGCATACACCATAAACATTGAAAGGATTGTATTATGGAAATACCAAAAGATATGTAATGTGGTGGAGGAATCTAAGAAGGTATTATGTAAGTAATTTTCCTAGATAAAAGGCTCAACATGTTTGAGGAATATAGGAGATTAGGTTCCCTTTTATAAATGTGAGGGGCACTCTTTGAATCGCATAAAGTATTAAATTGATATAAATTAATTTTTATAACCAAGTGACTCCAATTTGAAATATTTTGAATTTATGATAATTATATGTCTAAATTAAATCATAAAATAAAATTTAGATAAGTTTAATTGATATTTTAACCCATATCTCATATTTTTAACCCTTGTTAACCCTTTTGACAATTACTATGATATTAAACTTTTTTATAGTAAATGTGTCAATAAAGTTACTATAAAAGGATAAGTGACCCATAAATCAAAAATGTATGAAATTTTAAACCAAATACCAATCAATGAGATTAATATATGATTCCAATAAATTTTATATAATTTAATTAAATATTTTTTATTATAAAATACCATTAATGTCATTTTTGGGAAATATTCAAAATGTTATAATATAATATGTGTCTATCTCATGTAAAACTGTTCCAAAATGACATGGATTAAAAGATAAATAGGAATAGGTCTTAATATAATCATTAATCAAAATTTTACAGTTTTATATATCATTTTAAATCTTATCTTTTGGATTAACCCCATTGGTTAACCGATTTTAACCTTTACCACGGTAATGAATTTTTCAATATTAATGGGTTACAATTTTCATTATAAGGAAAAAAATTAACTCCTAAATGGAAAAAGGATTGAATTTTAAACCATTTATAATCCTAATTAACCTATTTAAATATTTTTATGATTTTTAAATAATTTAATAAAATATTATTTAACATAAAAAAATCACTAATGTCATTTTTGACACTATTCATTTAATTTGAAATTATATAAAACATGAAAGAAAAGTATTTAAAATATAAACCATAAAAACATACATAATATTATATATTTGTATATAAAATTCATTTAACTCTATAACTCACAGAAAAAAATTACTTTTCTATTTTTTAAAATCATTCACCAGCCTTTTCTATTACCCACACAAGAACTGTGTCGGTATTCTGTAAGAATTTATGGTAATTATTTCATTTATAAAAATTAAAAATAAATTACCATCATAAAATAGATAAATTATGTTTTATATAAAACTTTACATTCAACCAATATGTATACTTACTCGAATATATATCCTGAAAAAAGAATATTTTATTTTGATTGTAACGTCTCATATTTTCCATGCATTATTTTTTGATATTATATGGATTGATTCCAAGACCAGATGCTGAGATGACATGTGATTTTGAGGCCCGTTGAGCCCAAAACAAATTTTTTAAAAATATTAAACTTTTTAATAGCATGCACGTGTGGTTTTCCTGAAAAAGTGGAATAACTCTTAAATGGGTGTCTGGATCAAAAATCTAAGGGCACGGTTGAGCTCAGAATAGTGGGTTTACCCTATGAATGACTTAACTTTAGTCGGTGTGGGTCGTCTGTAGAAAAAGTCACAGAGGATGTAACCATAAATAAAATAATTTAATAAAGAAATTATTTTGACACAACTACTTTCTTTTTATTAAGTCCTTGTAAGAAATTCAGGGTTAGCATCAAAACCCTGGAATTTCTCTGGAGGCATGGAGAAAGAACCTCGAGAGAAACCGTTGGTGGATGATGACAAATTGATCGAAAGACGCACCTCTAATTTGACGAACCTTGCCAACGACGACAATGATGCTTCATTCTTCATCAACGATTGAACCGAATCAAGGTAGGGTGTGTTGTTATGAGTTTTTTTACCCGTTTTTTAATTCTACAACAAACATGAACCAATCAACAAATAGATTGGCCCGCGGATCGATCGTTGTTGCAGGATAGGATATTATCTTTTGGATTATCGGAAGATTAATCTTTATTCCTCTTTTTTTATCATTCTAACAGAAACAGATTGAGGCTGACATGAACAAAGGTCGAGGTTCATTCCTCATGGTTTCTCTTTGTGCTTTTCTCCCTCCGTTCTCCACGTTCTTCACCGTTGGATCCACGTGGTCATGGCTTGACCTTGTCGGGTGGCTCCGAACTTGATCGTACCCCCCGGATTGGAAGAAAATTGACAACATAGGTTGGATCAATGTATATTAGGACCTAAGGAACCCAAATATGTGGCCATTTCAAATTCCAGGGATTGGATGAGGATTCACGGCTTGTGGAAGAGAAGGCGGTGGCGACCGACACAGGTAGTGGCGCACGACGGCGCAAAGCGACCAACAGAGGTGGTCAATGCCACAGTCGGTGGAGCTGTGTGGGCGCGGTGATGGTTGCATGGGAGCCAGTGGGGATAGTGGAAGTGGATCGCAGCGGCAGCCGCTTGGGACATGGCTGGAGGCCACATGATCCGAGGCCGCAAAACCATGGAAGACGTGGGAGTCCACATAGAATGCGTCCAGGAGGGCCACGGATGGTAGGCCAGATGGCCCATGCGCAAGCGAGCTGGGCCGAGTGGGCTAGGCCAGGTGGGCTGGGTTAAGTGGGCCAAGATGATTGCAGCTCGTTCATGTGGGATGGGTTGGACCCAGGGTGACCGGGGCGAAGCCATGCCAGGATCGACTATGATGGTCGATCGTGAGCAGCGACAGATCCAGCTACCGCAGGCGCAACAGCCGCGTGGCCACGGCTGCGGACGGTTGATCGTCACGGTCGACCACCATGGCCAGTTAGTCCACGAAGGTTGGTCTACAGGATGGTCGACTGCCATGGTCAGTGGACTGATCGTGCGGTCGGTCCACACACCAAGTGACCCCCTTAAAACTTCAAACAGTCATAACTTCTAAATGGAGAATCCAATCGACGAGCCATCTACAACATTATAGGTTGAGAGATTTTCCTTGGTCCTTTCCTCAAGGGTTCAATACAGCATTACGTCCACATCACTAGTTTATAATCCCCTTTAGAGGTCGAGTCCCAGATAGTGTACGATATCCCTCTGTGGGACTGGAGTGTGATCTTTTATCACCCCTAGTGAAGTTTTGTGGAATCAACATTACTATTGGGAGAAATTTGTTATTCCTCCATCTAGTAGGCTGTATTATTAAGTTCAGTAGTATTCTCCAGTGTATCTGGAAAGGATCCTCTACGTTGAGGGTTGATCCAGATTGGGTATGTGGTATTCCCTAGTGTGTCTGGGAAGGATCCCCTCTTTGTGTATCATAGTCTTCTTTTACCAATGTGTTCTCTTTGGGCGGGGCCCAAATGTGCTTGACCTCTTTGTGAGTGTCTCTGATGATATAATGGATCGAGAAGTGAGTTATCCCGGATGAGCATGCTTCGAGCAAAATCCAGTGGATAGTAATTGGTTGTGTCTTACCTCTAAATGTTTTGTTTTGGATTGATTATATTTGGATGTTCCTGTTATATGTGTTGCAGAAATATATTTGTGTAGAGCTAATTGTACTTTCCTTTATGGTATTTCTTTGTGGTATTCCTTTATGGTTTTGGGGTTTCCTACTAAGTAGTGTTATACTCACCCCTACATGGGCTTTGCCCACATGTGTCGTGTCTTGTATAGATGATCGACCTTTCGATGGAGTCCTGGGAAGACCAGGACCATGTGGTGTTTTGTGAGATGGGATAGACCGAGGTGTGTTCCTGCAGTTTTTCAAACAGCAGTCTCTGTACCTTTTTTCTTAAAGGTTGGACTTTTGGTTATAGACTCCTTTTGGTGGGCTTGTATTTGGACCTATTTAATTTCTAGTACCTTCACAGTTTTACTCTGGTTGTGGGATATAGTGTTTTCATGCATTGTTTACTTAAGTTTTTTACATTTTAGAATTTGTGGTTGGGAGATGTTGTTGTATTGGTGTAGCCCGATCCGATAGAGCACTCTAACAATGCGGACTTTGAAGTCAACTTTACTGTAGCCTTTTAAACATTCATCCAACAGCCACTGTAGATCTTTTTGACTTGAGTGGCTGCCTTTCACTATAGCGACACAGACTTCCTGCATAGTTGGTGGAATAGCGGATCATCTTCTCTATTTGTAACCCATTTCAGGCTAGGGTTTTTACTGAAAAAACTATGTAATTGTGCTCCCAAATTATATTGAATATTCTATCTCTCCGTGGACGTATCGATTATTCCCGAACAACATAAATCCCTGTGTCCTTGTTCTTTTGTTTCCTTTTACACTTCTATAATCCATTCTTTGCTTCGTTGCTCCCGAAGTTTCCGCAACAGATGTGTGTGTGTGCATACAGGTACTTTAGGCTAATTCCTCTCATTTGTGGGATATGTATACTCAGTTCTAGTCACCAACCCCTGACCTAATGGAGGTGGGATTAGGGTAGTCACAACACGAGCCCCTTGGGGACATGTCATGATAGAGTGGTATCAGAGCGGGTTAGTTCTACTTTAGGACCGGAAGTCTGTGAGATTGGTTTGGGGAAACATTATTAAGTGTTTCCAGTCTAGCTTCCAGGCCAGGGAATCTAGTATTATTTTGGTGGCTGACATATCAATACACCAATATTCTGAGCACCAAATTTTTGACTTGGTATATGAAAACACTGGTTTTAGGGAAAAATGGTACATGCATTGTATAGAAATGATTTTGTTTTTCATGTATTTATTAAGTCATCTCTCTAGTTATACTCTATTTAATGTGGTATATCGTGTTTTATTACATGATTTCTCCACGTAGACAGCCAGTCAGGATTCTACCACGTGATCATGAGGATGATCCTCTTAGTGATGAGGCATCGTTACAGGGGCATGTATCGAAGATAGCACCTCTAGGTGGTTTACCAGCTATATCGCCACCTGTCGAGTGGTATCTACTACTAGAACTACTAGATAAGGATGCACATAGGTTGAGTGCATTGCATGAGTTTCATAGGCAGCGACCTCCTGGGTTTTGGGGTGAGCCAGATCCCCAGATGGCTGAGAATTGGATAGAGATAGTCACCTATGTTTTTTGCCTTGTGAGTACGTCTACCGATCAGATGATAGTCCTTTTTGTGAGTCTTCTCGGGGGCTATATGGGGTGATCAGGGAGCATAGTGAATTAGACACACAACAAGACAGTTATTTCCTAGACGGACTTTGAGCGTCTCTTCAGAGATGATTTCTATCTAGCCACATTATGATCGGTGCGTATACATGAGCTTTTGTGTCTGCAGCAGGGCAATATGACCATGGCGGAGTACTCGGAAAAGTTTACTGATCTTTCACGCTACTCCATAGATATGGTGAGAGACCAGTTCTTCAGGGGTCGGACCTTCAAGAAAGGCTTATGTTGGTAAATTAGGGCATTAGTGGTATCCCTTATCATTCCTACCTATGCTGGGGTACTTGAGTGAGCCCTGCTAGTGGAGAGCTTTCAAGCGGATCAGACACCAGTAGTGGGAGACTGTAGTGGGAATCGGGTAAATGAGACCTCAGTAGCAGGTAGCTGACAGAAGTTTCAGGGATCCAAGAGGGTCAGGCACTTCAGGAGGTGATCCCAGGACTCAAGGTCAGCAGTGCATGGCTCTCAGGCCGGCTTGAATCATCCAAGGGACAGACGATGTTTCTAATGTGGTGGTCAGGTACATCTGGAATGAGATTGTTGGACCCGTCGTACAGCTGATCGGGAGACGGTCGAGGGACTGCTGAGGTAGAGGTAGAGACTTGAGAAGAATGATCTTTAGGGCGGTAGACATGGTAGAGGAATGGGTAGGGAAGCAGGAGGTGGTCAGGGGTTTGACCTATTACCACCACCACCCCTAGGTGGTCCACACGAGGCTTAGGGAGATGGTGGATAAGGATGAGGCCAATTGTAGGCAATAGAGGATTATAACCCTGAGGTTCCAGGGATGATTCAAGGTATGATCTTGGTCTTATCCACCTTAGCTATAGCTTTTACAGACACATGTGCTAGTCATTCCTTTCTTTCCACAAATCTTGTTTGGCACTCTAAGATTCTGGTTGAACTGTTGACTCAACCCTTGCGCTTGGATACTCCTACAGGAAGAGATTTGAAGATCACACACTGGTACCAACAGTGTGACCTGACTCTTGGAGGCGAGAGTTTCATTTGGGATCTCTTGGTAGTGGTATCGAGACCTTACAATGTCATTCTTGGTATGGACTAGTTATCCACAGTTCATGTTCATACTGACTCTTTTAGGTGCATAGTGTGGTGTTTCCACAGTGATGGAACCAGATTTTCCTTTGTTGGTGAAAAGGAAGCATAGGTAGCACAGGAGGAACTCACACAAATGAGGGTGCAGTCAATCACTCATCAATTGGCTAGCCTGGCCCTCGGTTCAGTGGATGATATGAGCCTCAGTTTCCTGCAGTGGTGACAAAGTATGAGGACATCTTTCCTAAGGATGTTCCAGGTTTACCTTCCCATGGGGAGATAGACTTCTATATTAATATATACCCTGGGATTACAGTAATATCTACACCTGTATATCAGATGGCTCCCACAGAGCTTTGTGAGCTAAGGGTACAGTTGGAATAGTTGAAGAGGAAGGGCTTCGTGAGACCCAGTGTTTTACCCTAGGCAGCCCCAATTTTGTTTTCCAAGAAGGCAGATGGGAGATTGAGGTTGTGTGTGGAATTCCTATTCTTAAACCAGGTGACCGTGAAGAATAAGTATCCCCTACCGAGGATCGATGGCCTCTTTGATCAGTTGAAAGGGGTGCGGTGGTTCTCAAAATTTGACCTCAGATCTGGCTATCACCAGTTACGAGTACAATATGAGGATATACCAAAGATGACATTCAGATGTCGTTACAGCTACTATGAGTACTTGGTGATGTCATTTGGCATGACGAATGCCCCAACAGTATTCATGGGACTCATGAACTGAATCTTTCAGCCTTACTTGGACTGGTTTGTGGTGATCTTCATTAATGAAATCCTAGTACACTTGGCATCTGAGGAGGATCACGCAAGACGCTTGAGGATGGTCCTGGACAAACTATGAGAGCACTAAATTTACAGGAAGCTCTCGAAGTGTCAGTTGTGGATTTATGAGGCCTGTTTTCTAGGACACGTCATTTCAGAGGCTGGAGTTGTAGTGGATCCAGTGAATATTGAGGCAGTGCTTTCTTAGTAGTCACCCAAATATTGTTACCAAGGTGCGGAGTTTCGTTGGTTTGAAAGGGTACTATTGAAGGTTTGTACCCATCCTCTATAGGGTGGCAGAAACCTTGACAACTTTAACACGAAAGGGATAGCCTTTCTTGTGGACAAAAAAGTTTTAGGAGAGTTTTTAGCAGTTGAGACAGATATTGATGAGCACTCCCATCTTGATATTGCTTGAGGAGGGTTCCAAGTACGTAGTGTTCTGTGATTCATTAGGAATCGGGCTGGTTTATGTCCTAATGAAAAGGATATTAGTGATTGCCTATGGTTTACATCAGTTGAGATCACATGAGAAGAACTACACAACACAAGATCTTAAGTTAGTAGTGGTAGTCTTCGCATTGAAGATGTAGCGACACTACCTGATAGGAGAGTAGTTTATCATCTACTCTAATCACAGGAGTCTCAAATATATCTTTTCTCAGAAGGATCTGAACTTGAGATAGATGTGGTGGCTAGAGTTCCTCCAGGACTATGACTTTGAGATTGTCTATTCTCTTAGGAGGAGGAATGTGGTGGAAGATGCTCTCAGTAGGAGATCTGGTTCACAATTGTTGAAAAAGGCATCAGAGCAGTTATCCTTGTTGTGGTTATCCATTGTGGATGGAGATGGAGCAGCTTACCTCTAGTTAATGGTCATAACCCCTCCACTCTTATAGAGAGTTCAGGAGGCACAACTTGGGGATACTGACTGTGAGACCATACATGCTCTGATTTACATAGGGCATGCTCTTGATGGATATTAGAAAGATGGGGAGCATGTCATTCTTTTTAGAGGATGTACAGTATTTCTAGAGGAATTGTGGGAGGAGTTTCTGAGGGATTTTCACACATCCCCTTTGGAAGTACATCCAGGTGTGTAAAAGATGTGTCAGGACTTCCTACGTCAGTTTTGGCAGCTAGGAATGAAGAAGACAGTTGTAGAGTTTGTATGTCGATGTCTTACTTATCAGCAAGTGAAGGCTGAGCACTAGGTTCCAGTGGGTTTGGAACAACCCCTCGAAGTGACAGAATGGAAGTGGGATGGGATATCGATGGAATTCGTGATGTATTTACCACATATGTCTAGGGTACACGATGCCATCAGGGTGATCATTGACCGACTCACCAAGTCGTCCCACTTCCTAGCTATCTGAGAGAAGAGTTCAGTAGAGAGATTGGGACACCTCCACGTTCAGAAGATAGTTCGACTCCATGGATTTCCATCTATTATTGTTTCGGATCGTGATGCTTGATTTACATCTCGGTTGTATAAGGGATTGCAGGAGGTGTTTGGGACTTAGTTATGCTTGAGTATAGCATTCCACCCATAGACGGATGACCAGACTGAGTAGACTATTCAGGTTCTGGAGGACATGTTGTGAGCTTTCATGTTAGACTTCGGTCATAGTTGGGAGATTCACCTACCATTGGTGGAGTTTTCATACAAAAATTGCTATCATTCAACCATTGGTATGGCACCATTTGAGGCCTTGTACAGGTGACCCTTCAAGTCACCTCTTTGCTGGACTGACCCAAGAGAGTTAGCATTAATGGGCCCAAAATTGGTGCAAACTACTACAGAGAAGGTGCAGATCATCTAGAAGCAAATGAAGACTGTACAGATATATCATAAGTCTTATGCTGATAGGTGACGGGGGCCTTTGGAGTTCGAGGAAGGAGACCATGTGTTCCTTCAAGTTTCACCTCAAAGGGGATTATGAAAATTTGGCTGGGGTGCCAAGTTATCTTTGAGGTTCATTAGACCTTTCCATATACTACGTAGAATTTGTGAGGTGGCATACTATTTGGCTATACCTCTGTAATTAGAGTAGGTACACGACGTCTTTCATGTGTCGCAACTGAGGAGGTATGTGCATGACTCATCGCACATCAATGATTGGGGAGAGCTGGTCATCGATGATGGAGCGACTTTTGCTGAGTACCTAGTGGAGATCGATGATCAGCAAGAGGGTATCCTTCATGGGAAATAGATTCTTTTAGTGTGTTTCTGATGGCAACAAGGGAATCTCCATGAGAGCATGTGGGAGTGGGAGGCTCAGATTCATGCTCAGTACCCTCATCTATTTGAGTATCCCTTGTTTTGGATTTTGGGGACGTAAAGCCCCAAGGTGGGGTGAATGTAACGTATCATAATTTCCATGTATTATTTTTTATATATTTTATAAATTTATTCCGAGACCAGTAACTAAGACGACGTGTGATTCCAAGGTCTAGTGTGCCCAGAACAAATGTTTGAAAAATATAAAACTTTTTAATAGCACGCATGTGTGGGTTTCCTAAAAATGGAATAACTCTTAAACTAGTTCCTAGATCAGAAATCTAAGGGCACCATTGAGATCCGAATGTCGGTTTTACCTTGGGAATGACTTTACTTTAGTTGGAGCGGGTCGTCTGTGGAAAAATCCATGAAGTATGTAATAGTAAATAAAATAATTTAATAAAGAAATTATTTTGATGCAGCAAATTTCTTTTTTTATGTCATTGTCATAAATTCAAGGTTAGAATCATAACCCTGGAATTTCTCTGGAGTCGTGAAGAAAGAACCTTTGGAAAAATCATGGGTGGAAAATGACGGATTGATCGAACGACGTAGCTTGAATTAGACGAACCTTTCCAACGACGACAACAACGCTTCATTCTTTATTAGCGATTGAACCGAATCGAGGTAGGGAGTGTCGTTTTGAGTTGTTTTCCCCATTCTTTAATTCTAAAACGAATGCGGACCAATCAAAAAATAGATTTTCCTAAGGATCAATCATTATTGTGGGATGGGATATTATCTTCAGGATTACTCGGAGATTGATCTTTATTCCTCTTAGTTTATCATTCTAACAGAAAAAAATTGAGGCCGACACAAACAAAGGTTGAGGTTCATCCCTTAGGGTTTCTCTTTGTGATTTTCACCCTCCGTTCTTCTCGTTCTTCACTATTGGATCCTCATGGTTATGGCTTGACCTTGTCGGGTGGCTCTGAATGCGATCGTATGCCCGAATTGGAGGCAAATCAACAACAGAGGCTAGATCAGTGTAGATCGGCACCTAAGGAACCCAGATCTCCAACTGTTTCCAATTATGGGCATATGAGGAGGATTGGAAGCTTGTGAAAGAGGAGGAAGTGATGTCCGACGTAGGCAGTAGCGCAAGGCGGCACATCGTGACCGACATAGGCAGATGGTGCCAAAGGTGGCAGAATCGCGTGGATGTTGCAGCGACCGTGTGGGAGATGGCGATGGTCGTGTGGTTGAAGGTCATGGAATCGTGGCGGATGTGGGAGGTCGTGTGAGACGTGTCCAAGCGGGCCACGTGCGGTGGCCCATGCAGCTCACGTGCAAGCAAGTTGGGCTAAGAGGGACTGGCCAAGCAGGTCGAGCCAGGTGGGTCGGGTCAGACCCGAGGTGACTAGGGTGGAGTCGTGCCACGGTTGACCATCACGGTCGACCGCGAGTCACGACAGGTGGACCGACCACCACGATCGGTCCACAACAGCTGGTCTGTGGGTCGGTCTATCGCCACGGTCAGTCCAAAGGCCTAGTGACCCCCTTAAAACTCCAAACAGCCATAACTTCTAAAAAGAGCATCCAATCGATGAGCCATATGCGTCGTTGAGACCCTAATGTTGAGACCATCCTTTTCAGGAAAGTTGTGAGTTTTTATTTTGGAGCAATATAGGTTGAGAGCGCTACCTTGGTCCTTTCCTCGAGGGTTCAGTATGGCATTACATCCACATTACTAGATTGTAATCCCCTCTAGAGGTTGAGTCCTAAATAGAGTATGGTATCCCTCTGTGGGACGGGAGTGAGCTCCTCTATCACCCATAGTAGAGTTTTGTGGAATCGATGTAAGCACTGAGAGTGGGGTGCTGGTCCTCCATCTAGCGGGCTGCATCACTAGGGTCAGTGGTATTCGCTAGTGTGTCTGGGCAGGATTCTCTATGTTGTGGGTTGATCTAAATTGGGTACGTGGTATTCCCCAGTGTTTCTTGGCAGGATCCCCTCTCTATGTATCATAGTATTCCTTGACCAATGTGTTCTATTTGGGTGGGGCCCAAATGATCTAGACCTCTTCTTGAGTGTCTTCGATGATATCATGTCTTGAGGAGTGAGTTCTCCTAGAACAATCATACTTCGAGCAGAATCCTATGGCTAGTAATTGGTTGTGGCTTACCTCTAGACTTTGTGTATTGGATTAAGTATATCTGAATATTATTTTTATATGAGTTATAGCATATATAACCATATAGAGCTAACTGTAATTTCCTTTTTGGTATTTCATTGTGGTATTCCTTTATGGTTTCGGGGTGTCCTACTGAGTAGTGTTATTCTCACCCTTGCACGGACTTTGCCCACACATGTCGTGTATTGTTCAAACGATCAAACTTTCGATGGAGTCCTAGGAAGATCAGGACTAGGCGGTGCTTTGTGAGACCAGACAGACTGAGGTATGTTCCTACAGCTTTTCAAAAATCATTCTCAGTGCCTCTTTTCTTACAGGTTGGACTTTTAGTTACAGAATCATTTTGATGGACTTGTATTTGGCCTTTTTTACTTTCCAGTAATTTCCCTATTGTACTCTGATTGTGGGATATAGTGTTTGCATGCATCATTTATCTAGTGTTTTTACATTTCATCATTTGTGGTTTGGAGATGTGTGTGTGTGTGTACAGGTACTTTAGGATAATACCTCCCATTTGTGGGATATGTCTACTCAGTGCTAGTCACCAGTGTCTGGCCTATTGGAGGCAGGCTTGAGGTAGTCACGCCACGGGCCCCTCTGGGACGGGTCATGACATTGACTTTTCTAGCCTTACAATATCATTGCACAAGTATTTGAATATGATTATTGTTTTATAACTTTATAATTTGAAAATATAAATAAAAATCCACATTTATAAATAATATTGACTAATAAAGTCATGAATGGACATTTTCCTTCTCCATTGTTATTAATAGGAAACAAAATTTGACTTTTGCAATGCATCACAAGCACTATGTCGGTACTGAAAATGATTTTAATATATATCATGAAATAAATTCAAATTTAATTTTTTGAATTATTTTAATAGCATATTTTTAGTATATTATAATAAACGATCTATTAAATAAACTTAATAAACTTTTATATCATATTTATGTCTTGGTGATATCATAAAAATACAGTATTTTATAAAAACTATATTTTTTAACGATTCATCAAAAAATTTACTTAATCAGAAAAATCACAAAAAATAATAGCAGTAAAAAATTTTAATTGATGAATCAAATAATTAATTCCATTAAATCAATTTCAATTCCTATATGTATCATAAGTTTCTCAAAAGACTTCTCCCACATCATTTCTCTACACTGAACCTTTTGACGGATCCATCGTACTTCAGATGTTGTCGACCGTCCCTCCTGGAGTCACTCATACCAGCATCTGGTGAAAATCTAGGCTCCCTCAACATCGATTGAAGTTTTTTTAAATGCTTGGGTTTTTCAACCATATTTTGTTTTTGTTTGGGTTGTGGTTTTTGTTGTCTGGCTAGGCATCGGTCTACGGGCCAAGTTGTGCTTGGATCTCAATAGGAGGCAATGCTCATTTTCAAGAGGTTTGGTTCAGCTTCTAGTCATTGGCTAGAGGTTTTGCAAGGCATGACATAGCAACCACGGTGGTTGATGGTGGGGGTTCATGTGCAAGTTGGATTGTGGGATCAGATCACTGGTGTACCTCTATTTAGCGATGGTTTATAGGTTTATGATTACTGTTTGGATATCTCAGATGGCTTTCTTATTGATCGATGGCATCGGTGGAAGGTTCGCCTATTGGTTATGTGTGGGAGAGTTCACTGGTGGTCTTTTGGCTGGTGACCGGGTTGTGGTATCTGCTTTGGTGGTGGTTTCAGAAGTTTTGTCGGGTCTTCTCCTTGTTGTTTTCTTCTTCGTATTCTCATTCCCCGAGCTTCTGATGCCCTTTTCGTGCATCTTTTCTCAATATTTTTTCCTTTCCCTTGAATTTTGGCACCGTGATGCGCTCTATGGATTCTTTGGTGTGACTTGGCTCCGTGATGTGCTTATCATCTTCTTCAGTTCCATTTTTCTTCATGATTAGATTCTTTGATGCTCCTATTTGATTAGCCTCTGTGATGTGATTCTCAGCTGATCCAGTGAGATTTGGCTCCATGATGCGCTTCTCAGCAGCTTTGGAGTTTGTAGATCGGAGATCATGCTTCAATCAGTTGGCCTAGCTGTAGGATCTTGGAGGGTGTTATTATGGTTCTTTTGGTTACAATGCTCGAAGTTCACTTCCCGATGTTGTGATCTCGTTTCTGATGGATGTGGTGTGTGACGATGATGTAGTTCCTCTTGTCTGGTTTTCTCTAGTCTTCAATGATGGTGATGGGTTTGCTCGTCAGACGACGGTGGTTTGGAGGTGTTTGGATCTTTTTTGTTTGATTGGTTGTTGATGAATTTGTGACCATTTGAGTCTTCCTTATTGGATCTAGATAGAATTGTTTCATCATACAGCTAATGTTGGGTGGGTGACCTCAAAAGAGGGACGAGTGTTATGACACCCATCATCAACCATTTGTTCATTTGGATGGATAGGCGCCTTACTAATATTTTGCACTGTGTTTTTTTTGTCTAGATTTTCTTTGTATCAGGTTGACGGTTTACGTGTCTTCGCATGCACTATCAGGTGGGCGGCTCGAAGGAGAGATAGGTGTGCTGACACTTATCATTTGGTCCCACTCACACATGTTTGTGTGGGTTAGAGGAGTGCTCTTCCACGTTGTGTTGTTCCAGCACGATAAAAATTCTTGGAAAGGGGGTGAGGCATCTCCACTGATTGATCTCATTCTTCATGGTTTAGCAGGGGTGATGAGGCTTTTTCTGTTTTTTGTTTTGACATCTTCATTCCTTTTGACATTCGTGTCCTTATTTTCTTAGGATTCTGAGTCCTGTTTTCAAGGCATTTGTGCCTCTTTCATGTAAAGGGTTCCCTCTTCTCCCAATCTTCAAAAGAGGTTTTCCTTTCTTTTTCTATTTAATAAAAGGGGGCTTGACCCTCATCCTTTTTAAAAAAACAGTAGTGGAATTTTTCACTATTTACAAAAAAATCTATCTTTTCAGAAAAACCCCAAAATTTCACCATAGGATAATTTTGATATTCTAATCTGAAAAATAATATCACTTTTATCAAAAAAAATCTAATAGTTCTAGAAATAAATTATATTATTCTCTAAAAAATAAATAGAAAATCATTTTTTTATGAGATCACATTTTTAAGACATAAAATGACTTTATCGAAAATTATAGTGCTTATTTACTAAGAATTAACCAATAAATTTTTATTGAGTATGACCTTTATATATATATATATATATATATCATAATGTCATTAATACTATTTATATATTCCAATTTAATTTTTGGGATATAACTATAACATTTAAATATTAATATTTCATGATTTGTTTAAGTTGGTGTTGTGTTTTGTATACACTTTCAAATGTAGAATTCTTTTAAAAATATCAAGGTGTTACATTGTCCTCCCATTAATAAATTTTCTCCTAAAAATTTGAACTCGAGCTCAGTAATCAATGGTTTGATGTTTGAAAACACCTTTATTGAAATCTCACAACATAAAAAGGGTTAATAAAACATCCTCTTGAAAAGAGTGAAATAGAAATATGAAGGTCATGTGGAATAACAAAAAAACTAGGTTTCCAAATAGAAGAATATTAGTGGGAAGGATATGGACATGGAAGAAAAACATAATTTCCAAATAATGATAGAGAGTGATAAATAACATTAATCATAAGAATCTAAATGATCAATAGAAATTTAATGACTATAAAATCATAAATTAATGTGGTGTGAAAATGACCACCGGTTCATCAGTAATGAAGTTTATATGATAATTTTTTTATATTTCAAGATCCTTTTCCTAGAGTTGAAGAATTTCTTTACAATCATGACTAAGAACATAAGGGAATATACTTACTTGAAAAGTAGAATTTCATCCTTTAATCAATTTCCACCAAAATCTCATCTCTTCCTCCAAATGATGAGCATTCAAGATGAATTTTTCATGCCTAAAGCACTAAAATAAACTTTTTATTGACTGTGAGGTAAATAAAAGGATGAAAATATATTATTCCAATGTTTATAAATTAACCAAAAGAAAAATTTATAGCACTAGGTAAGATAATACCCAAAATGAATAACCCCTCATTATCAGATGAAGAAATAATACATTAATCTCCAAAATTCAACTATAATGCCCAAAGTTCAATCCAAATCACTCCAGAAATAAATATTCTTAAAATTATTCAAAATATTCTTAACTATGATTGAAAACCAATCACATATTCTTCCAAAATAAACATAACATTTATATCCAAATAAAATTAATCACCCTTAAATTATCATATGAAAAATGTATTTTCCTTTGTGATATATTCTCTACAATATACTACTCATTTCCCAAAATAATGACATAATAAAATAATGTATGCTTCCAAAAGATAAATCAACCTTTATTCCTAAATTAAAAACCCAACTTAGCTAAAATTATTTCTATTTACCTTAATTATATAATTTCCCCACAATAGTGAAATTCTTCAAAAAAAACATTACTCACATAGCCACCAAATCACTTTCTAATCCTTGGTTAGCTATATGATAAATCATATGTTCCCAAATTGTAATAACCCTTAATTACCTCAACATCAAAGATAAGATAAACCATAATGGTTACCAATAAATTTAAACTTATGTCCACAAAATGTAAAGGAATTATTCCTCAAATAACATTTTCACTAAAACTGGTACTAAACCTTAGGGTTATATTACCATTAATACCTCCAAAAATACTCTTAATCGAAATAGACTTCCATCACTTAAAACTTCAAAAGGGGCATTGATGATTTAAATTTATTATTAGCCTTAGACTTATCAACCCAAGACACTTAGGTTTGTCGCATATCACTATGACATATAATTGGTTTCCATAGGTTCTACTCTCTCATTCATCATAATGGTTCATCAAGAAAATTTGAACTAACCTAAGAATATCTCAAGGGAGTGTAAAACTAGGTGCGTAGTAAGGGAAAAATCATCGTGCCCCAGAATGATGGTCGAGATATTCCCAACCAAATACTTTCAGAATTATTACCCCTATATATATCTATGAAAACCTACATCCACTTATAGTATCCAAAGAGGGGTGTGTCTTTAGAAAAAAACACATAATCTCTACCTTAATGAAAACATTATGATATTATTCCATAATTAGATACATCCTCAAAGTTTTCCATAGGGTTGTGTCCTTTGATCAATGTTTTCCTAAATCTAGTTCCTAATGTTTATACTAAACATCCTCTGATACCAATTGTAAACACCCCGAACCTAATAGCCCAGAGTCGATGGTTACTTTATTAAATTGGAACTAGATACAAATGATCACATTACAAAGGACAGAATAATTTAGTAGTCTTAAAGAACCATATATAAACATACATCGCATTTTACATTTGTAATAAAAAATAAAATGATAGTAAAAGTAAATATTTAGCATCCTGAACTCATTCAAATATTTATTCTTAATATCATAGGGAAAGGAAACAAAATAAAGGTGAGATTAAATGCCCTGTAATAGTAATATACAAAGGAAGTTATCATGAGTATATAAGATATAATCAATATGAAAGGTTAATTAACAGAAAACACTTTCATTAAACTTAATCACGAAGAATAATGTAGAAGGAAAAATGATGATCGAATAATTCCATATGAATGATCACATAAACTTGAAACTTATCCATGGATACCATAACTATTCAAATAATCACATGGACATCAATAATTGATTTCATAATGATGGAATGCATAGTATCAGACATCTTAAACATACCATCAAGGACTCATGCAATGAAGTCTTACATAAATTGGTAAGGGCTTAGCTAAATACACAAACAAGTTTGTCTCATTAGACATATCAATGCATCAAAGAGATATATAACTTTGGGGCCCACATGTCACTTAATAAATCTAATTCATTCATCATATAAATAAACAATATAAATTGATCAAAATTCCTTAATAATCAAAAAAATTATGTATAGAATGAACTAGTATACAAAATGTCAATATATTCTCAGTCAAACTGATCATAAACCATCCAGAGAAATAATAAGGATGGAATCGTTTCAATGTATCCCCAGTGGAGAATAATTAAAATAATGGGTCGTTTTTTAATAAAAATACCATAAAAAGACCATTAAAAATATTCTTAAGGAAAATATCTTTTTAACTTTAAAACTCACTATTAAAAAATAAAAAAATTACAGGATATTAAGGAAAATATATTCACTGGAAATATTCATGAAAAAATTTAACAGAATCTTCAAATTATTGGTTGTTCAAGATGGTTGGAAATCCCATTTATGACGAGTACATTAAAATAATGATTTCTTTCACATTTTTAGTAAAAATTGAAAAGGTTCCCCATTCAGAAAATGACAAGAAGATTCCATTGAAACGTTTTTTTAGAAATTTAAAAATGGGTAAAATGGTTTTAAACAATCATATTATAATAGTAAAAAAAATCTTGAATACATTTTAAATAAAATATAGACATGGATGAAAAAGATTCCTGACTGAATAAAAAAAGTCGATTTTCTTAAAAACATTCTTTCAACCTCTTGAGTACAGAAAAGCGGAAAATGAAAGGAAAAATAATAATTTTCAGAAATAACCAAATGATATGAAAATAGATTGAGTTTAATATATAATGATCAGATAATTCCCCCAACATATACTTCAACATAAAAAATCATGAATAATAATGAGATTATGAAATAAACTTTTACCGCTTTGGTGAATTTTGAATCACAACCCCCATGAAAGAGATAAATTCAAATGAAATATTAAATATAAATATATTCAAAATTTAAAATATCAAATGGTAGTTATTTACAGCACACAAGTTTCATTAGTGGTGAATATGACATATGTCTCACAAAAATAAAATTATGACGAGATACCCTTACCATAAGTCTGACTTGATTCATAAGTGCTTTTAGCATCCTGTATAATAAATGTAAATCTATTATACTTATATAATAGAAAAATATACACACTTATAATATCATATATAACCCACTTATACATTTTCAACACCTTTTTATTAATTATTATTTATTAAAATCATCATTTTCGTGTGTTAATTCATTCATTTTTCATTGATGTTTTGGTTTGGAAGTTTCGATCCATGTATTTTGATCATGGTTACATATTCTCCATAATTATAATCATGATAGAAATAAAATATATATTCATTAGATATATATTTATAATCATCCATTAAAGGTGGATATAAAAAAATTTACACCATTTATGGAGACCGTAGGTCTTACGTACACATGAACACTGTTTTAAATTTTCAATATATGGAATGAAAGAAAGGTAAATGACATTTCACCTTTATAGAAATATTATAATACCTTATATATAAAATATATTAATCAAATTTGACCTTATTACAATCCATCTAAGTAGTAAAGGAAAAATGAATTGCATCACTCCATGGAGGTAGTAGTTCACATGTATGCACGAGCGACGTTATCATTTTTCAACAGATGGAAACGTAAGAAGGTAGACAATATAATTTATTTCAATGAAAATAATTATTTTATAAATATCATATATATTCATTATTTCCATCTTTATAACAATCCAAGTAAAATCACGGCGAAAAACGAATTAAACCACTACATGCAGACGGTAAGTCATACGTACACAAGAGTGATGTTTTCGCTTTCCATAAGATGGAAATAAGATGGATAATTTCTATTACATCATTATAATGAAAATTATGTATATTTATGATAATTAAGTCATTTTTTTAGAATGGATACCATGGATTTAGAGGATGTATAGGAATAAATAAAATTGAAAACACTCAGGTAAGGGTTATACCACTTCATTGAGAAACCTGTTTTGGATATAACTGAATCTTTAAAGGGACGGTCTTTTGAAAACACCATAAGCTCTATTACATGGTAAATGAAGCTAAGAAGGTATTATGGCATGGATTATCAAATATATAAGGCTCAAAATGTGTGAGGAATAGAGGAGAAGTGTTTCCATTTTATAAGTGTGGGGAAGGAAGCTCTTGGAATAACATAAAGTATTAAATTAATATAAATTATTCTTTATAATAAAGTGACTTAAAATTGAAATTTGTTTAAGATAGGATAATGATGATTTGAAATAATCTCATCCAATAAAATTAGACACGTTTAAGTTTTTTTTAACTCTTATGTCTTAGTTTTAACCCCCATTAACCCTTTTGACAATTACTGTGATATCAAAGTTCCTTTTGCAACAAAAAAGCCAAGAAAGTTTCTATAAAAGGAAAAGTGAGATATAAATAGACCATGGTTGATATTTCAAACCATATACCATTCAGTAGGTTGAATATAACAATTTTATGAATTTTAAATCATTTAATAAAATATATATTATCATAAAATGTCGTTAAAGTCATTTTTTGAAATACATGATGTATTATAATATAATATGTGTATAAATCTTGTAAATTTAAAGCCATGTTTTTTAGGACTCTAAGCCCGATTCAAAGGTCATAACTGCTATATTAATTATTCATAAGGCTCGGGATGTTTTTACTTGGTCAAACCGCGTGTTTTAATGCGATCCGCTTTTAATGGGAAATCAAGTGTATCTTAAACCGTCGCTCCATTAAATCATCAAAAGGGACAAGATATCTTCCTCCATTGTTCTTCCTCCTTGTTCTCTGGTGCGAGACACTCAGTCCTTTACTTCCTTCCCATAGGAATCGTGAGATCAATCTTTTCCCCGTGGATTGGTTTTCTCGACGTTATTCTTGCTGCAAGTGCACCCCCTGTTTCGGTGCAACCAAGGAGTATCCATCGATCTTCGATATAAGGTATGTTTTATCGTCATTCTTTTGGGGTTCATCTTATCATGTTTCTCCTTTCCATATTATACCATGTGATCTCCATGCTTCTAATGGAGTTTTCTTGGGTTTTGGTTGGTGTGGTCGTACAGTGGCATCCTCAGGTGGATGTAATTGTCGCGAGAGGAGGTGATTGTGAACCGTTGTGTGGACTGTTCTCGTGTAAAGAACATCAATAACAATTTGAGGTAGGGGATTCACTGATTCTCTTTTCTTATATGTGAAACTGTAGAGTTAGCATGTTTTATCCCACGAGATGACAATGAAATTGACATAATAAATATTTGAACCGGAAAATAAATTGATATCAATCGAATGTTATTGCCTCTTGTTTTTCTAGATAGAGCGATATCTATGCATGCTTCATTTATCTGTTCATTCTTAATGGAGATTGATAAAGAACATAAACTGAAATTAATTGATAATTGTTTGGATAAAGATAAAGAGGCATGTAAATGAATCTGGTTCTTCTTGTTGTAATTTTGATGTTAATCAAAATAATGCAGTAAGTGTGTTTAATTATTTGTGATCGCTTTCTGTTTAGGTTTCCCAAAGTTGGAACCTATGAATAATAAATCGGTTAATCCAAGATTGATTAAAGAACTAGTGGTTTGATAAAAGATAATTCCTTGTAGGGTTCTGAGTTACCCTCTTGATTGTTTAAGGGTCAAGATCCAATTGATGTGATGTTTGTTTTCCTGCTGCTTGTATTGTGAAGTGAGCCTGGATGGTTGTTGTGATATGTGGGGGCAGGAAGGCCTATTGGTTGTGGCAGCAGTTGACGCCTAGAGTGGCGAGATGCATCGGTGTATGCATGTGGGTGTCGGGGAGGACACCAGGGATGATGGAATGGGTTGGATGTTAATGTTTGGATGCTTGTTGTTTCCTTGATTGGTAATCTGTTTTACTTTTCCCCACTGCCTAAGGCAGCTGGTCTTGCTTACCCTTCTTCCGAAAGAGGCAAAGACGCGCGGGGTATGCCACGTTCTTTCCGTGTTTATCTTCTCAAGGGAGGATGGGTCTACACTCTTACTGTAGGCGGCAAAGACTCGACAGGTTGTACATCTACTCACCGTGTTGAGCCCCCTTGTATTTAGTAGCATAGAATTTTTTTCTAGAATGGCTGGGAATATGGGAAAGTAATTCTGTAATGAATAATTGAATAAATGATGTTAACCCATGGGGTTTGGAGCTAGCTGGGGTGCAATGCTAAGGTTGTGATTTGAAGGAACAATGTACTTTGGGTGTGACGCTAATGAACTTTAATGTGGGATTGTTATTGGTTAATTAATGTTTAAAGAATTAATTAATGTAAAGTGCAACTGGTAAAGGGAATGAAATAATGTATTAAAGCTCTTTAAATGGTTGTGTACTTATAGGATACCTTGTCTTAGAAGTAGCAGCCCAGAGTCCGAGAGACATTAGCTGCAGTTGAGTCTAAGACTAGTTTATGCTCATAGTGTGGTTCTAAGATGTAGTATATCCTGTACTTTTTGTGTTTCTATACGCTACTCCACCCTGTCAGTAATGGAAACTGACACCCCAGGGATTCTGAGCCTTGGGGGGGTGTTTTCCCCAACATTCTGGTGGGAGGATGAATGGATGACTACCCCCTTGAGCCCCACACTCTTCTCTTGGTAGTTACTTGTGCTGGTAGGCACAATGGTTAGTTTTCCCCATATATGTGTGTAGAGGGATGTAATGGTTTGTGGTTATTCACACACATATATTTTGGATATAGTTTCTCATGGACTACTATAGGTGTAATGTGTTTATGCTGTGATGGCTTGAGGATCCTTACTCAGTGTATGGGTTGTAATGGCTTGAGGTATAATACCCGATGTATGATATGCGTTATGTGGGCTGTGGTGGCTCCCAGAAACTACCTGGTTACTTTTCTAACGTGGACGTGGTTGTTTTTTTGCACGAGGTGCATGTTGTGGTGCTTCAGTCAGGTGTCTGCAGGCAAGCCTTTTTAGAGAGAGATGCTTAAGACGTGCGATGTTGGGGCAAAGTGTCAAACCAGTGGGGAAGTAGTAGCGGGGCACCCTTGATATTCTTTATTATATTATATACTCTTGTATGCGTTATTTGGTGAGAGTATCCATGGTGAGGTTGGGAACATATTATACCTTTTTAGGTGACGAGTTAGTTTCACTTGTTGTTCACTGTGCTTTAGCATGCTTTCTTTACTTTTTCACGAGAGGCTTTGGGGAGAATCCTACTGAGTATATTGTTATACTCACCCTATGTATATATAAACTGTTTTTCAGGTCACTTGGAGTAGGATTGAGATCAAACTGGTTTTTACTAGCTTGCGGTTGCAAGAGCTGTCTGGGCTTGTGGTTGCTCCTGTTTTACTTCCTTTTTGGGTACTTGCTGTTTTTTCCCTTCCAGTTGTAGTGGTTTTGCGTGACATTTCATATGTGTACTTGGGACTTCGTTCATATTACTAGTTGAGTTGGAGTTGGTTGGTGTCTATCTTATCTCTCTCTTCCGCATGTGTTCTCTTAGAGGGTAACGTCTCTCATCTGTGTGTTTTTTATACCCTCGGTGTTAGTCATCATCCCGGGGCCTACTGGAGGTGGGACTCAGGGGGTCATTATCTACCTTCTCACATTGTCGGCCCAGGAGGGGTACACTTTGTGGGGAGGGGGTCGTGACAGAGTGGTATCAGAGGTATGGTTGAGGGATGGGATGGAGATTGGTGTTAGGCACAAGCGAGGTTGCATGGGTTGGTAGGGCAATAGTGTCATTCATATTTAGCAAGTGATGTAAACACTGGAGATCGGCTGAGACATAGGCGTTTATCTCCCCCTATGATCTGATGTACGGACCTTTAAGTTTACAATGGCTACTAAACGAGGTGATACTAGTTGCAGGGTAGAGACCTAGGAAAGGATCATGCATAATTCTTATTTGTGCCTTTGTTTGAATGGGTAGACTTTTGGATAAGATAAACTAAAATGAATAAAAGAAAACAACTAATTAATTAATGTTGGGTCTTCTATATTCCTATATTAGGAGCCCTAACTGATTGTTATTTTATAGGTATGGCTCCAGGTCAATGTCCTCATCAGGATCGCATGGAAGATGTCCAGCAGGCTGTTCCAGCAGATCGTCGCAGGGTAGAGGTTGACGATGATGATACTTGGAGGAAGACACTCTGAGAGTTTCAGCGCCAGAGTCTGCAGAAGTACGAGGGCTCCGTTTCAGATGCAGTCACAGAAGACTGGTTAGAGGAGGTCGAGATCAGCTTCAGTTCGATCCGTGCTCGGAAGGAGCACTGGGTGTCCTTGGTTGTGACGATGCTGCATGGATCAGCGAGGCAGTGGTGGTCCTTGTTCCTCGGGGATCGCGAGGAGTCAGCAATCTCATGGGAGGAGTTCTGAGACAAGTTTAGAGTCGAGTTTCTTTCTTCGACTGTGAATGCGTCCAGTCGCCAGGAACTTCTTTCCCTTTGACAGGGAAGCTCCAGTGTGCGAGAGTTTGGAATCCGTTTTCGGAACCATTTACGATATGCTTCGAACCTGTTGCCAAATGAGGAGGCCAGGGCAAGGCATTTCAAGGAGGCTTTGCATCCAAAGATCTAGTGCTAGGTCACCCAATTTATGCTGAAGACATATCTTGAGGTGTTGGCGAGAGAAGAGGATGTCGAGAGGACATTGGTCAGAACTGGATCATCATGAGAGGGGAGTCATCGTGATTCCTCATGAAGCAGAGTTGTGGTCTGGGGTTCTCGGCTTTCAGGGTAGAAGAGTTTCCGTTCAGTCGGGGGTAGGTCACAGCCCTTCACATCTCGTTTCACCGGGGGCAGCAGCTCTCAGGCTTATCCCAAGGGATAAGGCGCTTGTTTTTCTTGTGGTGGTCAAGTACATCAGCAGCAAGAGTGCCCGACCTTTCAGAGCAGTCATCATGCACCAGGTGTTCCGCTCTAGGCTCCTCCGTTGAGGCAGTTCCAGCAGAGGCAGCAGCAGCAGGTTGCACCAGCTTTAGATCAGCAGAGGGTAGATGGTGTAGGCAGAGGATAGCCCCGTGACGCTCCCCATCCTCATAGAGTAAAGCGCGGATGTGGTGGTGGTCTTCACCAGGGTCAGAGAGGCTGTGGAGGTGGTCGTGATCAACTTCATGCTTTAACGTTGTCAGCGCCAGGCGAGCCAGATGTTGTTCGAGGTACCCTTTGCATGTTTTCTACCTTTGTGTATGCCTTGTTTGATTCAGGAGTGACACACTTCTTCATACCACCTTACACTTTTCCATGCTTTGGGACTTGAGGGAGAGAGGCTTCCAGTGCCCTTGGCGTTGACTACGCCAGTTGGAGGTCGAGCTGACTTGTTTGAAGTATGTAGAGACTGTGAGCTAATGTTAGGGCAGCACCACTCTTGGGAAGATTTCCTATGTTTACAAATACAACCATATGATGTCATCCTCTGCATGGATTGGTTGTATTCAGTGCAGTCTATCGTGGATTGCTTCAAGAAGCAGGTCGTTTTCTTCGATGCAGATGGAGATCCGGTGGTGTTTGTTGGTGATCGAGATCCTTGGATGGGTCATAGGCGTGTTTCGTCCTTATCATCCATGATGGCCGAGATGATGTTGAGTTCTTCAGTGGTTCAGCGGTTGGCGTTTCCTAGGGTTGTAGAAGAGTACCCTGATGACTTTCCAAAAGAGGTTGTAGCATTACCCAGTTGATGAGAGATCGAGTTTGGGATCAAACTACAACCAGAAGCATCCCCAATCTCTATGTCTCCATATAGGATGGCCCATTCTGAGTTACGAGAGTTACGTATACATCTTGATGGTTTGTTATAGTGTGGTTTTGTTCGGTCGAGTGTGTCACCGTGGGGTGCACCAGTTTTGTTTGTCAAGAAGGCTGACGGTAGTTTGCGGTTGTGTGTCGATTATCGTCGCTTAAACAAAGTGACAATAAAGAATCGCTATCCTCTTCCACAGATTGATGATTTATTCGATCAACTGAAGGGTGAAATGGTTCTCAAAGATCGTCTTGCTGTCAGGATATCATCAGATGCGTGTGAAGGATGAGGATATCCCGAAGAATGTTTTCTGTTGTTGTCATGGGCATTATGAGTTCGTTGTAATGTCGTTCGGCGTGACAAATACTCCAGTTGTGTTCATGGGATTGATGAACGCTGTGTTTCGTGAGTTCCTGGACAAGTTCGTTGTAGTTTTCATCGACGACATCCTTGTGTACTCCACATCTTAAGAAGAGCATGCAGAGCATCTACACACCGTTTTGGGAGTTCTTCGACAACATCAGATGTTTGGGAAGTTGTCGAATTGTGAGTTTTGGGCTCGAGAAGTCCATTTCTTAGAGCATGTTGTGTCCCATCATGGATTATTTGTGGATCCATCAAAGATAGAAGCAGTTGTGTCTTGGGAAGCCCCCAAGACAGTGTCTGAGGTGCGATGTTTCCTTGGTCTTGCAGGCTACTACAGGAGGTTCCTAGCCGATTTCTCATGAGTTGTGACCCCTATGACAGCTTTGACCAGAAAAGATCAAGCATTCATATGGACTGATTAGTGTCAGGAAGCTTTCGAGTATCTAAAGGAGAAGTTAGTAAGTACATCAGTTCTTTGTCTTCTAATAGAGGGAGTTCAGTTTGATGTTTTCTGTGACGCTTCACATCTGGGGTTAGGCTGTGTTCTGATGCAGCAGAGATCAGTTGTTTTGTATGGGTCTCGGCAGTTGCGTCCTCATGAACGTAACTATGCCACTCATGATCTTGATTTGGCAGCCGTGGCGTTTGCCCTAAAATTGTAGAGACATTACCTCATTGACGAACGCTTTGTGGTTTTCACTGATCATAAGAGTTTGAGGTATGTTTTCTCCCAATGTGACTTGAACTTACGACAGAGTCGGTGGATGGAGTTCTTATAGGAATATGACTTTGAGATATCATATACACCTAGAAAGGGGAATGTTGTAGCCGATGCGCTGAGTCAAAAGTCACATAGTGATGTTGTGCGTGAATCTTGTGATTCCTTGAGAGTAATGGAAGAGCTATCAGCTTTACATCTTGATATGGAAGAAGTTGGGGGATGAGGTTGTCTTTTTCAGATGACGGTACAGTCATCCCTGATGCAGAAGGTGGAAGAGTCCCAGTTGGGGGATCTAGAGGTGGTGGTCTGGAGAGACCGAGTTATTTGTGGCAAGGCCCCTGATGGTTGGTCGGAGGATGAACAACACCGAGTGTTGTATCACGGAAGGCTTTTTGTTCCTTTGACGATGCGCGAGATGGTTCTCAGAGAGTTTCATAGTTTGCCTTTAGTGGTGCATCCTGGCGTGACAAAGATGTAACAAGCCTTGAGGAGCCAATTTTGGTGGCCTGGGCTGAAACGTGCAGTTGCGGAGTTTGTGTCTCGATGTTTGGTCTGCCAGAATGTGAAGGTTGAACACCATGTTCCTGGTGGTCTTCTCCATCAATTAGATATTCCTCAGTGGAAGTGGGAGGACATATCAATGGACATTGTGACTGGTTTACCTCGAGCTCAGGGAGGACATGATGCTATTTGGGTGGTATTAAATCATTTAACAAAATCGATCCACTTCATAGAGATCAAGGAGTCGAGCTCAGTGGAAGTTCTGTGGAGGGAGTATCTGGAGGAGGTGGTGAGACTTCATGGAATCCCAGGGGCGATCATTTCTGATCGAGATCCTCGTTTTACCCCCAGGGTGTGGAGAGGTCTCCAACATCCACTCGGTTCTCAACTTAGTCTTAGCACTGTTTTCATCCCCAAACGGATGGTCAGACAGAGCGAACCATCCAGACTCTTGAAGGCATGTTACGCTCTTGTGTTCTTGATTTTGGAGGTTCGTGGATGAGGCACTTACCCTTGGTGGAGTTGGCTTACAGTAATAGTTTTCACTCCACCATCGGTATGGTGCCATTTGAATCTTTGTATGGCCGACCTTGTCGTTCTCCGTTGTGTTGGACTGGGGTCAGAGAGTCAGCAATTCTCAAACCGGAAGTAGTGCAGAATACAACAGAGATGGTTTAGGTGATTCGTGAGAGGATGAAGACGGCGCAAGATTGTCAGAAATCATATTTTGATCAAAGGAGGAGACCCTTGGAGTTTAATGTTGAGGATCATGTGTTTCTGAAGGTGACTCCCCGTCATGGGCAGCGAAGGTTTGGTCATGGGAGTAAGCTTTCTCCCTGGTTTGTTGGGCCTTTCGAGGTTTTAGCTCATGTTGGAGTTGTGGCGTATCGAGTAGCACTTCCCCCGCAGATGAGTCGGATACACGATGTTTTCCATGTATCACAGCTTCGCCGTTATCTTCATGATGACTCTCACGTCATCGATTGGGGAGAGATCGATGTTGATGATGATGCCACCTTTGAGGAGCGACCTGTGGAGATCCAAGACTGTAAGGAGAAAGTGTTGCGCGGGCGTTCTATCCCCTTAGTTCGTGTCTTATGGCGACACGGTGGCATGGAGGAGAGTACCTGGGAACGTGAGTCGTAGATACGTGCTCAGTACCCAAAGATGTTTGATGTTTAACTCTTTTCATGTAACGACTTTTTCTTTGTGGTTATAAACATTTCATGCTTATGAGATGGCTTTCTTTTGTTAATTTTTGCGGTTTGCTCTTTTTTGATGGGTATCTCGATTGGGGGTTGTTCGGAACGTTTTTCTTTCCCTCTAGGTGGGTTTTGAATTCTCGAGGACGAGAATGTTTTGAGAGGTATCTGATGTAATTCCCCAGACCTCTCTGGTCGTTTCCTTTGTGAAAATTTGGTGTTTGAGTGTTTCGGGAGGTCATGGTGACTTATCTGTGAACAGTTCCAACGGTAGACTGTTGTGAACAGTGTAACGGTGACCTTCTGTGAACAGTTCCAACGGTAGACCGTTGTGAACAGTGCAACGGTAACCTTAGGTGAACAGTTCCAATGATAGACCATTGTGAACAGTGCAACGGTGACCTTCTGTGAACAGTTCCAACGGTAGATCGTTGTGAACAGTGCAACGGTAACCTTAGGTGAACAGTTCCAACGATAGACCTTTGTGAACAGTGCAACAGTGACCTTCTATGAACAGTTCCAACGGTAGACCATTGTGAAAAGAGCAACGGTAACCTTAGGTGAACAGTTCCAACGGTAGACCATTGTGAACAGTGCAACAGTGACCTTCTGTGAACAGTTCCAACAGTAGACCATTGTGAACAGTGCAACGGTAACCTTAGGCGAACTGTTCCAATGGTAGACCATTGTGAACAGTGCAACGGTGACCTTCTGTGAACAGTTCCAACGATAGACCGTTGTGAACAGTGCAACAGTAACCTTAGGTGAACAGTTCCAATGGTAGACCATTGTGAACAGTGCAACGCTAACCTTCTGTGAACAGTTTCAATGGTAGACCATTGTGAATAGTGCAACAGTCACCTTAGGTGAACAGTTCCAATGGTAGACCGTTGTGAACAGTGCAACGGTGAGGTTCATGAACAGTGTTTTCAGAACGGTAGGGTGTACAGTGTTTCTAGTTTTCTACAATTTCGCCCCTTTGACGTTTCCTTTGATGTAAAATGCATTTAAAGCCTTGTTTTTAAGGACTCTAAGGCCGATTCAAAGGCCATAATTGCTATATTAATTATTCCTAAGGCTCGGGATGTTTTTACATGGTCAAACCGCGTGTTTTAATGCGATCCACTTTTAATGGGAAATCAAGCGTATCTTAAACAGTCACTCTGTTAAATCTTCAAAAGGGACAACTTGTCTTCCTTCATTGCTCTTCCTCCTTGTTCTCTGGTGCGAGACACTCAAACCTTTCCTTCCTTCCCATAGGAATCATGAGATCAAACTTTTCACCGTGCATTGGTTTCCTCGACGTTCTTCTTGCTGCAAGTGCACCCCCTGTTTCGGTGCAACCAAGGAGTATCCATCGATCTTCGATATAAGGTATTTTCTATCGTCATTCTTTTGGGGTTCATATTCTCTTGTTTCTCCTTTCCATATTATAGCATGTGATCTCCATGCTTATAATGGAGTTTTCTTGGGTTTCGGTTGGTGTGGTCGTACTGTGGCATCCTCGGGTGGATGCAGTTGTCGCGAGAGGACGCGATCGTGAACCGCTGTGTGGACTGTTCTCGTGTAAAGAACATCAAGAACCGTTTGAGGTAGGGGATTCATCACTTCTCTTTTCTTATATGTGAAACTGTAGAGTTATCATGTTTTATCCCACTGGATGACAATGAAATTGACATAATAAATATTTGAACCAGAAAATAAATTGATATTGATCGAATGTTATTACCTCTTGTTTTGCTAGATAGTGTGATATCTCTGCTTGATTCGTTTATCTGTTCGTTCTTGATGGAAATTGGTAAAGAACGTAAACCAGAATTAATTGATAATTGTTTGGCTAAAGATAAAGAGCCATGTAAATGAATCTAGTTCTTCTTGTTGTAATTTTAATGTTAATAAAAATGGTGCAGTAAGCATGTTTAATTATTTGTGATAGCTTACTGTTTAGGTTTCCCAAAGTTGGAACCTATGAATAATAAATCGGTTAATCCAAGATTGATTAAAGAACTAGTGGTTTGATAAAAGATAATTTCTTGTAGGGTTCTGAGTTACCCTCTTAATTGTTTAAGAGCCAAGAGCCAATTGATGTGATGTTTGTTTTCCTACTGCTTATGTTGTGATGTGAGCCTGGATGGCTGTTGTGATATGTGGTGGTAGGGAGGCCTATTGGTTGTGGCAGCAGTTGACGCCTAGAGTGGCGAGATGCATCGGTGTATGCACGTGGGTGTCAGGGAGGACACCAAGGATGATGGAATGGGTTGGATGTTAATGTTTGGATGCTTGTTTTTTCCTTGATTGGTTATCTGTTTTACTTTTCCCCACTGCCTAAGGTAGCTGGTCTTGCTTACCCTTCTTCTGAAAGAGGCGAAGACGTGTGGGGTATGCCACGTGCTTTCCGTGTTTAACTTCTCAAGGGAGGATGGGTCTACGCTCTTACTGTAGGCAGCAAAGACTCGACGGGTAGTACATCTACTCACCATGTTGAGCCCCCTTGTGTTTAGTAGCATAGAATGTTTTTCTAGAATGTGTGAGAATGTGGGAAATTAATTATGTAATGAATAATTGAATAAATGATGTTAACCCATGGGTTTTGGAGCTTGGTGGGGCGCAATGCTGAGGTTGTGATTTGAAGAAATAATGTACTTTGGGTGTGATGTTAATGAACTCTAATGTGGGATTATTATTGATTAATTAATGTTTAAAGAATTAATTAACGTAAAGTGCAACTGGTAAAGGGAATGAAATAATGTATTAAAGCTCTTTAAATGGTTGTGTGCTTATAGGATACCCAGATTTAGAAGTAGCGGCTCAGAGTTCGAGAGACGTTAGCTGTAGTTGAGACTAAGAATTGGTTATGTCCATAGTGTGGTTGTGAGATATAGTATATCCTGTACTTTTTGTGTTTCTATACACTAATCCACTCTGTCAATAAGGGCAACTGACACCCCGAGGATTCTAAGCCCTGGGGGGTGTTTTCCCCAACATTCCGGTGGGAGGATGAATGGCTGACTACCCCCTTTTGACCTCGCACTCTTCTCTTGGTAGTTACTTGTGCTGGTAGGCACAACGGTTAGTTTTCCCCATATATGTGTGTAGAGGGCTGTAATGGCTTGTGGTTATTCACACACATATATTCCGGATATAGTTTCTCATGGACTACCCGACGTAATGGCATGAGGTATAATACCCGACGTATGATACACGTTATGCGGGTTGTGGTGGCTCCCAGAAACTACCTGGTTACTTTGCTTATGTGGACGTGGTGGTTTTGTTGCACGAGCTGCATGTTGTGGTGTTTTTCTCAGGTGTCTGCGGGCAAGCTTTTTTGGAGAGAGATGATTAGGATGTGCGACGTTGGGGAAAAGTGGAAAATCAGTGGGGAAGTAGTAGCGGGGTACCCTTGATATTCATTATTATATTATATACTCTTGTATGGTTACTTGGTGAGAGTATCCATGGTGAGGTTGGGAACATAGTATACCTTTTCAAGTGATGAGTTAGTTTCACTTGTTGTTCACTGTGTTTTAGCATGATTTCTTTACTTTTGCACGAGAGGCTTCGGGGAGGATCCTACTGAGTATATTGTTATACTCATCCTATGTATATATAAACTTTTTATCGGGTCACTTGGAGCAGGTTGGAGATCAAGCTGGTTTCTACTAGCTTGTGATTGCAGGAGTTGTTCGGGCTTGTGGTTGCTGCTATTTTACTTCTTTTTTGGATACTTGTAGTTTCTCCCCTTCCAGTGGTAATGGTTTTGCATGACATTTCATATATTTACTTGGGATTTCTTTCATCTTACTGGTTGAGTTGGAGTTGGTTGGTGTATATCTTATCTCTCTCTTCTGTATGTGTTCTCTTAGAGGGTAATGTCTATCATCTGTGTGTTTGTTATACCCTCAGTGCTAGTCGCCAACCCGGGGCCTACTGGAGGCGGGACTCGGGGGGTCATTATCTCCTTTCTCACGTTGTCGGCCCAGGAGGGGAACACTTTGTGGGGAGGGGGTCGTGACATATAGGATTTGAATTATTTTAATATATTTTTTTAGCATATTATAATACATTATTAATTTCATAGTTTTAATAAATTTTTATACAATATTTATGTCTTGGAGATATCATAAAAAATACAGTATTTCATAAAAACTGTATATTTTACTATTCATAAAAAAAATTAACTTCTTGAGAAAAATATCCAAAATTCATTATTGGAAACAATTTTTTGGATTAATCAAAAAATTAATTCCATTTAAAAAAATTTAATTCCTATAGGTGTTACAAATTTTATTTAATATAAATTCATAAAGCGTAACATAAATATTATTTAGAAAAATGAGTTTTTAAACCCAAAAATCGGTTTAAACAAAAATTCAAGTATAAAGATGATTCCTATGTAAATAAATAAATCATTTCCAACTAAAGGAATATCATAGTAATTTAAGATAAAATTTAAATCATTATGGTAATTTTTAATGAAAATAAATTATAATTTTACAAAAACAATATATTTCACCATTCACTTAAAAATCAATCTTTTTAGAAAAATACAAAAAGTTCACGCTAAAATAATTTTGATATGATATTTTAAGAAATTATAGCCTTTTTGTAAAATAAAATTTCTAAATGTTCCCGAAATTAATTATATTATTTTCTTCCAAAAAGTAATACAATATCATTTTTTTAGGAAAACACATTTTTGAAGCATAAAATGAATTTATTAAAAAATAGAGTGTATTTCCTAATCATTAGTCAATAAATTTGTATTGAGTAGGACCTTTATATATATATATATATATATTGTTGGACTTATCATGTCTTAATCATGTTTTAATGATCACAAATCATGTTCACATTGTTTAATCTGTCTCAAATCATGTGTAGAGATGGTTGGTTTCCCTATGTTTTAATGCTTACAACTCATGGTATAAACATTCACAAGATCCTGATTCAAAATCTTATACATCATGTTTGAATCTTATAAACTATATTTGATCTTGTTCTATAATGTTTTATTATATTAATGCTTAAGTCTAATTCATTCTGTGAATATTATCTCTTAAGGCGGTTTTACATATATTTGGCTAAGTCTGAGAAACCGTAAGTCTGACACCGGTTCTGGATTTTGGCAATCTCTGACATCGTAATCCAGTCACCGTGACCCTGACACCGTAATCCAGACATCGTGACCCTAACACCGTAATCCAGACACCGCGACCCTAACACTGTAATCCAAATATCGTGACCCTGACACCGTGACCCTAACATCGTGACTCAGACACCGTAACCAGTTTCAGGTTTTATAAAGTTTGTGACACCGGCTCCTTGCTACCATCTACAAGACACTGTTCCAAGTTTTAACAAAGGACTAGACACCGCTACCTGAGACACTGTGATCCTGACACCGCATATGTACTATTGGTTCCTGTTCTCAATGTAACTGCGGCATCGTGACTGTCTCACCACTCAAAGGTAAAAGAGAAGACATCATTCCCAGTGACACTGTTTCAAGAAAAATTGTGACACCATTTCTTAATCACTTTTCTGTCTTTTGTAGTTTAAATTTAAATGTTATTTTTAACGATCAAATTTGTGTCATTTAATGACACTGACATAATTAATGTTTCTTTGTAGACATGTCACCTGACAGTACGAGGTACGAGGTGTAGAAATCATGCTTCCTGTCAGCTCCAACTCATGCACCCCGAAATAAAAACAAAAGCACGAGACTCAGGGAAGGGAGAATGCGTGAGATATACTGAAGAACATCTGCAACTCTCATGCAACCACTGTGAACTCAAGAACAAAAACAAGAACACACAAGGCAATCTTAATCGAGTTGCACATTGAATTGACAAACTACTTCAGCATATCAAGGAAGGAGAACAATATACCTACAGAACCATACCTACACCTGGAATCCAGAATACGAAACTTTGTTTTTGTGTCAACTTCCAGAAGAGGACTCGAACTTTGCATATGCTTCATCCTACAAGTCCAGAGCTGCATAGAGAAACACTCAGAGCATTTCTAATCATTTCTCATCATCTTTGCTTTGTTGTGTACTATTTTTAGCTTTCAAGCAGTGTGTGTATCTGTCTGTTAAGCACACACGATCTCCTGTATTAAACTGAAGGATACAAGATATCCTTCCACTTGTATCCTCTTACATCTGTTTACTCCCACGAATAAGTATGGAAGAGGTCCTTGTGTGACCTGCTATTTTATGCCCACGAAGAACAATGGAAGAGGTCATTTGACCTGGACAGTCATGTGTACTGTTGTTTACCTCATTCCAGGGTGTGGATCAAGTTTATTAATATAAATTGCTTGGTGGCAAGTGATCACCAAGTGGAGTGGATTAGGTCTCGACTTGAGACTAAACCACTTGTTTTATTCATTGTGTGTTTCTATTTAGTCTTTCTCTGTTTTAATTTATATTTCATAACACTAAATTCTACTTTGATAGTTAGTCTTGGATTGTAGTTATAATTGTTTTTCCCTATTAGAATAGTTTCAAAAGTAGTATTAATATCTCGTATTGATACTATTGATAATTAATCGATCTTCTGAGAAGCTGTTTGAATAGTCAAACTCTTATAATCTTATTACCTTGATTAACTGATATGTTTTAATTTTAATTGGGTGAATCTTTTAAGTGAACCTTTTTAACTGAAATTTCTATAGGAACTCAATTCACCCCCCTCTTGAGTGTCCTACTGCGACCAACATATATATATTATAATATGATTAATCATATTCATACCTTCATATTTAACATCTATGTTACAACTATAACATTTAAATAATATTATTTTATGATTCATTTAAGCTTAAGTTTTCAAATTGTATATGCTATCTAACATAAAGTCATAATTTGTCTTATGGCTTGTGTCTTTTGGAGTCCTGTATTTAAGCTTGTAAAGCACCGATCAATTTTTCTTTCAATGTCAATGATAAAACTAGAAGCGTACCATACAAGTCTTGCAAAATTTTCCTAATTGGTACCAATATAGTCATCATCCTTCCACTTAAGCTCACTAAATTCCCTTTCCATTATCATGAAAAGAGTATGAGGAAAGTACCTACTACAAAATACCCTCCTAAACTAATCTCATTTCCTGGTGTAAATTTATTTCTCTTACCATGTATTCTTAATAAGACCCCACCATTGATTTTCTTCAATTTCCCAAAGATATATTGTAAGGAAAACATTTTCATTCATTGAGCATTGGATAATGGAAAATATAATCTTAGTAGTATTGATCCATTGCTCAACCATATGTGGAATTTTTATCATATTTATTTATTTTTTCTTTTTTAGCTTGTTGCATTATATTGTTACTTCCCCCCTTTCCCTCTCACTCACCTTGGTGCCAAAATATTTTTTATGCCCACTTTATCATGAAAAATAACGCCTTTTTAATCATGGAAGTTATTGAAAATTCATGTGGAATATCTTTATTTCATATTGTTTTAACATTCAAAAAAATGATGAAATGTGCATTTCAGCAAGAATTCAATACTTTTGTGTGAATTTCTTTTGAAATTTGGTTTGTTGTCGATGAAATAAATGGTTGTATCATTTTGAAACCTTAGAGAATAATGGTGCCATTTTTGAATAGTTTAAGGGACAATTGTGTCACTTAATCTCTCCGCACATTTTTTCATCCAACCATGATGTGTGAAAACATTATTACTTAATGGAAGGTAAATATAAGTTAGGTTGATTTTTCTCTACTATACAAAATCATTTTCAATACATTTGTTACTTATTTGATCTATTTCATTACTGTACTAGATTGACCTATGCATGTGTACCTATTATCCGACTGTTGTATGCCCTAAAAAAACAAAAAAAATGGGTTTCATATTGGGAAGGTCAAAAACCACCCTTCCTCGACCTTTGATCTTATTATAACAATTACAATTAGTGTCATGAGGAGATCAAACATGGGTTTGGAGAAGAGTGTGATATTTGTTACTAGTTAAACTTTTGAAAAATTAATAAATGATGTGAGTGATGAAATGTAAATCGTATGGGAATATCTAGGTCAGGAGAATATGGTTTGACTTCTGGGAATGCTTAAGTGTGTGGGTCTTGAAATTTGACTTCAAAGGATGTCAAGAAATTTCAGTGGAAAGGGTCTTGTAAGTATAAAATTATTAAAATATCTTATATTTACTCAATAAAAAGTGGAAAGAAGAGAATGAAATGGTTATCACACACACATGTGGATAATTAGTGACATGATTAACTTTTGAATTATTTTCTTTGATTGGTATCATGCATCTCTTGGAATTTTATATGGGTATAATTTTTGGGATGTCTTTTTCCATGATCACTAAGAATAACTCCTTGGTGTGATTTTTTCTTTGTTCACATTTCTATCAGGAATTAAATTTTCATTGAATGTTAAATATTTATGAAGTTGGAAATATCTACATGCATAATTTTTGTAATTATGAATTTTCTCAGGAGTGAAAATCTTTAGGTATGGGGATGTGATCACACCAAGATTAACTATTTCATTTTCACCCTTACACCAATATGCTAAACTTGTTTTATATTGAAAATTATAAAAATAACGACAAATTCCATTCCATGTTTGGATCATTTATTTTGTATTTATTACTGTTAAAAAGGGAAATGTTACTTATTTTGATGATTCCATTGTAAGAAAAGGTGATTTTTAGGACCCATGATGATGTCCAAGAAAAATGGGATGGTCCAAAATTCATTGGGATACATTTCATATTAATAAACCAAAGACTCATTAGTCCATCTGGTGGCCCAACAGACCTGATCTATATAGCACACTGAATATACACAAAGTCAAAAGTGGTGTGCTGTGATCTGTCCATATGTCGGGCTCTAGTTGTCCAAATTGTTCCAAAAATTTGGTGGAGACAGCCAAGAAATTGGGATACAACGTTTTTATTTTATCCAAAGCAAGATAAGTCTTTCTAAATGTCAAAACCCATGTGACAAATGGTTTTAAGAAATCTGTGTGCTCAAAACCACCTTCTAATTTTCCAATAAAAAGGCACCTTGGGCTCCCTATTTGTAAGTTTGGACAAGGAGTGAAGTGCTTCCAATTTGAATTTCCATACGATTCCTCTCCTTATCTTTGAAGTTTTGTAGGCCCCTATCCTCATATGGGGATCAATAATGATGAAGGAGTTCCACCCGAGCTTCTTCCTCCTCCCGATGTCGAGCTAAATGGTGGGTGATCATTGCGAGGGAGCTACACACTTGAAGATGGAGTCATGGAACCTTATATTCTACTAGTTTTGTGTAATTTATGTGTGAATTATTTAACTTATGTTTAATATTTATATTCTTATTCTCTGAATTCATTTATTTGGTTTAATTAAGGGAAACATTTCTCATTTCAATACCGATTGGGTTGAGATTCAAGTGGGAATCTTGGATTGTTCTAATTGGACAACACAAGCATCCTATTTCTCTCACACATACATGAGATTTAAGTATACTTTGTTATACCTCACTCTATGCTTGGGGTCCAAACCTTGACAACATGATTGTTGTATCAAGGGGTGGTTCTTTGTGCGCCATTTTAAGAGGAAATAGAGGAACCAAGATCTTGGTCATCCCTCAACCAAAGGATTACTACAAATCCTAAAAACCAAATTACAACAAGGATATCTTAAATTGTTGTAGTAACTTAGCAATGATCACTTATTTATCTCATATTTTTTAAATTCCACTTTGTCTTTCAACTTTACAACTCTTTACGACAAGTTGCTTTCTTAAAATTGTTTACAAAATCACCCCCTCTTTTGTTCTTCTTATTAAAATTAAACACTAAAAACCTATCAATGATCCTTGAGAGAAAACCTTGACTATTCCCTAGAATATAAATAAACCTTAAGAACATAATCAATTTGACATGTCATGACAACACATTCACATCATTTTCTATCTTTTGAACCGGTGCTCAGATTAAAAATCTGAGGGAATTGTTGAATCCGCAACACCAGGATTTTCTTAAGGGAGGATTAACTTCTACCATAGTAGGTTGGGAGAAAAAGTTAGTTTTACGAACTTTTTAAAGAATAATAAAATAACATAAAATTGTTATTTTATTATTCTACCAACAGTTGAGTGGCGGTAGCAGGACCACTGAGTTGTCAATCCATTTAATGGATTGACTCTTCTGTTGTGTAACCTCTCCCCGTCTAATTTATGTGGTTCATTAACTTCACCAATTAATGAAACCATTAATTGAATGGAGATTTAAACTCTTAAATACTCCTTTTAATTACCAATGTTGGCAAGGGGGGGGGGGAATTAGTGATATTGTGGGAGAACTCCAACGAAGCACCGACAAAATTCCCTCCAATGAAGAATGGAGGTTCGAATGACGTTGTTGGAGGAATCAATCGGGGGTCAACAAAAACTAGTGGCTTCATCCAACGTGGATTCTTCTTCCACAACCATGATGTCTCCTCTGATTTTGAGGTATGGGTTGTTTTTAAATTCAAGTAAATTTCTCAATTCAATTCCTTGTTCTTGAAAATCATGACGAATGCGGATCAACCAAAATGATTTGATTTGTGATTTTTATGAAATTGAGGGTGGTTGTTGTGGGAGATTTGAATAGGTTTAAATCTATCATTATGATGTATTTATTTAATACTTGCTTGATATGACGCTAACGCGGAGGGAATGGGCCAAACGAACAAGGCCCAGACCCTCTGCCACTTCGGTTTTTGACGCGTTCTTCATGGGAAAAGTTTGAACTCAATGAAAACTTGGATTCAGGAGCCACAAAGTGATGACAACAACATGAGAGTCCTATAGGCACAATTGGAAGGGAAAATAGACCACAGGAGCTCACCTGGTGGCCCACAGAAGTTCCACCGACATGGCACTGACAGGAAACGATGGCGGCCGACATCGGTTGACCACGGGGGAAACAGGCAGCACACCATCACGCTCCGTAGAGGGAAGCCACGACGGCCAGCAGGGGTGTATGACCCTTGTCCAATCGCATTGGTGGAAGGCAGCGCACCATCGCACGCCGCGGTGAAGGGGACCCACACCTTGACGGTCCCACTGACAGTGAGGTGGCGCCATGTGGATCCAACATTGCAGAAAACCGAATAGATTTCAGTCATTCAGGAAGGGGGAGTGACACCCCCCCCCCACATGGGCCACCCATCTGGGGGCCCATCCAGCCGAGGCAGGCCGGGCTGGTCCGTGGCCCAGTGGGCCGAGCCCACTTAGGCTAGCCCAACTGGTTCAGGACGAACTGGGTCGGACCCGAGTCAGACTTAGACCGGGTCGGGTCGGCCCAGACATGGCGGGTTGGGTCGGTCCAACTGGGTTGGACCGGACTTAGACCCTCTTCACCCCAGATATGCTTAAAAGGCCGTATCTCACAAACCAGATGTCCGTTTGAAGAACCATCTATGGAGATGAAATACTTGAACTGAGAAGATCATTTTGAGATACTCCACCTGAGTTTTGGATAATGGTGGAATATGGTCAGGCTGGATAGAACTCAAATCCAACCGGACCCTCGACATTAAGATGCCTATAACTCACAGACCAGACATCTGATTGATGCACCATCTATCATGTTGGGACCCTTAAAACATGTTGGTCCTTTGGGTTACTCCTTTGTGGAATGTTGTGGAAATTGAGGCATGAATGATATATTGAGGAGAAGATACTATGGAACACAAATGCACTGGGTGCGGAGAATCCTGTGGTTGACTGTTAATTGTAGAGAGACCCTATGCGATTTAGCATCATAGAGACCCTATTTGGATCAACTTCATAGGGACCCTGTGTAGATCAAAATCATAGAGAACCTGTGTGGATCATCATCATAGCGACCCTGTGTAAATCAACATTCTATCAACCCTATGTGGATCAGCATCATAGCGACCCTGTGTGGATCAGCATTCTAGAGACCCTGTATGGATCAGTAGTGCGTGACCTAATGAGGAACAACTTTAGAGTAGCTTGTTGTGGATCAGTGACATACGATTCTGTGTGGATCAAAAATGGAACAACTCCTTCATGGATCAGTTGTGGAAACTTCCTAATGAAATAAAATGATATAGCTTAAGACTAATCATCTTTATTCATAAACTCTGAGTTGTATACCTGGTTTGAGATGAGTCCTTTGCTTTGTGTTTTTGATTGAGATCATGCTTGTTGATTTACTTTGTGGAATTACGAGAGACCTTCGGGGGGTCTCAGGGTCCCTACTAGGTATTTTTATACTCACCCCTACATGGGATTCGCCCGCACCTTGTTGTGTCTTGTGTAGACGATGAGTAGATTAGATGAAAATTTATAGATCAAGGACCAGGAAGTACATAGAGGTGATTGGTTGACATGGAAAGATGTGGATATGAGCTATAACTACCCTTCAGGTAAGATCCATGGTGGACGATCTCAGGATTTGTTTTCTGTTGTAGTTGTAACTTTCAGTTGGGCTTGTATTTCAGACCCTTTACATTCAGTACACATTTTACTACTACATTTTACTACGTGGTTTGTATCTTGTCATGTTCATGGTCTATGTGTTTGAAGGATCAAAGGCAATGCCTTACCGTTTTAGGGAAAAGCCTTTCCGATGCTAGTCGCCAACCCCTGGACTATGGAAGGTGGGCTTGGGTTAGTCATGAAACAGACCCCGGGGGATGGGTTTTGACAATGTGGTATTAGAGGAGTCGGTTCTATCAATGAAATAGAACTATAATCTTTCCAATAGAGGAATATTGTTAAGTTTTTTGAGTGTGGTTTTCAGTTTGGGGAGTCCAATGTTGGTCTGGCGGCCGACGTATCCATACACCAGGACCCTGAATTCTAATTTTCAACTTGGTGCATGAAAAAACTGATTGCATGTGTTTTGGAAATATTTTTCTTTTGATCTCTTTTGAGTCAGCTCACCAGGTATAACTTATTGACCCTGGAACACCTGTTTCTTTTTAGGATGCCACCACGTAGACAACCAGCTAGGATTCTAGAGATATTTCATGATGGCGGCCCACCGAGTGATGAGGCTTTAGTGTAGGGCCGTCTTACAATGATAGAACCTTCGAGTGGTGCACCATCAGCACCACCACCCATTGGAAAGTTGTTTCCACTAGCCCCACTAGAAGATGGTGCACACCGACATAGTGCGTTACATGAGTTCCAGCGGTAGAGGCCTCTGAGGTTTCGAGACGAGACAGATCCCCAGCTAGTTGAGGACTAGATGGAGGCTGTGTCTAGAGTTTTCCACCTAGTTGGGACACTAGCAGAGTAAATGGTGATCCTAGTTTCTCGTCTTTTCTAGGGCACGATAGAGAGATGGTGGAGCCTGAAACTCTAGTTACATGATGAGGCGACCCTCAACAGGAAGGAATTCGAGAGCCTCTTCAGGGCGGAGTTCATTCCAACAACACTACACTATGTGCGTATTCAGGAGCTCCTGCACTTACAACAGGGCATCCTGATAGTATCCCATTACTTGGAGAGATTTACTGACCTCTCGCGCTACTCCACCGACATGGTACAAGACCCTTTCTTCAGGGCCCAGAACATTGATAAGGGTCTACGGTGGGAGATTAGAGATTCGATAATATCGCTCAATATCCCGACGTAGGCTGGAGTGCTCAATCGAACGTTATTGGTGGAGAGCTACTTAGCTGAGCAGACACCGGCGGTGAGAGACACCACCAGATGACAGGTAGCCGAGTCATCTATAATAGGCAGTAGGCAGATGATGTAGAGGTCCAAGTGGGCCAGAACTTCTCCAGGATGATCCCAGGATGTAGGATCGGTGGTGCAGAGCTCACAAGGTAGAGAAGGCCAACAGAGGAGAAAAATGTGGTTCACATGCGGCGGGTAGGGCCACCTGGCTCGTGAATACCTAACCCTCTGTACCGAAAATCAGTAGACGATCGAGGGACAGCTGAGGTAGAGGCATAGATTCGAGCAAGTAGGTCTGTAGGGCGGTAGACATGTTAGAGGAGTAAGTCGTACAACAGGCAGTGGGTGGCAATTTGAGGTTCTACCGCCACCACCTCCAGGTGGTCCACCCCGACCTCGGGGAGTAGGTGAACAGGGACGAGCACAACTTCAGGTAGCTGAGGCCTATAACCCTATTCTCTAGAGATGATTTGAGGTATGATCTATATCTAATCCACCCTAACTGTAGTACTTATAGACATAGTTTCTAGTCAATCTTTCATTACCATGGCTCTCGTTCAGAGCTCGGAGATTCCGATAGAGCCATTGGCTTGAACCTTATGTTTAGAGACTCCTATGGGAGATGATTCAATGATTAATCACCAGTGCCGATAATGTTATCTTACTTTAGGAGGTGAGATATTTGGATGGGATCTCCTAGTAGCTGTGTCGAGGCCTTATGATGTCATCTTGGGTATGGATTGGTTATCCACAGTCCATGCTTAGATTGAATGTTTTAGGTGTAAAATGTGGTGTGTCCACGAGGATGGGACCAGGTTTTCCTTCATCGGTGAGAAGGGAACCTTTGAATCACATGATGTAATGTCTCAAAGGAGGGTGAAGAAGATAACACATTAGTTGGATATCCTTACCCTCATACTAGTTGATGTGAAGAGTTTGAGTTATCCTATAGTGGTGGACCAGAATGATGATGTCTTTCCGGATGATATTTTGGGACTACCACCTCATAGAGAGGTATACTTCTACATTGACTTGTACCTCGGGACGGAACTAATATCTATACTAGCATATCATATGGATCCTACAGAGATTTGTGAGTTGTAGGTACAGTTGGAGGACTTGTAGAGTAAGGGGTTCATAAGGCCCGATGTTTCTCGATGGGCATCCCCGATTTTGTTCGCCAATAAGGCATATGGGAGTTTGTGGCTTTTCATGGACTATCGATGCCTAAACTAGGAGACCATGAAGAACAAGTATCCTCTAATAAGGATTGATGATCTCTTCGACCAGCTGAATGGAGCTTGATGGTTTTCTAAGATAGACCTTAGATCAGGCTATCATCAAGTCAGGGTATGAGATGAGGACGTACTGAAGATGTCCTTCAGATGCTGGTATGGACACTATGAGTTCTTGGTGATGCCTTTTGGCGTTACCAATACCCCAGTAGTGTTCATGGGACTGATGAATAGGATCTTCCAGCCTTACCTTGATCGCTTCATGGTAGTCTTCATTAACAACATCTTGATATACTCGGCGTCGGAGGAGGATCACACCATGAACACACAGATAGTTCTGGATACACTATGAGAGAACCAGCTTTATGAAAATCTCTCGAAGTGCCAGTTCTCGAAATGGGAGGTCCAATTTTTGGGGAACATTATCTTGGAGGCTGGAGTTTCAGTGGATCTAGAAAAGATAGTGACAATGCTTTCTTGGGAGCCACCCAGGAGTGTGATCAAGGTGCGATGTTTCCTGGGATTAGTTGGGTACTAATGAAGATTCGTACCCAAATTTTCTAGAGTTCTGACACCATTTTCAGCTTTGACAAAGAAGGGACAACCCTTCGTATGGATAGAGAGGTTCCAGCAGAGTTTTTAGGAGGTGAGGAAGAGACTGATGAGTGCCCTCATCTTGAGGCTACCATAAGAGGGCGTTGGGTATGTAGTCTACTACGATGCATCAGGAACCAGACTAGGTTGTTTCATGATGAAGGAGAGAGTGGTGATCGCCTACAACTCATATCAGTTGAGAAAACACAAGAAGAACTATGATACCTATGACTTAGAGTTAGCAGTAGTGATCTTTGCACTGAAGATGTGGAAGAACTACTTGATGGGTGAACATTTTATAGTATACTCTAATCAATAGAGTCTCAGTTATATCTTCTCACAGAAGGACCTAAACCTAAGATAGTGATGATTGCTAGAGTTCCTCCAAGACTACGACTTTGAGATAGTCTACACTCCTTGGAAGGGGAACGTAGTAGCATACGTACTCTGCAGGAGGTCTGGTCTACAGTTGCTGAGTGAGGCGATAGAGCAGCTAGCCACGTTGCAATTATCCTTCGTGGATAATGATGAAGCAACTTACCTCTAGTCTGTGGTAGTTACACCCCCACTCCTTCAGCGAGTCAGGGAGGCAGAACATGGGGACATAGACTACGAGGCCCGACGTACTCAGATATACTTAGGACAGACTATTGATGGATTTTCTGAAGCTGGGGAGCATGTCATCCTCTTTAGAGGATGCACTGTGGTACTAGTGACGCTACGTGAGGAGGTGTTTTGGGAGTTCCATGCATCACGTTTGGTTGTACATCCAGGAGTGGTGAAGATGTACCAGGACCTCCGACATTAGTAATAGTGGTTAGGGATGAAGAAAGTGGTGGCAGAGTTCGTTTCATGATGCCTCACTAGTTAACAAGTGAAGACTAAGCATCAGGTTCCAGCTGGCTTAGCAAAACCACTTGAGGTACCATAGTGGAAGTGGGATGGTATCTCCATGGACTTCGTGACAGAAATACCACATACGTCCAAGGGCCACGATTCTATCTGGGTGATCATTGACCGACTCACCAAGTTGGTCCACTTCCTACCCATCTGAGAGAAAGGATCAGTATAGAGCTTGGGATGCCTCTACGTACAAAAGATTATACAACTTCACAGGGTTCCAACAACAATCATCTCAGGTTGCGACTCTCGCTTTACATCCCACTTGTGGAAGGAATTAGAGGAGGTGTTCGGGGATTATTTTTGTTTGAGCACCACCTTCCATCCTCAGATAGATAGTCAGGCAGACCGGACCATTCAAACACTTGAGGACTCGATTCGTTCCTGTGTCCTTGATTTTGGCCGTAGTTAGGAGGACCACCTGCCACTGGTGGAGTTCTCTTAGAACAATAGTTATCACTCTACCATTGGAATGAATTCGTTTGAGGCCCTATACGGATGACCATGCAGATCACCACAGTGCTAGATAGACCCAGGGGAGTAAGCACTTATGGGTCTAGATTTGGTACCGGCTATAATGGAGAAGGTACAGATCATCCAGAAGAAGATAAAGACTACACATAGCCAGCATAAGTATTATTCCAACATGATATGGAGACCCTTATAGTTTGAGGAAGGAGACCATGTCTTCCTATGGGTCTCATCCTGATGAGAATTACGAAGTTTTGGCTGGGGCGACAAGCTATCTCTGAGGTTCATCGGACCATTCCAAATCATCAGAAGAGTAGGTGAGGTGGCATACCATCTAGATCTTCCCCCATAGATGCACTAGGTGCATAATGTTTTCCATGTGTCATAGCTGAGGAGGTATGTGCATGATGCATCACACATTATCAAATGGGGTAGGCTGGACATCGACAATGGGGTGAAGTTTGCGGAGTTCCCAGTGGAGATAGAGGATCGAAATGAGTGAGTCCTTTGTGGGCAGTCGATTCCCCTGGTGCAAGTTTGTTGGAAACATGAGAATCTCCAAGAGAGAACATGGGAGGGGGAGGCTTAGATATGTGCTTAGTACCCCCATTTGTTCCCTAGTTTTGTTGTAGCTTTCAGGGATGAAAATCCCTAAGGCAGGGAGAATGTAAAGACCCATAAATTCTATATATTTTTTTTAAATTATTTTGTATTATTATGAGTTTGTGAAAATTTATGGCATTTGATTCTAAGGTCTGGTGTTCCCAGAATGGATTTTTTGAACTTTTTTTAAGGTACGTTCCGTAAACATGCGGGCAGTGTTTTCTATATTTTGAACCAGTGCTCGGATTAAAAATATGAGGGCACCGTTGAATCCGCAGTGCTGGGATTTGCTTTAGGGAGGCTTAACTTTGATTGCAGTAGATTGGGAGAAAAAGTTGGTTTTATGGAATTTTTAAAGAATAGTAAAATAACATAAAATTGATATTTTATTATTCTCCCAACGGCTGAGCAACAGTGGTGGGACTACTGAGTTGTCAAGCCATTTAATGGCTTGAATCTTCTATTGTGTAAGCTCTCCTCATCTAATTTATGTGGTTAATTAATTTCACCGATTAATGAGACCATTAATTGAAAGAAGAATTAAACTATTAAATCCTCATTTTAATTACCAACATTGGGAAGGGGGGGGGGGGGTTGGTGATATTGTGGGAGAACTCTGAGGAAGCACTGACGAACTTCCCTCCAATGAAGAACAGAGGCTCAAACGACGTCGTTGGAGGAATCGATCAGGGATCGATGAACGTCGGTGGCTTCATCAAGTGTGGATTATTATTCCACAACCACGATGTCTCATCCGATTCCGAGGTAGGGGTTTTTATTAAATTCAAGTAAATTTCTTGATTCAATTCCTCATTCTTGAAAAGCATAATGAACGCAGATCAACCAAAATGAGTTGATCTGTGATTCATATGAAATTGCAGGTGGTTGTTGTGGGAGATTTGAATGGGTTTAAATATATCTATGTGATGTATTTATTTAATACCTGCTTGATATAACGCTCATGCTAAGGGTGAAAGCCAAAAAAAGACCCAGACCCTCTGCCGCTTCGGTTTTTCTTGTGTTCTTTGTGGGTGAAGTTTGAACTCGATGAAAACTTGAATCTGGGAGCCACACAGTGATGGAAGCAACCCGGGAGGCCCGTAGGCACATTCGAAAGGGAAAACGGACCAACAAAGCTCACCTGGTGGCCCAAAAAAGTTCTGCCTATGCCGGTGGCCGACTTCTGGCTATGGTGGTAGCAGGCGGCACACCGTCATGCACTGCAGAGGGAAGCTGCGACATCAAGCCATGGCGGTCAGTAGGGGCGGACATCCCTCGGCCAACCATATTACTGGAAGGCGCCACACTATTGCGCACCGCGGTGAGGAGATCGTGGATTTGAAGCCTTGATGAAGGGGTCCCACTGATAGGGAGGTGGCGCCACATGTCACAACAATTGTAGAAAATCTAACAGCTTTCAGCCATTCGGGAAGGGGGAGTGACCCCCCCTATACGGGCCACCCAGCTGGGAGTTGGGCCGCCCGGCAGGCTGCGCCCAGCCGAGGTAGTCCGAGCCAAGCCCGCCACAACCCAACCCACTTGGGCCAACCCATCTTGTTTGGGCCGGTTGGGGTTGGACCCGGGTCGGGTCAGAGCAGACCTCGACCCTCTTTGGCCCAGATATGCTTAAAAGGTTGTATCTCACAAACTAGAAATCTATTTGAAAAACTATCTGCGGCACTAGAATCCTTGGAATGAGATGATCCTTTTGAGATACTCCAGCTGAGTTTTGAAAAATGTTGGAGTAAGGCTGGGTTGGATTGAACTCGAATCCAACTGGGCCCTCAGTACTAAAATACCTATTACTCAAAGACCAGTTGTCCGATTGATGCGTCGTTTGTTGCGTTGGGACCCTTACGACATGGAAGTCCTTTGAGTTACTTCTTTTTGGAACGTCATGGTAGTTAAGGCATGAATGATATCTTGAGGAGTGGATACTATGGAACTCAAGAGCACTGGGTGTAGAGAATCCTATGGCTAGATTTCAATTATAGAGATACTCTATGTGGTTCAACGTTATAGCGACCATGTGTGGATCAACATCATAGCGACCCTGTGTAGATCAATATCATAGAGACCCTGTGTGGATCAGCATCATAACAAACTTGTGTGGATCAACATTCTAGTGACCCTGTGTGGATCAGCATCATAGAGACCCTGTGTGGATTAGCATTCTAGAGAACCTGTGTGGATCATCAGTGCACGACCCGACGAGGAACAACCTTAGAACAAACCGTCGTGGATCAACGACATACAACCCTGTGTGGATCGACAATGGAACAACTCCTTCATGGATGAGTTGTGGAAACTTTCTAATGGAATAAAATGATATAGATTTTGACTAATCATCTTTATTCTTACAATCTGAATTGTATACCTAGTTTGAGTTGAGTCTTTTTCTTTGTGTTTTTTGATTGAGATCATGCTTGTGGTTTTCCTTTGTGGAATTCTGAGAGACCTTCGGGGGGTTTCAAGGTCCCTATTGGCTGTTGTTATACTTACCCCTACATGGGCTTCACCCACACTTTGTTGTGTCTTGTGTAGACGACAAACAGATTGGCTGAGACTTTAGGGAATTAGGACCAGGCAATACACGGAGATGACTGGTTGATGTGGAGAGCTGTGGAGATGAGTTGTACAGAACCTTCAGGTAGGATCCATGGTGGATGATCTCAGGAGATGTTTTCTATTGTAGTTGTATCTTTCAGTTGAGCTTATATTCCAGTCCCTTTACTTTTAGTACACATTTTACAACTATAGTTTTACTATGTGGTTTGCATATTATTGTGTTCTTGGTCTGTGTGTTTGCAGGTTCAAAGGAAATGCCTTCCAGTTTTAGGGAAAAGCCTTTCTGGTGCTAGTCGCTAACCCCTGGCCTATGGAAGGAAGGCTTGGGGTTGTCACAGAACGGGCCCCAGGGGACTGGTCAGGAAAAAAATATCCCCATTTTTGAATGTAAAAGTGAGATAGAACAATTAAGTCATTTTAAATTCAAAAATATTTTCAATGAGACAGTGAATGATTCATGTTTTAAGGGGTTATAATTAAGTTCAAAAATTATTTTTCTACTCAAATTAAACAAGAACAACATGCACAAGAACACCTAATAGTTACTACATAACAATTCAAGGAAACCAATAGATAATTTAAAATAATATTCAGGCATGTTAATTCTTGAGTTTAAAAAATGTATCCGTTAAAGTACTAAGTTGATAAAACAAAGAACAAATTTAGCATTCAAAGACTACAAGATAGTAATAGTGACTAGAACATATTATACTATGAGTTCAGCATGAAAAATAATTTATATATGAACTTTAATATTATTTATTACACTACAAGAAGTAATAAGGAGAAATTTAAAATCAATCCTGAAATTAAGCAGAATCGAATTGAAGAATTTGAACTTTTACACCCTTGTTTCAAATATTCAATACTTGAGGTTTAGAATTAATCACCTCCCCTTTTTTCACATGAGCAATTCACCCTAGTATGAAAATTTCTAGCTCCTAAAATTTAAAAAATACAAGCATTAAATTTCAAAATTTAAAATAAAAATCATAAAAAACCAAAATTTGAGTAAGAGAGTTTATTTCAAGTAGATATTTCTTATATCACCTTTTGGTAATTTAAAAAAATATTTATGCTAAAACGACATGTAAAATTATTCTCAAAACAACTATAAAAAAACATTAAAAAGTAGATGCATTAATTATTTATGGACATCATAAAAAAATTCAATAAAATTCAGTTTTGTAGTATTTTTGACATTTAATTCAGCAAGTTCTAACACCCATGATCCCAAAAGTGGAAAAACAATAAAAAAGTTATATACCCCTCCACCACTCTTGATTTAAAACATGTAATAGTAATTTAAACTCTTAAAAATATTAGTGTAAGGACCCAAACTTAAAAATTATATATTATAGTGTTTTTGAACTAGAATTCACATTCATAGATCTTTTTAGTTTAGAGTTTTAGATAATTAGGAAAAACTCTTACAAAGTAAACCTATACATTACAAGTGGACACTTATACTCTATATCCATTTTTTCTATAATATAAAACATTTAAAATAAATCATGAAATATTTTTCAAGAAACATCTTCATAACAATCAACTTGACTTCCTCCTTTCTCTTACCCATCCTTATACCCTGTAAAAGACATTTTAAAAACATGGGATGAGAACATTAACACAGTAAGGGATAAAGAAATAAATGAAATCATTAGTTTGTTAAAAAAATGAAAATCATATAATTTTTACCTTAATCTTAAAATTTCTTTGATAATATGAAATAAAACATTTTAATATGAAAAGAAAATTCACATTCTTCTCAAAGAAAATCATTAAAACCCATAGCATGAAATTAAAACTCCTTTAGGCGACTTAGATAATCATATACATAAAACCCATTCAAAACCCATTAAATTGTAATAAACCTAAGGTAATATTACAATTAATCTATTATGGTCTTACTCATCACTATCTAGGCCACCCCATGTTAAGTTATAATGGGATTTCTTGATGTTATCTAGGCCACCCCATGTTAAGCTATAATGGGTTTCCATAGTTCTTTCTGGGCTACCGCATGCATAAGCTATATCGAGCTCACCCATTTCCTATAATTCTCAAGTACCATATCATTAATAAAACACTTTCATAATAAAACCCTTTGACAAAAATCTTTTAATCCCATATGAAAACACTTTCCGATAAAAAATAACATTTTCTTTTAAGGACCCATTTTCAATACTAAAACACCATTTTCATTGAAAATACATTTTCAATACCAAAATACCTAAAGAGATAAATATGGTTGTTCATTTAAGGAAACATGAAATATTTCAAAGGAATAAGACAATAACAGAATGTCCATGATGGTGGAAAAGACTTTGTCTCTGTATACGTTAAGAATAGAACATTCCTTTTGTCATTTGTTAAAACGTTTCGTATAAAAACACATAAAAAAATTCCTTTTTGAAAACCATTGAATGAAATTATAAATAGACATAAAAATTCATTTATAATCCTTTTATATTCATATAAAAAATATTTTAGATAATATAAAGAATATTTACATAGATAAAAAGATTTGATAATTAAATCTTTAAACATTCAAAGTATATCATAACACTTTGAACATTTAAATCATAATATCCATGAAATAATAAATTTACCAAAACATTAAATAACATGAGTATAGATAAAATATGGATATGAAATTTCATAGTAGCTATATATATGTAACATCCCAGTCCATTCCATGATCATGATATAGTCTTCTTTTGGCTTAGCCCACACGATTTTGTTTTCCCTAGGACTTGGCCCTCACATCCTTCAAGGAAAATGCCTCATTATGGGAGAGATATCCACACGAACCCATAAAAGGGTGTTTCATGCTCCTCCTCCTTTGATGTGGGACTTCCATAACCCCCCCCCCCCCCCAGAAGGGCCCAACATCCTCACTAGAACATTGAATGAAAAATGGCTCTCATAAAACTTATAACGGTCCCATTCGGCCCATGATCAGGATGTTGTTTGATTTTGGCTTAGACCACATAGTTTTGCTTTCCATGGGCCCTAACACTCAAGTACCCCCCAATAAAATACCTCATAGTGGGAGAGGTATCCACACCACCTTATAAAAGGGTGTTTCATGATCCTCCTCCTTCGATATGGGATGACCATAATATCTTTGTAATTTACCGACCCGGGTGCCACATACCGGTGCCCCGAGCTGGTCAGTCACATGAACTCAAGCACACATCCCTGTATGCTAGAGGCAACTGACTAGTAGTGAGGGTCCTATAAGTCGATCATGGTTAGACTATACCCTATTTTATCAAAGTAATAAACTAGCAGAAATAAATAAACAATAACATAAGAATATATAACGATAAAAATACCAATATCTCAAGATAAACAATGCCGAAAATACTATAAGGCCCCATCCTTAAACATTACTTAATCTTTAATTATTTCAAGAATACACATTGATGATGTTTTCAGGTTTAGAGTTCTAGATAATTAGATGATAAATCATGCATTACATTCCACATTTAAACAAAGTGGTTACATAAAAGATAGTAATAATTTTTCCCATCAATGGAAACATATTTAAAATAAAACACGGATTCTTTCTTGACACTTCCTTAACACTATCATCATATCATGTACCTTTCCCTTGACCTGTGAAAAACATTTCAAAAAAACTTGGGATGAGCATAAAAAGCTCAGTAAGGGATATAAAAGTACGAAATGAAAACATTAGTCCATGTATGAAATCATACTTTACTCATAAAACATAAGCATTTTAACATACCTCATCAAATCATGAATAAATCATAGAAATCATAATACATAAAGGTAACATGAGGCATTCATAACATTCTTATGTAGGGAGAAACCCTCAGGGTTACGTTTGGAATACCCATCACAGTATATTCCCTAAATCTCTTTAGAGAAACCTTAACGTTTAACCCCATCACATTACCCAATGCATCGAAGAGCTATATCAGGCTCACTCGCCCTTAGTTTATCATGGAACCACCCATCTTCATAACAATTCCCCAGAACCATAACATAATCGTATCAAATAAAACATGCATAAAGAAAACATAACATTTCCATATTTCAATCACAAGATATCAATACAAAACATTGATATAATAAAAACATTATGAAAACCATTTTCAATACCAAAATAAAAGAAAAGTAAAACATGGTATTTATTTTTCATTTAAAAAAAAGTTATGGCTTGCAGAGGAAGCTGAAACTCAAATAATGGTCACGGTGGTGGAGAAGTCGTTGTCGCCGCATACGTACAAAAAAAACATTCCCTTTTTTCATTTAGTAAAACACATCGTATAAAAAAGATTCTTTTTGAATAAACATAAAAGTCAAAGGGGTTTATAAACCGTATAAAAGAAGGTTGTGTATAAAATAAAATATGCCTCAATGAAAGGAGATTGAGATAAAGTCCCTTACCTCGGGTCCGACTTGACTCGACCGTTCTTTAATATCCTGAATAATAAACTTGAGTTAATTTCTACTTTCTTAAGAAAATTTTTAAAGTTCATTATTTCTTTTATATCACTTATTACCATGTTATGAACACTATGTAATTATTTAAGTTAATAATGGTCCTTTTGTCGATCATTGGTACTTGAGTCAAAAATAAACTTCTTGTAATTACAAGTTGTTCATGTGGTAAGATATACATTATATCAAGAATTATATTCATGATGTAGATATCATATATATCATATATATCCAGTATATACATGAATTTATAATATTACATAACTTTTAGAGGTAAGAAATGAAATGCACCGTTCATGGAGATGGTAAGCCGTATGAACACATGAACGCAACTTCCATTTCTATTTACTATTTAATGGAATAGAATCATAATGATATAAAGGTATACTATAATTCCCATATAATATCATATATAATATCATTAAATCCATCTTTTATATGTCCCACATATGGCATTAACGAATCAAATCACTTTGAGGGAGCGGTAGTCCGTGCTTCCTAAAATGAAGATATCGCGTTTACCCATAATGGAAACCATAAAGGTACGCCATAAATGAAAAATGCAGATGATAAAGGAAAAAATAAACATATTATATATCATATATAAATATAGTGACATCTTAATGGCCACCTTTTAAGGTGTTAGAAGAATATTGAAGAATCATCGTTTCGTGAGACAGAAATTCGCCATCCACAGAAACAGTATGCTCTTTAACCATTAGATGTAGGTGTGTGTAAGTGTAGCTTGAATAATTCTTTATAAAAAATTCCTATTATATTGAAGATAATGGTTTTGTAACAAAATAATTGAATAAAAAGAGTTTAGGGGGTTGGAGAAGCAAAATAAAACAAAAGAACACAGGTGAATACATTACCTTTAAATCGGGTAACTCCTCTTGGTTTGAACCAAAAGGGTTTCTTGAATAGCTTTATGACTAAGGTAAGGATTATAGGATGAATAGAGGGATGTGGAGAGATTACATGAGAAGAGTTTGGCTGATCCAATGGATTGAGATGTGTGGGTAAGGTGGTAGAGGTGGAGGCCTTTTATAAGAGGGAGGAGGGGCACTTTTGGAAAGCCAAGAAATGTTACTTTATTTTAAAATGATTTTCGGATTTAAAAGGTCCCACATTGATATATTTCTAGGATAAGGTGATAAGGGTTCGAAATATACTCATACAATATGTTTTTTACAATTTTAAGACTTAGATGTTACATTATCTTTTCATTTTATTTAAATCGTTCATTAATGAGGTAATCGCTGCATCATCATGATGTTATAAATAATTTAATTTATTTAATGTCTAAAAATTATAAAAAAAATAATATGATGTTGTAAATATTTTTATCTTTCCAATTACTATTTATAGTCCAATAGATAATTTATTCAGACAAAATTAAAAATGTTTTACTTGGGTGATACATTCTTTAGTTATATTCTCCTTTCTTTAAAATTAAAAAGATAAAGTGTCACTTTCACCCAAAAGTGATTCCATGGGGTCCCAAAGTTTGGAACAAGACATCCCATGGTCTACCATGATAAAAACAGTAGGATTAGGACACATTTTGGGGTCATTTGTTATTATTATGATATTATTTTATTACCCTTAACTACCTGATTACTAATTAATCACGATAATTAAAGATAATTACCGTCGTTACTATTCATAATGTCCAAAAAACAAAAGTGTCTTAATTACATAATTTGGACCTTATGATTCCAAATATGGAATCCATTTTACCAAAATACAAAAATAGAAATTGAAATAATTAATTTAAAAATAATTCCCATTGTCAAAACAAATAGCGGGTTTTTTTTGAAACAATATCTATGAAAAGTTTGGAAATTGTTTATTCCCAATTCCAAAGTTAAATTAATTCTAATGACCAACATTGGATTAAATGGTAAAAATATATTCTAATTAAACTTTAAGAACAATTAAAAAGATAATCTAACCATATAATTAAATTAGATGAAAAAGCAGTTTTGATGTAAAATGCATTATTTTTCACTATTCATTAAAAATTGAACATTGTCAGAAAAATACCAAAAATTAATCCAAAGTAAATTTAAATGTCCCAATAATAAAGAATAAGTTTAATTTGACAAATATATCTTATAAAATTGTCAAAACATAGATTTAAAAATGGTTCGCCATCAAAAGGCGGTAAAACAATCTTTTAAAAATATTTGAGAATTCTATGCTTAAGATTGGATTTATTCTCATTTTAAGTCTTTAAAAAAATATATAATTCATAAATAGACATATATAAGAATATCTATTATTAATTACTTACTTGGGATGTTAAATCCTTCCCCCCTTTAGAAAATTGCCTCCCCGCAATTTATTTACTTATCGAATAAGTGGGGGTATTTATCCCTCATTGCATTTTCAGATTCCCATGTTGCCACTTCACTCATGTGGTTTTTCCACAAAACCTTTACTTGATGAATCACCTTATTCTGCAACACTTGCTCCCTGTGGTCAAGAATTTGGATCAGTTTTTCCTCATAAGATAGATTCTCTTCCAGCTGGACTACCTCTGGACTCAAAACATGAGATGGATCTGGCATGTACTTCCTTAACATTGAAACATGAAAAACATTGTGTACCTGAGATAAACTCGGAGGTAAAGCCACTAAGTATGCAACTGATCCAACTGTATCCAAGAATTTTGTATGGTCCAATGAACCTTGGTCTCAACTTTCCTTTCTTACCAAATCGCATCACACTTTTCCATGGTGAAACTTTGAGAAAAACATGATAACCTACCTCAAAAGAGAGATCCTTCCTCTTGTTGTCCACATAACTTTTCTGCCTGCTCTGAGCTGTTCTCATGTGTTTCTGTTTCAGCTGAACTTTTTCTGCCAACTCTTCTACCAATTCTGGTCCCATCAACTTCCTTTCACCCACTTCATCCCAGAAAGATGGAGTTCGACACCACTTCCCATATAATGCCTCAAATGGTGCCATCAGTATACCAGAATGAAAACTGTTATTATAAGAATACTCAACCAAAGAAAGATGGTGGTCCCAACTTCCATGATAATCTATCGAACAAGCATGTAGCATATCCTTCAAAGTCTGAGTTGTTCATTATGACTACCTATCTGATTGGGGATGAAAAGCTGTACTAAAATTTAATTCAGTACCCAACGACTTCTGAAGGCCTTTCCAAAAGTTAGAAGTGAACCTGGGATCACGATTAGATACAATAGAGCGAGGAAATCCATGTAACCTGAATATCTCTTTAAGATACAAACGGGAAAGTTGATCTAGGGAAAAAGTATCTCGTATAGTGAGGAAGTGAGAAGATTTAGTCCAGCGATCAACAATAACCCAGATTGCATTATTACCTCGAGGTGTCTTCGGTAATTCCACAACGAAGTCCATGGATATATTCTCCCATTTCCACTCTGGAACTGGTAAAGGCTGAAGCATCCCTTTCGGTAACTTCCGCTCTACTTTAACCTGTTGACAAGTCAAACACTTCATAGTAAAATTAACAATATCTATTTTCATTCCATCTCACCAGTAATACTACCAAAGATCTCTATACATCTTAGTACTGCCTGGATGAACTAAAAACGGAGAACTATGAGCTTCACATAACAACTCTCTCTTCAACTGTGAATCAAATGGAACATACAACCTCTTCCCAAATCTCAAAACACAAACATTATCAATGTTGAATTCAGGCAACTTGCCCTTCTAAACCAACTCTCCCTTTTTCTGCAACTCACTGTCTTGCTTTTGTGCTTGCTTAATTCTGTCTAATAGAGAATATTTCACTGATACCTGAAACAAAATAGAAGGATATCCTGCACTAATAACTTCTATGCCAAATTTCATCAAATCCTTAACCAAAGGATCATGTTCCAAACGTAACATTGTTAATGAATCATTACTTTTTCAAATCAAAGAATCAGCCACTTTATTTTCTTTTCCAGGATGGTAATGAATTGTACAATCATAATCATTGATTAATTCTAGCCATCTCCTCTGTCTCATGTTCAATTCTTTCTGAGTGAATATATACTTTAAAATTTTGTGATCAGTATATATTTCACACTTTACACCATAAAAATCATGCCTCCAAATTTTTAAAGCGAAAACAACAACAACTAATTCCAAATCATGTGTAGGGTAATTTACCTCATGAGTTTTCAACTGACGTGAAGCATAAGCAATTACCTGATCATTCTGCATTAGGATACAACCAAGTCCTTTCAATGAAGCATCACTATAGATAACAAACTCACCATTCCTAGAAGGTAGTGCCAAAAATGGAGGATTCACCAATCTTCTTTTCAATTCCTGAAAACAATCATCACATTATTTTGTCCAAATAAACTTAACACCCTTACGAGTTAGCTTAGTCATTGGACTAGATAACCATGAAAAATTTCTAACAAACCGTCGGTAATAGCCTGCCAAACCAAGAAAACTACGAATCTCAGTTACACTTGTGGGTCATGGACATTATTCAACAACCTTTGTTTTTTGAGGATCAATAGTTATCCCATCTTTAGAAACAATGTGACCAAGGAAAGAAATTTGTTGCAACCAAAACTCAAACGTTCTGAATTTACCATATAATTTATTTTCTTTTAAGGTTTGCAATAAAACCCTTAAATTTCTTTCAATCTCCTCTTTAATTTTAGAAGACACCAAAATATCATCAATGAAAACAACCACAAACTTATCTAAGAACTCATGGAAAATTATATTCATAAGGTCCATGAATACAGAAGGTGCATTGGTTAGCCCAAAAGGCATTACTACAAATTCATAATGGCCATATCTTGTACGAAACGCGATCTTCGGAATATCTGCTTCCTTTACCTTCAATTGATGGTACCCTGATCTCAGGTCAATCTTTGAAAAATGCTGAGCTCCCTGGAGCTGATCAAAAAAATCATCGATATGAGGCAAAGGATATTTGTTCTTAATAGTGATGTTATTCAAGGATCTATAATCAATGCAAAGTATCATTTAACCATATTTCTTTTTAACAAATAAAACAGGAGCACCCCATGGTGATGTTCTAGGTCGAATTAAACGTTTCTCTAATAAATATTGCAATTGTTCCTTCAACTCTAAAAGTTCAATTTGAACCATTCGATAAGGGGGTTTTGAAATTGGCTTAGCATCAGGAACTAAGTCAATAGTACATTCAACTTCCCGATCTGGAATTATTCCAGGAAACTCATCAGGAAAAACATTAGGATACTCATTTACCACCGGCACATCATTAATCTGAATAGTTCCTTTGTTTTCAACAATATGTTCAAGGTAACATTCATTTCCATCTTTTACAAGTTTCTCAGCCTCTTGATATGTTATCAACAGTAAGGGTTCATTCTTGTACACAAACTGAAAGTATTTCTGAAAAAAAAACTTCTTTAGATCTACAGTCAATCATATAATGGTAAATAGAGATCCAATCCATACCCAGGATAACATCAAAATCTACTAGAGGTAAAACAATAAGGTTTGCAAGTAGGTTCTTTCCACAGTTAAGGATAGTAATAATCTTATAAATTATTTTTGCCTCAACATTTCCCCCATGTGTTTTTACAACAAGTTCAGGAGTCATTTATTGAGATGGTATTCCCAATTTACTAGAAAATTTTTCAGAGATGAAAGAATGTGTAGACCCCGAATCAAACAACACACTGGCATAATCTAAAAAAACAAACAAAGTACCAGATACCACTTCATTTGATGGCCCAAAATCTGCTGAAGTAGTTGCAAAGGATTTCACCACCCCTTTCTGCTTGTAGTCTAACTGCTTCCCATCACTCGAGCTCTTTGTCAGACACTCGTTTGCATAGTGACCCATCTCATTACACATAAAACATTTCACTAAATGTAAATCAAATTTGGTCTTACCATCACCCTGATCTTTTTCAGTGTAATCACGAGCCTTATGTCCCATCTTACCACATTGGTAGCACTTTCTAGAATTTAGAAGACATTCCCCAGCATGTCTTTTACCACATTTATCACAAACTAGAAACATAGTTTCCTTACCCTCAGACCTTTTTGAAGAATTCTTCCCTTTCTCCTACCACCTCGGTCTCCTCTTCTGTTGGTTGTTATAAAACACTTGATCATCGGAAAACTCTTTTTCCACCTTCTCATCACATCAAACAAGATTTTCATAACTCTTGAACTCGTGATAAGCTAAAGCCCTTCGATATTTTGGATTTAATCCTGAGTAAAAGTGATTGATTTTACTATCAAGGTCTTAGATAAAATTTGGAGCATACCTTGCCAATAGAGTGAAACTTTCTTCATAAGCAGCCACTGAGTCGTCCTCTTGCCTCAATTCTAAGAATTGTTTTTCCATCCTAAGTCGAACAGCCTTAGGAAAATACTTCTCAAGAAACATACCTTTGAATTCATCCCAGTCGAGAGCATCAATCTCATTAGCGTCCCCGATATTTTTAACCATTGACCACCATTGATCTGCTTCACCCTCCAAACGGTAAATTGCAAGACTAACCTTTTGATTGTCTTAACACCCCATGACATCGAAAATCTTCTCCAATGATTTAATCCACCCTTCATCTAGCACAGGGTCAGATAATCCTCTGAATGATGGGGGATGTTGCCTCATTAAATGTTCCACCACTGAAATGTTCCTCTACGGTTGATCTGGCTGATCTCGTGCATGGATACCACCACCATTTATCACTTGAGTCAACTACGCCATTACTGCAACAAACTGTTCAGTTCCAATTCCAACCATCTCAGGATGCTGATTCAGAAGGTCATTTCCTTCTTTATACCTTCATAGCACTGATTTCCTGTTTCCTCTGCAGAAAACCATTATGAACAAACATGTCTTAGATGAAGCAACATGGTAATCTTCAAATGCTATATCATTTCAATTTGACCAAAAAAATATTTCTGGATAATCATTTAATATAATTATAACTCCTAAAGTTATCTAAACTGACCTCTGATACCAACTATAAGACCCTAGCCTTAAACATTACTTAATCTTGAGTTATTTCAAGAATACACGTTGATGATCTTTTCTGGTTTAGAGTTCTAGATAATTAGATCATAAATCATGCATTAAATTCCACATTTAAACAAAGGTGTTACATAAAAGATAGTACTCATTTTTCCATCAAAGGAAACATATTTAAAATAAAACATGGATTCTTTCTTAACACTTCCTTGACACTATCATCATATCATGTACCTTTCCCTTGACCTATGAAAAACATTTCAATAAAACTTGGGATGAGCATAAAAAGCTCAGTAAGGGATATAAAATTAAGAAATGAAAACATTAGTCCATGTATGAAATCATACTTTACTCATAAAACATAAGCTTTTTAACATACCTCATCAAATCATGAATAAATTATAGAAATCATAAGACATAAAGGTAACTTGAGGAATTCATAACATTCTTACGTAGGGAGTAACCCTCATGGTTATGTTTGGAATACCCATCACAGTATATTCCCTAAATCTCTTCAGAGAAACCTTAATGTTTAACCCCTCCGCATTACCCAATGCATTGGAGATCTATATCAGGCTCACTCGCCCTTAGTTTATCATGGAACCACCCATCTTTATAACAATTCCCAAGAACCATAACATAATCGTATCACATAAAACATGCATAAAGGAAACATAACATTTCCACATTTTAATAAAAAGATATCAATACTACAAATTGATATAATAAAAACATTATGAAAACCATTTTCAATACCAAAATAAAATAAAAGTAAAACATTGTATGTATTTTTCATTTTTTTTAAAAAGTTATGGCTTGCAAAGCAAGCCGAAACTAAATAATGGTCACGGCGGAGGAGAAGTCATTGTTGCCGCATACGTACGACAAAAACATTCCCTTTTTTCATTTAGTAAAATGCTTCATATAAAAAAGATTCCTTTTGAATAAAAATAAAAGTCAAAGGTTTTTATACACCATATAAAAGAAGGTTGTGTATAAAAAAAATATGCCACAATGAAAGGAGATTGTGACGAAGTCCCTTACCTCAGGTCCGACTTGACTCGATCATTCTTTAATATCCTGAATAATTAACTTGAGTTAATTTATACTTGATTAAGAACCTTTTAAAAGTTCATTATTTCTTTTATATCACTTATTACCATGTTATGAACACTATGTAATTATTTAAGTTAATAACGGTCGTTTTGTTGATCATTGGTACTTGAGTAAAAAATAAAATTCTTGTAATTACAAGTTGTTCATGTGGTAAGATATCCATTATATCCAGAATTATATTCATGATTTAGATATCATATATATTATATATATCCAATATATACATGCATTTATAATATTACATAACATTTAGAGGTAATAAATGAAATGCACCGTTCATGAAGATGGTAAGTCGTACGTACGCAAGAACGCTACTTCCATTTCTATTTCCTATTTGATGGAATGGAATCATAATGATATAAAGGTATAATTTAATTCCAGTATAATATCATATATAATATAATTAACTCCATACTTTATACATCCCACATATGTCATTAACGAATCAAATCACTTTGAGGAGGCGATAGTCCGCACTTCCTAAAATGAAGATATCGCGTTTACCCATAATGTAAACCATGAAGGTACGCCATAAATGAAAAATTCAGAATCTCAAGGAAAACATAAGCATATTATATATCATATATAAATATAGTTACATCTTAATGGCCATCTTTTAAGGTGTTTGAAGAATATTGAACAATCATCGTTTCGTGAGGCAGAAATTCACCATCCACGGAAACAGTATGCTCTTTAACCATTGATGTAGGTGCATGTAAGTGTAGCTCGAATAATTCTTTATAAAAATATCCTAGTATATTGAAGATACTGTTTTTGTTACAAAAGAAATGAATAAAAAGAGTTTAGGGGGTTGGAGAAGCAAAATAAAACAAAATAACACAAGTGAAGACATTACCTTTAAATCGGGTAACTCCTCTTGGTTTGAACCCGAAGGGTTTCTTGAAGAGATTTATGCCTAAGGTAAGGCTTCTAGGATGAAGAGAGAGATCTGTAGAGATAAAATTAGTAGAGTTTGTTTGAGACAATGGCTTGAGAGGTGTGGGTAAGGTGGTAGAGGTGGTGGCCTTTTATAAGAGGGATGAGGGGAACTCTTGGAAAGCCAAGAAATGTTACTTTATTTTAAAATGAGTTTCAGATTTAAAAGGTCCAAAATTGATATATTTAGTGTATAAGGTGATAAGGGTTCAAAATATACTCATGAAATAGGTTTTTGACAAGTGTAAGTCTTATATTATACATTATCTTTTCATTTTATTTAAATTGTTCATTAATGAGGTAATCACTGCATCATCATGATGTCATAAATAATTTAATTTATTTAATTTCTAAAAATTATAAAAAAATAAAATGATGTATAAAATATATTTATATTTCAAATGAATATTTATAGTCTAAGAGATCATTTATATAGACAAAATTAATTTTTTTTTACTCAGGTGATACATTCTTTAGTGATATTCTCCTTTCTTTAAAAATAAAAAGATAAAGTGTCACTTTCACCCAAAAGTGATTCCATGGGGTCCCAAAGTTTGGAAAAAGGAATCCCATGGTTGGCCATGACACAAAAAGTATTATTAGGACACATGTTGGGTCAATTGTTATTATTATGATATTATTTTATTACCCTTAACTACTCGATTACGAATTAATCACGATAATTAAAGATAATTACCGTCGTTACTATTCATAATGTCCAAAAAACAAAAGAGTCTTAATTAAAAAATTTGGACATTATGATTCCAAATATGGAATCCATTTTACCAAATTCCAAACATAGAAATTGCAATAATTAATTTAAAAATAATTCCCGTTGTCAAAAAAATAATCGATCTTTTTTTAAACAATATCTATGAAATGTTTGGCACTTGTTTATGCCCAATTCCAAAGTGAAATTAATTATAATGACCAAAATTGGATTAAATGGAAAATATATATTCTAATTACCCTTTAAGACCAATTAAAAAGATAATCTAACCATAAAATTAAATTAGATGAAAAATCAATTTTGATGTAAAATGCAGTATTTTTTACTATTCATTAAAAAATGAATATTGTCAGAAAAATACCAAAAATTAATCCAAAGTAAATTTCAATGTCCCAATCATAAAGAATAAGTTTATTTTGAAAAATAGAGCTTATAAAATTGTCAAAAGATAGATTTAAAAATGGTTTTCTATCAAAAGGCGGTAAAACAATCTTTTGAAAATATTAGAGAATTCTATGCTTAAGATTGGATTTATTCTCATTTTTAGTCTTTAAAACACTATCTAATTCATAAATAGACATAGATAAGAATATATATTATTCATTACATACTTGGGATATTACAAATACAATATCCAACTCAAGCAGAAAACATGTCATGATAAAGCATGTGTCAAGTGTATAAAATGAAAATAGAAAATAAAGACACTAACAACTCCCAAGTGGGTCCCGAACCACGTCTAGTTCCCTCATCCAAGATCTGCCCCAACGTAGCCATCTAAATCAGGGCCTTTACCCTTAAAATGTCCAGAAAACACAAAGTATATTTGGGTACCGATCAAGCATCCCAAGTAGGGTGTAAACACAACTTAGTAGATCACCACCAATGATGTCTAAAACAAATCCAGTCAATAACAAGTTTATGCAGTTGTATAAAGAAGTAATTACAATGCATAAGTAAACAGTTATCACATTATCAATTAATCGTTATTAAACCACATAGAACACCGAGTTCTCGAGGACACCCACACCTCAATACCTACTCCGACCCACACGAAGTCTGAACCATGTTACATATTCAATTCACAATTCATTTAAACTAATGGACCTTCATTATCGATTTCATTTCAATCTAATTATTATGAACACTTAGAACCATAGTCCAATATTGATGTTTTATTTATAGAACCCCATGTCTAGCTCTCAATTTATCAATCTTGCATATATACCATGAGCATAAAATGTCATGTCTAGCATCCCAATTCTCAATCATAAATATACATCATGGTAATATAATGTCATGTATAGCACCCTAATTCTCTACCATGCACATATCTCATTGGTATAAATCTTCATTTCTACCACTCAATTTCACAACTATACAGATATATCTATCATTGGCGTAGATTGTCATGTCTAACACCCCACTTATCAACTATACATATATATTATTCCTTATCACAACCTCACATGTATCTCATCGTCACATGTTTTTATATTATCACATCAACCAAGATTAATCACATTAATCTTCTTATCACAATTAACCACCACAATATTTAATTAATTAATTAATCCAATCCCATTAATTAATTCAAAAATAAATTAAACACATCGATTTCCTTTAATTAATTCAATAATTAATTAATCATTTCTATTCATTAGTTAATTCAACAAATAACTAATCACATCAAAAAAATTAATTAATTTGAAAATTAATTAATCACTTAAATTCTTCTAATTAATTTAAAAATTAACTAATCACATCAATGTCTTTACTAATTCAACAATTAGTGTACCACATAAATCCCCTTAATTAGTTACCCAATTAATTAAATAGGCCAACACCATTAATTAACTAATGAATTAATTAATAAATATTCAAAACTCAAAATCTCATAATTAATTCCACAATTAATTGTCTTATTTACAATATCAATAACTCATAATTAATTATACAATTAATTATCTCAAATCATCCATCTCAATATCTAATAATTAATTCAACATTTAATTATCCAATTCACAAATCTCATTGTCCCATAATTAATTCAACAATTAATTATCAAATTCTATCAATTCAATATCCCAACAATCCACATTAATTAATTCACCAATTAATTAATCAAAGTCATTAAATTTCACCATCACAACAATCAATATTAATTAATTAACCAATTAATTAATCTAACTCATTCAATTACTCCAACACAACAATATTCAGTAATTAATTATCCAATTAATTAATCTAACTCATTTAATTATTTTAACACAACAATATCCATTAATTAATTCAAAAATTAATTAACCCTGTCAATTTCATTAATTAATTAAAAAATTAATTAATCCCGTCAATCCTATTATTTAATTCATTAATTAAATAATCACATAACTCTCATTAATTAATTAATCTATTTATTTAATTCAAAAAATAAATAACTCCCCTTAATTAATTCATCAATTAATTAATCCATTTATTTAAATCAATAATTAAATAAACATGTAACTCCCATTAATTAATCCATCAATTAATTAATTCCTTTATTTAATTAAAAAATTAAATAATCACATAACTCCTATTAATTAATTCATCAGTTAATTAATAACTTTATTTAATTCAACAATTAAATAATCACATAACCCCCATTAATTAATTCAACAATTAACTAATCCATTTATTTAATTCAACAATTAAATAATCACATAACACCCATTAATTAATTTATCAATTTATTAATAACTTTATATAATTCAACAATTAAATAATCACATAACTCCCATTAATTAATCCATTATTTAATTAATCCATTTATTTAATTCAACAATTAAATAACCACATAACTCCCATTAATTAATTCAAAAATTAATTAATGAATAAATTAATGGGAGTTATGTGATTATTTAATTATTGAATTAAAAAACTGGATTAATTAATTAATTAATTAATTAATAGGAGTTATGTGATTATTTAATTATTGAATTAAATAAAGGGGTTAATTAATTGATGAATCAATTAATGAGAGTTATGTGATTATTTAATTATTTAATTAAATAAATATATTAATTAATTATTGAATTAATTAATGAGAGTTATGTGATTATTTAATTATTGAATTAAATAAATCGATTAATTAATTGAAAAATTAATTAATTGGTGTTATGTGAATTTTTAATTATTGAATTAAATGAAGGGATTAATTAATTAATGAATTAATTAATGGTAGTTATATGATTATTTAATTAATGAATTAAATAATGAAATTAATTAATTAATTAATTAATTAAGGGGAGTTATGTGATTATTTAATCGATGAATTAAATAATATGATTGATAGGATTAATTAATTAAGATTAATTAATTAGTGAATTAATTAATGATTATTTTTGTGTTGAATAAATTGAATGAGTTAAATTGATTAATTGGTGAATTAATTAATGGAGATTATTGTGATGATGTAATTGAATGACTTGGATTAATTAATTGGTGAATTAATTAATGTGGATTGGTGGGATATTGAATTAATAGAATTAGATAATTAATTTTTGAATTAATTATAAGACAATCAGATTTATGAATTGGATAATTAATTGTTGAATTAATTTTAATATATTGAGATGAATGATTTGAGATAATTAATTGTAGAATTAATTACGAGTTATTGATATTGTTAATAAGATAATTAATTGTAGAATTAATTATGAGATTTTGAATTGTGAATACTGATTAATTAATTGATGAGCTAATTAATGGGATTAGTGTACTGAATTAATTGGGGAATTAGTTAAGAGTAATTATGTGGTATGCTAATTGTTGAATTAGAAATGAAATTGACGTGATTAGTTAATTATTAAATTAACTAGAGGAATTGATGTAATTAATTAATTTTTGAATAAATTAATGTTTTTGATGTGATTAGTTAATTATTTAATAAACTAATGGATATACACGATTAATTTATTATTTAATCAATTAAAGTAAATCGATGTGATTAATTAATTGTTGAATTAATTAATGGGCTTGGATTAATTAATTTATGAATTAATTAATGGAATATTGGGGTGGTTAATTTTTATAAATAAGATTAATGTGATTAATATTGTTTGATGTGATAATGTGAAAACATGTGATGATGAGATACATGTGAGGTTGTGATAAGGAATGATATATCTACATAGTTGATAAGGGGGGTGTTAGACATAACAATCTATGCTAATGATAGATCTATCTGTATAATTGTGAAATTGAGTGGTAGACATGACGATCTACACCAATGAGATATATACATAGTAGGTAATTGAGGTTCTAGACACGACGTTCTATGACCATGATGTATATGCATGATTGAGAATTGGGGTGCTAGACATGACGTTCTATGCCCATGGTATATATGCAGGATTGATAAATGAGAATATATACATGGAGTTCTATACCCAAAACATTATCATTGGACTATGGTTCCAAGTGTTCATAATAATGATATTGAAATGGAATGGATCATGAAAGTACATTAGTTTAAATGAATTCGGAATTGAATATGTAACATGGTTCAGACCCTGTGCGGGCTGAAGCAGGTGTTGAGGTATGGGTGTCATTAGGAACTTGGTGGTCTATGTGATTTAATGATAATTAATTAATAATGTGATAACTATTTACTTATGCATTGTAATTACTTATTTATACAACTACATATACTTTTTATTGACTGGATGTGTTTTAGACACCATTGGTGGTGGCCTACTGAGTTGTGCTCACACCCTACTTGGGCTGCCTGATCGATACCCGAATAGACTTTGTGTTTTCTGGATAGGTTAAGGGTAAAGGCCCTGAGTTAGATGGATGAGTTGGTGTGGAGCTTGTATAAGAGAACCAGACATGGTTCTGGACCCACTTGGGAGTTTTTGGTGTCTTTATTTTCAGTTTTCATTTTAGAAATTTGACACATATTTTAGCATGATATTTTTTCTACTTTAGTTGGATATTGTATTTCTTGCATTGTTTAACTTGAGATATTTGTATTATTTGTGGTTACATATGATTATTCTATTGTTTATTTATTTCTACCTATGTATTGATAAAAGAGGGTATAGTCTCCTAAAGATCGACTTATCAGACCTTTATTGTGAGTCAGCAACCTCTAGTGTATGGGTAGGCATGCTTGAGGTCATGTGACTGACCAATATAGGGAAAGGTAATGTGGAACCCAGGTCGGGATGTTACAAAGTGGTATCAAAGTTAGTTTCTTTTCTTCTTCTTTTGTCTTACTATTTGGGAATGGTAGATAGGAGTATAGGATGAGTAGAATCTTGGTTAAGAGATCGTGCATAGGAGTAGCTACCCCATGTACGAGGCTAAAAGCCAAGTTCCTAGGGTGGGATTTTTGTTATTGATATGTGTGGTTACAAATGATGTTATTTCACCATGGGTGATGCACTTATTATGTGATGCGATTATTGACATTAATATTTGTCAAGTTTGACTCGTGGCCCGATATGACACGAGAGTTTAGTTTGCATGAATCATACTAGGCACTCAATATTATTGTGACATGCATCATTTTAGGCACGCATGGAAAATGGGTAATGGGTAAGTTGTTGAACTTGGACCATTTTTACTTTCTTATAAAATTGAAATGAAAATGGTTCCTAACATGAAATTGATAATGATTGAAAAATTATGAAAAATTTCAATAAATGGGCGTCTAATGTGAAAATTTGACCAATGAGAATGTGTTTACCCTTATTAACAAGGACCTAGGTGTAGGATGGTTAAGGGTAGTGATAGCGCCTCAGTTTTGACCATGTGGTGGGGAAAAGGAGAAATAATTGTTATGGTTTTATGTAAATTCCTCTTGTTAACTATGTTAATATTGTGAAATGAGAATCCTTTGTGTTGTTTGTTTGGACTTTGATGGGGGTGGTTTAGGTAGTGAGAAATTCCTAGTTTGAGAACTTAGTTGTAGGTTGTGTGAGGGACTGTCAAGTTTTGGACCAGTGTTGTGAGATGTTGGCAGGTAGGTGATGTTATTAATATTTTCACGACTTATTATATTCCCTATTTATTGATTTTATATGAAATGTTCATAATTTGTGTGAAATATTAATGTTTTAATATTAAGTATAATTTTTGAGCATTTTTAGAAGTAGTCCAATTGAGTCAGTTTAATGTTTTAATAATAACTATCACTATACTGATCCAAATATTGTGGTTATTGTTTTGTAGGATTATCCTTTCAATATAAAACATTTCATTAGAAGGTGACATGAGCCAATTCTGCCATTTGAAGTGTCATATGGTCCTCACAAACAAGACCAAAGAATCTGTGAACAAACTGGACCATCCTTGAAGATTGATTTACTGGGACCAATACAGAAGTCCAAAAACATTAAATCTCCACCATAATTATGGGGACACTACATGTCATCTTGGATAAAAATTTCAGGTCCCCAATATAATAACAATGGGCCCAAATGAAGCTTTAAAATCCAGCCCACCATTCTGGCAGAGAATTAAAATCAGTATAGTATTCATGACATATCACATGATGTAAGAATAAAATAGAGCTGAAATTTTTCAGTGTGAAAGAGGAGATACATGTGGCTGACTTTTTTGAAGAACCCATTCATATTTTACGGCATCTTCATATTCAAAAACCCTTTCACATTCTGGACTTCAAAAAGACTGGATTGAAATGGACAGTTTTACTTTTTTTAATAAACCGGCCATAACTTTTGATCCTTAAGTCAAAATGACTCCAAATATTGAGAGTAGTCTGAAAACTTTATTATATACAACTTTGAAGAAGGAGATTGCTCTAGATTCTGCTGTCTTGATGTCCATATCTGCGATCCAAGTGGAGGGGTATTTCTGGAATGTAAATTGTCCACCACCTTGGGCTATAAATACATCCCCTCCTCTCCTTTCAAAAGGGTTGGCATTTCAGAGAAAAGGAGGATTGATTGGAAGTACCAAGGCCCTTCCATAGGCTTTGGAGGATCTTCCAAACTCAATTTTTCACTTGATAATCCCTTCCTCCTCTCTTTGTTTTCATTTACTTTTGCATTTTTCTTCGTTGTAATTTTGCAAGTGTTTGTCTTTGTAATTCTGTTTTAATGCAATTTTATTCTTCTTAATTTCTTATTCTCATCCAAATTCTGTAGTTCAATATTAATGTTATTATTGTAGATTAAATAAATCTGAAATCCATCATCTTCTTTTACTTTATTATTCAATAAAAAGTCTGGTTTTTTTACTCTCATCATCGTTCGTGTGTGTGTTCGGCGCACAACTCTTTTCTTATCCCTTTCTTTTTCTTCTCTTTGTAATTAATCACCTCAAACATAATAGACAAGATTACTAATAATTTAAATTTCTGAGTAAATATCTCATTGGGATGAGTCAAAATTTAGGGATGTTAAGTGATTGAGAGTATTTGCTCGATGAGTATTCGTTAATTTAACATTGTGTATGTTGGACTTAATATGTCATGGATTAATGAAATATTTTGTTTAGAATGTGGTTTCCCTGGATTATTGGAACCATAAATACACTACCATAAACAAGTACTGATTGAGTTTATAATCCTAGTTAAGTTAAGGCTTGGATTAAAGCTTTAACACTTAGGAATTCTAATCGACGTCAACTTGTGAAGTGGGTGTTAATTTAAATGCAATATAAAGAAAAGCTCAAGGATATCACAAGCTTAACTCCCTAATAATGAATTCAAACCAGTCTTTATCAATTTGTTAAATCAAACAATATCCATAAATTATTTCATAAGATCTGCAAACAAACCCCCCAATCAGAATACAATCAACTAAAAACAAACGACTATTACAAAGTATCATCGCCGAGGATTCGACCCGAGTGCTGCTATACACATTAGCAGAGCACCAGAACATTGACCGATCAATAGGCAACAATTGTCTGTCCATTTCAAATGGCATTGTTGTCAAGGATGGTGCTTTAAGTTGTCATTAGTTTCTGATTATTGTCAAAAAAACCAAAAAAAAAATTTAAATTTTTTTTAAAAAAATCACAAAGAAAAACCCATCTTCATATTTCTTCCAAAATCTCTCTAAATTCCCCGTAGCCTCCCAAACAATCCCTTGGATTTTTTGACCCTGAAATTGAGAAAAAACTTATCCAAATTAGGAGGAACATAAGAGATAATCAACTCATTCAAGAACCAGTCCTCATCCAACCAATTGAATTAGATATTGCCAATCCTAGGGAACAAACCCTTAAAGAACTTGTTGCCCCTGATATGAATTACCAACCTCTTGGTATTGAATATCCAAACATAGAAGCTGACTTCGAACTCAAATCGGGTTTGATTCATCTTCTTCCTTATTTCCTTGGGCTAGCTAGTGAGGATCCACATCTCCACCTTAAAGAGTTCCAAGTGGTGTGGTCTACCATGAAGCCTCAAGGGGTTTCCAAAGAACAAATCAAACTTTTAGCATTCCCTTTCTCCCTAGCTGAAACTGCTAAGTCATGGTTCTACTACCTTCCTCCTGGTTCCATAACTACATGGAATGACATGAAGCGACTCTACTTAGAGAAATTCTTTCCTGCTTCTCGTACTGCTCCTATCCGAAAGGAAATAAGTGGTATACGTCAATTACCAAGTGAATCACTCCATGAGTACTGGGAGAGGTTCAAAAAGCTTGTTGCAACCTGCCCACACCACCAAATTCCTTACCAAATCTTGATCCAATACTTCTATGAGGGGTTATTGGCTATGGAGAGAACTCTCATTGATGTCGCAAGTGGCGGTGCTCTGGTTGATAAAACTCCTGCAGCAGCAAGAGATATCATAAGTAACATGGCTGTAAACACACAACAATTCCATACTCGAGCACATGCTCAAGTCAAGAAAGCCCAAGATAATCAAACATTTGAGCCAAACAAGATGACCGAGTGGATGAGTGAACTTACAGGTCTTGTGCGACAACTAGCTGTAGCCACCAAATCCCCAACCTCGTCTTCTCCACAATCAATGTTTCCTGGACCTGTCAAAAACCTTGGAATCTGCAGCTCTCCATCTCATCCAACTGACACATGTCCACAACTTCAAGAGGATCAATCTGATTCATCTGGACCAATGGAGCTCAATGAAACATATGCTCAATGAAATACCAACCCTCAACTATCAGGTCAGTTTGTTAGAAACTTCAACCAACCTCACTCTGAGCCCTTCTCTTCTTCCTATAACCAAGGCCTTAGGTATGGTAATCCCATATCTCATCCCCCTCAATTCCCTCCTCAAAACCCAAACTAGTTTCAATATGGTCAAGGTGTTGGTAACTTCCATAAACCTTATCCTTTTGTTCCTCAACCTCAAAGGAACAATCCTCCTCCTGGATTCCATCATCCTAGTGAGCCTTCCCAATTCCAAAACCAATACAATCGATTTACCAACAACCAAAATCAAGGCAATCCCAATCCGGGACAAGCCACTTCTTCCAAGCAACCATGGGAAAGTGCAGTGGAAGTTCTTGCCTCCTTCACCCATTCTAGCCTTAAAAACAATGAAACTCAAATAGGTCAACTTGCATCCCACCAGAGCCAGCAATAGCAATCAAATTCTTCCCAACTCCCAGCTCAACCATTACCCAACCCCAAGGGTAATGTAAGTGCAATTGAACTTAGATCAGGAAAGAAACTTTCTATACCTCAAGATAAATCCTCAAACCCTCCTTTGAATGTTGACCTATAAAATGAAAAGAAAAAGAAAATTGAATAGGAATCTGAATCCATTCCATCACCTCCTTCTATTCTACTTAGGAACCCAATTCTGTTTCCTCAAGCTGTTTATAAACTAAGGAAGTGCTTTGAACCCGATCCTGAAATGCTCGACATGTTTAGACATGTTGAAGTCAACATTCCCCTCTTAGATGCCATAAAAAAAATTCCTAAGTATGCCAAGTTTCTCAAGGAGTTGTGTAACCACAAGAGGCAACTTAGGACCTTTGAAAATGTTTCCACCCAGCAGTCCATACCCATTAAGTGCAAAGATCCAGGTACCTTTACGATTCCATGCCAAATTGGAAGTTCCAACATTGATGATGCAATCATAGACCTAGGAGCCTCAATTAATGTCATGCCCAAATCCATATTATCCAACCTTGGTCTAGGTCCCTTGAACCCAACGGGTGTTGTCATTCAGTTATCCAATCAAAGCACAACCAGCCCTGAGGGAATAATTGAGGATGTCCTTGTCCAAGTCAATGATCTTATCTTCCCTGCTGATTTCTATGTCCTTGACATGGAAGGTGAGATGAACTCTTCTCGATCTCCCCTAATTCTAGGAAGAAAATTCCTCATGACTATGATAACCAAGATTGATGTCCATTTAGGCATCCTATCCATGGAATTTGGTGACCAACTGGTCAAGTTCAACATTTTCCAAGCCACGCGATACCCATCTGAGGATCACTCTGCATTCTCAATCCATGCTTCTGAGGACACTTCTAAGAGTCAATTGAACCCCATTCCATCATGTTCATCCTATTCTGAAGATATAAGATCTTGTGAAATCTGCACTAGGATTAACCAAGTCATAAATGGTGAAGTTGATGTGGACATTTCATTCATAGACTCCATCAATTTAGAAGATCTTGAAAACTCTATTGAATCCCATCTCACCTCTGATCAAAACTACTACACCTTGGACAATATTGGGAAAAAAGAATTTGAAGCAACTAAAGTCCCACCCTCCATTTATAAGTTTCCTAACCTAAAAATTAATGATGAGATTAATCTGAAACCCCTTTCTACACACCTGAAATATGTATTCCTTTTCCATGATCACTCTTATCCTGTCATTATCTCTTCTTCACTTACCAAAACTGAGGAGTCCAAACTTGTTCAAGTGTTAGAGGAAAACAAAAAGGCCTTAGGGTGGACCCTAGATGACATACCAGGAATCAACCCTACCCTTTTCATGAATCACATCTATCTTGAGGAATCATCCAAACCAATTATACAACCACAAAGAAGAATCAATCCACTCATCCTTGAGGTAGTTAGGGAAGAGATCACCATGATTCTTCAAGCTGGTATTATCTACCCAATTTCTGATAGTGAATGGGTTAGTCCAATTCAAGTTGTACCTAATAAGGGTGGGATAACTGTTGTCACAAATGAACATGGAGAGGTAGTCACAACTCGAGTGAAGAACAAATGACGTGTGTGCATCGACTATAGAAAATTGAATGTTGAACCCTGAAAAGATCACTATCCTCTTCCATTCCTTGATCAAATTCTAGAAAGATTGGTCGGAAAGTCACACTATTGCTTTCTTTATGGATACAATGGCTATTTTCAAATCCTAATAACACCTCAAGATCAAGAAAAGACTACTTTCACATGCCCCTTTGGAACATATGCATATAGAAGAATGCCTTTTGGACTTTGCAATGCTCCTGCAACATTCCAAAGGTGTATTATGAGTATCTTTTCAGAATTCATTAAACACTGCATGGAATTCTTCATGGATGACTTCACCATTTATGGTGAGTCATTTGAGTCGTGCTTGCATTCACTCTCTCTATTCCTTAAAAAGTGTGTCCAGTGTAACCTTGTGTTAAATTTTGAAAAATGTCACTTCATAGTTGCAAATGGGATTGTTCTAGGGCACATAGTTTCAAAAGATGGTATTGAAGTTGATCCAGCCAAAATTGAAGTGATCCAATCACTAACTGAACCCACTTCTATTCGAGACATCCGTTCATTCCTCGGTCATGCTGGTTTCTATCGGAGATTCATCCATAACTTCAGTAAAATTTCCCTCCCACTCACTCGTTTGCTCCAAAATGATGTCACTTTCCATTTCGATGAGGTTTGCAAGAGAGCCTTCATTGAACTCAAAACTGCTCTCACATCTGCCCTAATAATCCAACCCCATGATTGGTCCTTACCCTTTGAGTTAATGTGTGATGCTTCTGATAGAGCTGTTGGGGCTGTTCTTGGTCAAAGAAGAGAAAGAATTCCTCAGGTCATCTATTATGCCTCAAAAACATTGGATGAAACTCAATATCACTACACTGTCACTGAAAAGGAACTTATAGCAGTGGTTTTTGCCTTAGATAAATTCTGGTCCTATCTCTTAGGTTCCAAAATCATCATCTTCACAGACCATTCTACTATAAAGTTCTTACTCAAGAAAAGTGATTCCAAACCGAGGCTAATAAGATAGATCCTAATGCTCCAAGAATTTGACCTTGAAATAAAAGATAGACCAGGAAACGAAAACCCTGTGGCTGATCACTTGAGTAGAATTTCTAATTCTTCTCATTCAGAAATCAATGATCCTGAATTCCCCACTGATCACCTTTCATCTCTCACTCCAAAAATACCATGGTATGCCCCAATTGTAAATTACCTGGTTTCTTGTGTTTTCCTGAAAATGTTTCAAAAGCATAGAAAATGAAGTTGAAAAGTGATTCAAAATACTATTTTTGGGAAGAAAATAAACTTTGGAAAACTGGGGCAGACATGGTAATTAGGAGATGTGTTGAAGAAAATGAGCATTCTTCCATCTTATAATTCTGTCACTCACTTCCTGGAGGTGGCCACTTTGGATCACAAAGGAACTCCTGAAAGGTCCTAGACTCTGGATTCTTCTGGCCTTAACTCTTCAAGGACTCACATGAGTTTTTTCAATCATTTCCCACTTGCCAAAAGTTTGGCACAATTTCCCAGAGAAATGAAATTCCCCAAAAGCCTTTAATTTTCTGCGAGATCTTCGATGTTTGGGGCATCGATTTCATGGGACCATTTCCCCCTTCCAATGGATTATCATACATTCTTCTTGCAGTAGATTATGTTTCAAGGTGGGTTGAATCCATACCCACTAGGAAGGTTGATGCTCATACTGTTAGTGAGTTCTTAAAGACCCACATCTTCCAAAGATTTGGCACACCACGTGCCTTGATCAGTGACTTAGGAACCCATTTTTGTAATAGAACCATGGAAGCTCTTCTGAAAAAGAATGGAGTTGTACATAAAACTTCAACTACATATCACCCTAAAAAAAATGGCATGGATGACCTCTTTAATAAAGAAGTGAAAAGGGTACTTGAGAGAATTGTTAAGCCCACCAGAAAAGACTGGCCTGAGAGACTTGGTGAAGGCCTTTGAGCTTATTGAACTTCCTATAAAACACCCATTGGGATGTCTCCTTTTAGGCTAGTTTTTGGTAAAGCGTGTCACTTACCAGTTAAAATCCAACATAAGTATTTCTGGGCTGTGAAAACCTGTAATTTTGATTGTGAACAATATGGTGAAGAAAGATTGTTGCAATTGGCTGAACTGGAGGAGCTTCGACTTGATTCTTATGAGAATTATAATCTCTACAAAGAAAAATCCAAGACACTCCATGATAAACACATCCTGAGAAAGGTATTTCATGAAGTTGAAAAGGTAATTCTCTTCAATTATCAATTCCGACTTCACCCAGGTAAGCTTAATTCTCGTTGGGAAGGTCCTTTTGTTATTACTAATGTTTACCCATTTGGTGCAGTGCAAGTCCCAGACCCCTCTTCCAAAAGGACATTCACGGTTAATGGACATCGGTTAAAGCATCACTATGAGAGGACACATAATCCTGGATCATCATCTACTTCCATTGGATACCCAACTTCTCTAGTCAACCCACAACCGAATGGAGACGACGACCCACCAAATCTAAACCAGGGGGCACCTCTTTCCCTTTAACTCTCTCTCTATCTCTTCCTCTCTCTACCTATTTCTTCTTCTTCCTCTCTTTTTTTTACCACTTTCTTCATCAAAACCTTTTTTTATTTATTGTGTGGGTGTGTATTTTAAAAAAACCATAAAAACTAAAAAAACCAAAAAATAAAATCACTTAAGAAAATACAAAAAAAGAAGATCCAGGGTTACTCACCATCGTGTTTTGAAATTTTGTCCAAACCATTTTGGGGATTTAACAGACATGTTTTCATCTCAAAAATTTTTTATTATCATTATGACTTTGGATAAAGAATTTTGTGTCAAAACCAACACATTTTTAATGCTCAATTTTTGATTTGGAAAATGATTTTCCCCAACCGTGAGAAAATTTTTTTGCTTTCATGCCAAGGACACCTATGGAAATCTTTTCAAAATGTGTGTTTTCACCCCCATTTGTGAGTCTTGAGTTTGTGGACCTTCGAGCTTAATTTCCTACCTTAGTTTGTATTAATATGATAGAGGTATTTTCTGAATCACATGAGAATCACAATAGACAAATAGCCTCCCATTTCCCTTACATTAATCCTTCTTTTGAAATCCCCTTAAAGCATATGAAAACCTTTTCTTTGATAGCCACATTACAAGCCCAATACCTTATCCCACCCAATATCAACATGGATTTTCATTGCATAAGTTTTTGAAATTTAAGTGTGGGGGGGAATGGATTTCATTTTTGGGTATCATTTCCTTACTTTCTGGTGTGTTATCATATGCTTGAGGGAAAGCATAAATTTTAGTGTGGGGGGGAGGTTTTCATTCAGTGGTATTTGGGAATGTATTTTACAAATGATATTGAAAAGTGTTCAAAAAAAAATTCAAAAAATATCATCAAAATCAAAAAAAAAATCAAACAAAAAATAAAAAAATGGGTTGTGTCTTGGGTAGGTCAAAAATCACTCTTCCTCAACCTTTGATCTTGTTATAACTATTACAATTAGTGTCGTGAGGAGATCAATCATTGGTTGGGTTATGAGTGTGAGATCTTTTCTAAGTTCAACTTTCGAAAAAACAAAGAGAAAAAAAGGAGAAAAAAGAACACTTGCATTATATTCTTATTGGGAGAAGTTCTGTGTTTTGTAAATATTTCACCTTCTCATTACCTTCATATTTTCTTCCTCTATTGTGTCTTTCTTCACACAATCATTCCCTTGTAAATATGTGTTTTCATTTTCATCCGTGTTTTATTTCAAGAAAATGTGCATTGCTTTTTCTATGTTGTTATTTTAACCCTCTTCTTATCTTTTTTGGACATTATATTCCTACCATCCCCTAGCCACAGAAAAACTCCTTAAAAATACTTCTTGATTCTTGTGCACTTTGTATAGGGATTGTAAGCTGAAAGCTCTTTTCAAACTCTAAGATTTTTACTTTTGGTTGGTGAAAGAGTGAACCTCCACAAATAAATTTTATCATCTTGAGAGGTGTGAGTTTTGAGTGTCCACATTTTCCATTTCTAAATTTGAGCATGAAAAAAAATGAATTAGTTTTGAAATATTTTTTCTATAACAACTTGTGGTGGAATTAAAAATGGATGAGTGAAATAGTCTAAACCTCCCCTGATTGGAGAAAACAAAATTTTAAAATCTGTTGGTGAGTAAAAACGATTTTGTCATGTTTTTATATTTGTTGCACATGAGTACATGCACAAAGATAAGTGTGGGGGAGTTGATGTTATTAATATTTTCATGACTTATTATATTCCCTCTTTACTTATTTTATATGAAATGTGCATAATTTGTGTGAAATATTAATGTTTTAATATTAAGTAGAATTTTTGAGCATTTTTAGAAGTATTCCAATTGAGTCAGTTTAATGTTTTAATAATAACTATCACTATAATGATCCAAATTGTGTGGTTATTATTATGTAGGATTCTCCTTTCAATATAAAAGATTTCATTAGAAGGTGACATGAGCCAATTATACCATTTGAAGGGTCATATGGTCCTCACAGACAAGACCAAAAAATCTGTGAACAAACTGGACCAGCCTTGAAGATTGATTTTCTGGGCTCAATATAGAAGTCCAAAAACATTAAATCTGCACCATAATTCTGGGGACACTAAATTTCATCTTGGATAAAAATTTCAGGGCCCTAATCTAAGAAAAATGGGCCCAAATGAAGACTTAAAATCCAGTCCACCATTCCGTCCGAGAATTAAAATCAGAATAGTATTCATGACATATCACATGATGTAAGCATCAAATAGAGCTGAGATTTTTCGGTGTGAAAGGGGAGATACATGTGGCCGACTTTTTGAATAACCCATTCATATTTCAAGACATATTCATATTCCAAAACCCTTTCACATTCTGGACTTCAAAAAGACTGGATTGAAATGGACAGTTTTACTTTGTTTAATAAACCGGCCATAACTTTTGATCCTTAAGTACAAATGAATCCAAATTTTGAGAGTAGTCTTAAAACTTTATTATCTACAACTTTTAAGAAGTATATTTCTCTAGATTCGGCTTTATTGATATCCATATCTGCGAGCCAATTGGAGGTGTATTTCTAGAATGTAAACAGTCCACCACCTTGGGCTATAAATACACCCACTCATATCCTTTCAAAAGGGTTGGCATTTCAGAGAAAAGGAGGATTGATTGGATGTACCAAGGCCCTGAAAAAGGCTTTGGAGGATCTGAAAAGCTCAAGTTTTTACTTGATAATCCCTTCCTCCTCTCTTTGTTTTCATTTACTTTTTCATTTTTCTTCGTTGTAATTTTGCAAGTGTTTGTCTTTGTAATTCTGTTTTAATGAAATTTTCTTCTTCTTAATTTCTTATTCTCATCCACCTTATGTAGTTAAATATTAATGTTCTTATTGTAGATTAAATAAATCTGAAATCCATCATCTTATTTTACATTATTATTCAATAAAAATTCCATCTTTTTTTACTCTCATCATCGTTCGTGTGTGTGTTCGGCGGACAACTCTTTTCTTATCCATTTATTTTTATTCTCTTTGTAATTCATCACCTCAAACATAATACAACATATTACTAATAATTTAAATGGATGATTAAATATCTCATTGGGGTGAGTCAAAATTTAGGGATGTTAAGTGATTGAGAGTATTTGCTCGATGAGTATTCATTAATTTAACAATATGTATGTTGGACTTAATATGTCATGGATTAATGACATATTTTGTTTAGCATGTGGTTTCCATGGACTATTGGAACCATAAATACACTACCATAAACAATTAGTGATTGAGTTTATAATCCTAGTTAAGTTAAGGCTTGGATTAAAGCTTTAACACTTAGGAATTCTAACCGACATCAACTTGTGAAGTGAGTGTTAATTTAAATGCAATATAAAGAAGAGCTCAAGGATATCAAAAGATTAACTCCCTAATAACGAACTCACCCCAATCTTTATCAATTTGTTAAATCAAACAACATCCATAAATTATTTCATAAGCTCTGCAAACAAACCCCCCAATCAGAATACAATCAACTAAAAACAAACGACTATTACAAAGTATCATCGCTGAGGATTCAACCCAAGTGCTGCTATACACATTACCAGAGCACCGGAACTTTGACCGGTTGATAGGAGTTTCTAGAAATTTTTGAAGTACACGTCGTGTACTTTATAAGTACACGTTGTGTACCTTGATGCCGCTCGAATCCGTGTGCTGGCCATGTCATGAACATGCACACGACCATGTAGGGGTGACATGGAGGTCGCCTAAAGCGGAGTATGGAAAATATTAGTACATGCAGTGTACTTCAAAAGTACATGCTGTGTACTTTTTTTTCATTAAACGGATTGGGGCCGAGTCTTAACCCTAGAACCGTCTTCTTCTCCAGATTCTTTGACCGAGACCGTTCCGTATGGCCGCAAATCTTCTCCGCGCCCCCAAGCCTCCATCTGTTATTCAAATCGACCGCCGTTGATAGTGTTGGAATAACAAAAGTAAGCTCTTCCTTCTCCTAGAGCTTCGTTTTCCAATTCCTCATCTTTCTCAAGTTATTGTGGGTTGAGAGTTTTGGATTTTTTCTTATATATATGATGTTCCAAGGAGAATCAAGCTTGCAGGATCAAGTATATTGATCTCCTAAAGTCAAGGTAGGTGGTTTGTGCCTTTATGTAGAAAGTCTTTGAGTATTTTGTTCAAATTCCACTAATACCCTTGAACGAGGTATTGCGTTTTTCCTATTTTTCCCTTATTTATTTCATGATTTTATTATATATCTGAGTAGAGGTTGTTGTTTGTGAATAGAGTAATTTACTGTGCTTTGGATGTTTTTCCCATGCATGTTGCCTGTTATGACCGTTTGGTCTAGTTTTGATTGTTAGGATTTTTCCAGTTCCATGCCTATTTTGTAGGATGGTGTGACTGTTCTTCCATGATAAGATGCTGTAGAATTATAGCCAAGTTGTTCTTGAGGTTACTTTGGAAGTTATGCGTTGCGATACTTTCTGACTTTACACAAGGTTGTGAGAACCAAGTGTAGTAGACCACATGGAGAATGGACGTAAGGGCTTCTCCAAAGAGTCTTTAATTTACGATGCGAGACCACATGGGGAACTGACATTGAGTGCTTCCACAAAGTGTCTGTAGTTCCTCAACATGGGCTATAGGGGGAATGAGACGTTGAGTGCTTCCCCAAAGTGCCTTTAGTACGATACGAGAATATAGGGGGAATTGAATGTGAGTTCTTCCCCAGTGAGTCTATTCTTCATTAGCTAAACCAGAGGGGTGAGATTGTGTGTGCCTCCCAGAGGGTTTCTAGTACTTGTAGGTTGAACCATAGGGGTTAGGATATGAGAACTACCTAGAGGTTACCTGTTTTTTCTACTTTCTTGAGTGGCTGCTTTCTTGTTTGTAAATTATATGCTAGAACTGTGGATTGTTTTCTGTTGAGTACTTCCTGTTACTATTTACTGTACTTTTACCTACCATATATTCACTGACTGTTAAGAACAGATCTTTGGGTGGTTTCCTACTGGGAATTTGTCTCACACCCTGTTTGGGTTATGCTTTTAGTCCCAAATAGATTATATTGTTATAGGTATAGATAAGGGCAACCGCCCTTCTACTTCAGGTTCTTGATTGCGCTAGAGCGGGAGAGCATGGGACCAAGCCGAGGCTTGAGATGCTGAGGAGTCGTCTTATTTGTTTTTCTTTTGTAATTTGGTTTAGTACTGTTTTCATCATTGTGACTTGTTTGGATGATTTACTAGACATATATGTATCATGCATCATTTTCATATATATATGTGCTCCTGCTGTTTATCATATTTAGTCTTCCATTGTTCACTTGTGTATAGATTGTTTACTACTTCCATTATTGTTTATTATTTCTCTTTTCTGTTGTGTACTCTTCCAATGAGGGCATAGTTTCCCAACTATCACACCCAAGGCCCTCGCTGCTATTTGGCAGCCTCTGGCGTTTGGGGAAATGCACTTGTGGCCATGTGACTAACCGGGTACGGGGCGCTCTGGGTGGCTTCCGGAACTGGGGCATTACAAAGTGTTATCAGAGGGTTTCTTTTCTCTTGACATAGTATTTTGAACCTATATCTAGGGATAGGACAGAATAAGTACTTGGTAATGAGCTATGCCCGGGAGTAGCTAACCCGTGTACAAGGAAAATCCATACTACATTGTTTATTGTAATTTTACGAGTTTGCAATTTTACAGTTGATTTGATTTCACCATTGGGTGATTCACATGCTTTGTGATATTTCTGTTGTTGTTATTATGGTTCTATTTCTGTTGCAACCTATTGAGATTAGGGTATTCCATCTCATGCATCATATAGGCACTTGTTAGAAATCACATGTTGTGCATTCTTTCCATGCCATCTAGGATGCAGTAGCAATTGCATGTTGTTGTGATAGACTTTGTGTAGACTATGCATGCTGTTGTGATAGATGCTTTGATAGAATCTCTGCTGTTTGATAGGAAAATTGCTTGTGTAGTGCCTTTTCTAAGATGGATTCCAAACTTTGGTTCTTGAGGTGTTATGTTCCCTCATGGACCAGAATTTGGTGGATCATTGACCTGTTTACTTTGTTGGTAACTTATATAAGATTCCAAACTTTGATTTGCGGGGATTATGGGCCCTCACGGATCAGAATTTGGCACCTTAATGCTGGTTTTCTATGTTTTCTGGGCTCCAGATAAGTTTCTGAGGCTACTGTCCGAAAAAACCCAGAATACACAGCATGTACTTTATGAATACACGACGTGTAGTTTATAGCCGTGTTGTTGACTGTGCGAGTAGGGACACGGGGTTGTGAAAAAACTTATAGGAACATGCTGTATACTAGTTTAGCATGCTGTGTAGTATGAAATAGGTACCCTGACCGTGTCATGAAAAACACGGGCCGTGTTATCTTTTCACATACACACAGTGTCTGAATTGTACTTGTTGTGTCGTCTGATCTAGGTACCCGGCCATGTCACGAACAACACGGGTCGGTGTTACCCTTTCTCGTACACGCCGTGCCCATCTGGAACACAACATGTAGTTTTGGCCATGTGCCAGGTCGTGTTGCTAATAACAAGGTCCAGGTAAGGCTTGTCTAGTATATGCCATGTTTTCCTTGAACACGCCTTGTAGTTTTGTCTTAGAGGATCCATGTGGCTTAACCGTGTAGAAGGACCCGAGTAGGGAAGAGGATTCAAGTACACTCTGCATGTTAGGACAACACGCCGTGTATTTGGGGTGTTACATGACCATTTTAGGTAGAAGTACATACCCATGTGAATGACCTATGGGAACACGCTGTGTAGTCATGTTTTACATAACTTGAATGACTTATTTTCCCTATTCCTTCTTGTGCCTTCAGTTTTTCAGTCTTTTTAAATCTTGAATCTAAGGCGTGCTTTTGACCTTTCAGATCTATGGCACTGAGATGTCCTCCGGTTGTCCATCATTTGAAGGGCAGTGATCACACACCAAATATGGCTAATCAGGGACCTTCTACAGATCCTCCTGCTATGCCAGCCTTGGCACCAGTAGTTATACCAGTTTCAGCCGTTGATGCGCAGTTTAGGGAAGGCTTACTGAGGTTGATACAGACCTTACAGGGAGCTCTGCCTCCTACCTAGAATATGGCAGTCTTGACGCAGGTTTTCCAGCATCATCATCCTTTTACCTTCTTAGAGGAAGGAGGAACTCAGGATGCAGAGTCATGGATAGAAGTCATGATGACAATCATTGAGCATCTAGAGATACCTCCAGAGAGGCGGGTGAAGCTCACGATCTACATGCTCTGAGACTCCGCCAAGAGGTGGTGATACATGATCGCACAGGCAGGTCATCAACAAGTTATGGAGTGGGAGGAGTTTCAGCGCGTCTTTTACGACTACTTCTATCAGGATACCCTAAGGGCCGACTGAGCCCGAGAGTTCATGAGCCTAGAGCAGGGTACTCTTTATGTTAGGGAGAATTCCTCTCATTTCATCGAGCTTCAGCATTTCAAACCCCTCTAGGGCGGAGACGAGTTTTTCTTGGCAAGGAAGTTTGAGGATGGTCTCAGACGGGAGATCCTATCGTAGGTGAATATCTTTAGGTTGACTTCTATCGCTTCCATCATCAACCAGTCGCTGATTTCGGAGCACAATCTGAGAGATTATGAAGTTGAGAGCCTGTGAGGTTCCGCTTCCAGAGTTTGTGCTTCACTAGCTGACAGTAGGAAGCACCGTAGGGAGTCTACGCGTGGTGATTTGAGGTAGCGAGACGCATCTTTAGGTAGCCAGGTGGTATGCTACCAGTATGGAAGGGATGGGAATATGAGGCCGTAGTTCCAAAGAGACCCAGTGGTGTGCCGATCTTGTGGAAATATGGGTTACCTTCAGTGCTTCTATCAGGTTTTCTCACCTGTAGCTGGTGACAGGGGTTCTTCCATGACTTCTCATTCAGGAACAATGACATCTATTTCTTACCAGTCTGGGAACTTGAGTTCTTCTGGCCGTTCGGGCTGATGTGGAGGCCGAGGTCGTGGTGGTTAGTCACCAATATTTCAATGACAATAGGGTGGATCAGCTCAGAGCGGTCAGGCAGGGTCACAGGGCCATGGTACAGGTCAGGCTTTTGCAGTGGAGCAGACCCAACAAGAGCAGGATCTCGAACCCTCTACAGTTCGAGGTACGATCTTAGTAGCCTCAGTTTTATCTTATGATCTTTTCGATACTGGTGCTATGCATAACTTTATCTCTATTTCTGTTGTAGAGATCCTTGGGATCTGTATCTTTTCTTCTACCGACATGTTGACACTAGAAACACCGTTGGGGACTAGGATGACTAATGCACATCAGTGCAAGTAGTGCCCTCTAGAGTGGCTTGGTATCACTTTCTATGGGATCTCTATGTCCTATAGATGACAGACTATGATGTCATTCTCAAAATGAACTAGCTCATTCCCTTCCAGGTATTCATCGACTGTTATCACCGTAGGGTGAGTTTCATATCACTAGATGGTGGATCTTTTCTTTATAGAGGCTAGTGGGATGTCCAAGCGAGCAAATCAGGACCCGAACATCATGGGCTTGGAGGAGTTATAGCCCAGATTTCCAGTCTATATCTGGATGACCAGGGTACTTCATAGTTAGAATTTCCTCCAGTGGTGGATCGTTTTAGAGATGTCTTTCCAGAGGACTTTTCAGGTTTACCTCCAGAGCGTGAAGTAGACTTTTCTATTGAGCTCATACCAGGAGCGACACCAGCGTCCATTCCTCCTTATAGGATGGCTACACCTGAGTTGCAAGAGCACAATAAGCAGTTGGAGGAGTTGCAGGAAAAAGGGTTTCATCCAACCCAGTACTTCTCCTTAGGGTTGTCCTATTCTATTTGTGAAGAAGGTAGACAGTACCCTCAGGCTTTATGTGGATTATCAAAAGTTGAACCATATGACGGTCAAGAACCGATATCCCTTGCCAAGGATTGATGACCTCTTTGATTAGCTTCTAGGAGCTCGGGTGTTCTCAAAGATCAATTTGAGGTCCGGTTATCATCATTTGTGTGTTAGACCATACGATATACCTCTTACAGCTTTCCGGAGTAGGTATGGTCTATACGAGTATATGGTTATGTCGTTTGGTCTCACGAACGCGCCTACAGTTTTCATGGAACTGATGAACTGAGTTTTCCATCCATACCTAGACTCTTTTGTGGTGGTCTTCATGGAAGATATCTTGTTGTACTCTCAAAATCGACATGACCATGATACCCATCTTGAGATCGTTTTGATCACACTGAGGGAGCATCAGTTATATGCTAAGATCTCGAAATGACACTTTTGGGATGGATCAGATTTACTTTTTGGGTCATGTTATCTCAGAGACAGGAGTATCAGTAGACCCAGATAAAGTGAGAGCAGTAGTTTCCTGGGAGCAACCGAAGAATGTCTTTAAGGTGCGAAGTTTTCTAGGGCTGGATGGATACTACAAATTCTTCATATAGGACTTTTACCTCTTATCAGAACCACTGATGGGTCTAACCAAGAAGGGTGTGAAGTTCTTATGGTCATATTCTTTTGAGACAGCCTTTCAGGAGTTGAAAGGGAGGTTGACTTCAGCACCAATACTGGTCTTACTAGAGCTGAGAAAGATCTACACTGTTTACTGTGATGCTTTAGGTATCGGGCTGGGAGATGTGCTTATACAAGGAGATGGAGTCGTTGCGTATGGGTCTCGGCAGTTGAGGCCACATGAGAGGAACTACCCGATGCACAATATCGAGCTGGCAGCACTTGTTCATGACTTATTCTATTGGAGACATTATCTTCTGGGAGAGAACTTTGTGGTTTTCACCGACCGCAAGAGTCTCAAGTACATATTCACTCAGCGTGATCTGAATTTGAGACAACACAGGTAGGTTGAGTACCTGTAGTTCTTTGAATTTGAGCTTGACTATACACTAGGAAAGGGCAACACAGTGGCTGTTGCGTTGAGCAGGAGGACTCAGATACAAGCAGTTCATGAGGGCAATAGTGATGGGAAGCTTTTGGCTCTGTTCTATGAGATGCATCTGGAGGTACACAACAGACAGGGGAAGGATTTCCTTTTTTCTGTAGATGTTACCTCTACACATCTTGATCGAGTTCGAATGAGACAACTATTAGACTCAGAAGGCCTAGTCCTGCGGGAGAGTGTGTTAGGAGAGGACCCTCTTCCTGGATGGATATTAGGCGAAGATGAGATCTTGTGTTTCAAAGGATGCATATGGGTGCCAGCAGACATACACAAGGAGCTGATGTGGGACTTTCATTCCTCAGTTTCGGTAGTTCATCTTGGCGTCACCAAGATGTATCGTGATCTACACCGTCAGTATTGGTGGCCAGGTATGAAGAGGAATGTTGTTGGTTTTGTCATGAGGTGTTCCACTTGTCAGCAGGTGAAAGTGGAACATCAGCGACTAGAAGGTCCTTTATAGCAGTTACCCATTTCCGAGTGGAAGTGTAATGACGTCGTGATGGAATTCATGACCGGTTTGCTGAGATCTCCTCGAGGGAATGATGTTGTTTGGGTTGTCATCGATAGGCTTACGAAGGTTGCTCACTTCTTGCCGATCAAGGAGACATTAAGTGTTGACGAGCTGGGACAGTTGTACATCTGTGAGATTGTACGTCTGCATGGAGTTCCACACTCCATCGTTTCAGACAGGGATGCACGTTTTACTTCTCGGGTCTGGCTGGGGCTACAGAAAGCTTTGGGTACGCAGGTGCTTTTGAGTACAGCCTACCATCCTAAGACAGATGACCAGTCCGAGCGTACAATTCAGGTGCTTGAGGATATGCTCCAAGCTTGCATTATGGATTTTGGAGGTTCTTGGGAGAAGCATATACCTCTTGTGGAGTTCACATACAATAATAGTTTTCTAGCGACTATTCAGATAGCACCTTATGAGGCTTTGTATGACATACCAAGCCGATCACCTTTATGCTGGCTGGAGGCAGGAGAGATAGCTTTTCTAGGACCTCGTCTTGTTTAGGAGACCTATGAGTAGATAGAGTTACTTCAGAAGAGGATGGCTATGACACAGTCTCGTCAGAAGTCTTATGCTGATCAATGGAGATGACCTCTGGAGTTCAAGGTCGGGGATCAGGTTTTACTACATGTCGCACCAAGGTTGGGACACAAAAGGATTTAGAGATAGGGTAATCTTTCACCAAGGTACGTCAGACTGTTTGAGGTGTTGGAGAGAGATGGGCCGGTTTCCTATCGATTGTAGTTACCTCAGAGGTACCATTCTATGCATGACGTCTTCCATTTTTGTCAGCTCTGACGTTACTTTACTGACCAATCTCATGTCTTCCAACCTGAGGAGGTTGAGTTCGAAGCAGATGCATCATTTGAGGAGTATCCTATCCGGATTTTTGATCGTAATATGAAGGTTCTATATGGCCAGTCTTTTCCTCTTTTACGGGTGCTATGGCAGCATGAGCGAGTACAGAACGAGACTTGGGAGAGGGAGGCCGATATACGATCACAGTGGCTGAAGCTGTTCGAGGTTTCTTCTTCTATGCCTCGCTAGGGAAATTCAGGGATGAATTTCCTTAAGGGAGGAAGTTTGTAAGAAACCGAACCTTCTTTTCAGTTACGTTTTTCCTTTTTTTGGAGTTTTTGAGAAATGAGTAGTTTCTAGAAATTTTTAAAGTACACGCCGTGTACTTTATAAGTACACACCAACTACTTTGATGATGCTTGAAGCCGTGTTCTGGTCGTGTCATGACCATGCACACAACCATGTAGGGGTGACATGGAGGTCGCCTAAATCAAAGTACAGAAAAGCTTAGTACACATCATGTACTTCAAAAGTACACACTGCGTACTTTTTTTTCATTAAACAGACTTGGGTTACGTCTTAACCCTAGAACCGTCTTCTTCTCCAGATTCTTCGACCAAGAGCATTCCATATAGCCATAGATCTTCTTCAAGCCCCCAAGCCTCCATATGTTCTCCAAATCGACCGCTATCTATAACATTGGAACCGCAGCGGTAAGCTCTTCCTTCTCCTAGAGCTTCATTTTCCAATTCCTCCTCTTTCTTAAGTTATCATGGGTTGAGAATTTTAGACGTTTTCTTAGATCTATGACATTCCAAGGAGAATCAAGATTGGAGGTTCAAGTACATCGATCTCCAAACATCGAGGTAGGTGGTTTGTGCCTTTATGTAGAAAATCATTGAGTATTTTGTGCAAATTCCACCAATACCCTTGAATGGGGTATTGTGTGTTTCCTGTATTACCCTTGTTGATTTCCTGCTTTTCTTATATTACTGAGTAGAGGTTGTTGTTTGTGAATAGGGTAATTTACTCTGCTTTGGATTTTTTGCCCATTTATGTTGCCTGTTATGACCGTTTGGTCTAGTTTTGCCTCTTAGGCTTTTTCCAGTTCCATACCAAGTTTGTAGGATGTTGTGACTGTTCTTCCATGATGAGATGTTGTAGAATGATAGACAAGTAGTTCTTGAGGATACTTTGGCCGTTATGCGATGCGATACTTACTGACTTTATATAGGGCTATGAGAATCCAGTGTAGTAGAACATAGGGAGAATAGATGTAAGGGCTTCTCCAGAGTGTCTTTAATTTACGTTGCAAGACCACACGGGGAATTGATGTTGAGTGCCTCCTCAGAGTGTCTATAGTTCCTCAATGTGGGCCACATGGGGAATGAGACGTTGAGTGCTTCCCCAGAGTGTGTTCAGTACAATACTAGACTATAAGGGGAATTGACGGTGAATGCTTCCACAGAGAGTATATTCTTCTTTAGCTGAACCAGAGGGGTGAGACTGTGTGTGCCTCCTAGAGGGTTGCTAGTACTTGTAGGTTGAACCATAGGGGTTAGGCTATGAGAACTACCCAGAGGTTACCTGTTTGTTCTACTTTCTTGAGTGGATTATTTCTTATTTGTAAATTATATTCTAGAACTATGGATTGTTTTCTGCCAAGTACTTCCTGTTACTGTTTACTATTTACTTCACTTTTTCCTGCCATATATATTCACTGACTGTTAGGCACAGATCTTTGGGTGGTTGCCTATTGGGACATTTTCTTAAACCCTGTTTGGGTCATGCTTTTGGAGCCAAATAGATTATATTGTTGCAGGTATAGATAAGGGAAAGCTCCCTTCTACTTTAGGTTCTTAATTGCACTAGAGCAGGAGAGCGCGAGACCAAGTCAAAGCTTGCGATGCTGAGGAGTCATCTTATCAGTTTTTCTTTTTTACTTTGGTTTAGTACTATTTTCAGCATTGTGACTTGTTTGGATAATTTCCTAGAAATATATGTATCATGCATCATTTCCATATATATATGTTCTCCTACTGTTTATCATATTTAGTCTTCCACTATTCACTTGTGTATGGATTGTTTACTGCTTCCGTTATTGTTTATTATTTTCTTTTCCCCTGTGTACTCTACCAATGAGGGTATAGTTTCCACACTATCACACCCAAGGCCCTCACTTCTAGTCGACTGCCTCTGGAATTTGGGGAAATACGCTTGAGTCCATGTGACCAACTGGGTATGGGGTGCCTCTGGGTGGCTTCCAGAATTGGGGGGTTACATAATTCCCCGATAAGAAGATTAAAAAGTTCCATATGACTTATTTTGTACATTTACATCATGCAACCTCCCCCCTCCCAACCCTAGGGTGGCTCTTAGAAGACTTGGAGTGATTTTTTCTTCTCCTATCATTGTGAACCAAAGATATGCACCAAACCAGGTAAGTGGTTTCTCCCTAATTAGATCTCTTTCTCTCACGCTCCTCTTCCGAGATAAAATAAGAATATTTATCCAATGTTGGATCAGATCCAATGTCCATTTGATGTGTTAGTGAGAACGTTGGGCCCTTCCAGGGGGAGAGGATTATGGTAATCCCACATCGAAAGTGGAGGATCATGAAGAACCAATTTATAAGGTGGTGTGGATACCTCTCCTATCAAGATGCATTTCTTAGGGGATGCTTGAGGGCTAGAGCTAAGGGAAAGAAAAACCGTGTGGGTTGGGCCCAAAGCATAAAATATCATGATTGTGGGTTGGACCGAGCCGTTATAAATGGTATTAGAGATGGTTTCCATTTGATGTTCCAATAAGGATGTTGGGACATTCTATGGGGGATTATGGAAATCCCACATCGAAGGAGGAGGATCATGAATTGCCTCTTTATAAGGTGGTGTGGATACCTCCCTCATCATGAGGCCTTTACTTAGGGGATGCCTGAGGGCAAGATCCCAGGGAAATAAAAACCATGAGGGATAGTCCCAAAGCAGAAAATATCATGATAGTGGGTTGGTCTAGGTCATTATAATATACACCTTATAAAGTAATAAAGTTTCACTGAATTAATAAATTCCTCAATGAAAGGATATTGAGATGAATTCCCTTACATTGAGTTTGACTCATCATGTATGTTCTTTATCTTTTTGAATAATAAAATTAGATTAATTATTTACTTTCTTTATAACCTTTTTAATGCTTATTATTATTTTTATATCACTTATTATCATGTCATAACAATTATATAATTATTTCAGTTCACTTTGGACATTTTGATGACAATCGATACAAGAGTCCAAAATGACTTTGGTATGATGCCAATAGTCAAAGTGGTCATTATCCCATCATCTCCAGAATAATATTCATGAAATAATAATAACTTTTATATATAAATTATACCTTTAAATACATTAATTAAATATTGATATAAAAAATGAACCACATTACAATCATAGAGACGGTAACCCGTACGTTTTTTAAAAGGTTGGGGTCAAAGCCTCAATTTATTATTTAAAGAAAATACCTCTTTAGTGTGGGAAGAGGGAGACCCATTACATAGCCCAAAGGACCAAGGCTAGGTGGCCTAAATATAAAACTTGAAAGCCCATTTTGTTGGCCAAAAGGACTCCCTGGCGAATATTAATTCTATTGTACCTGCACTGCTATAGTACTTACTACAGTACCGCAACCTCTACAGTACCTACTACAGTACCTTGGCTACTATAGTGCTGCTGTTACTACAGTTTCATCATTGCTATAGTGCCCTACTATAGGACTTACTATAGTACTCAGAATTTTTTCCCTGCTCGGATTTGATCCTGGGTCTTTTGGATTCCAAGCAGAAGCCTGTACCACTGGGGTTCAAGCTCGTTGGTTGAAATGTGGGTTGCTAACACTGACTCCTAGTGGGGGGCCCCAACCAAGCCCAGGTGCGATCCACACTCCCTAGCTACGCAATGGATTTGAATTTCCCTATGCATAATACACATAGTGTCCGAGTCTAGTGGGACTCGAGCCTGCGCCAGTTCCCACAGAGAGTGATGGGTACAACTAGCGAGTACCACTCGGCTAACACCCCATGGGCATGGTAACCCATACATACGTGTGAGTAACATTCCATTGTTCAATGATCATTATGGAAAGAAGGTAAGTATTATTTTATCATTCCAAATTTATATTAATATAATTACTATCATATTAATAATTTAAATATAATTATATATATATATATATATTATACATGATGTGGTGATGAAAAATGAATCACATCGTTTCGTGGAGGTGATAGATCACACATACGCACGAACGACATTATCATTTTTATGTGCATGGAAAGGTAAGAACATATATGATATATTATTATTTAATAATGATAAATATTTCACAAATGTTATATATAAATATTAGTTCTATCATTATAACATATCTTCAGATACAGTGATGGAAAACAAATTATATCAGTTTGTGGTGGTGATAGTTTACATGTAGGCACAAATGATTAATTATTTTACCAGTTGATGGATTTAGATGATGATATTAACATAATAACATATCAGTATATTGAGGATAATATAGTTATTATCTCATAATGGTTGTAGAATATTTTATGTAAGGGGAAGAAGAAGTAAAATATAAATACATGATTAAAACAATACCTCTTATTCGGACGATCTTCTTTGATTAATACCTTACCACCTCTAAAGAGGGTGTTCTGCCTAAACCAAGGACTCTAGAATGTGAGAAGGGATTATAGTAAGGTATTTGGGTATATAATGGTCTTTTTATGTTTATTTAAATGAGAATAATCGGTTCCCTTTTACAGGAGAGGGGAGGGACACTCTTGGAATTCTTGAAAATATTAAATTAATATAAATTACTTTTCTATTCCAAATAAGTCCAAAGTGATATATTTAGAATATATTTTGATATTTGGGTTGAATAAAATTCATTAAATTAAAATTAGATAAGTTTTGACTATTTTTAGTCCTTATCTTTTTTTTCTAACCCACATTTAACCCTTTTAACTCTTACCATGATATCTTGTAATTTATACTTTGAGGGTTAATATAATTACTATAAAATGAAAAAAACCACTAAATGAGTAATTGATAAAAAATTTTGAATTATCAAAATCAATTGGTAAAAATTGATATTTTTTAAAAAAATTATATCATTTAATAAAATATTGTTTATTTTAAAATAGAATTAATGTTAATTTTGACACTATTCATTATTTGACTTTTTAAAAATATCATAACAACTCTATATCTTTTAAAACTTTATTAACTCATCCATAACATGTTAAAGTCATCCAATTTTTTTTGATGACATGAATTATATCAAATTATATTTATTTTAATATTTTAAATGTCATTTATTTGATTCTTTCATTAATTAAGCAATTACTACACCATCATTATGTCACCATTTAATTAAATTGTATTTCCTAAAAATTATAAATAGATTACCATGATGTAGTTAAACATTTTATATTTCAAAATAGTATTTTTAGTTGAACATATACCTCATATAACTACATATTAAAAATATTTTACTTGTTAAAAACAAGAGTGTGATGAAATTAACTTTTCTTTGAATATAATAATATAAATGTCACAATCACACCAATGTGGATTACAAAGGATATAACTTTGACCAAAATGTTATTTTGGATTAAAAACAATCATAAAATTAAATTATGAAAAGTGTTATGGTGATTTTATGTTAGTTATAATATTATTTTTACCCTTAATTACCCGGTTTATCCTTAACCCTGGTAATAAAAAATATTACTAAGGTTACTATTCATAATGTCAAAAACAGACCTATTTAAATAATTTATAACTTAAGATTCAAAATATGGAATCCATTTTTTCAAATTAAAAATATATAATTGGTATAAATTAATAAAAAATTAATCATGTTGACGAATGAGAAAATAAGTTTTTAAAGTAAAATGTTCAAAAGTTCAAAAAGTTTTTATATCTAAATTCAATGTGAAATTGATTACAAAGACCTTTATTGGATTAAATGATAAAAACATAATATAATTATATTTTAAAAAAAATTTAAAATATAATTTATCAATATAAATAAATTTGATGAAAAAGTAGTTTTCAATTAAAAATGTAATATTTTTTCACTATTCATCAAAACATGAAATAAATCAGAAAAATATAAAAAATTCAAAAAAAGTAAATTTTGGTACTCCAATTTCAAATAAAAGGTTTATTTTATAAAATAGTATTTATAAAATTGAAACAAACTAGTTTTAAAATGTGTGTGTCATCAAAAGGCGACAAAATTGTCTTTTTTGAAAAATATTTCTTTTATGCATAAAATTGAATTTGTTCTTATATAAATTCTAGAAAACACATAAGATGAATGTTAAAAATTAAATTAAATATTATATATATATATCATTAATATAATCTAATAAGAGTGATTTATTAATTTATCAGTATAAAACTCACTTGTGCACATTTTAATAGTTTTTCAAAAAAAAACATTTTCTTTTATTTTAAAAGGGTTCTTCATTCATTTATAATCATTTTTTTACCAAATAATTAATTATATATACATATGTAAACCATATTTTCATAATTCATTTAATACTATTCATTTATTCTTTTCTAAAAACTAGGTTTTAACGGTAACATTTAAATATTATTTAGTTTGTTTAAGCTCGATGTGGCATATCATGTATGCTATTGAACATATAGTTTACTTTAAAAAACTCAAGATTTTAAATTCTCCCCCATTTAATAAATTTAATACTCATAATTTGAACTTGGGATCAAAAAATAAGGGTTTGAATTTTCAAAATATCTTTATTCAAATCCCATATAGGAAACAGGGTCAATGAAACTTCCACTTTAAAATAATGGGTAGTACAAAGGTCACGTGAGACGACACATACTGAAGTTTCATGTTGGAAAACCTGGACATGGAAGAGAAAACTGAATATCAATATCTAATGGAGAGTTATAGAAAACATGGTCATTAGAAAGTTAAAAATCACAAAACCATAAATTTGTGATGGGTTAAATGGATATTGATTTGTTAGTAAGAGAAGTAAACAAGAAATTTTTTTGTTTCAAAATAATTTTCATAGATTTGAGGAATTATTTTACTATTTAGACTATGAATATAAGGAAATATAATTTATTTACAGGTATAGTTCCATCCATTAATCAAATTCCACCCGAAACTCATCTTTTTCTCCAAAAGATGAGCATTTAAGAGGAAATTTTCACTCCTAAAGCACTAAAATTAACTTCTAGAGAATCAAATAATCCAAAAAGATTAACTATCAATTTATACTATCATGAAACATTAACCAAAACAAAAACAGTTAGGATAAAATAATGTAATTCCCCCAAAATAAAAAACTTTTAAAAGAAGAAAGACTACTTTTAATCTCCAAAGTTAAACAGTAATACTGTATCTTCAATATAGACCATTAAAAAAATAACCATCCTTAAAATTCATCAAAAAAATCTAAACTAAGATTGAAACCCAAAATTCATAAGGATTTGATAACATACTCTTCCAAGATAAATTCTAGCATTTATCTTAAAATAACATAAATCATTGTTAATATCTCATATCAAAAAATGTAATTTCTTAAATCACATACTATCCAAGATATGATAATTATTTCCCTAAATAACCTGAATCAACATAAGTCTACAATAAAGTCATATATTCTTACAAAATAAAATTCGACCATTAATTCTTAAATAAAATCCAATAGTATTATGTTTACCTCAATCAAAAAGGGTTCTTAAAATAGTAAACATCTTCTGAAAAAAAACATTAACCACTTAATCACCAAATCATTTTACAATCCCATTGTTATTTATTCGATAATATATATGTTCAAAAAATCAACTTATTCTTCATCCATAAAATCATTTAAATAAAATGAAAAATCCATACTAACTAGGACTTTACGTAGGCCAGGGGTAGGCGATGCACCCTTGTCGCCATTCAGTTGCGGGTTCAATTCCTATGGGTTGTCCTTTTTCTAAAACTATATATATATATAACCCTTATAAAAATCTATAAATTTAAGAAACATTATAAAAAATAACGTTAATATGATTTATCTCACAACTTTTCATTTTTTATCCCAAAATGTAATAACTCCTAATTACCTCCAAAATGAATGTCTCTAAAAATACCATTAGTCACCTTAAAATTTCATAACTTAAAGTCTCAAAAAATGGGTTTATAAGACATTGAACTTATAATCAACCAAAAAAGTATAAAATCATGATGATATCCAATAATCTTAAGAAAACATCATAATCTCAAAAGTTGTCTAAAATATCCTTTGATGCTAATTGTAAGGACCCGACCTTAAACATTACATATTCTAGTGTTTTTTAATTAGAATTCACATTTGATGGCCTTTTCAGTTTAGAGTTTTATAGAATAAGGAAAAACTCTTACAAAGTAAACTAATATATTACAAGTGGACATTTATACTCAGTATCTATTTCTTTTATAATATTAAACTTTTAAAATAAAACATGATTTCTTTTTCATGAAACATATTTGTAACTTTGAACTGGACTTCCTTATTTCTCTTACCCATCCTTATACCCTGTGAAAAACATTTTAACAACTTGTGATGAGAACATAAGATCAGTAAGGGATAATGAAAGAAAAGAAACTGTTAGTTTAGTAAAAACATGGAAAATCATATAACTTTTACCTTTATCTTCAAATTTCGATGATAATATGAAATAAAATATTTTCACATGAAAAACAAACACACATTTTTCTCAAATAAAATCATTAAAACCCATAGCATGAAATTAAAAATCATTTAGGTGACTTAGAGCATCATATATATATAACCCTTTCAAAACCCTTTCAATTAGAATAACCTTAAGGTTGAATTCCATATAATATATTACAGGCTTACCTGGTACTATCTGGGTCATCCCATGTTAAGCTATAATGGGTTTTCTTAGTGCTATCTAGGCCACCCCATGTTAAGCTATAATGGGATTTCATGTCACTATCTGGACCACCCCTGTATAATCCATATTAGGATCACACTTTTACTATAATTATCAAGTACTTTATCATTAATAAAACACTTTCATCATAAAATCCTTTGAAAACTCTTTTAATCCCATATGAAAACACTTTCAGATAAAAAATACCTTTTTTTTTCAAAAACCCATTTTCAATACCAAAACACCCTTTTCATTGAAAACCCATTTTCAATACCAAAATAAATAAAAATATGATTTTTTTTCATTTAAGGAAACATGAAATATTTAAAATTAATATTATAATAACATAATGTCCATGGTGGGGGAAAAGTCTTTATCACTGTATATGTTAAGAATATAACATTCTGTTTGTTGTTTGTCAAAACGTTCCGTATAAAAACACAAAAAAAAATTCCTTTTTGAAAAAATTTGAATGAAATTAAAAATATAAATAATTCTTTTTATAATCATTTTATATCCATATAAATAAATATTTCAATTAATATCAAGAATATTTACATGGAGAAAAATATTTGATAATTAAATCTTTAAACATTCAAAGTGTCTCACACCACTTTGAACATTTAAATCATAATATTCATGAAAGAATAAATTTAACAAAGAATTAAATAACATTAATAGAGATAAAATATAGATATTAAATTTTATATTATATTTATATAAATCTTATAAAATAATAAAGTTGCATAACATCAAGAAATGCCTCAATAAAAGGTGATATATAGGAAATCCATTACCTTAAGTTCGACTCACTACGTATGTTATTTATATTCCAGAATAATAAACTTAGGATAATTATTTACATTATTTAGAACCTTTTTAAAGATTATTATTCCTTTTATATCACATATTATAATGTTATAAAAATTACTTAATTATTTAAGTTCACGTTGGATGTTTTGATGATATTCTGTATAAGAGTCCAAAATGACTTTGGTATGATGTCAATAGTCAAAGTGGTCATTATTACATCATATATAGAATAATATTAATAAAATAATAATAAGTTATATATATAAATTATACTTTTAAATCCATTCATTAAATAAGTATATGAAAAATGAACTATGTTACAATCATGGAGATAGTAAGTCGTACGTACACATGTGTAATGTTTCCAATTTTCAATGATCGTTATGAAAAGAAGGTAAGTGTTATTTTATATTTATAGAATGATATTAATATAATTAATATCTTATTAATCATTTAAATATAATTATATATATATCATCCATGTGATTTGGAGATTAAAAACGAATCATATCATTTCGTGGAGGTGATAGTTCACACGTACTCACGAACAACGTTATTATTTTTATGTGTGTGGAAAGGTAAGAAATTATATTATATATTATTATTTAATAATGATAAATATTTCATGAATATAATATATAAATATTAATTCCATAAATATAACCCGTCTTGAGATATGATGATGGAAAAAAAATTATATCGGTTCATGGAGGTGATAGTTCACACATACACATGAACAATTAATTCCTTTACCATTTGATGGAATCACATATGGATTTAGGTGATGATATTAACATAATAAAATATAATTAAATTTAGGATAATATTTTTATTTTATCATCATGTTTGGAGAATATTTTAAGGAAGTGGAAGAAGAAATAAAATGGAAATTCATGATTAAAACAATACCTCTTCTTCAGACAATATTATTTGATTAACACTTTAACACCTCTATAGTGGGTGTTATGCCTAAAATAAGGCCTCTAGAATGTGGGGAGGGATTCTAGGAATGGATTTAGATAGAAATTGGCAAAAAAAAAATAGTTTTTAAGTGTATATAAATGGGAATAATTGGTTCCCTTTTATAGGAGAGGGGAGGGGCACTCTTGAAATTCTTGAAAATATTAAATTAATATAAATTATGTTTCCATTAAAAATGGCTCTAATGTGATTTATTAATAATATATGATGATTTTTAGTCGAATAAAATTCATAAAATAAAAATTATATATAATTTACTATTTTTTAATCTTTATCTTTTTATTTTAACCCTTATTTAACCCTTTTAACTCTTACCATGATATCATTTAATTTAAACTTTGTGGGTTAATATAATTATTAAAAATAAGTCATTTATCCCAAAATGACCACTAAATGAGTCATTTATGACATGTTATGATTTATTCCAATATTTTGGCTAAAATTGAATTTTTTAGAAATTTTATAACATTTAATAAAATATTATTTATTTTAAAATATCATTATTGTCAATTTTTACACTATTCATTATTTTACTTTTTAAACATATCATAAAACTTGATATATTTGATAAAAAATCAATTAAATAATCCCTAACATGTAAAACTATTTTTAAAAATTTGTGGATGACATCATTTATATCAAATTATATTAATTTTAATGTTTTTAATATCATTTATTTGATTCTTTCATTAATTAAGATATTTTTATATCATCCTTTTGTCACAATTTCATTTAATTATTCCTTTCCTAAAAATTGTAAATAAATTAACATAATTTAGGTAAATATTTTATCTTTACAAATAGTATTTTTAGTCAAACATATCCACTATATAACCCCTTATGGAAAATATTTTATCTATTAAAAACAATAGTGTGACAAAATTAAATTTTATTTGAATATAATAATATAAATGTCATACTCACACTAAAGTGGCTTCTAGAGGATATAAATTTTACCTAAAGATTATTTTTGATGAAACACACTCATACAATAAAATTAGGATAAGTGTTAGGGTAATTTTATGTTAGTTATAATATTATTTTTACCCTTAATTACCAGATTCACTCTTAACTGTGGTAATAAAAAATATTACTAAAGTTACTATTCATAATGTCCAAAAATAAAAGGGGCCTATTTTGAAAATTTGGAACTTATGATTTAAAATATGGAATCCATTTTTTGAAATTTAAAAAATATAATTGGAATATATTAATTGAAAATTAATCCTATTTACAGAACAAGAAAACAGGTTATTAAAAAAACGTTCAAAAGTTTATAAAGTTTTTGTATCCAATTTTACTGTGAAATTAATTACAAGGACCTTAATTAGATAAAATGATAAAATTTTTATCTAATTATACTTCAAAACCATTCAAAAATATAATTTAATATTATAAAAAAATTTGATGAAAACGTAGATTTCAATTAAAAATGCAATATTTTTTTCACTATTCATCAAAATATAAAACTTATGAGAAAAATACCAAAAATTAAACCAAAGTAAATTTTGATACATATATTTAAAATAAGAGATTTATTTTTTACAATTTAATTTATAAAAGTGACAAAAACTAGATTTAAAACATGTATGTCATCAAAAGGAAAAAAACTACATTTTTTGAAAAATACTCCTTTTATGCATAAAATTGAATTTATTCTAATATCATGTATAGAAAACACATAAGTTTAATGTTAAAAATAAAATTAAATATATTATATATATATATTTAATTATTAGAATACAACAAGAGTGATTTATTAATTTATCAGTATAAAACACACTTGTTCACATTTAAATAGTTTTTCAGAAAAACATTTCCTTTTATTTTAAAAAGGGTTTTGCATTAATTTATAATTATTTTTTTATAAAATTTTAATTATATATACATGTGTAAACCATATTTTCATAATTCATTTAATGTTGTTCATTCCCACCATTCTAAAAAATATTTTTTAATGATAACATTTAAATATTATTTAGCTGTCCATTTAAGATCAATATTGCGTATCATGTACACTATCGATCATAAATTTTCATTTAAAAAACATGGGATATTATAATTAGGGTGGATGGATACAACCTGGAAGTTAAAAGTATAAGAATAAAAAATTTATTACCACATGGTGGAATACATTACCAATTATTTCCTTCAAACAAACTACAAACATTTATTAAAACAAAACAAATAAAAAACTATGAAATAAATGAAAACAAAGTAAATCTTGGGATAACCCCCCCAAAGAGTGTTGTATTTTGGATGCCTACAATTGTACAACCATTATTTTTTCATCAATTTGATTATGGATGTGGTTTCTTTCTTATAAACCACCACATGTGCTTCTTCCTAGTGTATTTCTTCTCAAACTAGTTTATCATACCAAGAAAAATATCTTTTACTTCAAGGACCTCTTAATCTATGTTATAATATGTCTCAATAGAAGGATAAAACACTTCCTCTTCAGTTTTATCCTCTAGATATTTTGGCCTGAAAAAAATCATCTTTAAATCTCATTAGGAAATCACAAAGTTTAGCTTACTCTTTAAAATCTTTATAGGGAAAGACACATTAAAAAATAGGCTCATTGATGTCAAAATGAAATAAAAAAATAGCCTCTTGCACAAAGTAATTATCCCAAGATAATGAACTAGGAGATGTTCTTCAATGAAATAAGGTGATATTCGAAAAAAATTCCAAGGATGGAGTAACAAAATTTTCCTCCTCCAAATGCTCATTAAAATAAAACACATCAATAATTGAATCTTCTATGGAAAATAAGAGGGTATATTTAACTAGTTTAACTTGGTCAACAGTGGAAAAATAATTAGAAAATTCAGTATAAAAAAATTTATTCCAATGAAATATAGGAATTATTTGATTATCCAAAGAAAATCCAGCTTCTTCAATTTCAACATCCCTTATAATATTTGTAAATAGGGGTATAAATGGATTAGTTTTCAATAATAGACTAAAGAAGAGGGTTATTGAGTTCATTATGAAATGATTCTTGAATATTTGAAATTAGTTTAGATTCATATTCCACTTGTATCTCAACCGCAACAACATAATTGTCTGACCTAGTTGGGAATTCATTATACATAGGATTGTTTGAAAATTTTCAAAGAAATAAAACTCAACCTACATAAAAAAAACTCCACAAATAAAAAAATCACAAAAATCTTTTTTTATAACTATATGTATAATTTCTACTTAAAGATTAAAAATTCATGATGAAACTCAAGGATTTTAATAGGGTGACCACATGACCTTAATTATAATTATATAGATTCAATTTTTATAAGTATTTATTGAGAAATTGATATAATTTAATCTCTACCAAAATTGGTCTTAAGTTCACAATTTTCAGTTTTTTAACTTGATATCCCAGGATTTAATCCATTGGAAATTATTTTTAACAAAATTATCAAACTAATTAGCTATTGAAACCATTTTATCATAGAGGAACCTTAAACTAACTATTAAACGAATATCCTTCATTTCATAATTTTCAATAAAGAGTTTTATAAACGATTTTTTTTCATTGAAGTGAAAACAGAATTTTTTTTAACAAATTTTTTTAGTAAATTTGTTTAATGTTTTTTGTTGCTGATTTTTTTTGTATTTTTATATATTCATATTTTTTTGAATGTTTTTTATTGTATACACATTCCTTCCCCATTAAAAAACCAAAATTTGATCATGAATTCATTAAGAAAGTGACAAATTAATTATTTTAAAACCTATATACTACTAAAAAATAAGAAAGTATAAGTATCATTTCCATAAAGAAGGATAAAAGGAACATACGACCAAAAAAATCAAAAATAAACAAAAGAAAACAATCCAAAATAGTGAAAATGATGATGATATGGTAGAAAAGAAACAAGAGAGAAGAGAGAGAGAGACTGGATATAGATGAATTTAAGGGGAATCATTCAATCCTTAACTGATTAAAAATGATTTTCTTTGACTAAGATCAATTAACACAATTGGGATAATGAATAAAATGATGGTGTATAGAATTTCTTAACTGTTGTTCAAGTATTCTATATAGTACATTGAACTTTTCTAAAAAATTACCAGTAAATCAAATCCAGGAAAAAATATGTTAAATGATGGAAAGGAGATACATAATCCTTTTCTAATTTTTAATAATTCAGATGATAATCAAAGCAAAAGGATTCACTACCTTCTCCTATCAGTACTTGAATAGTGTGATAAAAAATCAAATCATGAATTAAAAATAAGCGCATTTTATAGAAAAATTCACTGGAATGATTATGAAAACTAAATCAATATATTGAAATTTATCATTTCATAACAATATGAACCCCCTAAAAATTATTATGTTTGCAATATTTACAGTATTAGAAAAAATAATATGTTAAATTAAATACATTTCGAAATAGGTCAACAAGAAGAGGAGAATGAGAAAGGAATATTATCTGTCAAGATTTTCTTCTTCCTAAAGCTTTAACTCCTACAACTGAGTCGAGAATGTTTCTTTTTTTTTCTAGATCTCTCTCCAGAATTAGCTCTCTACCATATTATCTCATCTCCATTTTTGTGTCATAAATTGTGTTATATATCCCCCAAAAAGATTATTTTATTTTCAAACCATCATTATAGCCTCTAAAACTTATTTTCATGACAAACACATGAGTATGTAAACTCATAGACCTTGAGTCGCAATCTCTATCACTCCAACACTCTATCTCTTCAATAGGTTTTGACAGTGCATAGGAAATTAATAATTAATTTGGCCACCCTCATTCTATGTGACATCATAAAAAAGGATCCTAGAAATTATAAGGTTTATATGAATTCAAAAACCCCCATAATATTTTTAACAACCAAATACTTTACAATATTATCCTTTTAGAATAAATTAAATTTTATTGATAGATTTCTTTATACACAACACCAAGTTAAGATAATTCAACACATAACATTTAGATTAAATTTTTTTAAATTAATCAATATGATTATATTTCTCTATGTGGAACCCCAAATTTAGCTTTCATTACATGAAACAATGAATTTCTTCAATGGCTTACGTTACACGCAAGACCGAGTTTTACAGAATACTCTTAATATTATTATTTAAGATGATGATTACCTCCATTCCGTTAAATTAGAATTTATGAATATAATTAACTAAATTATAAAATTATATGTTTTACACAAATAAAAAAATTAATTAATTGGTTGTTAATTAATTATAAATGAAAATAAAAACCAATTGAATGTAAAGGAAATGTTTTTATAAAGAAAGTATTTTTATGCACCAAAAAGAGTTTTGTCATAATAAATTAAACTAATTGATATTAGTGAATGATATTAATGAAATATATATATATATATATATATTAATAAATCAATTATTTTTAAATTAATACAATGATTTTTATAGTCATAGGATAAGAAAAAAAATCCAATTTTATGCATAAAACCTATATTTTTCTAAAGATTGTTTTTAGCCTTTTAATAGAGAACCTATTTTAAAAAAAATTTATAAATTTATAAATTTTATATGTTAGAATAAATTTAATTTGTGAAATATTAATTTCAAAATTATTTTAGGGATAAATTTTGGTATTTTTCAATGAAGTTTTATTTTTGATGAATAGTGATAAATACTGAAATTTAATTGAAAATTGCATTTAAATAATTTATACGGATAAATTATATTTTTAATCAGTTTTAATGTTAAATTATATTAATTATACGTATATTAATACAATTTATTTCATTATAATCAATTTCATTTTGAATTTGGATATAAAAAAATTTCAAGCTTTTGAACATTTTCACTTTAATAATCGGCTTTATCGTCCCATTTGTGGGATTAATTTTAAATTATTTTTTTTCCAATTTTGTGATTATAATTTGGAAAAATCGATTAAATATTTGGAATAATAATAATTTATAATTTATAATAATATCAACTTAGTTTTTTAGAAAAAATATTATTGAAAGCAATTAAAATTAATTACAATGATTAAGAGAAAAACTAGCTTAATAAGGGACAAAACCTTAAAATTAAGGGCCAAAATTACCTAGAAACATATCCAAAACCTATTGGATGGAAATATTTATACAATATCATACCTTTCCTATAATTTTTTTTATTATTGGATCCATATGACATGTAAAAAACATGGGTGGAATTCCATCTTTCAAAAATATACTTGAATGTCACTCCGCCTCCACTATAAAAAGGCACTCACCCATACCACTTATTAATGAATATAAAGAAATTTATTAATTCCAAAACCTGAAAAAATAATCTCCCAACATCCCTATCCTCATAATATAAGCCTCATTGGGCTCATAAATCTAACCAAGTAAGTATTTTGGTTTAAACCAAAAGGAGTTTCCTAAAAAAGAGGTAACGTTCTTCAATGAGAAATTTTGTTTTGTTTCTTTCTCCACCACTTATATTGGTCTTATATCATGATAATATAATAAAATAATTATATTCAATAAAATTATATTTTTTTATGTAAATTTTATTAGCTAAAATCTCACAAAATTCCTTCAAATGGGATACACAATCATCATTTATGTGTATAGTGGACTACCACCTCACGAACCGATGTCCTGTGTTCTTTCATTACCACCTTTAACGGTTGGGAATAATGATGTATTTATAGTTTATATATGATAAATATGATATTTATAATTTATTTATTCTTCTTTAACTCTTGTATAATACATACCTTCATGCATTCCATTTTGTGGGAATATGATATCTTTGTTTGTGGATGTGTGGAGTACCGCCTCCTCCAAGCGATTTGATTCGTTCACGCTATACATGAAATTTATATGGTATGTTTTTAATAAAAATATGTAATATATAATATAAAAATATTATAATTTAATTATAATATACATATACATTATTTACTTTTCATCCATTTAAATATGACAAAAAATGGAAGCAGTGTTCATGCGTACGTACGACCTACCGTCTCTATGAACAGTGCATTCCATTTCCTATCTCCAAATTTTATGGTTTATACTAAATAAATATATAAAAAATATATATGATATTTAAAACATGTTTTAAATTATTTATATGAATAAATAATGATATAATTAATAATAAAAAAATTACAAGTCAGAATATACTTAAAAAACAAGGAAATTAACATTCGAAATGATGAAAATGATAAAATATTATTAATGAACGGGTTATAATATGTTATAGAAGTATTATATATGATATAATAAATATTAGTATGGTTATGTAATAATTTAACATATTAAAAACCATTCTACAATATTTTAATTGGAATTCAACCAAAATTAAGTGTAAGGTAAGGGGATTTCTCATCTCATTTTTATTTCTGTGAGATATATCCTATATTCACCAATTGTTTTTATTTTTTATTATATATAATTAAAATTAATGTATTATATGATTATTATACTTAAATTTATGGTTATTTACGTATCTAATTTATTATCTACCTTTTATGGGGTTTATGTTTCCAACATTAGCAAATCAGTAAGGGATTTCGTCTCAATTTACATTTTATTGAGACTTATTTGTTATTATGCACCAATTCACTTAACTATGATGTATATACTTCAGAATTTTCATTTAATATAAATATTAACTCATGAGTCATGGTAATTTATGTTTCAACTTGAATTATCTCATCCAAGGGGCTTTGAGTTTAAAATTACAAAGTGGTATAAGTTATCTTTACAATCTCACTTGCTTTTGTGATTGTTAACTTTCTCTTGAAACAATAACTTAATTTTGATATTTTTTCTTATTATACATTAAATTTATATCAAATTACCATATTATTATGTTATTAATATTATTACTTCCTAAATCGTATTACATTTTTACATTTGGTGTTTACTTTGAATGTTATTTGATTATCTGTGGAAATTTGAACAAATCTGTATCTTTTATTCATTACAGATATTTAATGACAAGGAATATTTTTTATCAATTAAAATGATTATTTGAAAGATAATAAATTATCTAGAATGTTAAAACATGGGTTGGGGACTAGTTAAAGTAAGCACCTCGATGCATCAGTAGTCTCATGAGATGAAAGCAGTTGGCCACAAACCCTTTGTATCTGTAACCAAGCACATTCTAAACTGTCTTGTAAAATGTCTTAACAGTAGTATGATAAAATGTCCAATGAAAGGTATTTAAGGAAAATTTTCCATGTACTTGGGAAACATGGTTTCTAATAATTAATAATTTCCTTCATTTATATTCAGTTACAATTATCCATGATATTTTCACTATGACAAAATCTATAGATGCATTTCATTATCAATTTATAGATTAAATGGTATGTGTTTGAAATTATTTAACTTTCCATATTTATTATTACTTATCTTATCATGATAGTCAAGTTATTTAAATCGAATTTATTTTCATATATTTACCTTTCCATATTTTTTACGCACTTCCTTCTCAGTTTTTTGATTACATGGCATGTGTGTTCAGATATTTACCTTGAAATAATGATTATTATTGGTGATTCGTTATTTATTATGCTATACTTAAACCTTACTAATAATTTGAGCTCAACCTTATTTTGTTTCTTTTCCCTTAGACTCCATGAAGTTTACTAAAAAATATATGCATGGATATTACAGATGGAATAAAGTTATGATAAAAAAATTATGTTGTAATTAGTGTATTCAAAAATATTATGTAAGAATCATGTATATATCTATTTTACAAAGACTACTATACTAATCAGTCCTTTATGATTTTATTTATTTTAATAATTCTAATTTAATGGTAGTAGACACTGGCTCTGGGATTATTAGGGACAGGTCATTATAGTTGGTATCAAAGGAAGATTAGTAGAAACCCTGGGAACTAGATTTAGAAAAACATATATTATGGAATCAAACCCTAAGTTATACTTTGAGGATAAGTATAGAAGAAGATCCTAATGAAACCATGTTTATGATTATTATATTATATATATATATATATATATTAATTTTTCAATTTATGTTAAGTATTTCACTCATTTTGGGATTAAATATTATGTTATATAATGTAATGATCTAATCTAGGGTATTATATTATTTAGAAATGGAATCTAGAAGGAATAATGGTATCAATACTCATAACCATTGTATATATTAACCAATTGAAAAATCTAATATAGCTATTATTGGAACTAATAATGTTATGGATATATTAGGAAAACTTAATCATGTTATGACCAATAACCTTGCTTGAATGAAGAAAGCTATTCTACAGTGAGATTCTTCAATGTTGGATCGCTTTATGAGACAGATGCCCCTATCATTTATTATGTCTACTAATATAATTGTAGCTGAGTAATGTATTAAGTATCTAGAGAAGATATTTATGGCCTTGTAATGTGGTGAAAAGGAAAATGTTATACTTTTAGAGTATTTTCTCAATGGAGATAATGATCAATGGTGGTCATTAATCTAGAATACCAGGGAGGAAGAAGAAATAAAACACATGGAATAGAAATATCTTAAGGGGATGTTCTTTAATAAATATTTAACCCATGAGAAATAAATTGAAATGAACAGAATGTTCCTTAGCTCAAAGAAAAAGGAATAATAAAGTATCACAGATTATGAAGCTACCCTTACATGGTTATCTAGAAATGTTATGGACTACAAACACAACACAGAGTGAAAGATTAATCACTATTCTAAAGGAATTATTCCATGTATCTGAAGGGAGTTGGTCTCTCAAACCTTTTATTTATACGATGAAATAATATTGTTTTTTATCAAGACTGAGAAATAATTTTCCAAGTCTTATGTATTCAAAGGGAAGTATGAGAAGAAGAGAAAAGAAGATAAAATAATAGATAAAGTGAAGAAGGAAATGAAGGATTTTCCCACATGTGATAACTATAGAAGGAATCACCCTAGTAAATTCTTGAAGGGATTGGGAGTCTTTTATATGTGAAGATAGAAGGTACACCAGGAAAAATAATGCAAAGGGAAGAAAGAAAATATTGATATTCATTGTTTCAAATTTAAGGGTATGGGGAACTGTTATAACTAATTCCCCAAGCATCAAATGGATCTACTATAGAATAGGTCAAGGGGAGAAGGAAAATCTTATGATATTGATACATATAAAGTGTAATGATTAATATTATTTTGTATTTGTATCCAAGAAATATGTTGTAAGAGAATTCTATTGATGATTTTATGAAATATATAAGGATCATATTGTAGTCTCGTTATATATTTGAAATCATGTGTTAAATGGTACCAATGAATAAGAAAAATGATTTAGTGACAAGTTGAGATTCTTGGAAATCATATGATCGATGGAAATAAAACACTTAACATGTTCCTGATGTAAAGATAATGATTTTTGGATAAAGATATGATTGATATGGATAAAGTAAATTGGGTATTACTAAATAACTTGGAACTGATTAATGATTTATTGACAATGTGGTTTTTTTATCATTTATGGAGTTTGAAACATTTTCCGATTTAAGGAATATATCCAATAATCTAGTTCTATTTAAGTAATAAGGAATCATTCATGTTTTTAATAAGGTTTTATGTTAATTCAAGTTATTATGATGTTTTAAGAGAAAAAAGATAAAGGTGTTCACATGTTAAGTATGTGTTGATTAAAGAGATTATTCATGTTTATTGAAGACTAATGATAAGTTCATTTTTGGAAATTCAGTGACCTTCTTTATAAAATTTTGGATCATAATATTTTGGAAGGGTTATAAGGTTATCGATTCATGAAATGGTTTAAGTTGGTCATTGGATGAGGGTGTAGAGGTTACTGTATTACTTCACTAAATGATGTAGCATGTGCTAATAATTAAAATAGAAATAGTTCAAGGAATAACCAACGGACTAGATTGTGTTTATGAAATATAAATGTATATTTACTTATATTATTAGAGAGATAAAGAATTCCTAAAATCTAAGAAAAATAGTTTTGAAATAAAAATGTTGTCTTATTAGAATTATTTTTTATGTTATCAATGAACTTTTTCATAAATTTGGTTTAAGGATTTGTGATAATCAAATTTAAGCCTAACATGTTCTCTATCACTCTATATCAGAACTTGAAAGTTATATTTCTCTTTAATTTAGTAATGTTCTTCTATTTGAATGCCTAGTTTTGTGGAAACCTCCACATTTTCCTTTCCTTATTATTAAGAAGATGTATTATTAACCCTATTAATGATGTGAGTTTTTCAATAATAATATTTTCAAATATCAATACCTCAATATCATGGATCAATTTTGAATTGTGAGGATTCAATTTATATAAGTTTGGGAGAATATAACACCCCAAGAATTTATAATAATTTCTTTTTAGAATAAATTTAATTTTGTTACTAGATTTATTTATACGAAACACCAATTTAATATTACACTACATGCACCATTGAGATTATCTTCATTTACATCCAACACTATGATTATATTTCCCTACATGGAACCAATAATTTATCTTGCATTACATGCAACAATGACTTTCTTCAATTATTTGTGTTACACACAATTCTAAGTTTTACCGAATACTATTTATATTATTATTTACAACAAAAATTACTCCTTATCCATCAAATTATAAATTAAGAATAGGATTAATTAACTTATAAAAATATATTGTTTATAAAAATATAAAATTAAATCATTGGTAATCAATTACTTATAAATGAAAATAAAAACCAATAGAATTTAAAGGAAATGTTTTTATAAAAAAACTATTTTTTATGTACCCAAAGGCGTTTTGTCTTAATAAATTAAACTAATTACTATTAGTGAATAATATTAATGATATATATATATTAAATATTAAATAATTTTTTTACATTTATTCAATAGGTTTTATATTCCTAGGTTAATAACAAATCCAATTGTATACATAAAAGATATATTTTTTTAAAGATTGTTTAGCCACCTTTTAATGGTGCACCAATGTTAAAACTAAATTGTTAAAATTTTATAAATTTTATATATCAAAATATGCTTCATTTTTTATATTGGAATTTAAAAATTAGTTTAGGGTAAATTTTGGTATTTTTCTATGAGGTTTCATTTTTTGATGAATAATGAAAGATACATTATTTTAATTGAAGAATGCTTTTTCATTTAAATAATTTATAAGGTTAAATTATATTTTTAATTGGTTTTAAATTTAAATTAGATAAATTTTAATTATATTAATCCAATTTAACTCATTGGAATAAATTTCACATTTAAATTGGATATAAAAACATTTGAAACTTTTTAATATTTTAAATTTAAATACCCTCTTTATCAACTTATCTGTGAGATTAATTTTAAATTAATTTATGTCACTTCTGTGATTGAAATTTATAAATATGAATTAGATATTTTTAATCATAATAATTTATATTTTATAATAATTTCTACTATGTTTATGACCAAAAATATTAGTGAAAGAAATTAATATTAATTATAGCGATTAAGAGAAAAACTAACTTAATAATGGGTTAAACCTTAAATTTAAGGGCCAAAATTACCTATAAACATGTACAAAACCTATTTCATATTCATATTTAGACCATATAATCCATTTTATAATTTTTGTCTTTATTTTATTCAGTTTACATGGAATAAAACGTGGGTGGAATTCTCTCTTTGAAAATTTTACAAGAATGTCACTCCTCCTCCACTATAAAAGACACTCAAACATCACACTTATTCACACCTATAAATCAATTTGGATCATAAAAAACATGATAAAATAATCTTAAAACATCCTTCCCCTCATCATAGAATCCAATCTTTGGGAATAAATCCAACCAAGGAAGTCTTTTGGTATAAACCAAAAATAGTTACCCAAAAAAAGAGGTAACATTCTTCAATGAGAAATTTTGTTTTGTTTCTTTCTCCACCCCTTAAATTATTATTATATCCTTCTCATATAGTAACCAAATTATATTAAATATACTTATATATTTTTATTTCAAGGGTAATACCTACACTCATACACACTTCCTTCAAATGGGATACACAATCAACATTTGTGTGTACGACGGACTACCGCCTCACGAATTAATGTTTTTCTTTCTTCATTACCACCTTTCAAGGTTTGGTTTAATGATGTATTTATAGTTTATATATTATATATAATATATTTATAATTTATTTATTATTATTTAATTCTTTTATAACACATACATTCATGCCTTCCATTTTCAGTGAATATGATAACATTGTAGGTGGACGTGTGGACTACCACCTCTTCGAAGTGATGTGATTCATTCCTGATATACATGAAATATATAAGGAATGGTTTTAAAAAACATATTTTATATATTATAAAAATATTATATTTTAATTATAATAAGAATATATACTATTTACTTTTCATTCTTTTAAAAATTATATGAAAATGGAAGCAGTGTTCATGCGTATGTACGATCTACCGTCTCTATGAACAGTGCATTCAATTTCCTATCTCCAAATTTTATGGATTAATATATATATATATATATATATTATATTTGCATCATGTTTTACATTATTTATATGATTAAATCATGATCTAATTAATAATAAAAAAATAACAAGTCAAAACATACTAAAAAAACAAGGCAATTAACACTTGAAACAATGAAAATAACGAAATATTACTAATGAACAAGTTATAATATGTTATAAAAGTACAATATATGATATAATAAATATTAATATGGTTATATAATAATTTAATAACTTGTTTATAACCATTATACATGTGTTTAAAGGGCATTCAACCAAAATGAAATGTAAGGTAAGGGGATTTCTCGTCTTAGTTTTATTTCTGTGAGATATATGCTATATTCACCACTTATTTTTGTTTTATGGTGAATATAATTCCCATGAATGTATTATATTATTATTATCTTTAATGTTATTTATATTTACATATCAAATTTATTATCTCTCTTTCATGGGGTTTACGGTTCAAACATTACCAAATCGGTAAGGGATTTTATCTCAATTTACATTCCGTTGAGACTTATTTGTTATTATAAACCAATTCAATTAAATGTGTTGTATATAATACCCCTTTTTCATTTAATATATTTATTAAATCATGAATAATGGTATTTTATATTCCAATTTGAATTATCTCATTCAAGGAGGTTTGACTTGAAAATTACTAAGTAGTAAAAGTTATCTTTGTAATCTCACTTTCTTTTGTGACTGTTAACTTTCTATTGAAGAAATAAATTCCTTATACTCATTTTTATTATTGTAAATTAAATTAATATAAAATATATATATTATTGTGTGATGGATATTATTATTTCCCAAACTATATTCCATTTTTACATTCGGTGTTTATGGCATCTGACCTTTTTATTACATAACATTTCATTACATTTTACAAATAGAGGGTCTTTAAAGTCTAGTGTCTTGGAAAAAAGGTACATAATACATGAAAAAATATTACATTATTTTAATAATACTTAAATAATTATTTAAATGTTCATCCTATGTAAAAATATTTCATCTCATAACCTAGGGGAATACATCAAAGGAAAGGGTTAGAATAAGGCCTAGTAAGGGAAAACATGGAAAACAGTTTACATGTGAACTTGAGAGAATACAATAATAACTTGGGGAAATATCATAAAGGCATGATAAAAGACATATAATGATAATAATAAATGGAACAATAACTTTAAATTTTGTCTAAGACATTTAATTTATACATTCATAAGCATATCACCAAGGTCTATCCCCAAGGTTTTATAAAAATTACCAAGGTTATTTACCAAAGTATCATAAAATTTGTTATCTCTAGAGATTAATTTCTTTACCCAATGCATTGGAGCGCTATATGGTTTCACCCTTAATATGTTATTATTTTCATGTGTGACACATAAATTATAATAAAATATTTCATAAATAACCTAATGATTATAAAAGAAATGGGTTTCATATGAAAATGACGACGTTTTAAAAAGTGATTAAAAACACGATCATTATGTCATTCATAACCCACAGAAAGGGAATGAGGGTTTTATATAGGTAAATTTCTGAATAAAATATATAAGTTTTATGTCTTTATGAATACCCTTAGAAATTAAATAGGTTTGGGTATTCCCATAGAGAAAATAAGAGAATTTCTTGAGAAAAAATAGAGATATTTTGAGATGAAAATTCTACAGCATAACAGCTATTCAACATGGTTTTATAAAATATTAAAAAGAGAGGTTACAGGGGTCAACCATTCATAAAATACTTATAATATAGTATAGCAACAAAATAAAATGGAAATAAGAGCATGGTATGGAAATAAGAGAATGGTATGTCCTCGAGTGTTTGAATAGTCCCTTCATATTAGCCATTGGTTTGGGGGTGATAGGCTGTATTGAAATTCAATTCGGTACATAGAGCATGTTGAAGACTTCTCCAGAATTTTGACTTGAACCTTGGATCATGATAAGAGATGATATAAATTGGAGCTCTATGTAACCTTACTAATTCCTTCACGTAAATATTTGAAAGTTTATCATGAGAGAAATATTCCCAAATAGAGATAAAATGGGAAATCATGGTGAGATGGTCCACTATAACCCATATCTCATTGTTTAATTTGGAAGTTTTTAAGAGACCAGTGATAAAGTCCATAGTGATATTATCCCAATTCCATGATGGTATGGGTTGTGGTTATAATACCCCTTTAGAAAGTTTTCTCTCTACCTTCACTTCCTGGAATACCAGGCACCTTGTAGTGTTATCAGCAATCTCCCTTTTCATATTATCCCACCAATAATGATCACAAAGGTCCCTATACATTTTCATGCTTCCATGATGTATAGATAAAGTACAGAAATTAACTTCATCCATTAACACCTTCTTTATTTTCAAAATAGATGGAACACATAGTCTTGTATGAAATTTCAGTACACCTTCTTGATCAATATTTAACTTATGAAACTTCCCATCCTTCATATCCGTAAAATTATTCTCTAAAAAGGATATTATTTCTATTTTTTCTTAATCTTCTCTAGTAATGATAATTGATAAATCATTTGGTATAGGGTTGATGATGTCCCTTACCTTACAATTCCCGTGTATATTTTCACTCGGTCTTTGATTAAGGGATCTCCTTAGATCCTCATCATGGACAAAACAATAGGGTATTTCCTACTTAATTCATCGAAAAATTTGTTTTCTCTTTCATTATGATAATGAATTCAACAATAATAGTATTTAAGTAGTTCCAACCATCTCCTCTGTCTCATTTTTAATTCTTTTTTTTGAAAATATACTTCAAACTTTGATGGTATGTGTATATATCACACTTTTTCCCATAGATATAGTGCCTCTGTATCTTCATAGAAAAACTAACTATATCCATCTCCAAATTATGCGTAGAATATTTCTTCTCAAGAGTCTTCAACTACCCAGATGAATAAGAAATAACCTTTTCATTTTACACAAGGATTCACCCAAGCACTTTCAGAGATGCATCACTAAAAATAACGAATCCTTCTCTACTTGAGGGCAGTGTTAACATGGGTGCAATAACCAATATCTTCTTCATCTCTTGGAATCTTTTCTCAAAGTCCTTTTTCTAGATGAACTTAACCCCTTTCAAGTTAACTTGGTTAGTGGTTTAGAAATTCATGAAAAGGTTTTCACAAACCTCCTATAATATCCTGCTAATCCAAGGAAACTATGAATCTCAGTTATTGTTGTAGGTTGAGGCAACTCCTATACAACATTTTTCTTTGTAGGGTTAACTGTGATTCCTTCATTGGTTACAATGTACCCCAAGAAATAAACTTTTTTTAACCAAAACAAACACTTGATTAAATTTCCAAAAATCATCTCCTTTTATAGAGTTTTCAAAATAACCCTTAGATGATCCTCATTCTCCTCACAGATTTTAGAATATATCATAATATCATCAATAAAAATAACAAAAAAATTATCAAGCTAGTCCTTAAAGACTCTATTAATCAAATCCATAAAAATATCGTGTGCATTAGTCAGTATAAATGGAATAACAACAAAATCATAATGCCCATATATTGATCAGAAGGTGGTTTTTATAATATCTTCTTTCTTCACCCTCAATTGATGAGAACCAGATTGAAGATCAATCTTGGAGAAGAATTGAGCCCCATGAAGTTGGTCAAAAGAGTCATAATTTTTTGGAAGAGGGTATTTATTCTTCATTATGATCTCATTCAGTTCTCTATAATAATTGCATATCTATATTGATTCATCCATCTTATTCACAAAGAGAACAGGTGCTCCCTAAGGAGACACACTCAGTCGAATAAACCCCTTCTCAAAAAGACCTTGGATTTTCTTCTTTAATTACTCTAGTTCCACATTTTCAATCCTATATAGGTTCTTTGATATTGGATTAGATCCATGTATGTGTTTAATAGAGAACTCTACCTTTATTTCTGAGGGAGGTTCTGGTAACTCCTCAATAAATACGTCTGCCACGACCCGTCCTCGGGGCCCGTGCTATGACTACCCCAAGCCCGCCTTCCATAGGCCAGGGGCTGGCGACTAGCACCAAAGGAATAAATCCCAATAAAAAGGGAAGGCATTGCCTTTACCAAATGAAAGCACACACAAACAGAGTATAAGCAGAAGCTACACTAAGTAAAGCATTATAACAAACATGCTGAAAGTACGAGGGGCCAGAAATACAAGCCCAAAAGAAAGATACAACTACAACTGAAAGTAAAGTACAACTCAAAAGACAATAGCTGAAAGGTGACAAGCAGCTCCTGGATCGTCCTCTAGGTTCCTACATGAAGGGCAGGTACAGATGTCCTCCTCAGCACTCCACGTCTGTCCGTCTCCTCCAGGTACCGACTCGTCGTGAGATCCACCTTCGGGTACCGACTCGTCGTGAGATCCACCTCCGGGTATCGACTTGTCGTGAGATCCACCTCTGGGTACCATCTAGCTCTACAAGCCTCAACCACGATCAGTGATGTCCATCATATACAACCAACATAATAAGGTGTGGGAAAATCCCGTGCAGGGGTGAGTATACGATACTCAGTAGGGACCCCAAGACCCTCAAGGTCTCACTAAATCCAACAAGGATAATCACAAAGAGAGTTCTCAATAGATAACCCTTACTTAGGTATAAGCCCATACTTATACCTAAGTTACCAAGTAACCCATCTCAGCCACGAGGTGTCACACAGATATGAAGTCGAAGGATAACCACTAATTAGGTATATGCCCATACATATATGTAAGTTATCTAGTAACCCATCTCAATCATGAAGAAAATACAAAGGTCAAAGACTCAGCTCAAACCAGGATTTTCATTATTGAAACCGTAACTGCTGAAGATCTCCGTCTCTGATGAGTACAATGATCCTTTCATGACTCCGAGGTACTTCTCACTAACCTAAGACTACTGAGGTACTCCTCCTGTAGAGTACCGCATGTCTTCCACCTCACAAAGTAGTGCTCCTCCGCCATGGGTCTGGCACCTCACACACTAGTGCTCCCCCTCATAGCCTACAGAGGTACTCCTCATGTAAATTACCGTGGGTCTTCCACCTCACAAAGTAGTTCTCCTCTACCATGGGTCTACCACCTCACAAAGTAGTGATCCCCACTGGGCTATGCAAGTCACTCTGAATCGAATCAGACAAGCAGTCATCAGGTCTCAGCCAACTACACGGTCTCCGTACTCTGTACGCTCGTCCCTGGGAGGGTCTACTCCATGAGCTATAGGTCGATACTCCAAGTTTCACAAAGTCCCATGAAGAAGTATCTCAAAGGACCGCCTCATCATAGGGGCCTCAACGAAACAGACAGTGCGTTAATCGGACGCCTGGTCTGTGAGTTATTAGCCTTTTCGTCCCAAGGGCCCGATTGGTTTCGTTTACGATCCAAATTGACCATATATCAACTGTACCTCGAACTCAAATATGGTATACTCATAGGGACCGTTTCTTGACATGATCACCAACGCCGCTGATGGTTCATCAAACAGATGTCCGATCTGAAATTTATCGGCTTTTCCGTTCCAGGGGCCCGGTTGGATTTTGGGTACAATCCAACCTGACCATACTCCAACTGCATCCAAACCTCGAGCAGAGTAATCCAAAAGGTCCTTCTCACTAAGATGAATCCAACAAAGTCGACGACACGTCAATCGGACGTCAAGAACTCAAGTTATAGGCGTTTCCGCTCTGAGGACCTAGTTGGTTTCGTGTTCGAACCAACCCGGCTATACCAAAAGTTCTCCAAAACCTTAAGTGTAATAAATCAAAACGACCTTCTTGATCCAAGGATCTTGTCGCAACTGACGGTGTGCCAATCATAGGTCCATAGCCCAAGTTATGGGCGTTTGAACAGATCTGCCCATTTTTAGGGGGTTTTGGGCTCGGACCGACCCGGCCCGAGACCCCCTGGGTCGGCCCAAACTGGGTCGACCCGACCCGGGTCCGGGTCTGGCCCACTTCGGCGCGGTTCGGCCCAGCGGGTGGCCCGGCCCAGCAGACCGAGCGCCCTGGCCAGGGGCTGGTGACTTGCACCAAGGCGTAAATCCCGAAAAAAGGAGAAGTCGTTGCCTTTATAAAGTAAACAAACGCCACAGAGTAAGCAAACATAAGTATACACTAAGTAAAACTGGGTACAATAGTAAGTGCGGAAAGTAAATGGGCTAGAATACAAACCCAAACTGAAGGTAAAGTACAACTGGAAAGAAAATACTGCAACTGAAAGTAAAGTAGCAATGTGGAGCCGTCCACTGGAAGTCCCACCTGAAGGGTGGGTACAAATAGCCTCCTCAGCTCCTCGGGTCCAACTGTCCGCTCCGTGTACGTCCCGCCCAGTGGTCCACCTCCAGGTACTGACCTGATCCACAAGCCTCAACCACGATCAGCGATGTACGTCGTCTGCATCCAACACAACGTAGTATGGGCATAACCCGTGCAGGGGTGAGTATACGCTACTCAATAGGGACCCCAAGACCCCCGAAGGTCTCCCAGAATCCACAAAGGATAATCCACAAAGGAAAGATACAATCACGAAGTAACATCCAACACTACTTAGTTATATGCCCATATATATACCTAAGTCATCAATTCCAGTTCGGCTCCAACATCTGATCCCAAGTTCGATCACGTCTACACAGGATAGTACAACCCAATTCCACACCGGAAGGCACAACACAATCCACATAGGAAAGAAAGTCAATAATATCGAAGATAATGATTGAAAGTCAAGACTCAGATCACACAAGTATAATTCTTCTTAAGATAATAGAGATGATTAGATGTAGCCACCGATTCATCTAAGTTAGGACCCACGTAGGATACTAAACCAGCTAAGCTGTCGGACCCACATAGGATACAGACCAGCTACTCTTCCAGAACCACGTAGGATACAAGAACAGAGTCAAACACTACCAGACCCGATGCATATCATCGACCATGGGGAGCTAGACTTTGATGATGGGGCGAATTTTGTGGAGGTCTCGATTGATATTGAGGATTGACAAGAGCGGGTCCTACATGGGCGGTTGATTCCTCTAGTGCGCATCAGATGGCAGTACGGGAACCTCCAGAAGAGCACATGGGAGCAGGAGGCTCAGATGCATGCTCAGTACCCTCATTTGTTCCCATAGTTTGTGATTCATCTTTACGGGGATGTAAATCCCTGAGGTGGGAGTAATGTAAAGACCTATAAATTTAAAGGGAAATTTTTTCTTAATTTTCTTTGGGATTTTATGAGTATGCAGTTTCTAACGTTACCTGATTCTGAGGCCCGGTGTGCCCAAGATCATGTTCCGAAGTTTAGCTCAGGTACGTTCAGTGAACGAACGAGCGGGTTTTCCCAACTTTTTAACCAGTGCTCAGAATCGAAATCCGAGGACACCGATGAAGCCGCAGCACCGGTAATTGCTTAAGAACACCTTTTTCGGAGTTTTTTTGCTTGGGTGAGGTTATTAATTAAATGGGTTAACTAAAGAATAAAATAAAATATTGTGCTACAAATTTTATTTCTATTCAGAGTTGTGATAACCTAGGCATGGTGGTTGGAGTGGGACCCACTAATATCCTAACTCCACTAGGTAGGATATTAGTGAGGTGGGGCCCACACTATCCCCACCCCCTTTATTTCCTTTTAATATCCCATGTGCATTTTAATTTTATAATTCACCCGCAACCCCCCTTTTTAAATGCCAAGTCAACTCTCTTACTTAATGAATTGAATTAAGTTATTCAATGTAATCAATTATTGAATTCATTTTGAATTTCAAATTGAATGTTGGCTTGTGCATGTTAATTAAATAAGACAAAGTCTTATTTCTTTAAGGGTTATTTCGTTGTGTGAGAAGGTTGGAGAGGAATTTCTCAAGCCTTGGAATCTTCATCTTCCTCCTTGAATAACGCGAAGAACGCACCATCACCGACGAAGAACGCCGGCCTCCGACGAAGGATGATGAATAACGCTGATTCCTTGGAGATTGACGATGCGATGTCGTGTACCGCGATGCCGACGGTCCTCTTCTCTGCGACGCCGTGTACCGTGACGCCGTCTACTGCGACGCCAACGATCATCCTTCCGCGACGCCGTCTTCCACGACGTCGCTTTCCCGCGACAAACCTTTTTCGATGACTTCATTGAGGTAGGGGTTTGATTTTGGTTCATGAATATTCTTTGACCGTCCAAACGTCAATTTCTTAGTCGCTTGATATCAGATTAACGGGATGGGGCCGGACCGCACAAACACGGTCGAACCTCCTCCCCCTTTGATGACATGTTTGTCACGGCATGAACAAGGGTAGCGCGGTGCAACGACACCGCGCAGAAACAAAGAATGAGCGAAGAAGCGCGGCGCTGTCACGCTGCGCCATTGAGGCCGAACAAAGCCTCCAGGCCAAGCACGCCTAACTGTGGAGTTCTAACCAGGTAGGCTCCTGAAAAGGATGGTGCACCTTGTTGACATGAGTCATATCATTTAGTCATTTAACCCTTTATCATTTGGGGATGTTACAATCACCCCCCCCCCTTTAGAGCACAACGCCCTCATTGGGGGCCCTATATCTCAACCCAGGCAGTGCACCTCACTTAAGGCTGGGTTCCTCCTCTGATACCAAATGTGACAACTGGGACCCAACCACCAGTTACCACGTAGACACGTGGGCCCAACCCTAGGTCCCACCCATGTGACCGAATGGGTTATCTGTTGAGAACACTCTTTGTGATTATCCTTTTTGGATTTAGTGAGACCTTAAGGGTCTCAGGGTCCCTGCTGAGTATCGTATACTCACCCCTGCATGGGCTTTGCCCGCACCTCGTTGTGTTGGTTACAGACGACGGACATCGCTGATCGTGGTTGAGGCTTGTAGAGATGGACGATACCCAGAGGTGGATCTCACGACGAGTCGGTACCTGGAGGTGGATCTCACGACTAGTCGGTACCCGGAGGTGGATCTCACGACGAGTCGGTACACGGAGGAGACAGACAGACGTGGAGTGCTGAGGAGGACATCTGTACCTACCCTTCAGGTAGGAACCCGGAGGATGATCTAGGAGGTACTTTTCACCTTTCAGCTGTTGACCTTTGAGTTGTAATTTACCTTTAGTTGTAGCTGTATCTTTCTTTTGGGCTTGTATTTCTGGCCCCTCGTACTTTCAGCACGTTTGTTATACTGCTTTACTTAGTGTAGCTTCTGCTTGTACTCTGTTTGTGTGTGCTTTTGTTTCTTAAAGGCAATGCCTTCCCTTTTTATTGGGATATACGCCTTTGGTTCTAGTCGCCATCCCCTAGCCTATGGAAGGCGGGCTTGGGGTAGTCACAGCATGAGCCCCGAGGACGGGTCGTGACAAATTGGTATCAGAGGAGGAACCCAGCCTTAAGTACGGTGCACTGCATGGGTTGAGATGTAGGGCCCCCAATGAGGGCATTGTGCTCTAAAGGGGGGGGGGGTGATTGTAACATCCCCAAATGATAAAGGGTTAAATGACTAAATGATATGACTCATGTCAATAAGGTGCACACCGAGGATGGTTCGTGACAATGTCAATGTATTCCTGGATGATGGGTAAATTTTCTATCCTTATACTCTCATTTACTTCTTCTTATTCACTGATCAACTACATAAAGATGTCTATAGGAGGTGCTTCCAGACAAAGATCTGGTCGAGATATCTCTCCTTGGAAGATATATCTAGGTCGTCCATTCAAGACTACTGATATTTATTTACTTTTTCATTTGATCTTAGCATTATAACTTGAGATCCATTCTATCCCTAGTAAAATGTTGAATTACAACATGGGAATGACTACTAGATTTGCGATAATATTGTTCTCACTAAAGTAAATACTAGAGTTTGTAAACACTAATGATGATTGGATAATCCCACCTAAAGTCTTGAATGATAACTCTACTTTTAGAAATTTAGGGGTTTATTCTAAATTCTTTGCAAACTTGGAGGAAATAATGAAATGCATAGAACCAGAATAAAAAAATACTTTCTATATTTGATATACCTACAAGGGTTCCATCCACCACATTATTTAGATCTTCAACATTAGCTGTCGTGATAAAAAAACACAACCTTTCTCCCTTGGACTTTGCTGAGGGTGATGGTGATTCCCCTCCACTGCCATTAGATTTGGATAGTGATTGGAAAAGTGCCCAAGATGTCCACACTTGAAGAATTGGACTTCAGGTATCACATGCACCATCTTCCCTTTTTTCCTTAGTATTGGGATGTTGTGGTTTCACCTCACTACAACAATTCCACGCGATATGGCCATCTCTTCCACACTTGTAGCACTTCCCGCTCCTGAGCAGGAAGTTCCTAGAATTCTTCTTCCCAAACTTATTACACATGGGAAGTTGCACTTACTTGCCTCCTCTTCCATAATCAAAGCCCCTCCCTAATCTTGGCTCCATTGATATGTTCTTGTCATTGGATTTATGAGACCACAACATCTCACCGAACTCCATTTCTACTTTCACATCACTCCACGCAATCTCCTCATAGCTATCATAGTCTCGGTTGGCTAGATTCTTTCACAGATGAGGTCATATTCCACTAAATAATCTATCAAACTTTCCATTAATATCAATGAAAAAGCTTGATATTTAATAGAAAATTCTTGTGAATTTCATCTCGTAGCTTCCAATAGATTCATTCTCCTTATGCTTCAGCTCAAGAAACTCCTTCTCCATTTTTTTCTCATCGGATGAGGGAAATACTTATTGAAGAAGATATCTCTGAACTCTTCCCACTCCATAGATTCAACCTAAACTCTTGGACTCATATTTTTAATCAGTTCCCACCACTGATAATCTTCTCCCATTAAGTGATAAACAACTAGGGTGACTTTCTCTTGTTCTGAATAGTGGAGCACTGAAAAGATCTTTTCGATAGAGTTGATATACTATTCAACAATCAATGGGTTGGTAGATCCAATGAAGGTTAGTAGATGTTGATCCATAAAGGACTAAATAGAAAGTTATTCCCTTCTTGGTGAAATTGGTCTCTTAGCTTGATTCAAGTTATTTCCCATAACTTGAGTCATTTGGTTCATCATTTTCATGAAAGTTTCCATTCCTGCTTCCATCAGATGGCCGTCAGCACATGGTCCATTGTGCTCACTATTTTCACAGTTCCTCCTATTTCCTTACATTATCTAAAAGAATAAAACCTTAGTAAAAAACTTATTTCATTTATGAATCATTTATCTGTAAAGGATTTTTATGTCTTAAATCTTCATGCTTAAACATATTATTCTTTAAAAAAAATTACATTTCTCTGTAAATCCTTCATAATGATTTATAAAAATCTTGTGATTAACCAATCTTATCCCCCAGGAGTGTCAAACTAGGAGTGCAACAAGTCCTATTGTTATGCACCAGTTCCCATTCAAGTCTAGCTCAAAGCAATGTTTTTTGGTTTTACCCCTATATATATCTATGTCAGAGGCATATCCACTTGTTCATATATAGACAAAGATTTATTTATTCAGAAACAACTTACTTAATATTTCACCAAAATACAAGGAAGTTTTAATATATTAAACTTTTCTATAGGTTTCTTCCTAAGGTTTTCATATCCTAATTTCCACAAATAACTAATCTATCCTTTGATACCAACTATGACATACCACCTTTTTATTACACAACTTTTCGTTACATTTTACAAACAGAGGATCTTTAAAGTCTAGTGTCTTGGAAAAAAGGTACATAATACATGAAAACATATAAAATTATTTTAATCCTCTAAATAGGATTATTGAAATGTCCATACTATGTAAAAATACTTCATCTCATAGCCTGGGGACATACATTAGAGGAAAGGGTGATCATAAGGCCTAGTAAGGGAAAACAGGGGAAACGATTTAAATGTGAACTCGAGAGAATACAATAAGAACATGAGGAAATATCATAAAGGCATGGGAAGAGACATATAATGATAATAAGAACTTGAATAATATCTTAAAAATGTGGCTATAACATTTAATTTATACATTCATAGGCATATCACCAAGGTTCATCCTCAAGGTGTTATAAAAATTACCAAGGTTATTCACCAATGTATCATAAAACTTGTCATCTCTATAGATTAATTTATTTACTCAATGAATTAGAGATCTATCAGGGTGAACCCTTAATATGAATTTATTTTCACAGACATTGATCATAATCAAACATTTCATAAATAACCCAAATAGAATAAAAGAAATGGGTTTTATATCAAAATTGTGACGTTTTAAAAAGTGATTAAAAACATGATCATTATGTCATTCATAAACCATGGAAAGGGAATGAGGGTTATATATATATAAATTACAAAATAAAATATATCATATTTATGTCTTGATTAATACTTCTATAAATTAAATAGGTTTGGGTATTCACATAAAGAAAATAAGAGAATTTCTTGAGAAGAAAGGGAGAGATTTTGAGACGAAAATTCTACAGCGTAATAGCTATGCAACATGGTTTTAGAAAACATTAAAAACAGAGGGGATAGAGGTAACCCATTAATAAAAGAATAATAATATAGTAGAGGGATATAATAAAATGAAAATAATGACATGGTGTGAAAACTTTAAAGACATACCACATAAGAAGAGAACTTGAATGGAAAAAAGAGAAGTTGAGAATTCCCTTACCTTGAAGAGTAACATCTAAGACTCTAGGATCGGGACCTTGAGGGATTTTGGAATCTTTTAGAGGACTCCTTGGGAGGTAAAAATATCAGATATTCGAGGTTAATGAATTTGGAATGAAATAAAATGAAGGGATGACTTGGTATTTATAGTAAAAGAGATGAAGTTTTTCTTATTAATTTTCAAGGACACCTCATCAGTGATATTTGAAAAACCATGGGATTGCCCATGGTTTTGGTCACATGGGACACCTCATATAATATTTTAATCCAAATGAGTCAACCAAAATTTTAAATTACATATTACATCATTATGATTTCATAAAAGACACTGAAAACTCAAAAACTATAATTTTACTATTCACTGAAAAAAACATTTTATAAAAATATCATAAATTAATCATAACATAATATCAGTGTTCTAAAATAAAAAATGAACTCCATTTTATGAAAATAATTTTTTAAATATGAGAAATTTAAATTTTAAGTAAAATAACTATTTAAACCAAAAAATATTAATACTTAACTAATAATTTCTAAAACAGTTATCTACTTATACTATTATATCACATTACCATTCAAGATGCCTAAATAATATTTATACTTAAGTGAGATTACTATTCTATTGGTCATGTTACTATTAATAAGGGTAATATTACTATTCATAATATACTATTCACAAAAAATTATGTTGAACTTATCAGACTCTAAATTTCTTACTAATCACAACCGTATATGTCAGTTTTTTGAAAATCATTTCACATTATTAATTATTTAAAGTTTAAAAAATATTTTAAATTACTATTTTTTCAATATTCATCAATAATATGAAAATTCTTAGAAAAAACTAAAAATTCATCATATATTTATTTTGACATTTGAAATTCAAAAATGATGGTTATTTTACCACAATAAGAAATAAAAATTTTATTTATACAAAAGGATTACACAAAATAACTAAGTCCTAATTACATATCCCCTTATAACACTTGCATAGGACATAAGAGTAAGGTGTGCAATGGTGATAGAATCTTGGGGTGACTTGGAAAAAATTGTCTAATTAGTGATTTCTATCAAATTGAACTTCTCATAGAGGTGATTACGTTCAAGCTTAACATATTGAAACTCGGCTTGGGCTTGGTCCAAAGAAAAACTCAGTGATGCTACCTCGTTCCCATGCTCTGATAAATGAGCTTCATACGGCCCGAGTATACTGGATGAGGCCATTAACTCTTCTTTATGTAATAATTATCCATTATTATTTATATTTTAAACAAAAATTATAACGTTAAAAATTATTATTGTTTCCAATGGTTATATAACGGTTAAAACCCTATGGTCACATTTCATTTATACTTATATATTCTTTTATTGATTATGACATAGTAAGACATACATTTTCAGGAAACAAAATATTATCCAAAAGTTTGGGTCATTCCAATGTTTACTTTGAAATTTATTTAATTAACTGAGGACATTTTGATAAATCTATATCTTTTATTCAATTTTGATATTTGATGATAAGACACATTGTTTATTAATTAAATCGATTATTCGATATATAAGGAATTCTTTGGACTGGTTCAATGTGGGTTGGGTACTATAAAAGGAAAGCTCCTCAATATGTCGGTAGTCTCATGAGATGAAAACATCTTGGCACAAGCCCTTTGAGTTTGTAACTAAGAATGTTTTAAACTATCTTGTGAAAAGTCTTGACATTAGTATGCTAAACCGTCTTGTGAAATGTCTTAACAGTAGTATGTTAAACTATCTTGTGAAATGTCTTGACGGTCAAGGTACCATGTACTTGAGAAACATGAAATCCAATAATTAATCATTACCTTCATTTAGATTCATTCATTATTATCCATGAGATTTTCACTATGAAAAAATCTATGGATACTTTCCCTTCCCAGTTTATTGATTAAATGACATGTGTTTGTAGTTGTTTATCTAGTCGTATTGATTTTTACTTATCTTATCATGATAGTGAATATATTTAAATGAAATGTATTTTCATTTATTTACTTTGTCATATTGTTTATGCACTTCCTTCTTAGTTTATTGATTACATGACATGTGTTTTCAAATATTTACCTTGCCATAATGATTATACTCATTAATTCATTATTGATTCAGCTATACTTAATTCTTACTATGTATTTGATTTCATGATTATCTTGTTTCCACTCTCTAAAATTCTCTGAAGTGTATTAATAAAGATATACAAAAATACAATAGATGAAATAAAGTTATGCTAGAAAAAAATTATGTTGTAATTAAAAAATTCCAAATTTAATGTAATAATCAAGTATGTTTCTATTTCACTAAGACTACTGAACTGATCAGTTTTTTAAAAAGTGATTTTTTGTAATCATGTCAATATAATGGTAGTAAACACTAGCTCTAGGATTACTGGGGTTGGGTCGCTACATACTTCTATCGAATTTTGGTTGTTCTTTAATTAAAAGTAACAAATCTGCCTTGATTCACCTCGAACAAGCTTAAAATTGGAATCATCTCCTTCTATGAAAATTTAAAAATCTCATGTTGCCCAAAATTGAACAAACTTGTGACCAAAGGATTTAATGAACACTATTCCAGCATCGCCTTCTTCTCCATATGAACACCTGAATCAAAAGAATAAATCAAAACATTATTTGAAAATAAAAACTACACACAATATTGGAAAAAAGAACTCATGTCTAGCTCAGAACAGAACGACAATCATCATATGGGAACTCCAGCATCACTGGCTAGAGAGATCATCTCAACTTGAGAACACACAGAAGGGAAACCACAAAGGAAACTCGACATTGTCATCTGCAAGAAGTTTTGTCTTCATCAAAACTGAGCTTGAATAGTGAAAACCTCCCAAGATTCTTCTTCTCCGGTACGGACCTGAGATCCTTTGGCCTCCTTCATAAAAAATAGTCAGTATCTCAGAAGTTGGATTAGTTGACCAGAAATCATCTTTTACAAAATGCGCTATACTCAGATTCATGTTCTTCAAATCCGAGCTCTGATGATGAAGGCCTCATCCCTGACTCTACAGATCTGGAAAGGGAATGAGATTGTCTTAAATGACTCGCCATTTCAAGGGCATTGGAAATTTGTAACTTGTGAACCACCATGAATGGTTGTGTAAACCCAGTGAAATGTGGGATTTGGGCTCGGGGGTCTTTTTTTAAATGGGTCTATGTGTTTTTAATTTTGGAAAATGGGGTTGATCAGCGCCACTTCAAGTGGCACTGATCACCCAAAACCCTACAGGGCCACTTGAAGTGGCGCTCTCCATTTCTGACCAAAAACAGGTACAACGCCACTTGAAGTGGTGCTGCACCTTAGGTCCCCATTCTATCAGCTCCACTTCAAGTAGCACTGATGGTATCCCCCTATTGGGATGGGTGCCACTTCAAGTGGCGCCCAAACAAAACCTCCCCTATATAAGGGGCTCGCCCCCTCCTATTCTCATTCTTACATCCTCACTCCCTCTCATCTCTCTCTCCTCTCCTCACTCTCTCTTCAAGATCTCTCTTTCTCAAAGCTCTGCCTCTCTTTGTCTGTGAACCTGTTTGAAGGATCAAAACCTTTTCTCTGATTTGAGGTAATTCTAATTTTCAATTTGTTTAATACAGTGATTTATTTATTTACTTCATAGAAATAATTCATAATTAATATAATATATTTTGAAATTTTAATTGTATATTTTTATTAATTATTATTAATTAATGGTAATTAGGTTATTAAGTAATACTATTTAGTTAATTGAATTCCAAATAGTTAAATAACTAATCATAATTAAGTAATTAAATTGTAATTAGTTAATTAACTAATCATAAGTAGGTAAATAAATAATTTTAATTAGGTGATTAATTAATTCTAATTAGGTGATTAATTAATTCTAATTAGGTGATTAATCAATTCTAATTGGGTGATTAATCAATTCTAATTAGGTGATTATTTAATTCTAATTAGGTGATTAATTAATTTTAATTAGGTATTTAATTAATTGTAATTAGGTGAGTAATAAATTATAATTAGGTGATTAATTATTTGTAATTAGGAGAGTAATAAATTATATTTAGGAGATTAATTATTTTTAATTAGGTGATGAATTATTTGTAATTAGGTGATTACATAATTATAAGTAGGTGATTAGTTAATTATAAGCAGGTGATTAATTTATTATAATTAGGTGATTAATTAATTATAACTAGGTGCTTAATTAATTTTAATTAAGCAATTAGGTAATTGTAATTAGGTGATTAATTAATTATAAATAGGTAAGAAATTGATTATATTTAAGTTATTAATTAATTATAATTAGGTGATTAAATAACGGTAAGTAGGTGATTAATTAATTATAATTAGTTGATTAATAAATTCAAATTAGGTGATTAAGTAATGGTAATTAGGTGGTTAATTAATTCTAATTAGGTGATTAATTAATTATAATTAGGTGAGTAATTAATTCTAATTTGGTAAATAATTAAAGGTAATTAGGTGATTAATTAATTTGAATTTGGTGATTAATTAATTCTAATTAGGTGATTAATTAATTCTAATTAGGTGATTCATTAATTGCAACTGGGTGATTAAATAAATTTAAATAGGTGATTAAGTAATTGTTATTAGGTAACTAATTAATTCTAATTAGGTGATTAAGTAATTAATTAATTATAATTAGGTGATTAAGTAATGATAATTAGGTGGTTAATTAATTCAAAATAGGTGATTAAATATATCTAAATTGGTAATTAATTAAAGGTAATTAGGTGATTTATTTATTCTAATTAGGTGGTAAATTAATTCTAATTAGGTGATTAATTAATCCTAATTAGGTGATTAATTAAATCTAATTTGGTGATTAATTAATTCTGATTAGGTGATTAATTAATGGTAATTGGGTGATTAATTAATGGTAATTAGGTGATTAATTAATTCTAATTAGGCGATCAATGAATTCTAATTAGGTGGTTAATTAATTCTAATTAGGTGATTAATTAATTATAATTAGGTGATTAATTAATCCTAATTAGGTGCTTAATTAATTCTAATTAGGTAATTTATTAATTCTGATTAGGTGGTTAATTAAATCTAATTAGGTGATTAATTAATTCTAATTAGGTGATTAATTTATGGTAATTATGTGATAAATTAATGGAAATTATGTGATTAATTAATGGTAGTTAGGTGATCAATTAATGGTAATTAGGTGATTAATTAATACTAATCAGATGACTAATTAATTCTAATTAGGTGATTAATTAATTCTAATTTTGTGATTAATTAATTCTAATTTGGTGATTTATTTAGTCTAATTTATAAATTAATTAATTCTAATTAGGTGATTAATTAATTTTAATAATGTGATTAATTAATGGTAATTAGGTAATTAATTAATACGAATTAGGTGATTTTTTAATGGTAATTATGTCATTAATTAATGGTAATAAGGTTAATTAATGTTAATTAGGTGATTAAGTAATTAATTAAAGGTAATTAGACAATTAATTAAATCTAATTAGCGAAGAAGTTATCTTAATTAGTGAAGTAGTTATCTTAATTAGGGAAATAGTTATATTATCTAGCGAATTAGTTATAAATTGCTTCTAAAATTTAACTTTGAATTACATTATAGGTATGATAATGAATTTTGTTTTCCATCTACCTTGACCTCAGTTTGTAATTGAAGTTATGAGCAAGAATTTAGTAGTTGAATATATTTTTTTCATATTAAGTGTTTGAGTTGTCATGAAATGAATGCTCTCTTGATTAAAGTATCCCCGGGTAGAGGGGATTTGGGTCGGACCACCTACTTTCCTGGAGGCTTGCATTGTCTAGTAAAGTGAATGGTGTTGGCTATCTCTCACTCCGGGCTTACTCATGTGGAGTTTTTCAATTTCACATTACTCTATGCTTTTACATTACTTGTTCATGTAACTCATGGATATAATGCATGTGGATATGTATGAATATGTTTGACTTCTATTTTTGGGAAAGTAACACAAACTTGTGGGTTGTGTAAAGAGTTACACATCAATATGGTTTGAACATATTGATTTGGTGGAGTGATTAGGATTCCAACCTAAATTACTAGAAGCACACATACATAATTTGATTCTCTAATCAGATTTAATTTTTAAAGATGGTGTATTGTAGACAAAAAATATGGATAACTATATTTATTGCAACTATCAAATAGTAGATACTAAAACAAGGATGTAGTTATAGTATACATCCATAAGTTGTTGTGATGCTTGGAGGATGTACTACTTTGGAAGCTATGCAAAGGAAAATTCATTGAAAGTTAAAACTGGCGAGGAATCAACTGATATACTCCATCACATTCATATATCTTAAATATATAGATAGGTTTTTTCATGTGGCCTATCCGGTAAATAATGATGAATATTGGGAATATGTACTTTAATTGGTTAAGTATCTACCTGAGAATCAAATGATGAAGTTGTATGTCTCTATAGATACAATGGAGGTTCCATCAACATTAGAAGTTGGACCATCTCAATGTCATGAGACTGTGTCATATTCTCCTAAAAATCAAGAAGTTCCATCAGCATTGGTATTTATTCCATCATATCCCTCGGCCATAGTTTTAATGAATAGTCCTCCACATACCTTAGATGCATTGGTCAATGATTTTTAGGATGATGACAATTTCAAAGAAGAAGATGAAGATGAAGTTGAAGAAGAAGAGCATATAGAAGAACAATATGTTCCCACTCATGTGAGGTTCAAATGACCATTGAACCATCCTCCACTATTGGTTTCATGGTTGACTTAAGGCATGAATCACTTGCCAGAATTTGATCGGTTAGTTATTACTCCCAATTCAGAATTTCAAGGAATCATTGGTGGTATAAATCGAGTGTCAGTTAACTGTGTTCTGTATATTGGTTGAGAATTTGAGAGCAAATAAGCAATGAAAAATGTGATAAAACAATATCACATTGAAATACATTACTCTTATGTTGTAGAAGAGTCAAATAGGTCTTACTATTTGATCCATTGTGACAAATATGAATCGAACTGTCAAATGCATTTGTGAGCTATAATTGATAATACTTTTCACAGCTAGCGCATCAATAGATTTACTCCACACACCTATGTGAACCCAAGCTTGTCATAGGAACATTCTTCATTAGATGTTGAGTTTATTTCGATTATTATTGTTGAAATGATTAGAGCATGTCAGGACGTTTCTGTGGTTCTGGTGATGGAGTGAATCAAACAACTTTTTGGGTATCAAATATCTTACTGGAAGGCATGGGTGGCACAAAAGTAGGCTACTATAAAAGTATATGGTGATTGGGATGACTCTTATCAATTTTTACCACAACTTTTGGAGCTTCTATGCCACAATAATCAAGTGGTCTATCGAATTCATACTATTGAATATGTGAACCAACACAACCAAGTTAACCGCTCAATGGTTGTGTTTGATAGATTATTTTGGACATTTTTACCATGTGTGGCGACTTTTAAACATTATAAGTAGTTTATACAGATTGATGGCACATTTCTATATGGAAATTATACAAGAATTTTATTGATTTCCACCACAAAAGATGGAAATCGAGCCCCTATACCTTTGGCATTTTCAATTGTGGAGAAAGAGAACTTCTCATCGTGGAGATGGTTTCTGGAATGTCTCTAAGAGTTTGTTACAGATGCAGAAGGGATTTTTCTTATTTCAGATCGCCACTATGCAATCAAGGAGGCAGTACAGTCTGAGGGTCTTTCATGGAGACCACCTTATGCCCATCATCGATAATGTATTCGACACATTTCTAGAAATTTTCTAAAGAAGTTCAAGAATGAGTCGATGAAGAAGGAAATCTTAAAAATTGGTAAGAACATCCTTTTGCATTTTAAAAATGCATGTCTTAGTTATTTTCATATCTATTCAGATGATTTCTTGTTTGATAGCATATGAGCCTCAACAGAAAAGGATGGAGGAGCATCTTCAAGATATTCACAGAGTGAATCCAGAGGTGTATGATTACATGATGCAAATCCCAAAGAAGAAATGGTCTTTGGCATATGATGATGAGAGGAGATATGGTCCTATGATGGCCAACATCGAAGAATGTATAAATGGAGTTTTCAAGGGAGTTCTAAAATTACATATCACAGGTAAATACGAATATTTAATTATATGTTATTCGGAAGAGCTACAATTATAATATAATATTAGTATAATGTCTTAAATATAAATTACAAGTTTGGTATAAGAGACCTTTTATCAGAGTGTAAAGTACTTTCTGGAATGAGGAAAGCTGGCTGAAGAGGGATTGAATAGAGCGATGCGCTATGGACACCATTTCCACCGTGAGCTGTATACAGTTCTTTAGGAGGCTGTAACTTACCATGTAATTACATTTAATCATCCAAAGCAACAATTTGAGGTTGCTGAGCCCGGTGATGTTGTGGATTGAAGCAGTGGTTGTGTGTGAGTTGTTTTACTGGAGAAGCATTACTATGAATGTGGAAAATTTCAGGCACTGAGATATCCTTGTGTCTATGTGATTGCAGCATGTGCTTACGTACACATATCTTGGGAGCAGTTCGTTGATCCATCTTATCAACTCGAGAGTATCAACTCCTGATATAGTACTTCGTGGATTCAAATCGAGGAATGTCCAAATTTTCAGCTGTCTGATGGCACACCCATGCTACTAACGAACAACACTAGACTTTGACCTAAAGGGAGGCCAAAGTCGCCTTGTATTCAGAATGAGATGGATTGGCCTAGTGAACAGCCAGCTAGACGAAGGTGAAGAATATGCCTCTAGGAAGGTCACACAAAGACACGTTTCCCTAGACACATAAGAAAATCATCTAATGGTTAAAATGAATCACGTACTCAATTAGATACTGTAAAAATTTGTACATTTAATTATTTTTTATCATTATCACCATTTTTAATAATATTTGTCTTATTTGTATATAGGGTAACTTTTATAAAATGTACTTATATATTATAAACATTTCAAACATTGGTTAATAGAATTACATAAATACAAATTATTACAAACATTCCCAAAAATACCAAACTATCAATGAATCCAAAACATGGATTACTAAGCGATAGTTAACTATTTCTTAACATCGATTGCTAAGTGATAGTTAACCGATAGTAGTGAGGTGCACAGAAAATCGATAGTTTGTTTATTAAATTTTGGGGTGATGCACAACCAATCCATGTTTTGGATTTATTGATTAATGAATCCAAATAAACATCAGTATTCTTCCAACACATTACATTAGTAGAAACAACATCAGTAATAACCAAAATATAGCATTTAAATGAACCCTCACATGACGCATAAATGTTTTCTTATATAGTTAGATTCTTTTTTTTGAGTTGGTGTTGTCTGTTTAAAGCTACTCATGTAGTGATAACCATTTAAAGGTTCACATTAATAAAACAAAACCATTTGAACTATGAAATTAAAATGATAAATATCATATCTTATATGAAATTAACGTTTTACTGTTGGTACATTCAGATGGAGATGCCACTGTTATCTGCCCAGGAGACGCATGTGTCGCGTGATGTGTTGGAACGACAACCTGTTAGACATCTTACTATTTGGAGAGCGCATCATTTCTATCACGAGGCACCACCAAAAATGATTTTTCCATACCTTAAACATGTTGGATTTTATGGAGTCTCTATGTGTGACTTTAAGACCATTGATCACCATTTGATTGCTGCGTTGGTTGAGAGATGACGACTAGAGACACACACATTTCATCTCCCAGAGGGGGAGATGGTTATAAATTTAGAGGACATCGCCTACATGCTGGGGTTACCCATCCATGGATATCCAGTTATGGGTGCCAGTAGTGGTGACTGTGCTACAGTCATACAAAGGCTACTAGGAATTGATGTCGTCGGTGCACGAGGTGTCCTCCAGGGTTCGATCATGCGCATAAGGTGGCTTGATCAACATTTGGACATCATTATTGATTATGCAGATGAGGAGACGTTTATTTAGCACACACGTGCATACATTTTTTGGCTGCTCGGAGGCATGTTGTGCGATGACTACTCCACCGCTTTGGTACACATGATGTACCTCCCATTACATGAGGATCTGTATTAGGCGGCTACATACAGTTGGGGGTCAACTATATTAGCACATCTGTATATATGTCTCTGTACCAATTGTCAGGACGATTCACGTCATATTGTAGGTTGCATGGTGTTAGTACAGATGTGGTGTTGGGAGATTTTTCCATGCATCGCTCCTCAAGCTGTCTAACCACTTGTACAAGAGCTATTTCAGGATTGTCCTCGGGGACGATGGTATGTCTACGTCATTAATTTCATTTATTTAGTAATTTTGTTATTGTTTTTTATAAACTTACCATATATTACTCTTTTTTAACCAGGCGGAGTCAGTCTCAGAAGTATATTCACATACTCTGAGACATAGTCTGCAAACTTCTGACAGATATTCGATATCGTAGTGCCAGCTGATGTAAGTTAAAAAATACCTTTTTTGTAGGAAAATTTGATTTATTATCAATATTTTAAGTTATTTCAATATAAACTCAGTAAAATTATCATGCTAATATATAACTTATTTTTTGAGTTTACATTTCAGGTTTCATGGACTCCATATAAATGTTCTGTCTATGCATCACTTCCACCATACTGCACAGCTATGGTTGGAGATCGTGCTGCAGTAGTTCCACTCATCCACTTCCACATCATTGAGTGTTACAAGCAAGACTGGGTCATGTTCCAATTCAGTTATATACAACATATCCCGATGGCACCAGGATAGCTTGTTGAGTTACATTCGATTATGCTTATAGGTAGACAGACGACAGACTCATTGCAGACTCATGCATCTTATATCGAGATTTGGGACACACATGCCTGATTCAGTGTCTTTCTATTTGGATATACCACATCATGCTCTTAGTTATCTACTCAGGGGGATTATGCAGACTGGTATCAACATCAGACTATCATGCATCTTATACGTCAGGGGATTGGCATTCTACAGTTGGTATGTTTACTAAGATTTATTATTTTTATTTAACTCATTTTTGGAATTAATTTGAATGTTATTTCATTTCTAGACAGACGCCATTCGTCATCTTTCACATACCACATATCCTCAGAAGGATGCATATATTAGGCAAGATGTAGTTCATCGAGATGTGTTGGCTCTCCTCGATCTTCTCCGGTTGATACGTAACAGTTTTTTTAGATGAGGAGCCACCTGAATATCTCGATCCATATCGACAAACTGAAGTTTTAGAGGATGACGATATCCCGGCTATGCCTGTTAAGGACAATGCACTGCCACCACCTCTGCCAGCTGGACGATAGGGACGAGCACATCAAGAGAGGCAGAGGCGACGACATCAACATCCGAGAGCGGCTCCTGTAGATACCGTTGCACCACAAAGAGATGATCTGGATCAGCCGACTGATGATATTGCACAGCAGAGAGATGCTTATATACCACATATGTCATCTCCACAGATTACTATGGACTTCAATTTGGGTGCGGTCACACAGCTTATGGTGGCCCCCTCTCCTGACAAGGCATTCAGTGCCCCATTTCTACCATTTATAAGAGCTTTAGAGCTATATGGTGCCTCATATGATTTTGGGCCGTTCTCCTCACATGGTTTTGATCAATACTCTACACAGCACCAGGGGGAGGCACCAGAAGCCCCATAAGTGGAGGAACCCACAGCTAGGACACCAGAGCGACACGAACATCGGATGCGGAGAGGACGTGAGATTCCGACGTCGAATTGTGGTACTGGGGGGCATCGTTATTGATGTTTTTAGATGCCATGTTGTATTTATTAAAAAACCTATTTACTATAAAAAGTAATTGTTGTTTAAGACAAATAACAAGAAAATCAAAAATATAGTAAATATAAACTATTTTAAATTAACTGTTAATAATTTATAAATTTTCAAAGACTCATAACTGTAACATTATTATGCTTCATGTATGTGATTTTAGAAGCTTATAAATTATAAAATAAAAGTACAATCTAAATAAAATTTGTCAAACAGACTAAACATATAATAATTTATTGAAAAATAAAAATAAAAACAAACATATAGTCAACAAAAAATATTTTAGTCAATATTGTTTACAAATTTTTTTTTAATTTCAAGAAATTCTTATATGTTTAATCCATGTTTTACGTTTCATTTATATTGGTCATATAGTTTATATTTTATAACCTTTCAAAACCATTTACTTGAAACATTTTTAAGTTTCAAGTAGGTGGTTTTGAAAGACTATAAATTATTTTTAGTCAACATTGTTTAAGATATTCATTTTTACTTCCAACTATTAATTATATGTTTAACCCATGTTTTAAGTTTCATTTATGTTGGCCATATAGTTTATATTTTATAGGCTTTCAAAGTCATATACTTGGAAACATTTTTATGTTTCAAGTAGGTGTTTTTGAAAGACTATAAATTATTTTAATCCACATTGTTTAAGAAATTCTTTTTATTTCCAACTATTTATTATATGTTTAACCCATGTTTTATGTTTGATTTATATTGGTTATATAGTTTATATTTTATAGGCTTTCAAAGTCATATACTTAAAACATTTTTAAGTTTCAAGTAGGTGGTTTTGAAAGACTATAAATATAATTATATATATATATAAATATTAAATATATTTATAAATATATTTTAAATATATATGTAACAATATTTTCATAATTATATATTTATATAATTATAAAAATTTACTTATAAAGATAAGTTTATAATTATATAATTAAAAATATATTTTTTATTTAAATATATAAATATAAATAGATTTATATTTATAAATATTTATATTTATAAATATTTATATTTAATTATATATAAACAAATTTATAATTATACACATATATATTTCAAATTATATTTATTTATAATTATAAATATATATTTATATAGAACAATTATTTAATATAATTATATATTTAAAATTATATTTATAAATTTATAAATAATTATATATAAATAAACCTTATATTTAAAGTTTATAAATTTATATATAGATAAACATTATTAAAATTATTTATCTTTATTTAAATAAACCTTATTAATTCTTATATCATTATTGTAATTACATATTTATTATAATTATGTAATTATTATAATCATATATTTATTATATTTATAACTATATATTTATAATATTTTTAATTATATATTCATTATATTTATAATTATATAATTATTATAATGATATAATTATTATAGCATATATTTACTATAATCATATATTTATTATAATCATATATTTATTATAATTACATATTAATTATAGTTATATATTAAATATATAATTATAATTATATAATTATTATATTTGTATAATTATTATATTTATATAGTTATTACTATTATATATTTATCATAATTACATACTTATTATAATTATTATACTTATAATTATAAATTTATTATAATTATATAATTCTAATTATAATAATTATAATATTATAATAAGTATATAACTTTAAATATAATATATATAATTATAAAAATATATAACTATCATAAATGTATAATTATAAATTTAACAAATATATAATCATAATTATAATAAATATAATAAATAGAAATATAATAAATATATTATAAGTATGTATTTATTATAATTATATAAATATAAAAAATATAATTATAAATATAGTATATAATAAATAAATATAAAAAATATATAATTATATAATTTTAAATATAATATATAATTATAAATATAATAAATATATCAATATACAATTATATAATAATTATAAAAAATATATAATTATATAATTATAATAAATATATAATTATATAATTATAATAAATATATAATTACAAATATAATAATTATAATAAATGTACAATTATATAATTATAATAAATATACAATTATATAATTATAATAAATATATAATTATAAATATAATAATATAATAATTATATTATTATAATAAATATATAAACATATAAATATAATAATTATAATAATTATAATAAATATATAATTATAAATATAATAATTATAAATATAATAAATATAATAATTATAATAATTATATAAATATAATAAATATAATTATAAATATAATAAATATAATTATAAATATAATTATAAATATAATATATAATAATAAATATAATAATTATATAATTATATAATTATATAATAATTATAATAAATATAAAATTTTATACTTATAATAAATATATAATTATAAATATAATAATTATAATAAACATATAATATAATAATTATAATAAATATATAATTATAAATGTAATAAATATATAAATATATAATTATAATAAATATATAAATATATAATTATAATAAATATATAATTATAAATATAATAATTATAATAAATATATAGTTATATAAATATAATAAAAATACAATTATATAATTATAACAATTATAATAAATATATAATTATAAAATATAATAATTATAATAAATATATAAAATAATAGTTATAATAAAAATGTAATTATTATATTATAACAATTATATAATTTTAAATATAATGAATATAATAAATATATAAATATATAATTATAATAAATATATAAATATATAATTATAATAAATATATAATTATAAATATAATAATATAATAATATAATTATAATATTACAATATAAAAATATAATTATAAATATAATAAATATAGAATAATAAATATAATACTTATATAATTATATAATTCTAATAAATATATAAATATATAATTATAAATAAAATAATTATATAATTATAAATATAATAATTATATAATTATAAATATACTAAATATAAAATTATATTTATAATTATATAATTATTATAATTGTAATTTTATATTTATTATAATTGTATATTTATTATAATTATATAATTATTATATTTACATTTATATATTTATTATAATTATTTAACTGTTATAATTATATATTTATTATATTTATCAATATATAATTATTGTAATTATAATTGTATATTTATTATAATTATATATTGATTATAAATATATATTTATTATTACTATTATATTATTTATAATATATTTATTATAAATATACAATTATGATAATTATATATTTATTATATTTATAATTATATAATTATTGTAATTATATAATTATTGTATGTATATAATTATGACAATTATATTCATTATTATTATATCTTTATTGTCAATATATATTTTTTATAAATACAATAAATATAACTATAAATTTATTATATTTATTTTAGTGATTATATTTATTATAAATATTTTTATTATAATTATAATTATAATTATAATTATAATTATAATTACATAAATATATATATAAGATATTTACATATATATATATAGGGGGTTCGGGAGGGGTGGCGTGGGGAAATCTAAAAAAAATGATGAGTGCCAATTGAATTGGCGCTCTAGGGTTTTTGCATGAGCGCCAATTCAATTGGCGCTCAAGAAACCCTGTTTCTTAAATGAAAAAAGTGTTGACCCATAAAATATAATTTTTTTAAAAAAACCCCCTTTAACCAATTTTGCTTAGTGAAATCGAATTGGGGCTCAACTTTGAAGCTCGGTACCAGTTCGGGTTTAATCTGATCTTAGATGGACCAACATCATCTACAATACCCTAAATAACTGGAATATCGAGTTTACCTGAGATGATGCCACGTTTACCAAAAAAAAGTGGTTGTTGGATTGAAATGCAATAAAAAGTGCAGTTGTCAAAATTTTTACAAAAATCCATTTTTACACTCTACTGTTATTAACTCCATTCAGCTGTAATACATCATAATAATAAATTAAAACATTAAAAAAACATATCAAAAACATAAAAAAACATATCAAAAAACAAAACACTGAAAAATAAAATGCTATTTAAAATACTATAAAAACTCTATAAATTACAAAAGAAATAATAACATATAAAAAACGTTGATATAAAAAAACAAAAAAAGCGTTGATATAAAAAATAAACATATCAAAACCAAAAATTAGATAAAAAAATGTTGATATAAATTACTATTTAAAACATATCAATTTATAAAAAAATTATAACATTGAAATATATAAATTTCCTATAAATTGTTATTTTTAAAAATATATCAATTTTTTATGTCTTAAATATTATTGTAAACAACTATTAATATCTGTAAGTTTAAAAAATATTTTTTATGAAAGAAATTAAAAATATATACTTAGATAATGTAACAAAACAATAGTACATTTAAAAGTTAAATAAAAATATTGTTTTGAAATAATAAAATTTTCTCAAATAAAGAGAAACTCATTATTTTATACATGTATAACCATTTTTATGCTGTAATTTTTTAAAGGCATAAAAAAATGTTTTATAATGGAAATAAAAACAAAAAAATACCAATTTCAAGAAATAATCACATTTTTATTAAAAGGGAAAATTTTCAATGAGGAATTTCCATTATAAAAAACAAAAAAATAATAAAAAATAAAAGCCGAAAATTTAAATTAAATTTTAATGAATGTATTTATATTAAATGAAATTACATATAATATGTATTATTTTTTTACATAAATTTTATAAAAATAATATTATTTACCATTTAAAAATATGTATAATACTTGAATAAAAATTTAAATAAAATGTACATATTTAGGAAGTTCTAGTGGAGGTTCCAGTGGATCTTCTAGTGAAGGTTCCAGTGGACGTTCCAGTGGATTTTCCAGTTCCAGTTGAGGTTCCAATAAAAGATCCAGTGGAGGTTCCAGTGGAGGTTCTGGTGGAGGTTTCAGGTTTGTGTGGAACTTCTAGTGGATGTTTGAGTGGAGGTTCCAGTGGAGGTTCCAGTGGAGGTTCCAGTGGAGTTTCCAATTGAATTTTCAATAGATGTTCCAAAATACAACGAAAGTATATATTTATAAAACTATAGAATATATTAATAAAAATTAAATTTTAATTAACATATTTATATTAAATTCAATTATATATAATATATGTAATATATTTTTTTCAACATCTATACTAATAACAATTATAAATCTATTAAGAGGAAGTTCCAGTGGAGGTTCCAGTTTTAATGGAGGTTTCAGTGGAGGTTCCAGTGGAGGTTCTAGTGGAGGTTCTGGTGGAGGTTCCAGGTTCTAGTGGAACTTCTAGTGGATGTTCCAGTGGAGGTTCTAGTGGAGGTTGTAGTGGAATTTCCAATAGAAGTTTCAATGGATGTTCCACAGTAAAACATAAATATATATTTGTAAAACTATAGAATATATTAATAAAATTTAAATTTTAATAAACATATTTATATAAAATTCAATTATATATAATATATGTAATATATTTTATTCAACATCTATACTAATAACAATTATAAATCTATTAAGAGGAGGTTCTAGTGGAGGTTCCAGTTACAGTGGAGGTTTCAGTGGAGGTTCTAGAAGAGGTTCGAGTGGAGGTTCCGGTAAAGGTTCCAGGTTCTAGTGGAACTTCTAGTGGATGTTCCAGTGGAGATTCCAGTGGAAGTTCTAGTACAGGTTCCAGTGGAGGTTCCAGGGGAAGTTCCAGTGGAAGTTCCAATGGAGGTTTTAGTGGAATTTCCAATTGAAGTTTCAATGGATGTTCTATAATACAAAAAAAGTATATATTTATAAAACTATAGAATATATTAATAAAAATTAAATTTTAATAAACACATTTATATTAAATGCAATTATATATAATATATGTAATATATTTTATTCAACATTAATAATAATTACAACTATAAATATATTAATAGGAAGTTTTAGTGGAGGTTCCAGTGGACATTTTAGTGGAAGTTCTAGTAGATGTTTCATAGGGGTTTCTAGTGGACATTTCAGAGGAGGTTTCAGTGGACGTTCTAGTGGAGGTTCTAGTGGATATTCCAGTGGAGGTTCCAATGGATGTTCCAGTGGAGGTTCCAGGTCCCAATAGAAGTTCTAGTGAAAGTTCCAGTGTACGTTCTAGTGGAGGTTTAATTGGAGGTTCCAATGGAGGTTCTAGTGGAAATTTCAGTGGACGTTCCAGTAGAGGTTCCAGTGGAGGTTCCAGTGGAATTTCCAAATGAACTTTGAATGGATGTTCCACAATACAAAAAAAGTATATATTTATAAACCTATAGAATATATTAATAAAAATTAAATTTTAATAAACATATTTATATTAAATGAAATAATATATAATATATGTAATATATTTTATTCAACATTTATACTAATAACAATTATAAATTTATTAAGAAGAAATTTCAGTGGAACTTAAACCGAAAATTTCAGTGAAAGATCCTTTGGAATTCCAGTGTGAATTAGAAACTTACAATGATATTCAATGAAAACTTTCACCAAAAAAAAGAAACATACAAGAAAAAGAAATCCTTCATAAAAATTTTAATGACTCAACTATAAATTTTATAGTGATGTTTTGTAAAAAAACTATTTTTTAAAGATAAATTATTTTGTGTTTTTTAAATGGCATAAAATTTTTTTACACAAATATTTCCTTTCATTTACAATAATAATTATATTTACAATACAATAAACTCAATGTTCTTTCACGCATTAAAAAAATTGTATGACTTTAAAGATATCAAAGAAAATCTATTAATTTTCTCCTAAATGATTAAAAAGTATATTTTTATCATATATTTATTTTTAATTCTTTTTAAAAGATGTAACATAATTTTTTTAAACAAAAAAATACATTTCAATAATAAATATAATCAGTTTTAAAATAAAATCAACTCATTAATATTTAAAATGTTTTAAAAAAAATGTACGCACTTAAAAATATTAACAAAAATATATTCAGTTTACTCAAATAATCAAAAAATTGAACACATATTTTTTTTTCATTTTTTACTAAACTGTAATAATTATTTTTATATAAAACAAATATAATTTCATTTAAATATATATTTGATTTTAAAACATATTATACATTTTATTATTTGTATAATATATAATATAATTTTAAAAATTGGATAGAGGATATCCCATTGATTGGAGAGAGGGAGAGCATTTGCTGACTGATTTTCCCCCCAAGACCAATATACCCTTCACTCCATTCTCTTGCTCGATCGGGACATGTGAAAAAAATAACAGCTATCATCATTTGAGCACCCCACTGGATGATCCATTGTTTTAAGGTATTGGAGACGATGCCGAGCGATCTTGGATGCTCTTCATTTCAAAGAAGTGGTTCTATGGATCCTCTTCACCACAGATGCTTGGAGAGCTTGGGTTCTAGATGATTTATAGTTTCAAGAAGCTCAGCTTCAGTCAATTTCGGGAACCCAGTTCTGATGGTTAGGTCAACCACTCAATGAGGTGCCTTAGTGGTGGATTGATTGGCATCTCCATATTCATTGACAAGACTTTCTGAATACTCAATCTCTAGTCAGTGATGGCTTCACTAGATACAAAAGCGAATGCTCTTAAATTCGAAATTGTGGATAGTCATCATCCTTGTCTTCGAAGGTGGCTTACAAAACCTACATCTCTCAGGTTTTCATCAAACGATTGAAGCCGATTGACTAAAACTTCAAGGTCAGATTCACATTGGCATCACAAAAATGAAAATATTAATTTATAATAGTGATGGATTTAGGTCATCTGTTCTTTGAAGGTTCTCCAGATCGGTATCCCCGAAATCCAGCTACCCAGGTTGTGAGTTTGACACAGGATAAAATAAATTAGGGATAATGAATTGATAAAAAACATTAAAAAATATAATGAAGAACAAAAAATATTAGTAATTTTAAATTGAAATGAGATTTAACTTTATTATAAAATAATGTTAAAACTGGGGTACTATTTTGATCATCAACTGTCATTACCCCCCAATAAATTATGCTACACATTTATCCTACATAGACTCAAAATAACTCTAGAATCCTTTTACACAAATCGAAATTCTCTTTATGTCAAAACCTTCTTAGAATAATCATACATTTGCACACCACATGCCATATAAATGAAATAAAACAAAATAACACTTCTATAGATTAAAATAAACTCATAATAAATATTTATATTGTTAAAACAATACAATATTAAATATTAAAAACAATTCGCTTAAAATACTAAACTTATTAGTTATAAAACTAAATTAAGATAAGATAAAAATTATTAGTGAATTATAATTTATTGTTTCTAAATAATTAAATCAATATTTTTGTGAAATTAATTAAAAGTTAAACAACAATTAAGTAATTAATATATTAAAACTAAAAACCCCAAAGGGAATAAAAATTAAGTACACATAACAAAAAATAAAACTCAAAGTAAAAAAAGATACAATTAAAATAAATGGATCAAATAATACAAATATTAATAAATAATTAAAAGAATAAGGAATTAAAAGATACAATGATAAAAAAACATTTGTTACTAATAATTTAATTAGTTAACAAAATCTAAAATAAACTAACCTGAAATACAAAATTAGCAAATTAATGTTAAATCAAGAATTAAAAACATAATTAAATAACAAAATATATGTGGAAAAAATTATCAATTTAAGGTCACATCAAGATCACATGCCATTCAGTTGCTCAACAGGGAAATCATTACATTGTCTACCCCATTTTTTGTTAACATGAATCCTACAGGTTCCAACCAATGTCTAAAATCAAAAAGCATAGAATAAGAACCATGATACAATAATCAATGTGTGAAATCATAAAATCAGGAAAATAATTCATGAGATGTCATATATTTTCTCATCATCTTATTAGCCTATGACACTTTCAGGTTCAACCTATATCACTTTCAACTCGTCATTTATTTTCTAAAGTTATATCCTCATATTCTTCATATCCTAATCTATAAAAACAACTAGACCCTACATTGATACCGATTCGACCCATGTATAACATACATAAATGTTTCATAATTTTAGATGAATATTAAATACATTTTAAAATAATCCCTACCCTAGAACTATCATGGTTTAGTTTCTTTGGAGACTATATACATGATCATCTTATTTCATGAAATACCAACAACATCTCCCACAATGTTCTTCTCTCAATGTATCATTATTAGACATAACCTTCATAAAAACATTATTTATAACCTAGGGAAAATGGAAACATTAGAAATGGTGAGCTCAGATGAATAGTAAGGGTACAAATGGTGATATCAATTGATAATCATATGCAACCATAAGTTAAGAAAATGGTTTGGGGGGGGTGAGGGGCCGATCGTGGGGTCAAGTTCCCAGGCTTGCGCTTTAATGTAATTTTCGTCCTTGCATCATGTGCTGCTTTCACGATTGTACCCAATATTTTTTTTAAGTTAAGGAAAAGGGTATGAGAGCATGATCATAACTTACTATGTTTATACTGAATCAATCATATATCATAAATCAAAAGACATCGAATAAAATTTTATCTTTTCAAAATACACGATTCGTAAGAGTGAGAAATCATCATTAATCAATTAGGATCCATGATATAATATCATCATCATAAGAATATGAAATTAGAATTATATCATAGTGATAATAATTGAAATTCATTTCATTAGTCAAGTCTCACAACCAAGACCTTCATCACATAGTGGGTAAAGTCCCATAATATATTGTGTTCACTCCCCAACCCATTTTCATCATTGGAATGGGTTCACTCTCTATACTCAATCATATTATCTCATGATATTTCAATACATACATAATGAATTGAATGGATATATAATTTTAGGCCCACACTTCACATAATGAAAACATATATAGGTGTTCCACAAGATCATAGAAACATTCATCATTCTATCATAGAATAACCCAAGAAAAAGAAATGAGTTTCATAAATATTTTTTCATCACATAGTAATAAGCCATTAGTAGAAGGATCATGGGTGGTATCATTAGATCAAATCCTTAATTATGTATATAAAAACATCAATAGATGTTTACATAGATGAAAATTCCATTAAAAGAACACTCAAACATTTCTTTTAAAACATGATAAAAATATAGTTTCTTTTGATAACATTACAAATACAAAATCCAAAAATATTGAGAAAATAATTTTATTTGAAAATAACCATAATTTTTTTAAAATTAATATTTAATTAAATGAATTGTTATAATGGATAGAAAATCAGTTCATGTGGTAAATGTTAAATCAATGAATCCTTTCACACTTTCTCAAAAATGTGATAAATAACATGTTCAAAAAACATAGTATTAAATCCTTTTTAATAATTTAAACTAAAATTCAAATATGGATAAAAATGATTTTAAATAATCATTTGATCCATGAAAATTAAATTTTTTTGTAAACATATTGAAAAATATGTACAAGGAAGAAAAAATTCAATCACTAAAGAGGAAATAAGGTCAGTTTTTATTAAAAAAATATATGTCATTTTAACTATCAGAGTGAGGAGATTGAAAGGAAAATATGAAAAATATAAAAATAACTAGAATATAATAAAATAAACTAGGTTTATGAGATAAATATAATATAATTCCCCCAAATGAAATTCATGCATAAATAATCAGAATTAAAAATGAAATTACAATATAAACCGTTCCCCAGGTCCTGAATTACATTGTAAACACTCTTAAAATCATGTATAATAAATTTAGATTTATTAAAAATCTATAATAGAAACATATTTGTACTTATCTTACTGTATATCATGTCATTATAATTTCTGATTACGCATCCATTAACAATTTTTCATTAAAATCAACATTTGGGTGAACACTAGTTCATTTACCATTCTTGTTTTCGTTTGGAAGTTCTAGTCCTTGAACCTTTTACACGGTTTCATAATATATAAAATATAAATAATGTTATAAGTATCATATTTATTTATTATAAATACTTTCATAAATATACATATAATGTGGTGATGAAAAAACAAATTAAATCACTTCATGGAGACGGTAGTCCATACGTACACACAAGTAATGTTTTCATTTTCATGTGAATGAAATGAAAGAAAGGTAAGTAATTATATATCATTAATAAATAATAATAATATAATAAATATCACATAAATTCATTAAATCTATCCATATCACCATCTGTGTATGAAGGAAATGAAAAACAATTCACATCTCTTTGAGGAGATGGTAGTCCACACATTTGCACGAAAAACATTATCATTTCACATATGATTGAAATGAGGTTGGTAATAGATATAAAATTAGAATAAACTTATTTAATTATAATAATGATACATACTTTATCATGTTAACATGGTTATATACTATTCTAAGGAGGTTAAAGAATAATGAAACTCAAAATAAATCGATAAATACAATTACCTCTTCTTTGAGAAACCTCTTTTTTATTACACCTTGAACCTTTATGGTTTGGTCTTAGTGGAATACCATAAATCTAGGATGTGTGTATGTAATTTAGGATGGTATTTGTGAAGTGTATTTTTGATCAATATTCCTCAATGTTTTTGAATTAGTGAACGTAAGTGGTGCTCTTTTATAAGTGTGATGATTGGAAAACATGTAAATACTTAAAATATTAAATTATAAAAAAGTCAAATTCAAGTGAAAGTGGCACAAAATTAATAGATATTCTATGATATAATAAGTTTGTGTTGAAATTTTTATGTTATTTAAACCCTTATCTATTTAGATTAACCCATCATTAATGTTTACCATAGGAATGGATTTTTACATCATTTACTATTCATTGTGATAAAAAATGAAATTATCCAACTTAGGAAATTTGGAAACAATTATTTAAAATATGGAAACCATTTTATTAAATTAAATTTATATAAGCGGAATAAATTTATTTTAAAATTAACATGTAAACTACAATGAATCATGTTCATAAGAAAATTCATTTTAAGCATAACTTTAGATTTATTATCATTCCTTGCCTAATATAAACCATTAAATGAATCTTAAAACATTTTATTGAATATATTATCTAAAAAATTCATTAAAATAATTTATCAAAAGTTATTAATTAAATTTATTAAGATAAACACATTACGTGCATAAAAGAGGGTTTTCAAAAAAATAAATCTTTTTTTACCTTAGAATGATTTTATTTTCATTTTTAACCAATCAAAAACTAATGAATTATTTTTATAAATGTCCAATTTTTTTTAATATTCTTAATAATATGAATTTATTTTTAAATAAGACATATATGATAAAAACCATGCTAAAAAACAAAATACTTTAGAACAATTTTTTAGGTTCAATAGTATTTCCTAAATAAAAGAGAAATTATTTTCAAAAATTATATTTAATTTAAATAAAATAAAATATGATTTATTTTATAATTTAAAAGAATTAATCCCATAATTTTATGGTTACATTATTCACATGCTATCTAACACATTTAATTATTAAATATAAAATTTAGTTTAAAATTTCAGGGGGTTATAACTTCTTCTTTACAACATTTCATTTAATGGATAATGGGTGAGGCTTCATGTCTAGGGGGCCCTAAAAGATTACTCTAGAGTTATAATATAACCATTTATATCATACTCCCTATCCAATTAATTTTCACTTGTAATTAGAGTTGTTTCATTGGTGATAATGCCTTCCACTTTGATGGGTCCCTATCTTTCACAACTATTATGGAATATGTTTATTGTTGAGGTAATGGAAAGAATTTGGATTTAATTGAGTTCAAACAACCCAAGAAAGATTATAAAACACAAAAAATAAAAAATTTAAAATGTATACTACAAGTAAAAAAGTATTCTTGACCTATCACTTTCACAGTTAAAAGATTCACATTGGGTTTACATTTTTTTGTTTCTCATGGAAACCTCTGATGAGTGATTCATGTCACTGGGAACTTTGGGATTTGAGTTTGGATGGAACTTATTTTACATGGTAGGTGGACACTTGGAATTTTCCAAGAACACTATAGAATGTGTGTTGGTATGGAGGGTGGGAGGTAAATCTCATCATACCTTTTAAGGGGATTTTTTTCTTACTTTTGAGATGTCTTTTAGATTTATGTCATATTCATGAATCTTTCCCAAGTCCCAATACAAGACTGGTTACCACTATCCTAATAGTTTGTTATCCACACGTGTTAATGTGATTATTTATTACATATCATAGGTCTCTTTTCAAAATTATCATCTTTATGTACTAGGTCCTCCATGTTTTTTCTTTTAAAATTATTGGGGCATAATTTAGGATGCTATAGTTTAAAGAAAAATAGGTAGGTGATCTTGAGTTTTTCTATATCTAGGGAGAAGGTGAATATTATTGGTGTTATTATTAAGCCAATTAGAAGGTATTCCTACATAGATTTTTAAATTTAATGAGAAGCCATGAAATTTGGTACCACTTAATGGGACATACTATACATTTTATGTTCGTATGACAAGGGCCACTTATAAGTAGTTTAATTTCATTTATAATTAATTATTATGAAAAATATGACTAGAAATGGTTAGTGTGAGGATGATTCCTGATATAATATTTTTGGCTAACCTCAATGGAATTTGAGCCAATGAGGATAAGTCATTTTCACATGTAATAATTACATATGAGATATGGGATTGGTTTAGTTAATAAGAGTATTCCACACTGAGAATAATATAGTTTCTTCAGGAATATAAACTAAAAAAAGAAAAATGGTGATGGTTATAAGGAATATGAATCTCTTGGTGGGAAATTTTTCCATCGAGAGTATAGTCAGATGAGTAAGGTTCCCAGGGAGTATGGACCTAGTTAAAGGGATATCCAAGTTGATGTGGAATATATCCTAATGAGGAAGGACGTAAGTTGGTTCATAAGAAATATTACCCTATGAGGATGATAATGGAGGGTTGATAATGTTGGTTTTGGTCCTATGGGATGTGTCCTATATATCTTATTTAATAATAATAAAATATCATATAGTTCAATGTACATAGTTTAAGGTAAATTGGAGAGACCATACCATGTAGTTTGACATCATATGGTAAGGATGACATTGTTTATTATTCTTCCATGAGACTAGGACATTGGCCACATGGTTTAACTTTGTGCTATGGGGATTTCCACATCATTAAAAGTGGGATAATAGAGGATCTAGTGGTACATACACATATAGGGATTCCCTGAAATGCATAAATAATAGGTGGCTTAAGTGAATGCATAGAGTGTTAAGGATTACAACAATTAGGAGGCTCAACATCATGTCATCCATCTTGTTGATAGATGAAGAGAGATGAAGAAGGACCACTCCCTTTTAAGGGACTATAAGGGTAGATATAGGACTTACTCCTGTCTTGGATTTGTCCCTCACTGAATGAAATCATCCATCCACCAAGTTCCATAGATATTCAAAATTGGGACTCAGTTATCTAAATTGAGTTGCATGGCTCAATGATGGTATTATTGATGTTTATATGATGGTTATATCATTATCAATGGAATTTATGATTTCAAATTATTGGAGGTCTCTATTAGTTTGGGAGGAAATTTATAAGAAACCTTTTATCAATGGAATACAAGATCAAAGGGGTGAAAAAATGTGTTTATGCCATGATCATATATGTTAGGTGGGTTTAGAAGAGGCATGGATATTACTATTTTGAGAATTATTTAGAAAAGGTTGTCTATTGTCTGATTAAATACCCTATAAAAGGGTATCAATATAAAGAGGGGTTTCAACACAAAGAATCATCTAGTTCACGTGGAAGACATGTAGAGGGAACATGGTTTGTGTTGTAATGACACAAAAAGCATGAGGTTGGAAGACACATGGGGGGGGATCTATGTGGGGACCTCATAGAGGAGACTAGTCTTCTAGGGAGCCAGTGAAGGATGATGGTATACCAAGGAACCAAAAATAAGAGGTTGGTCTACCATGGAACATCATGAAGGAGGTTGGTCTACCATGGAAATGTGTGAATGAGTATGGTCGGCAAATTAACCACACAGAAGGGGATGATCCTTGATGAAGCTGCTTAGTAGATGCTGGTCCACCAAGGAACATTGAAAAGGTTTTTAGTCTACATTGTAACCCCACACATGATTTTAGTATACTAACGAATCTCACTGAGTAGGCTGGTCTTCTAAAAAGCTGTGTAGAGGAGGCTAGTCCACCAAGGATCCACATAGATGAGGCTTGTCTACCTAGGATTCGTGAAAAGATTTATTTTTCTAGGTTTCATGTAGGATGTTAATTAACATGTTAGGTTTATAGTGTATGATGAAATACATGGTTAGTATGTGAATTATGGGTTAAACTATGTGGTAGAGTGATTGCACTCTTATATTATGAACAAACCATTATTGAAGGGACTTCATGGATGAAATGAATTCACAAGAATTTTTCATAGGTATAAAGCTCAATAATTACATATAGGTTTCTAAGAGACCTCCAATTATCTATAAATACACATTTTTTCTCCTCTATTGTTTTTTTGAAATAGAAACCCCAGGAATTTATGTTCAAGAGTAGGATAAATAGTTTTTCTAAATGGGTGACCTATCAGTAAGGAGTTCATGATATTATAGTTCCATAAAAAAGTTTCCACAAATTATTTGTTCTTCCAACCAATCGGTGTCCATGGATATAACTGTATTAGAACTGAATAACCAATAATTAGTAGCACATTAAATGGGTTTTTCAAGGGTACACATCTTAGAATCATGTGGGTGGCATGTGATCTTGTATTTAACTTGTCATTATCATGCATAAAAGGAAATATTTCATAAGGTTATGGGAAATTCTTGAGGGAAATTTCATATGAAATTAATATAGTAATAAAGTTCATAGTGATTGATAAGATTATAGGGGTCTTAATATTTGAATCATAAATAATTTAGGTGGCTATGTGGTAGGTAAGTGGCCATGGGGTGTGTGATTACATAGGATCCACACCATACATGGGTGTTCGTACAAATTTTTTTAGTTTTTTTCACTTTATATTAGAATTCTATGGGAATCAACAACAAATATCTAAAAATTAAAATGTATTGGAATAGTTAAATTTGGATAAAACCCTCAAGTACTTATAATGTGTTATTTATTGATGTACTAAATCCTAACCTATTGAATGTTTTGTAACTTTATGATGATGGAAATAAAGTGAGCATAAAAAAATGGATTCCTAGTGAATATATTAAAAGATGGCATTTTTATCTAAAAGGGGGTGAGAACTAATTGCGACTTATTTATAGTGGGGGAAGTAATATAAAATTGTTATATGGGCTTGGAAGCTGAAAATATCTTATGGAATAGAAGGCTTGGTCACCTTATAAAAAATAAAATGAGGAATTTAATCAAACAAGAAGTAGTGAGAAACATTTCTATCATGAAATAAAAAACTAAAAAAATTTAATCAACATGAAATAAAGGAAAAATAGTGGAAAAAATTCATAAAGGGGTTGATATTCAAATAAATAATCCCTTGGATATGGTCCACTCTGATGTATGTGGGTTAATGATAATGAGTTCACCATGTAGAGATAGGTATTTCATGACTTTAATTAATGAATTTACCAAAATTACATGTATCATGTTCATGTTACATAGGTCTAAATATCTAGATAGACTTAAATGTTTTATGAGGCTTGTTTAATAATAAATAGGTTTTCTCTTAAAGATGTTAGGACTAGATAATAGTAATGAATATGACCATAGAGAATTCTCAGAGTATTTAGATAAACATTTTTTCAAACATGATTTAAATTATCCATACACACCTAAAAAATGGGGAAGTTTGAAGAAAAAAATATAATCCATAATAATATGGCTATAACTATGTTTACGAAGCATGACACATTAATTTTCTTCTGGATATAGATTATCACAACAGATTGAATTTTACTAAACAGGTTCTTCTTGAAACTAAATTCTAATTTGTCTCTCAATGAAATTATATTAAAAATAAATACAAATGTAATATATTTTAGAGTTTATGGGAGCAATTTCTTTATAGAAAAGGAGGTAAATAATCGAATCAAGTTTGATAAAAAAGACAATTATAGAATATTACTTAGTTACATAACAAATGAGAGTTCCTATAAGTGTTACAAAAACAATTTCAGGGACTATCGTGAACTATGATGATGTTTTTGTTTTTTAAAATAATGAAGATATTAATACACTAATAATGGTGGATATAGAGAATGATATTTTTAATTTTGTATTTATAGAAGAAAATTGATAAAATATATTGATTTATGAAGATGATGATGATTTATATTACACTAGAATTGATTGCGAATACCAAAAGTCAGCAGGGGAAAATTTGAAAAAGAAAAGACATGTTTATATTGGTAATATAAGTGGGGACTATAATCTAGGAGTAAAAACAAGAATAATAATGTAGGGTACTATTCACACTGATCTACATTCAAAAATGAAGTAAAATATATAAATGAAGATTTTCGAAATCAAAGAGAGAATATAAACTATACATGATGTAATGGATCAAATTGAGAAAAACATGACATGGGAATATTTTTCAAGACATAATGAGAAAAAATTATTGTAATAAAATATTTTTTTAAGGAAAAAATTAAATGAGAAAGTATACTTTTCTATAAAAAACTCTAGACATAAATACAAGGGGTATTCTTAAATTCAGGGTATTGATTTTGATGAGAAAATTTCCCCAGCTTTCCGGCTTAAAAAAATCAATTTTTTTAGAAATTTCTACTCAATAAAATTTAAAAATATCTTATATAGGTGTAAAATATAAAATTTTAAATATTGAATAAAGTTAAGAAATATATTTGGAACATCATGTGGGTTTTCTTTTTGATGACGATCGAAAAAAAGTTTTCAAGATAATTATCTTTATAGTATACATCATTCTCCATGATCTTGGTACATCAATATGGATGAGTATTTTAGATTCAAATAGTTCTAAAATGTATAGGTTGATATCAATATACACTTAAAAATGACCAACACCAAATCATTTATTATGATAGTGTATGTCGATAATATTATTTTTACTTTTGATTAGGAGAATGTATGTGAAATTGTTTTTTCCAAAATGAGTATGAAATTTGAAATTTCCTTATATGAAGAAATTAAAATTTTATTTAGATTAAAAATTAATTGAGTTTTCGATCATATTTTTATTTCACAAAAATATATCAAATAGCTTCTGAAAAAGTTTTGTAAGGATGGAGAAAGAATATTATTTTATCTAATTAAATTTGGTTCAAAATCCAGTAAGGACAAAGAATTTAAAGTGGAAAATTAGAAAGTTTATTTGAAGAAAATAAAAATTCATCTATATTTGATTTATTTTAGGTATGACATAGTATTTTCTATCATACTTTATTCTATATTTTAATCTAATCTAACGATATGTCATATAATTATAGATAATATGATATTGAGATGCATCTCAAATATTTCTAGCTTTAGTTTTCTATTTAATAAGGAATGGAAATTAAACATAAAGTGATTTATATAAGATGATTAGGTAGGAGTTGTTTATAAAAAAAATACACCTTAGTTGAAGTGTTCTTTATTGGTGACAAGTGTGTAGAAATTAAAAGAATATATATTTAGTTACATTGATCTCAACTGAGGTAGAATATGTGGTTGAATCATAGGAAACAAGAAATATGTTGTGGAATAAAACTCATCTTCAATATATACATATTAAAACTAAATATCCTTTAGAAATTGTATGTATTAAAAAAGGTTCTATAAATATGTCTAAAAATCTTGTGGATCATTACAGGTAAAAAAATATTGATATAAAGTATTATTTTCTGAATTTTATAGTTTTTGAAGTCATCTTAAAGCTATAATTTATTCCACCCAAGGAAACAATTTCTGAAATTATTACAAATCCTCTTACAAACGAGTTTTTTAATGATTTAGGATATAAATAAGAGTGCATCCCACACATCAAAAATAAGGTATGATGAATATTGAGTTCCCACTATTTTTATATGCTTAAATTATGAAGGATATTTAATCTATAGGGGACAAAATTTTCCCACATATTTTTAATTATTTTAATGTGTGTGTTGAGTTGTTGCAGGAAATGATTTTGTAAAATTTTATTTTGTTGATTTTATGGAAAAAAAATGAAATCATTGAATTTATGAAATGATTTTTTCAAGGATAACATTGATTTATGATTTTAACCCTCTTATTTCCTATATTGAGATAACTCATGTATATTTAGATATAATTAATTCTCAACTCTTTTCTTTTAGGACTTTAGAGTGTTCCACTATTTCATGTTCACTTTTTTTATAAGGGTAAAAAGAATAAGTAGTATTCAAAAAAAATCTAAAGGGAGAGATTATTAAATAATATTGTGGATTATAATATATTTGTTTTCAATACTTGTAAAATGTGACAACTGATGTGTTGTTCTTCATTATAAAAGAAAAATGGTGAAGGATGAGAATATTATTTACTAAAGATGAGAAGATTATTGAATGCTTCCATTTAGCGATGGAGGTTGATAATGTGTTATCATTAAAGGTAGGATAGTCGAGGTAAAGAAAACCATCTATATAAAAATAAATATATACACTATTTTATTACTGCACAAAGATCTTTTGGATGAGGTTTGATGTTCATTTGAGTTAATTAAGAAGTCATGGAGATGGATTGATTGAGATCTGGTTTGAATTGATGAAATTTGAAAAAACAATGTATTTGAAAATAGTAGAGTGGAAGAGTCATATATTCACAATGAATTAGTCAATATTGTATGGGTATGAGTCATTTTGAATCTATGATATTGTCCATGGATCATCATATTAGTCATCCATGAGCTGTGTAAGAGACATTCTAGGAATTAGAGTGAAAATCAGTAAATGCACAAAGATGTCCCTATGAGTGTAAGGATATTATCGTAGCTTCATAAGGATAAATTATGGAATCCATAATGATTATCTGGGCTTCCATAAATACCATTTATTATTACACTGGGGAAGTAAACATAAAATTATAAAAGGCATGAAAACATTATAATGATTATGCATAACCACTTAAGGATCATTTTGAAATTTAAGAGTAACCTAGAAATTTTAGAGTCATTCATAATTTTCATTATTCTGAGTGGAGTTTATAATGAAGGAACTCCATAAGGATGAGTTCCTTTAAAAAATAAATTATTAAAAGTTTTAGAATGATGTTTTTTTGATAAAGGACAGATTTAAATTAGATGATTCCCAAGAACTGGTCTTCAAGGGTTCAAAAATCATTATCATTCACCTTGAGTGTGATTTAACTTAAAAAAATAGAATCATAATGAAGTTATTTATATTAAGGATGTATTTTTCTATGTCATGAGAGGTGGTTTAACTTTATGATTCCATGAACATGTGTATAAGAGTTAAGAAAAGGAAAAATACCTTGATTTTGTAGAAAAATTAATTAAAAAATATTCTAAATATGCCATGGTGGATATTCTAAGTCTTATAGAGATTAAAAAGGAACTATTAACTATGATTTTATTGAGTTAAAAAAATAAAACTAATAATAATATTTAATATATTATGGAAATAATTTTAAAATGAATTTGATTATATTTATAGATGATAAAAATTTTGAAAATGAAGAGGAGGGGTGAGATCCTTCAAAAGCACATGTAACAATTATATATAAATATGATAATATTTAAGGAGGAGAAAAATTTATTATTAAGAAGAAAGAACACCCTATAAGAATAATTGTTGTGATGTGAAGAAGTAGATTACGACTTATCAAGACCACATTTTCTCATGCTTCAATTGAAAAAATATCTTCATAAGTTTTCATCTTTATCTATTTAATCTATGGTGCTTGTATTTCTTCTAGTTGTCTCCAATATCTTAAAGAAAGTTTAAGTTCATAACATTATGAAAATATATCTTTATAAAAATAGAATATATGTGAGCAACTAGGATAAAAATAGCCATACATTGGGGTCATAATCATGATTTAAGGAGGCAGACCACGTTAACAAAAGTACTGGGTTCTATATTTATTTTTTATTATATCTAGTTGGGATATCTCTTTCGAAAAATTATAATGTAATTTATATTTTGGTTTACAAAATATAAAAATAGTTATTCCTCCCTCTCAGTGTTTTCCATCACCTGTGTGATCCTTTCAAACATATGTTATGTTGATATATTTTGGGAAATGATTTATATTATATAATTCTCAATTCATGTTATATCTCATATTAATCTTCTAAAAATATCCTAAATAATTATTTATCAATTTAAATTTATATATAATGCTGTAAAAAATATATTATTTGACTTATATATAATGTTATATTCATTGTCTAGATAGTTTTTGAGAGTGTATATTTTGTGCTTTCCAAATTCATGAATTTAGTCAATCAAGCTTCCATAATCTTTTCATGTCATCAATAAATTCCCAAATAAAGATTTATATGCTCTTTTAACTATTTTAGTAAATTTAAAATGGTGTACCAATAAATTTTCTTTATGTGTTATGCACAGTCTACAGAACAAATGTTCAAAGTAAATATTGATATTATTTACTGTTCAATGGAACTATAGGATTATCAAAAATATTGTATACTTCTAAAAAAAATTTAAAATACTTTCACATATATTAAAAAACCCCATTTATCAATCGACATAGAAATAGTCTTTGTAATTCTCAAATATTATAGGCTTTATAATAAATTTTCTATTCATATATAAGTGTTTCATAGATTATTTCTTCCCATGATTCTCACTATTTGGGATCATATTATTCTATTGTAGTATTCACGATCCACTTGTCATTACATTTGACCCAATTATCTCATTTGACCTTAAAATACTATGAAATTATTTAACAAATCCTATATGAGATGCTTGTAATATGATGATAAAAAATTCAACATAATACACCCATAAGAAATTATATATCCCCTAAATCCATGGGATAATCCATTACAATAATGATGGACTAGCTTATAAATATCTTATTTTATTTTTGAATATTCTTATATTATTTATCAATTTACATAAACCAATAAAATTTATAAAAGGAATTAGATGCCATGGAAAATAATCATATATTATTTACTGACTAGAATGAAAATTTTTAATCCTTAAAAGTATTTATTTATTTATTATTATTATTTTTAGTTATAATGATAATAAGAATAAAAAACAAATAAAACATGAACCAATTATCTCTAATCACCCAAATCAGTTCTTAAATAAGGAATTTGATGGGATAATGAAATTTTTTAAAACCTTGAGTGGAATGAATTTCTTGAGTAATGAGAATATCTAATGCGACCTTTACTAATATAAAAATATATTAAATTATAAATGAGATAGGTCACTGAAAATGAATTTAATATCTAAAATACTACATCATATGTTTTCAGAAGTTTACTTTTTGTGTTCAGTGAGGAATTACACTCCAATTATTTTGTTAGATTCAAATATAATATGATAAAAACTTATGTCCTATGGAATTTTAATAACATATAATTAATAAATCTGGAATGAAATTTTGAAATAATTTTTGGGACTAATTTTATTTTTCAATACATAGTCAATTGAATTAGTTTAAAAATTAAAGAACCATTTTTTGAACATGTTTAGGGAGGTTGGATATCCCATGGATTCATTATATTATATTTATTATCAATAAATAATAATAAGTCTCCATGAGAATTATAAAACACCATATCATAATCAACCCTTATTTATATGATTTATAAAAATGGTTAAACATTTTCATATTTACAAAATCTTTTAGGTTAATATTTTTAGATAATTAAAAATAACATTTCATAATAATGTTGAAATTTACCCAAAATGTTCATTTTTTCAACAAAATAGGTTCTTATGTGTATCCTCATGTTTCGTTCATAATAATTTAGTTTCATTAAAGACATGCTTCCATTCACCTTTCAATAACCCCTAAAATCCATAAATCCTATAAAATATTTGAAAATGTGGGATGAGTAAAAAGAAAGATTAATAAGGGTTATAAAAATAATGGAAACATGTCAGTCCATTTGAAAAATAAGAAAATCCAAAAGGAAAATTTCCTTATACAAAATAAACATTTAGCTCAAATAATAATTTACTAAATAATGAAATTAACTTCAAAGACTAATGTTCTCATAAAACATTTATTAGTAAGATTAATGGGAAAATAATATAGATGATAGTTTCTTAAGAAATCATATGAACTCATGAAAACATTATTCTTAAAAAAAACTTTTTATGTTTAGAAGGTCAGAATATTTCATAATCTAATTTACTTACCTCATGAAATCAAAATATTTCTATAAAAAAATTTATAGAAATAATCAAAGAAACAATTAGTAATCTTGGTAAATTATCCTTATAATAACCCTTAAAAGATCCATTATAAAGGAATAACCATCACACTTAATTCCACATGTATCTTATCGAGAACATATCATTACCCATTGTATTGGGGGATATATAAAACCCACCCATCATCATATAAATTGTAAAAATACCATGAAATGAATATAATACATAAAATATTACATTTCCATCATAAAACTCATAACATTTAGCTTTAGAACCCATAAGAAAAATGACATTAAATTATATCATAAAATGGGAAGAAATATCATTTTTTCACAAAATAATTTAATAAATAAAAATTTATAGAACATTGGGAATAAAATATTATTTGAAAACCCAGGAAAAAATAGCGGAATCTTAATAATGAGTAATGGCTATGACTACGGGAAAATATGGTCATGCGGTAAATGTTAAAAAATTCTCTATGCACTTTTTTAATGAAAATAAATAATTACCTGTACAATATATATTAAAAATATTCCATATTAAACCTATGTAAAGAAGATAAAATTCAGTTTTAAATGACATTTAAATATATTTTATGTATATATAATAACATTCTTAAAAAAATCTTAAGAACACAAATATGGAAGAGAATGATTTTGAAAGGTTAAGTTTATAATATGGTTTTAATGAAAATATGTTACCATATGTCCCGAATCATCACATGGTATTTTTAATTCCTAAATAATAGAAATATATTAATTATTTAATTTCTTAAAAATATTTTTCATGTTTATTCCTGTAATATTGTTTCTTTTAATTTCATTTATTATGTTGTTTAATTTAGTTATTAAGTTGGTTAAATTCATGTTGGATGTTTTGGTGTAAGATCCTGACCTTTTCTAAAGATATATCAGGCTTGATTTTAGGTACTATTTTTCCTTGTGTTGATTTATTTTTTTTGAATATACTTTGGGGTGTGATTGGGTGAAAATTTGAGATATTTGGAAGAAAAAGGGCTGTGCATGATTGGAGCACGATTAGGGAAAACCGTGTGCCCCAGTCCAACAAACCGTGAAACCCTAAATAGTGGGGAATTTCATTTTTGGAACATGGTTTTTCAAACTATTAACCCCATTATAAGTAACCATGAACCCCTATAAAATAGGCACATAGTTTAGAAGAATGGTTAGGGAAAACTGTTCACCACTACCCATAAAACCATGCATGAATTTTTGATTCACTTGAAAATTATATTTTAAATCACCCAAACCCCCCAAACTCACTCTATTCAACCCTAATTTGACTCTAGCATTTTTTTCATGATTTTAGTGCCTCTTGGAGAGATTCATCCCTTTATAACATCCATTCTTCATGATTCGATGTCTAGATCAAAGATATTCATCCCTCTCAATAAGAGAATTCTATCCCACTAATTTTTTCATTCTTTATTCTTTCTTCTATCATCCTAGAAAGGGTTGTTATTCCTATTTTGATTAAATCTAGATCTGGTTTATTGGATCTAGATCTAGGATTGTAGATCTAGATCTATATTTAAGATATATTTATTTTTTTGATCTTCATTTTGGGTTTTAGATCTAGATCTCGTTCTATGTCACTTTGCCACTCAAATTTTGAGGATTTCTGTTGGGCGATCCTTTCCCAAAAAACTGAGGTAGGTGGCCTAATATTCAATCCCATAGTCGTGATTTTGATTACATGTATGAAAATTGTATAATTTCTAGATTTTTTCAACAATTGAGTTTCCTAATTGAATTAATTAATTTGGTGATTTATTTAGTAAAAGAATTGTGAAATTTTGGGATTTGGGGATAATTAATTGTGGAATTAATTTTGAGATATAATTTTTTTTAAATTGTGTAATTAATTGGGGAATTAATTAGCAGATATTGAGATTGTTGAATTGAGTAATTAATTGTGTAATTAATTATGGGATATTGAGATTATCAATTGAATAATTAATTAATGAATTAATTATGGGATTGTTAGCACTACTTGAAAAGAAACCTATACCCACAGTTTTGAACAATGGGTATAGCCCCCAAAACCATGGGTATAGGATATACCCATGATTTTGTGAAACATGGATAGTTTAGCCATTAGTATAGCTCTAAGCTATACCCACAGTTTGAAAATTCTATACCTATACTTTCAAAATCTTGGGAATAGTCGTATGCCACCAAGTCATTAACACTATACCCACAGTTTCAAAACTATGGGTATAGGTTTTAAAAAATCACCAAATACGAATTTTGATTCCTAAACAACCTATATACAATTCATGCAACTAACTGCTACACCACATTGGCTTATAGGTATATAAATATATATTTACTTATATATATTTATCTAAACCGTGTATATAGATGGAAAATCATGGTAATATGTGTTCCTGTGGAACTTTTTTTATCCTGCAGAATTTATTTTCTCTACCTTAACATGGAAAAGATATACCTACAGTTTTGGAAAACTGTGGGTCTAGATATGACCTATACCCACGTTTTTTGGAGAAACGTGGATGTAGGTCTTGAAAAAACCCTATACCCATAGTTTTTCAAAAACTATGTGTATAAGTTCCCATCCAATCACTATACCCACAATTTTTGGAAAACCATGGGTATAGGGTCATTTTCCAGTAGTGTGGGATGGTGGAATTCGATTAATTAATTGGGAAATTAATTAAGGTAATTGATGTGCTAAAGTAATTGTTGAATTAGTAATGAATTTAGATGATTAATTAATTGTTGAGTTAATTAATAGGACTGAGAATATTAATTAATTTTTGAGTTAATTAATAAGATTTATAAGATTAATTAATTATTGAGTTAATTAATAGCATTGTGAAGATTAATTAATTGTTTATTTAATTAACGATATTGAGAATATTAATTAATTACTGAGTTAATTAATGATATTGAGAAGATTAATTAATTTTTGAATTAATTAAAAAGTTTGAGAAGATTAATTAATTTTTGGGTTAATTAATGAGGGTTGAGAAGATTAATTAATTATTGAGTTAATTAATGAGATTGAGAAGATTAATTAATTTTTGAGTTAATTAATGAAAATTATATGATTAATTAATTATTTAATTAGTTAATGAGATGATGAATGGTAACAATGACATTCATATAAGAATTAAAATATAGAATGTTAACAATAGAATTATAAGATAATAGATGAGAGATAGAATGGTAACAATGGAATTCTAAGACATGATATCGCTTGGGGATTGTTTATACTCCGAAATGGACTGAAGTAGGAATTGAGGTTTAGGTGACCTCGAAAATCTGAGGAGTTTATGTGGTTATATAAATAATAATTTGACAATTTGATAGTTATTTATTTATTCATTGTACTTATTCCTTTATACAACTTCTTACACTATTATTGAATGAATATTTCTTTAGATACCATTGGTGGTGGCCTACTGAGTTGTACTCACACCCTACTCAGGATGCCTGATCGTTACCCAAATGGATTTCATCATTATAGGATAGGTTAATGGAAAAGGCCTTAGGTTAGATGGATAATTTAGGGATGGAGCATGAATGAGGGAAGCAAATGTGGTTCAAGACTCGTTAGAGAGTTTTCAGTGTCTTTACTTTTGAGTTTCATTTTGACACTTGGCACGTAATTTAACATGAAATATCTACCATTTACTTTTGATATTTTATTTTTAGTTTTGAGTTATCTTGTGATACTAGTACTATCTTTTTTTATTATATATTTTGGCTATTAATTTTTTATTTTTTATTTATTTTCGATGGTGTATTACTCTTATTAAAAAGAGGGTATAGTCTCACCATGATCGATAATAGACCCTTGCTTCTTGTTGGAAGCCTCTAGTGCATAGGGAGGTGTGATTGAGGTCATGTGACCAACCGAATCAGGGCACTGACATGTGTCTTACTATTTGGGAAAGGTAAAATAGAGAATAGGAAGAGTTGAGCCTTGGTTATGAGCTCATGTGTGGGAGTTACAAACCCATATATGGGGGAAAACCCAAGTACCCAGGGTGGGATTGTTGCTATTGCCATTTGTTGTTACAGTTAGATATTATTTCACCTTGGGTGATCCACTTGTTGTGTGATGTGAAAAAAAAATTTGAGATTTTTTTCTAAGTATTGACTCATGGATAGGTATAGAATGATATTTGATTAAACATGTATCATTTTATCCACTTAGGACTATTTTGTTACATGCATCATTTTAGGCAGACACAGGAAAATGAGTTTTGGGTAAGTTTTTAAACTTCAACTGTTTTTCTTTGCTTGTGAAATTGAATTGAAAATGATATATAATATGAAATAAATGGTGATAAAATGATGCAAGATGAGAATAATTGTGAGTCTAAATGAGAAACTTGAATAATGAAAATGAGTTAGCCTTTTTAACCTTGAAATATATGTAGGATGTTTGGGGAAGTAATAGCACCATGTCTTTGACTGTTTGGTGGGGTTTGGGGAAAAGACTTGTTGTTCCTTAATTTATTTTCCCCAAAAAATGTGTTAATTTTGAGAAAAATATCTTAAGGTGCGTGTTTGGATTATAGAGTTATGCCTCCATGATGATTCTTATTGAGAGGATGACAAGAGTACATGGATAAAGATGATCCTATGGTGGTGCAACCTAAGGCACCGATAGTGTTGGGTGAGGATGCTGGAGAGAAGATCTGGGAGAACTTTTCTTGGTTCATGAAATTTATGGAAAGAGACCAAGGACGGGTTGTGAAGAGTACGCCATATTTGATGAGGGAGTTTCAGTTGCAACGCCCTATAACTTTTTCTAGAGAAGGTACACTTGAGGGAGTTGATTTCTGGATTGAGTCTATCCAGACTACACTTGATCACATAGAGGATATTGCTGAGAAGAGGGTCAAGATGGATACTTATATGCTACAATGATTAGTGAAGTGTTTTTGGGATGACAAGGTTCTAATTAGACATTCTAATGGTATGTTATGAAAGGACTTCTTGGAGAGGTTCTTGGAGCATTTCTATCCAGAGACGCTGAGGTAGGAGAGAGTAGTAGAGTTCATGAGGTTGACTCAGGGGAGTATGTCCATGATGAACTATGTTGTATTCTTTACAGATTTATAGTAATTTATTCTAGCATTGGAAGTGGATAAGACTACTTTATAAAAATGATTTCAAGAAGGAATTAAGTGTGATATTAATTTCCAAGTAAACATATTCAATATAAATAAGTTTTCAGAAGTGGTGAATAGGGATTTCATAGTTGAGGGGAACTTAAAGGTGGCTTCTAGTGTAGGATAGGTGGTTGCTGATGGATGATCAAGAGGTACATCCTCTGAGAGTAGGAAGTGTCATTATGAGAACTTTATCTTGAGGAGTGGAAAATAGAGTTTCCATGGGGAGAAGTCAGTTACATAGTACCTTTATCTAGAGATTTTACACCAGTACGATAGGCCAGATCACTATTATAGACATTGTCCCTGACCACCAGTGGAGTACCAATCTTGAAACAAGATATGAAATCAGTATAAGTTCTACAAAACCCATGAAATATGGGTAATTATGGGACAACTATAAAGAATAAGACTATATAAAGGGGATCGTCTACACTATATCAGGCTGAAAGTTCATGTTTTACTAGCTGCAGTGGTAGAGATATTGGACACTGTTCTTCTGGGTAAGAGAACCTGTATTAGAAAAGTGGCGTAGCTTAGGGGACTTAAACTGCATCACAGGGAATATTAGTAGGATAGTTTCATACAGTTTAGCCTACACTGGTGGATAGTGATACTGGACCATTAAAAATGAGAGGTTCTATTCTTATATCTTCTACATTATCTAGTGCCTTATTTGATACTGGTGCCTCCCATTACTTTATTTCTATGCAAATTTTTAATGGTTTGAACCTAGAAATGGAGTTCGTTAGTGGGGTGTTGACAATAGACACACCTTTGGGAGTACAATGTAGGGACATATGTTGGTCCAAGGGGATTTTCTCTCAAAGTTGGTGAGTATCAGTTTCCATGGGATCTATACATCCTAGACATGTCAGGCTTCGACCTAATTTTGGTTATGGACTAGTTAGTATCATACCGAGCCTATATTTATTAATACTATAAGAGAGTGAATTTTACATATCCTAAGGGTGAAAACTATATTCACTATGGAGAGTGGGATATTCATGCAGACTAAGAAGGTACAATTACTTAGTAATTGGGAGAGATCACAACCCAGGTTGATAGTCTAATACTGGATGAAGGGAGTGTGGAACATGATGTCTTTCCACCACTAGTGGAACCATTTCAAGATGTATTTCCTAAAGAATTCTTAGGGATGACACTTTAGAGAGATGTGGAGTTTACTATTGATTTCATTCTAGGAGATGAACTAGTTTCTATTCAATTATACAGAATGATGTCAACAGATATTCAAGATCTCAAGAACCAGTTGCAGGAGTTGATGTATAATGGGTTTATCCACTTGAGTACACCACCTTGGGGATCACATCTATTGTTTGAAAAGAATGCTTCCAAGAGTTTTCACTTGTGTGTCAATTACTAGAAGTTGAATCAGATTACAGTGAAGAAACAATATCCTCTTTCGTGAATTGATTATATTTTTGGCTAGTTGAGAGGAACTTATGTCTTTTACAAGATTGATTTGAGATCAGGGTATCATCAGTTGAGAGTTATAACTTCTGATATATCGAGGACTAATTTCAGAAGAATATATGACCTATATGATTTCATTGTAATTCCCTTTGGGTTGATGAATGAACTAGTAGGGTTTATGGAATTTATTAATAGAATATTCCCTCTGTACCTAGATAAGTTTGTGGTGGTATTTGTGGATGTCATCTTGGTGTACTACAAGACTCACGATGATCATTCCCAATATCTTGACATCGTCCTGAGTAAACTAAGAGAGCATTGATTATACACCAAGCTAGATAATTGTTAGTTTTGGTTTTATGAAGTACACTTCTTGGGACACATCATATCAGAGGAAGGTGTGTTAGTGGACCTAGAGAAGGTTCAGGTAGTTGTTTTTTGGGAGCATTGCTATAATGTTTTTGAAATATGTAGATTTATGGGATTAACTTGATATTATGGGAGGTTTATCCAAGAATTTTCCAGATTGGAAGAACATCCTTCGGGCTTGACCAAAAAGGGGATAAATTTTGAATGACCTGAAGCATGTGAGAATTCCTTCTAGGATCTATTGAAACTCTTGACATTGGTACCGATCTTGATCCTACCCAAACCATGTGATGAGTATACAGTGTATTGTGATGCTTCTAGGATCGGACTCAGAGCTGTACGGATGTAAGGAGATTGAGCTGTGGTGTATGGGTCTCAGTAGTTGAGGCCTCATGAATGGAACTACCCTACGCAAAACCTAAAAATAACAGTAGTGATTTATGATTTCAAGTGTTGGCAACATTATCTATTGTGAAAGAAGTTTACTATGTTTACCAACCACAATAGATTAAGCTATATCTTTTTGGAATGAGATTTGAATATCTGGTAGTAGAGGCGGATTGAGTATATAAATTAATTTTATTTTTAGATAGAATATATTCCCAAAAAAAGAAATAGTGTTTCTAATGATTTATGTAGGAAAACTCAGACTCAAGTATTTCAGGAGTCTAGTGCTAAGTGGAATAGGTTGAATCTACTAGCTGAGATGCATGTGGTGGTTTAGAAGAATCAGGAGCAGAAGAATCTAGTGTCAATTTTAGTGGATTATACCTTTTTAAGATGGATTAGGGATAAAAAGTATTAGGATCCAGAATGTTTATCTTTGAGTGAAAGCCTTGAAGGTGGGGTGATACATTCCGACTTGTTGATAGATGAGGACGAGATTATCTACATTGAGAATAATGTTTTTTTGCCTTCAAGTATATGGGGGGAGTTTTTGTGGGAATTCCATGCCTCAAAGTGGGATGTAAATCCAAGTGTGACCAAAATATACTGTGAATTATGATGGTTGTTTTGGTGGATGATAATGAAAAATAGATATATTAGGGTTTGTGACATGATGCTACAACTGTCAGCAGGTGAATGAAGAGCATCAATGACCTGGAGTTTTGCTGCAGTCATTGCCCATTCTGAAGTGGAAGTGGGATGAAGTTACCATGGAGTTTTTTTGTGGGTTTCTGAGGATACCTCGGAATAATGAAACTATTTTGGTTATTGTGGATATACTGATGAAGATAGAACATTTATTTCTTATACGAGATACTTTCTCAGTGGAGCACCTGAGAGATTTGTATGTTCATGAGATAGTCCATCTGTACAGGGTGCCATGAAATATAATTTCAGACCATGGTATACATTGTACTTCATGCTTCTAGCAGCCCTTACAGAAGGCACTTGATACATAGGTTTTTTTGAGTATGACTTTTTAACCATAGATAGATGGGCAGTCAGAGCATATTATACAAGTGCTTGAGGATTTTCTATTAGTGAGTGTTCTTGACTTTGGTAGGTCTTGGGATAAGCACCAAGATTTGGTGTAGTATTCCTATAACAATAGTTATCATGAAATGATAAATATGGAACCATATGAGTCACTTTATAGTAGTCTATTAAGATCACCTATATAATTTAAAGAGGTAGGTGATTTAGAGTTGTCGGGACCAAATCCTATGCAGGATACGTTAGAGAAGGTTTAGTTGATTCAGAAGTATATAGCTCCGGATGAGAGTAGATAGAAGTCATATTTTTATAGACTTAAATTTCCCCTAGAGTTTACATAGGGTGGTCATGTATTACTTTGGGTTTCACCTAGGCTGGGTCACCATAAGATATATAAGTAGGGAAAGTTGGTGCTATGTTTTCTTGGACTGTTTGAGGTTGGGGAGAGAATCAGACCAGTGACATACCAGTTAAATCTTCCACAAAAATATAGTTATATACATGATGTTTTCCATGTGTCAAAACTATAGTGGTATAAAACCGAACCTTCTCATGTGATTTATTTGGATGATGATGAGCTTGAGATAAATGCATCATTTGAGGATAATCCAATACATGTGTTAGATCGTAGTGAAAAAGTGTTGCATGGAAAGATAGTGTTGATAGTTCACATATTATGGAAACATGGACATGTAAAAAAATAAACTGGGGAGAGAAAAGATGATATGAGGGATTAGTGGACCAAATTTTTTCACTTGGAATCTTAGAGATTCTTGGGAGTACAATGTGAGGATGGGATGTTATAAGGTTGGTAGATTGTAAGATCTCAAACTTTTTTGAAGATGTTTCAGTATTGATTTCAATTAATATTTTGCATTGTGTTGTGTAATATTTATTCATAAATTACTTTGGGGATCGATTTGGTGAAAATATAAGAAATTTGGAAAAAAAGGGTAGTGCATGGTTGGCGCACAGTTAGGGAAAATCGTGCACCCCATCCCAAAAAAACCATGTGATACTAAAAAAAGGGGAATTGAATGGTTGGAACAATGTATTTCAAACTATATTCCCTCTTATAAGTAACCTTTCACCCTTATAAAAGAGGTGCATAGTTTGGAGAACTATGAGACCCTACCTAGAAAGCCATGCGGAACTTTTTAATTCACTAGAATATTAGATTTTAAATCACCCGAACCCCCAAAACACACCCTATTAAACCATCATTTGACCCTAGCATTTTTTAATGATTTTAGAGCCCCCCGGATGGATTCCAAGTCTTAATGACCTCTATTATTCATGATTCAAAGCCTGAATCAAAGATCTTCACCACTCTCGGTAAGATAATTCTATCCTGCTTAGTTTCCCATTCTACCTCATTTCTTCTCTCATTGTAAAAAGGGTTATTCTTCCTTTTTTGATTAGATCTAGATCTGGTTTAGTAGATTTAGATCTATGATTTTAGATCTAGATCTATATTTAAGATATATTGATTTGTTCGATCTTGATTTATGATTTTAGATCTGGATCTCGTTCTAAGTCGTTCTGCTGCTCGAATTTTGGAGATTTCAATTGGGCGATCGTTCATCAAAAAACTGAGGTAGGTGGTGTAATATTAAAATCCCATAGTCAGGATTCTAATTAAATGTATGAAAATTGAATAATTTATAGAGTTTTTTAGCAATTGAATTTACTAATTTAATTAATTAATTTGGTGAATAAATTAATTAATTAAGGAATTATGAAATTGTAGGATTTGGGGATAATTAATTGTGGAGTTAATTATTGGATATAATGATTTTTAATTGAGTAATTAATTGTGGAATTAATTAGGCTATATTGAGATTTTTGAATTGAGTAATTAATTATGGAATTAATTATGGGATATTTAAATTATGAATTGAACAATTAATTTATGAATTAATTATGGGACTATTGGGATAGTGGATTTTGTTTAATTAATTTGGAAATTAATTAAGGGAATTAATGTGATAAACTAATTGTTGAATTAGTAATTAATTGAGTCCATTAATTAATTATTGAGTTAATTAATTGGATTGAGAAGATTAATTAATTGTTCATTTAATTAATAAGATTGAGAAGTTTATTAATTGTTGAGTTAATTAATATGATTAATAAGATTACTTAATTATTGAGTTAATTAATTATATTGAGAAGATTTATTAGTTCGGAATTTAATTAATGAGATTGAGAATATCAATTAATTGTTGAGTTAATTAATGAGATTGAGAAGATCAATTAATTTTTGAGTTAATTAATGAGGGTTTGGAAGATTAATTAATTATTGAGTTAATTAATTAGATTGAGAATATTAATTAATTGTTAAGTTAGTTAATGATATTGAGATGATTAATTAATTTTTGAAATAATTAATGAGATGATAAATGGAAACAATGAAATTTATATGAGAATTTAAATCTTGAATGGTAACAATGACATTCTAAGATATAAGATGAGATATAGAATGGTAAAAGTGGAATTATAAGGATGAGATCCATTGGGGTTTGTTTAGACTTTGGCATGGGCTGAAGCAGGTATTGAGGTTCAGGTGTCTGTAGAAAATCAGGGAGTTTATGTGGTTAAATAAAGAAAAATTTGGTAATGTGACAACTATTTATTTATACCTTGTAATTATTCCTTTATATAACTAAATACATTTCTATTGATTGGATATTGCATTAGAAACCATTGGTGGGGCCTACTGAGATATACTCACACCCTACTCGAGCTGTCTGATGAGTACCTGAATATATTTCATTATTGCAGGATAGGTTAAGAGAAAATTCCTTATGTTAGATGACTAATTTGATGATGGGGAATGGATGAGGGAACCAGATGTGGTTCAGGACCCTCTTGGGAGTTGTCAGTGTCTTTACTTTTGAGATTTATTTTTACACTTTCCACATAATTTAGCATGGTATATCAATTTTTTAGTTTTGATGTTGTATTTCTAGTTTTGGGTCATCTTATGATATTGGTGAAGGACCCCAGGACGCCCTAAAAGGGGAGGGGTGAATCATGGTGTCAAATTTTTCTTTTAAACTGATGAATATTGTTCCCACATTTGTGGGAACCTATTAAACCTATCTGAAGAGGACATGCAGAAAAAAAACAATCACATGAAAATCAATAACACATCAATTTTACTTGGTTCACCACTTAGGGCTACGTCGAAGAAGCATACACCGATAGTGTGTCGGTCGTACGAGAAACCACTAAGCTTCACAAGTTATGGATTACAAGAATTTAGAATAGTCACTATGTGTTAGGTTCACTTCCTTTATAAGATTTTGGTGATAGCACACTGATTCCCTCAGATCACTTCCACTGAATCCCCCTTGCTCACAGTGTTGGATGAATCTTTACTCAATTTATCAACTTGAAGGTCGCTTCAATGGTTTAGTATAAAATCATGCATCCGCAACTATAAATGGATGAACTATTGAAGTAACTTAATCACTCAAAGATGTAATTTATTTTCTTGTCCCCTGATAGGTTATGGAAATTAATTTCTCAAACTGATTTGGTCAATTTTTAGGATTCCTAGGTTGTTCCGCGTACCACTTTACCTCCTCCATGTACTGAGTAGCGCATATAGTTTGCGGATCACCTCCTCCACATACCACTCCTATTTCTGTGTACCATTAATATCCTCCACAAAATTCCCTTCTCCACATACTTCCTTACTCCACGTACTTATCAGATCCCCCACATACCATCCTGCTCTGCATACTGCCTTGCTCCGCCGTGTATTGTGAGAGCTTCCTCTGTGAACTTCACTCTCTTCCACGTACTATTTTCCTTAGACAGATTGTTCTATCAGCGTACCATCTTCTCCTCTACAAAACACTCCAGACATCACTAGATTTATTTCTAAAATTTTAATTTCCAATACTCCCTCTTAATGAAGGTGATTATTTATCCTTAAATAGGCACATAACTCCGCAAATTTCTCTAATCTGATTTACCCAAATTTTCAATGTGGGACAATCTTCACCACATACTAAACTCCATCCACGTACTGTAATCCTCCACCAAATACCACTCTTTGTTTTCAAACCACAAAAATCCCATGAACCTTCATCATTCCAAATACTGAATGCCTTCACTGCGAACCATCGCTGCAAACCGTTTTCAGTTCTATAAACAACTCCACGTACCATTCCTGCAGCCCGGTACACGGCCACGAACCATTCCCAAAACATAGTATGTGGTCAATTTTCCAAGGTATGTGGTTCCCAAATTTTACCAATTTCCTGTTATAGTGCGCTTATCATTCACTCCTATGTAAAAAACCTTCTTTTTCCAACATAAAACACCTGATTTTGAAGCCCAAAAATTTGGAAAACACTGAGAAACTATGCCACCTTCAATACTGCTTTCAACCTAAAATATATGACCACATTCCTTGAAAACTCCCTAGTCATCCATGTGTAGATTGACAATAAACACAAACCATACTATATTATTATCAATGAACATCCTTGGTTCTAATAATCTCCCCCTTTTGGTTTGTTGGAAATCTCTAGATAAATTCACTAAAGCTATAGCCACGATCAAAAACTGAACTTTTAAGAATCAACTCAGCCATCACTCTAAGTATACGTGAGTAGTGTTGAATGTAGAAAACAAGAGAGAGGACATGAATTGAGTTTTTATTCATTTATTTTCAACCCCATAATTGCATTTTTGGATCATTATATTCGCCATTTTCCCTGGATCCAGAAAAAAATAGATCACTCTCTTGTATTTAGAAAAGAAATAGATCACTCCCTATTGAATTTATCATTGAATTTATCCATTCTCCCCAATTGGAAATAAATCCAATGAACTGAATCTTATCTTCTAGAGCTCAAAAACATGCTCCACTAAATCATATCTCTACCATAAACCTTCATCACTTCCACAAATATATTAAAAGTAGTTAAAACAAATGAGAAGATCTGAATTTTGTTACCTTCTTATGTATTTGGAGGTGGTTGAACACTGTGGTTTAACTAATGTTTCTTAAATATAGAAAGTGTCTTGGTAAGAATATCTTCCATTTTCTCATTAGTTCCCACATGATGCATCTTAATCATGCCTTGTTCAACTTTTTCATTGATAAAGTGATATCTGATTTCCATAGGTTTCATATGAGAATGCTGAACATGATTCTTCATAAGATCAATTGTGCACTTGTTATCACAGTAAATCACCATTGGTTGTTTCACCTCATCACCAATGTAAATTAGTTGCTTCTTCATCCAAAGTAGCTGAGTGAAAGATTTTGTTGCGGAGATATATTCAACTTCAGCAGTACCAAGAGAAGTACTTTCCTGTTTCTTTCTCAGCCATCCCACACATTTCTTCCCAACATATAATTGTCCACTATGTGTGGAATTTCTATCCACTACACCTACAGTAAAATAAAATCCATAATTGTGAGTACCTTGAATGTACCTCACGATTATTTTCACTGCCACCATATGTTCCTCTTTTAGATTACTCTAAAAGTGGGCTGAAAATCATGTTGCAAAGAGAATATCCAGCAATGTTTTTATCAGGTATAGTATAAATTCCTGTGTTTTGGAAATGGGTTTAAATTATGAAGGTTTTTGATTTTTTTTTCTGTGCATCAACGGGTTGGTTTAAAAACTGATCTCCAATTTTTTTTTTCTGAGTGTTGTAACTCTTAAAGGTGTTATTCTTGGACTTGGGTGAATACCCGATAATTTTCACGGGTGTCCTGATAAGTCTCAGGAGCACCGTATTTGGAGAATTCCACTTTAATGGATCTGTATGGGGTACACACAGTTATGGTACAACTCATACAACTTACCCAATTGAATATTTTATTTATTTTAATTAAACAATATTAAATTGTATATTTGTGTTTAAATAGAATAATGTGTTAATAATAATAATAATATTATTATTATGGTGTCATAAATTATTTTGATGTTAAAATATTTTAATTGCATGATTAATAATGTATAACACTTATGTTAAAAGATTTTAATTGCATGATTAATGGAGGTGTTACATTTGTCTGAAATTAATGTGGCTTTTGGGTATTACAAAGAAACATTTAATTACATGAGGAGTAATAGTTATGTGAAATTAAATAAGGAGTTTCAGATTTAATAAAGATGCTTTTAATTAAATAATGAGTTTTAGGATTATTAATGAAGCATTTTTATTTAATAGAGGTGTTGGGTTTTCTCTAAGGTTGAATAATAATAATAATGTGATTATTATTATTATGGTTTTATGAGTATAATAATGATTATTAATTATGGTTGTTATTATTATTAGGAAGATTAACAATAATGGATTTTGGGGTTTTTTAATTAAATCCAAGGAAAAGGGGGATTTAATTAATTATTGAGAAAAAATGGTTTCATTTAATTAAATTGAGTTAAAAAATTTTAATTAAATGATGTGTAGTTGGGATTTTTGGGTTTTATCAAAGAAGTGTTTTATTAGATGATAATAATAATGATTGTTATTATTATGGCGGTTTCATTTATTTAATTTGAGGTTGAAATGAGTTTAATTAAATGAATTGTTAGGGGTTTAATTTAATTAAATTCAAGGTTAATAGGAATTTAATTAATCAAAACAAAGCAAAGATTTTATTTAATTAATTTGTGTTGAGAGAATTAATTAAATAATGATGAGTTGTCATTTTTAATTTAATTAAATTCTATTGAGAGAATTTAATTAAATAACACGAAGTGGGTAATTTATTTAATTAATTTTTAAATGAATTTAATTAAATAATGTGTTAATTAAAAGTAAGTAGTTATTAACCAAGGGTAATATTAAAATACATGTAAATGAGGAGTTGGGTGTAATCGAGTTGTGCACGGTTACTCAAATGGTGTGGGTCAGCAGCATGGTTACCTATTTTTTAAAATTTATTTTTATTTAATTTAAATTAAAAAGATTTAATAATAAAAATAAGGGTGTTACTATTATTATTGTGTTTATTTAATTAAATAAATGTTAAAAGAATTTAATTGTATGATTAATGGGGGATTTCATAATTAATTATGAAATGTTTATTTAAATGTTAATTAATATAGAAATGTTATATTAAATGAGAATAATAATTGTTATTTTTAATATATTATATCTATTAGTTTATTAGGGTGTTAACTAGTTTATTGAGAGAGAATGAAGGAGGAGTCACAATGTAGGAGCAACAACATACACCATGCCCCCACCCCTATGAGGTGCGCTACACCCCCTTGCCAGCTCCTATTCGCGCACTCAGATCCTTCTGGTGTCTTCACAAGTCTTGTCTTCCTCATCAAGGTGAGTCTGTCTACATATTTTTCATGATTCACATCAGCTATTTGACACCTCTCTCACCTTGTTTTCTCAACATAAATCATAAGGTTCAGGTTTAATTTGGTTTCGTTGTTTCATCAATTATAAGGTTGTGTACTGGGGGGATCTTGGGACCTATTATCCTGTGTTCCAACAACTACCGCCAATGGTCTGGCAGTTCTGGAAGATTCGGTTCATCGACGTTGTTTCGGAGACAACGCGTGCACACACACAAACATGAAGGTGTGTGTGTGTGCGACTGCAGACTAGTTGGGGATTGGTTGTCATTGTATGTCAAGATGCTAAGTATTGAATTGGTTCCACCCCAAGGTAGGGTACCTTTCCAACTCCTCAATTTTATAAACGCATCAATAAATTTCCTACTTCACTTTTATTAGAAATTAAATCCATATAGTGAAGTATTTATATTGAATTCTTCTTAATTTGGATTTAGAATGTTTAATTATTTAAAATTCTTAATGTCATAAGTGATTTTTGCGATAAGTAATATCATGTTTTTGTAATAAAACCCCTCAATCGAAGTACGCTGCCTTCAAGAAAAAAAGTAGTGGTAGTGTAATATCATGTTTTCTTGTGGTTTGAGTTTCCCATATATCTTTCTATTAGTACTGATATATGATGGGTTGATGCCATGGAATGAATATTTGATTGTTGATGGGATGATAAGGCTCTTGAATAGTGTTAATTAATTATTGAATTAATTAAGGGATGTTGACCTTGTTAAAAAATGTTAATTAATTGTGAATTAATTAAATTGAAATGATGTGATAAATTAACTCTTTTTTAAATTAATTAATGTGATAAGTAATTTTGGATAAATTGACGTAATTAATGGTGATTTAATTATGTGATTTTTAGTAATTGATTTAAATAATTAATCGTGGAAATTAATAATGAAGAGTTGAGATTAAATTTATATAATTAATATTTTTGAAAATTAACTATGGGATGTGATTTGTTTTATAGATTAATTAATTAAAGGATTAATTAATGTTAATATGTACTTAGTTAATTGTTGCATTAACTAATAGTTTTGGTCTATTTAACTAATCGATTGGATTAGTAAGGGAATAATTATAATTGATTGGTAAATTAATTATCATGTTTTTGGTTAAGAAATTGATATAATTAAATGTTGAGTTAATTATCTAGTTGACTTGCTTATGGTTAAGAATAATTAATTGTTAATTAATTATAAACTATTGATATATTGAATATTTAATTAATTTTAGAATTATTTGATGAGAGTTTTATGTTGTTAATTAGTTTTTGAATTAATTAACTAATTTTATTAATTAATTTATGAATTAATTAATGGATGGTTTTGGGGTGTTAGAAATGGCGTTCTACACCAATGATAAATATATATGTATGATTGATAAACGGGTTCTGATATAGGGACTGATACTCCAAATACTCATGGGGTGTAAGACATGGCTTTCTAAACCCATGTTTCATGAAAATATTATTTTATGGGATAAGGACTGATGCTGCAAATACCCATGGGTTGTGAGACATGGGATGATGCTCCAAATACTCATGAGGGTGCTAGACATGACGTTCTATACCCATTAATTAACATTGGACTGTGGGTCCAATTGGTTGTACATGAAATGAATTAAATGGTTAATGAAAGCCGGTGTGATGTAATTATTTATGGTTGAATATGGAAAATGGTTCATATCCTGGAACGACCGAGGAAGGAATTGAGATACATGTGTCTAGGGGAACGTAGAGATTGATGCAGTTAAATAAAAAATATCAACTTATGAGGATTATATAATTTAATAAGGATTATATAATTTAATGCGTATTAAATATTTGATAATTGAAAATGAATGTGTGATGACTATTTTGTATGCATGAAAAATGTATAATTCAGGTTCAGACATGAGCTGAGATTGAATTAGGTACTTGGGTATATAGTTACATTGTACTGCTTACTTTATTTATGCATGCCTCTCACAATGTTTAAATTATTTATTGACTTTCTAGATTTGGGGTAGACACCAGTGGTCCTAGACTATTGAGATTTATATCTAACACCCTACTCTTGCCGCCATTAGACTGGGGTACCTGAGTAGATTCTATTTGGTTGTAGGATTGTGCTGTTTTCATATACTTGGGAGATAGGAGCAGAGGACCGAGCGGAAGCTCGGGATACTCGAGGAGATCACCCTTGGGGCTAGAGTCATAATTTATTTATTTTTTATTGATATGTAAATCATGATGTATTGTTTATTGCTTTCATAGTTGTACCATCATAATATAAATGCATTGTATAACATTGAAATTGGGAATTTTGTTTTATAAAAGATAAATAAAATTATGTCTTCCACTACTTTACCATTATTCACAATATTTATGTTGTTTTATGATATTTTCCACTATTTTTACTCTAATGAGAGGGTATAGTATCCCCACTAACTATCCTTAGACCCTCGCTGCTATTAGATAACCTCTGGCATACGGGGAGATGCACTTGAGGTCATATGGCAACCGGTATGGCCACCGGTTCAGGGGTGAGCCGAGTCAGGACGTTATAAAGTGGTATCAAAGGATTCTTTTCCTTTTTTATTTCTATTTTGGGTTGGTATATAAGAGACTAATAATGTGTCAATGCTTGGGTTAATAGCCATTATTGGGACTGGTCACCCCATGTATGGGAAATGACCAAGTTTCCAGGGCTAGGAATTGTTGTTCATGATTTTCGATATTACAGTTGATATGATTTCACCTCGAGTGACTGATGTATTTTCCGCTACTTATTGATTATGAAAATCATGAAAAATTTACCTTGTCCTGACATGGAAAGGAACTTGAATTACATGCATCATATTATTCACTTTGTGATTAACATGCCATGCATATATTCCATGTCATGTAGTTGCATTAGTAGGATGCCTGCTAATATGGATTGTTTTCCTTGAATATATTTCATTTCTTGTTCTTATTTAGCATTCATTTTTAGGTAGCATGTTTTGGTGATATAATTATCATGCTTGAGTGATAATATGCAATTCTTATGTTCCATGCTTCTATGTTATCGCATGTTTTAGTGATTTCAACCTGTTTATCTGAGTTAGATACTTGTAGTGACATGTTAGCTTGGTGATAAATTTAATGATTGGTTTCTTTGGATAAATTTATTTGGTTGCAATTACGATGGAACCAGTTTTCAATTTTAAGGTGTATGGGCACCTTATAACTGCAAAAAAAGGTAACCCATATATTCAAACAATTAAAAAGGGATGCTAAAGTTAAAATGTTAAATGAAAATTGGATATCATAAATGGGATCTAAATGTCAGTGGTAAGGTGTATGGGCGCCTTATTGACTAGTAGATGGGCTTGAAAGGGACTGATCCATATAACCATTGTATGTTTTGAAATGGTTATGAATGTAAAACTGCTGATTTTTTATTGTAACGAACTATTGTGGGGTTGCTTTTTGAATAACCTGGATTGAATTAATGGGACCTTTGGAGGTATCCTTTTTAGTAAAAGGAATTTAGATTCTAAATTTCCTATTTATATTTTCATAACACTAAATGTGAAATGTTTGAAGAGGATGTGTGTTATAGCATTTCTTTTTTTTCCTATGTTCCATTGATTGAAAAACAAAGTGACTTGTTATGAAAAGTACTTGTGTGTTTGTTGAAATTCATTCCAATGTTTAAAGGATGAAATAAATTAATTAAAATGGATAAAATAAAAAAGGGGGATTTTGAACCTTGTGATTTTAGTTTTGTGTGACCAAGAGAGAGGGTCGAAATTTATGTTTCTTAAGGGGATAACCCATGGTAGGTAGTACACATAGAATGTTTTTGGAATTAAGGTAAGTTCACCCAACTACCCGGGTTGATTTTTTGGGACTCGAGTGTTTCGACATGCCGATAGGTTTATGTTATGGATTTTATGATCAATGTTGGATATGGTGATTGTAGTTCAAGGAATGTCACACACATGAATTAAGGTGTTCTGAAGTAGCACAATGGTGAGTGACTAATCTTTTATTTCGACGTCATGGATAATCCTAAGATGGGTAGTGTCGCATCGATTTTGGTAAACATGTTGGCAGGTGACGCTGGGCTTTATGAACAGAGTCATACGGTAGTAGTTAGACTGATATTTTTAGTTACCTTGGTTTTCTATTAGTGTGATCTTCCAAATGAGAAGAGCATGTCCCTTATCTTGGCCTCCTCATGAAGGCACTAAGATATCATCGGTCTTACGCCACACTAAAGTTTTAAATGTTGTTGGACTTGATGAGTGGTTTTTAACTGGGTTTTATGCGGGATGCATGGTTTCATTGGGCTATGCCTTCATTCATGTTGGGGAACAATAGTTTTTTTAATATCCTTGAAATGTCCTGACTTGGGAATGTCATCGAAGGTTAATTATGGACTTCGATGTTCATGCATTTATTGATGGAATCGTTTAAAAAGGAACGTTTCCAGTTTAAGGGTGAGTGTAGGTTTTGCGACTATAATGTCTTTCCAGGTAATCATGTGAAAATAGATTCTACTGGTCGATCGAGATTAGACCTTTTTCTTCAATGAGGTCCCTGTAATGGCCTCAGATGTAAGCTCTATTTCGGTGATCTTTGGATCAGTTTTTAAAGAATTAAGCTGTTGGACTTATGTTTTTGATAGTAGTGTATTTGGCATTTAGAAACATAATGTCTTTGTTAAATTGAAACTCCTCGACCTTGGTGGGTAAAAATATGTTCTAGTTCCCAATGACTTCTCAAGGATGAGATGTTTTTTAGGTGGGTATATTGTAAATTCCCGTGTTTTTGAACCAGGATTAAATTACAAAGGTTTTCGATTTGGTTTTCTATGTATCGATGGGTTGGTTTAAAAACTGAGCTCCAGAACATTATTTTGAGTGTTGGAACACTTAAAGGTGTTGTTTTTGGACATGGGTGAATAACCAATAATTTTAATGGGTGTCTTGATAAGTCTTGGGAGCACTATATCTGAAAAATTCCACTTCAATGGATCTGCATGGGCAGTGCACAATTGCGGTCCAACCCGTGCAACTTATCTAGTTTAATATTTTATTTATTTTAATTAAATAATATTAAATATGATATTCTTGTTTAAATAGAATAATGTGTTAATATTAATAATGTTATTATTATTATTATGGTGTCATAAATTATTTAGATGTTAAAATATTTTAGTTACATGATAAATGGGGTGTAACATTTATGTTAAAAGATTTTAATTTCATGATTAATGTGGTGTAACATTTGTGTGAAATTAATGTGGCTTTTGGGTATCTCAAAGAAAAATTTCATTAAATGAGGAGTAACAGTTATGTGAAATTAAATGAAGAGTTTCAAATTTAATAAAGATGTGTTTAATTAAATAAGGAGTTTTGGAATTAATAAAGAAGCATTTTTAATTAATAGAGATGTTGGGTTTTATCTAAGGTTGAATAACAATAATGTGATTATTATTATTATGGTTTTATGAGTATAATAATAATGATTAATTATGGTTGTTATTATTATTATAAAGAGTAATAATATTGGATTTTGGTGTTTGTTTAATTAAATCCAAGGAAAATTTGGATTTAATTAATTTTTTTGAAACAATGGTTTCATTAAATTAAATTGAGTTAAACAGAATTTAATTAAATGATGTGTAGTTGGGATTTTTGGGTTTTATCAAAGAAGTGTTTTTTTAGATAATATTAATAATGATGTTTATTATTATGATAGTTTCATTTATTTAATACAAGGTTGCAATGAATTTAATTAAATGATTTGTTTGGGGTTTTATTTAATTAAATTCAAGGTCAATAGGAATTTAATTAATCTCTATGAAGTGTAGGTTTTATTTAATTAATTCATGTTGAGATAATTAATTAAATAACGATGAGTTGAAGTTTTTAATTTAATTAAATTATTTTGAGAAAATTTAATTAAATAACACAAACTGGGTAATTTATTTAATTAAATTTTTTTAAATGAATTTAATTAAATATTTTGGTAATGAGGAGTTATTGGTTATTAATGAAGGGTAATATAAAAAGGCATGTAAATGAGGAATTGGGTGTAATCAGGTTGTGAATGGTTACTCAAACTGTGTGGGCCAGCTGTGTGATTACCCAGTTTTTAAAATGTGTTTTTATTTAATTTAAATAAAATAAAGATTTAATAATAATAATAATAAGAATGTTATTATTATTATTGTGTTTATTTAATTAAATAAATGTTACAATAATTTAATTGGATGATTAATGAGGGATTTCTTAATTAATTATGAAACATTTATTTAATGGTTAATTAATGTAGAAACATTATATTAAATGAGAATAATAAATTTTATTATTATTATATTATATCTATTTTTTTATTAGGGTGTTAGCTAGTTGATTTAGAAAGAATGAAGGATGAGGCACACTATATGAACAACGACACACACCAGACCCCCACCCCCTATGAGGCACGCTACACCCCCCTATCGGCTCCTCTTTGTGCGCTCAGATCCTTCCATTGTCTTCACAAGTCTTTTCTGCCTCGTCAAGGTGAGTCCATCTTCATATTTTTCATGATTCGCATCAGCCATTTGACTCCTCTATTGCCTTGTTTTATTGACCAAAACCCTAAGGTCCAGGTTTTATTTGGTTTCCTTGTTTTTTTGATTCTAAGGTTGTGCAATGGCGTTCTCGGGACCCATTGGTCCGCGTTCTGCAAACCGCCATCGAAGGTGAGGTTGTTCGGGCTAATTTGGTTCATCGATATTTATTTGGAGACAACACGTATATATATAGATATATTAAGGTGTACAAGCATGTGACTACTGACCAGTTGGGGATTAGTTGTCGTCGTATGTCATGTTGCTGAGTATTGAATTGGTTACACCCTGATGTAAGGTCCCTTTCCAAGTCATCAATTTTATAAATGCATTAATAAATAGCCTTCTTCACTTTTATGAGAAATTAAATCCATGGAGTGAAGTAATTATATTGAATACATCTTAATTTGAATTTAGCAGGTTTAATGATTTAAAATGCTAAATGTCATAAGTGATTTGTGTGATAAGTAATATCAAGTTTTTGTAATAAAACCCCTCAATTGAAGTGTTATACCTTCAAACCAAAAAAAGTGGTAGTGTTATATCATGTTTTATTATGGTTTGAGTTTTCCATATATCTTCCTACTAGTACTGATATATAACAGGTTGATTCCATGGAATGAATATTTGATTGTTGAATTAATCATGGGATGATGAGGCTCTTGAATAGTCTTAATTAATTATTGAATTAATTAAGGGATGTTAACCTTGTTGAAACATGTTAATTAATTGTGAATTAATTAAATGGGAATGATGTGATAAATTAACTTTTTTTTAAATTAATTATTGTGATAAGTCATTTTGGCTAAATTTATGTAATTAATGGGGAATTAATTATGTTCTTTTTCAGAAATTGATTTAAATAATTAATTGTGGAAATTACTTATGGAGATTTTAGATTTAGATTGAGATAATTAATTTGTTAGAAAATTAATTATGGGATGTGATTTTTTTGTAGATTAATTAGTTAAATGATTAATTAATGATAATGTGTACTTAGTTAATTATTGCATTAACTAATAGTTTTGGTATATTTAACTAGTCGATTGGATTAGTAAGGGAATAAGGACAATTGATTGGTAAATTAATTATCATGTTTTCAGTTAAGGAATTTAGATAATTAAATGTTGAGTTAATTATCTAGTTGACTTGATTATGGTTAAGAATAATTAATTGTTAATTAATTATTAACTATTGATATATTGAATGGTTAATTAATTTTAGAATTATTTGACGGGAGTTTTATGTAGTTAATTAGTTGTTGAATTAATTAATAGATTTGATTAATTAATTTATGAATTAATTAATGGATGGTTTTGGTTTCTTAGAAATGGCATTCTACACCAATAATAAATATATATGTATGATTGATAAATCGGTTGTGAGACATAGACTGATGCTCCAAATACTCACGGGGTGCAATACATGATGTTCTACTCCCAACTTGAATGTAAATATTCTTTTATGGGACAGGGACTAATGCTCCAAATACCCATGGATTGCAAGACGAGGATTGATGCTCCAATTACTCACGAGGGTGCTAGACATGATATTCTACCCCCATTAATTGACATTAGACTGTGGTTCCAATTGGTCATATATGAACCAAATTAAATTGTTAATGAAATACAGTGTGATGTAATGATTTGTGGTTGAATATGGAAAATGGTTCAGATCCCAGCATGGCCAAGGTAGGTATTGAGATATGGATGTCTAGGGGAACCCATGGATTTATGCAGTTAAATAAAGAATATCAATTAATATAGCTTATATAATTTAACAAGGCTTATATAATTTAACGAGTATTTAATATTTTATAATTGAAAATGAATGTGTGATAACTGTTGTGTATGTATGAAAAATGTATAATATAGGTTCAGACACCAACTGAGGGAAGAAACAGGTACTTGGGTATATAGTTACATTGTACTTCTTACTTTATTTATGCATGCCTTAACACTATTTAAATTATTTATTGATTTCTTGGATTTGGGGTAGACATCGGTGGTCCTGTCCTATTGAGATTTATATTTCACACCCTACTCAGGCCGCTATTACACCGGGGTACCTGAGTATATTCTATTTGGTTGCAGGATTGTTCAATTTTCATATACTTGGGAGATAAAAGTACATGACCAAGCGGAAGGTCGAGATTCTTTAAGAGATCACCCGCTGGGATTGAGTCATAATTTATTTATTTATTTATTAATATGTAAATAATAATGTATTGTTTATCGCTTTCATGATTTTACCGTCATAACATGAATGCATTGTATAACATTGACATTATCCATTTTGTATTATACAAGATTTATAAAATTATGTCTTCCACTAATTTATCATTATTCACACTGTTTCCACCATTTGATGATATTACCCACTGTTTTTACTCTAATAAAAGGGTATAGTCTCCCCACTAACTATCCTTAGATCCTCTCTGCTAGTCGGTAGCCTCTGGAGTATGAGGAGACGTGCTTGAGGTTATGTGGTGACATGTCCTTCCATCGTTTCAGGGGTGAGATGGGTCAGGACGTTACATACAGTAAGATTCCAATGATTCTTCTATACATTGTTGGATCCATAGAAGTTCCATCTTCATGCTTTTTGAGTTTTGTTCCAATCACAATCGGAGTTGACATTGGTTTTGAATCATGCATATTTAATTTCTTTAGTATATCTCTTTCATAATTTTCCTATGAAATGAAATTGTAATCCTTTTTTTAATCACCTATAGTCCTAAAAATTATGTGAGTTCACTAATCATTGACATTTAAAATTCTGATTTCAGGTGATTTTAAAATTAATCCAATGATCCCTTCCTACTTTCACCAAAAATAATATCATCAACGCACACCAATACCAAGAACTGAACCTTATGAGAATTCTTCACATAGATATTGTGATCCAATCCTCCCCTTTTAAATTCAATCTTTTTGAGGTAAGAATTCAGTCAAGAGTACCATGCCCGTGGTGCCTTATTTAGTACATAGAGTGCTTTCTTTAATCTGCAGACCTTCATTTCATAATTTCCAAGTAGAAAACCCACTGGTTGTTCAATGTAGAATTCTTCCTCAAGAATACCATTTAAGAAAGTTGTCTTGACATACATTTGATACACATTATACTGTCTTTGGATTTCCATGGCAAGAAATAACCTGATTGACTCCAGTGTAGCCACCAGAGAAAGTGTTCCTTCAACATCAACGCCTTCAATCTGTGAATATCCTTTACACACCAATTGCATCTTTTTTCTGATTACATTTCCATGTTCATTGAATTTATTCTTGAAAATTCACTTTGTACCAATCACATTTTTATTTTCCGGTCTCTTAACTAGATCCCATATTTTATTCTTGTCAATCTGATCTAGCTCTTCATTCATTACTTTAACCCATGATTCATATTTTATAGCTTCTTCAAATGAGGATGGTTCCACAATGTATAGAAATTTATATTGTGCATTATTAATCATTCTCCTTATCAATGTAGGTGAATTCTGATCCCCAATAATGTTAGACTAATCAATCTCTTCTCTTTGATTTCTCCTTTGGGTTTTGACTGAATTCCCTCCAGCTATGTCTTCTTCTTTTGATTCTTCTTCTGAAATTTATTTTCAAATTTTATGTTTCCCTTTTTGAAGAATATTTTCTGATGATTCTCCATGTTTTTAAATTTTATTTCTTCATCATCAAATTTTCTTGATCACTGAGAGGCTATGTGCCCAACTTTTCCACAATGAAAACAAGCCATAGGTAGTTTGCCTTTAAATTTTACTTTTCGTTACTTGAGATTCTTGGCAATGAGAGAAATAATTTATTTTCCCTCATCATATTCATTACCACTATCTCTTGAAACTTTTAGTTTTTCCATGGATTTTAATTTTGTTTACTTTCTCACATGATCCATAACTTCTTCTGGTTTGATTCCCATTTCATATGCTAATAGATTAATCATCAAATAATCCACCAAGAGTGTGGAGAGATCTATTTCCTCAAGGTATGAAACATTTGAATTGTAAAGGGGTGGAATTATTCTCAATATTTTATTTACTATATCAATGTATTTGATTTATTCACCCATACCTTGAATTGATCCTACAACTTCAGTAATTCGATTGAAAAAGGAATCTGCATTCTCATTAGGGTACATATTCAGATATTCAAACCTATGGAGTAGTACTTGAAGTTACACCTCCTTCAAATTGCTATCACCTTCATAAATACTCTCTAATTTATCCCACATTGACTTAGCAGAAGCGAAACTCATTACCTTTAGATAAATTTGATCAGAAAGTGATGTAGTGAGAACATTCTGTGCTTTTGCATTAAAATCAAGCAATTTTATGCCTGTATCAGTCATTGAAAATACTATAGGATCAGTGAATTTTATTCCCTATGTAGTAGAAAATATGACATCAATTCCAAGAGATCTTAGGTGAGATCTCATCCTGTTTTTCCATATCTAAAAATTAATTCCATCAAAGAGGGGAACTCCCCTAAAATTGACTGGATTATCCATGACAACATAAGATAGATTCAAAACCACCAAGCTTTGTGATCTAATAACACTTGAAGGAACCTGGGACACCCTAATATAGGTTGGGTTAATCAGGGTGTCAAATTTTTCTTTTAAACTGATGGATCTTGTTCCCATGTTGGTTGGAACCTGTTAAACCTGTCTGAAGAGGACATATAGAAAACAAACAATCACATGCAAAGAAATGACACAACAAGTTTACTTGGTTCATCCCTAAGGTATACACCCAAGGAGAATATGCCGAAAGTGCTTCGTTTATACCAAAAACCACTAATCTTCACAAGTTGTAGATTACAAGAGTTTAGCACAATCACTCTATTCTAGGCGCACAACCTTTACAAGGTTTTGGGGATATCACACAACGTCTCTCAGATCACTTCCACTAACTCCCCCTTGCTCACTACATTGGATGAATCTATACTCAGTTTATTGACTTGAAGGTAACTTCAATGGTTTAGCATTAAATCATGCATCCTCATCTATAAATGGATGCTCTATTGAAGTCCCGTAATCCCTTATGGTTGCAATTTATTTTTCCGTACACTAATAGGTTTTGGAAATTAGTTTTGAAAACTGATTTGGTTAATTTTTAGGCTTCCTAGGGTGTTCTGCATACCACTTTACCTCGTCCACGTACTGAGTAGCAGGCATGGTTCATAGATTACCTTCTCTGTGTACCACTACTATTTCCACATACCATCCAACTCCTCTGTGAAATTACCTTCTCTGCATAATGACTTAATCTATGTACTTCTCAACTCCTATGTGTACTGTCCTGCTATGTATACTTCCTTACTCCACTGTGTAATTTGAAATCTTACTCTATGAACAATACTCTATTTCACATACTATTTTCCTTATACGGATTGTTCTCTCCATGTACCGTCTTCTCCTCTACGAACCACTTTGGAATTCACTTGATTTATTTTCGAAATATTAATCTCCAATACTCTCTCTTAACGAAGGGTATTAATTCTCCTTAAATAGGCACACAACTATGAAAATTTCACTAATCTGATTTACCCAAAATTTCAATGTGGGATAATCTTCAATTCATTCCGAACTCCATCCACATGCTATAATCCTCTACCACATACTAATCTTGTTTTGAAAACCGCATCAATCTCGTAAACCTTCAACATTCCATGTACCACACAACTTCACCGCAGACCATCACTATAAACCATTTTTGATTCTGCAAACTGCTCTGCATACCATTCCCGCTACCAGGTACACAGCCATGAACCATTCCCATAACATCGTAAGCGGTCCATGTTCCAAGGTACGTGGTTCCCTAATTTCTCCGACTTTTTTACCATTGTGGATATCATCCACTCCAATGTAAAACACCTTCTTTTTCAAATATCAAACTCCAAATTTTGAGGCCCAAACATTTGAAAAACACTAAGAAACTATGCCACCTTCAATACCGATTTCAGCCTAAAACATATGACCACATTCCTTGAAAAATCCCTTGTCATCCATGTGAATATTGACAAGAAACACAATCCATAATCCATTATTATCAATGAAAAACCTTGGTTCCAACAACTGGTTCTATATGGTAATGTTACATCGTTTGGTTATTCAGTTGTTATTATTTTTTTATTCCCACTAGTTTATTACTCTGATGAAAAAGAGGGTATAGTCTCCCCATGATCAATAATAGACCTCAATGCTAGTCGACAACTTTTGGTGTACGGGGATATGTGCTTGATTTCATTGACCAACTGGCTCGGGGAACCGGTGTGGGCACCCATTCTAGGACTTTACATTTGGGGTTGTTCAATCATAAACAGCTTTGGTGGATTGACCATGGAAAAATGGGTCATGGTTCCATAATCTATAGAATTTGAAACATTTTATAATTTTAATTATAATACATTAAATATACTTTTATAAACATTGTCACGACCCATCCTCGGGGCCCATGCCGTGACTACCCCAATCCCGCCTTCCATAGGCCAGGGGCTGGCAACTAGCACCAAGGCGTAAATCCCGGTAAAAAGGGAAGGCATTGCCTTTGTAAAGTAAACAATCACACAGAGTACAAGCAGAAGAAGTAAACACTAAGTAAAAACTGAGTACAACAGTAAGTGCGGAAAGTATGAAGGGGCCGGAAATACAAGCCCAACTGTAAAGTACAAATCGAAAGGGAAAACAGCAACTGAAAAGTAAAGCTGCTACACCGAGCTGTCCACTGGAAATCCCACCTGAAGGGTGGGTACAGATAGCTCTTCTGCTCCTCGGGTCCCGCCGTCCGCTCCGAGTATGTCCCGCCCGGGGGTCCACCTCTGGGTACCGCCTCGTTGTCACGTCCACCTATGGGTACCGTCTCGTCATGAGGTCCTCCTCCGGGTACAATCTCATCGTATAGTCCACATACAGGTACCGTCCAGTCCTCGAACACTCGGCCTCTGTCAGCACTGCCCATCGTCTGCAACCAACACAACGAGGTGCGGGCATAGCCCGTGCAGGGGTGAGTATAACGATACTCAGTAGGGACCCCGAGACCCTCAAGGTCTCACTAAAACCAACAAGGATAACCACATATAATATCTCAATAGATAACCTCTACTTAGGTATATGCCCATACATATACCTAAGTTATCAAGTAACCCATCTCAATCATGAGGAAACACAAGGATTGTGAAGTCAACAGATAACTACTACCCAGGTATATTCCCATACATATACCTAAGTTATCAAGTGACCCATCTCAATCATGAGGTAAACACAAAGGTCAAAAGTCTCAGCTCAAACCAGGATTTTCATTATCGAAACCGTAACTACTGAAGAGATCCATCTCTGGAGTGTACAGTGGTCCTATCACGACTCCGAGGTACTGCTCAGTAACCTAAGATTGCTGAAGTACTCCTCCTGTCGAGTACCGCGGGTCAGCCACCCAGACACAGTAATGCTTCTCGTCGAGGTATGTCACCCAAACACAGTAGTGCACACCCCCTAGTAGCCTGTTGAGGTACTCTCCGGACGAGTACCGCGGGTCTGCACTGTCACACAGGTAGTGCTCCGTCCGCCATGGGTCTGCACCTCAGAAAGTAGTGCTCCGTCCACTGGGCTAGTCAACTCACTCCAAGTCGAGTCGGTCAAGCAGTCGTCAGGTCTTTTCCAGTTACACGGTCTCCGTACTCCGAACGCTCGTCACTGGGAGGGTCCGCTCCACGAGCTACAGGTCGATACTCCAAGTATCTCATAGTCCCACGAAGAATTATATCAAAGGACCGCCTCGTCATAGGGGTCTCAACACAACAGACGGCGCGTCAATCGGACGCCCGGTCTGTGAGTTATTAGCCTTTTCGTCCCAGGGGCCCGGTTGGTTTGGTGAGAAAACCAAACCCGGCCGTATCTCAATTGTACCCCGAACTCTAATAGGGTATACTCATAGGGACCGTTTCTCAACGAGATCACCAACGCCGCTGACGGTTTGTCAAACGGATGTTCTGTCAGAAAGGTATCAGCTTTTTCGTTCCAGGGGCCCGGTTGGATTTCTGTGCGATCCAACCCGGCCACGATCCATCTGCATCCAAATCTCGGTTAGAGAATGTCAAAAGTTCTGTATCGTCAACAGGAACTCAACGCAATAGACGACGCGTCAATCGGACGCCCGGTCTGAGAGTTATTGAATTTTTCGTTCCAGGGGCGCGGTTGGTTTTTTAAGGCAAAACCAACCCCACCGTACTCCACCTACGTCCAAACCTCGGGCGGAGTATGCCAAAAGATCCGTCTCATCAAGAGGAATTCAACGAAACAGACAGCGCGTAAATCGGACGCCCGGTCTGTTAGTTATTGGCCTTTCCGTCTCACACCCTCCCCGGGAAACTTCCCAGGAGGTCACCCATCCTGATCACTACTCTTGGCCAAACACATTTAACTATGGAGTTTTAACCACGTAGGCTCCCAAAAAGGAAGGTGCACCTTGAGTATAGTATACCAAAATGACCGTCTCGATCCAAGGATCGCGTTTCCGCTGACGGCGAGTCGTTTGGAGGCCCGTAGCCCAAGATACGGGCATTTGACCAAAAGTGGTCCGAAACTGGGGGTCTGGGCCCGGGCCGACCCGGCCCGGCCGGCGGTGCGGTCCGGCGCGGCGGCGCGGTCCGGCGCGGGCCGGCACAGCGGCGCGGCCTGGGCGCCGTTCGTGTGTCGCGCGCAGGGGGAAAAGCCCCCGCCTTTCCTCAGCTGGCGGAGCGGCAACCTGCCGCGCCTAAAGAAAAACGGCCCCCCTCACGTGGGGGCCTGCCTTCGAGAAAACGGGGGACCGCCTGCCCCCCCCTTTGTGAAACCGGCCCCCCTCATAATGGGGGGGGGCATTAAGTCTGGCCGGGGGAAATTATTTCCCCTGGTTTTCTCCCTTCTGGCCGGCCCGACCTGTCCGGCCGGTTCTTCCTCAACGGGACCGGCAAGGCCGGTCCCCCTTCCGGCTTCCGACACCGGCGGCCCGGCTGGCCGCCGGTCTTCTCGTTCCGCCGCAGCCCGGAACCGGCCGCGGCCTTCGTTGTCCGGTGCTGTGCGACAGCACCGCGCCCCACCGCCGCGGACCCGCTCCGGCCGCGGCGCCTTCAACATTCTTCGACGCGGCGCGACGGCGTCGCGTCCTTGCATTATTTCACGACGCGGCGCGACGGCGCCGTGCATTTCTTGCCGCATGATCCTGCGCAGTGCGACGACACCGCGCCACACCCGTTTCAATCCACAACAAAATCAATATGAATAGGAGGAGGGTCGGCCGTGTTCGTGCAGTCCGGCCCCCTCGCGTTATTTGCTAACAATCGGCCTTTAATGAATGATAAACTTTCACAATCTTTTAAATTAAAGAAAAAGATTTGGAATCAAGGCCCGACAAATATAAACCTTCAAGTTCGAAGGAGAGATCCACATAACTTTATAAAGTTAATACCCCTACCTTGATTTAAGAGGTGACGAGATTCAGTGTCGCGAAAAGAGATGTCGCGGAAGAAGACGTCGTCGGTATTGCGGGTATGGCGTCGTGGAAGACGGTTCCCGAGAAAGTGGCGTTCTTCGTCGATGTCCGATTTTTCTTCGCGTTCTTTGTCAAGAGGATGAAGAAACTTCAAGACTTCTAAGCCTTCTTTCCAGAAGCTCTCAAACAACACAACCCAACCAAATGAAATAAGTTCTCCACTTATTTAATTAACTTCACATGGCTTTTGAAATTCAAGTGTTTGAAATTCAAAAGACTCACACAACTCACCACATTAAAATCAACTCATTTAAGACATAAGTTATAACTAAGTTAAAATCATTTAAGTGGGAGTTGAGGGGTTTTAGAGGATATGAAGAGGTGGGGTTCGTGTGGGCCCCACCACCCTCATAACCTCCCAAGGGAGGTTGGGTGGTTACCCAACTTCCACCATGAGCTAACACTTAGAGTAAGTTAATAAAAATTGTAGTGTAGTTATAAAATAAACTTCCACAATTTTTATTATCAACACTCGTTTAAACGCAACTCCGGAACAGGAGTTCCTAAGTAATTACCGGCACTTCGGTTCCATCGGTACCCTCAGAATTCGATTCCAGGCACCAGTTCAAAAAATAGAAATTCCCGCTCGCTCGTTCACTGAACGTACCCGAGCCAAACTTCAGAAATTAATTCCGGGCACACCGGGCCTCGGAATCAGGCGCCGTCAGAAACTGCATTCTTGTAAAATTCCAAAGAAAATTATGATGAAATTTTCCTTGAGATTTCCGGATCTTTACATTACTCCCACCTCAGTGCTTTACGTCCCCGTAAAGCTTCAACACAAACTAGGGTCACAAAAGCGGTACAGAGCACGCATCTGAGCCTTCCGCTCCTATGTGTTCACCTAGAGGTTTCCGTACTGCCAAAGAAAGTGCACCCGAGGAATCGATCGTCCTCGTTGGATCTGCTCCTGTCGATCCTCGATCCCCACTGGAATCTCCGTGAAAGACACCCCATCGCCATCGTCCAGCTCCTCATGGTCGATGGTATGCGAAGGGTCGAGCACGTATCTCCTCAGTTGAGATTTGTGGAAGTCATCGTGCACCTGGTGCAACTGCGGTGAATGGGTTAAGCAGTAAACCACCCCGCCTACCCAGCTGGGGACCTAAGAAGGTCCGCTGAACCCCAGAGATAACTTGCCGCCTTGGCCACATCTCCGTAAACCGCGTCGAGGTGAGACTCGTATAAGAACGTGGTCGCCATTCTCAAACTCCAGAGGTTTCCAATTCCTGTTAGAACTGGAACTCAAACGACTGCTGCCACGAGGGTAAGGTTGGCCGATTCAAGAGTGATCGGTCGCACCCTCCCGTGAAAGAGTTTATCCCGTGCTTCCTGGGGTTTCCTTTTCGCCGACCAAGGAAAACCCATCCCGACGTTTGCTTAAAATAGTCAATTTGAGTATGAAGAGTTATTTCCCATTCCATACTCAAACTAACGTCGTAAGGCCTCGACACTGTCACCAAGAGATTCCAACAGAAACTCTTGCCTCGAGGGTCTGACCACACCATCGGTGTATGTGTGATTATCGAGTCTACTCCCAAGGTATCTCCATACGTGAGGGTCAAGTCCACGGCTTACCGGAAACTCTAGGTCTGGAACAAGATTTGTGAAAGCAAGAAATGATTCACATCGATATCCATTACTACAACAACTAGTAGTGGGCACAGACTGTCCCTTGAATCATTTCTAGAGCCATTGGGTCACACTCCTTGACCGCATACAGCCGCACTCTTCCTCTGCCCTCCAGCTCCCTGAGCCTGGCAAGAATAACTAAGGCGGGTACTTGTACAATGTTAGGATGTACACCACCTCATGCTGCTCTCCTATCTCTGCCTCCACGTCTGCTGCTTCGTAGACTTATCTCTCCTTTAAGCTTCCTCTTCTTTAACACGCCCGAGTCTCTAAGACTGGCACCGGTTTCCTGTTTCTTACCGCACTATGCAGTCTTCATCCTCTCTTGGATGTCCTGGACCTCCTTTAGTCTCACAAGGGCTGCTATTATTTCTTCTTTGCCGATAAGAGAAACTCGGTCTCATCCCCTGAATGAAACACATTCGTTGCCTAATACAGTCAATCCTGACATGAATGATGCATTCATGCCATGGATGACGTCGTAAGACCTCGACGTTTCTACTAAGAGATCCAACTGTCACTCTCGCCTCCAAGGGTCGAGTCACACTATCGGCATCAGTGTGAGGTCACTGGGTCCCCTCCAGTAGAAATCTCGAAAGTGAGGGTCAAGTCAACAGTTTAACCCGGACCACTCAGTATCAACCAAACAAAAGGACAGGAAAGAAAACAAAGATAAGTGTCTTTTTATTATTGCAGCTCATAGTACAAGGACACGAATACAAAATCAACATGAAACTAGAAGTACAAAGGACATATCCACTAGTTCCTCTCCTTCCCACCTGCTCTCGGAGCTCTACTGCCTTGTCCACTGCTCGGCTGTTGCTCAAGAACTAGTCGCTGCTTCTGTCTCGGTGGCTCCTCCAACACCCGCTGATCAACCGTACGAGGATTCGGACAGTCACGTGCCAGATGACCCTTCCCGCCGCAGGAGTAACATTGTCCGTTTCTGGCACGCCTGGCTCTGACCCCACCTCGGGTGCCCAGCACCACCGGTCCTAAAACCCGAGATCGTCTAACTGCTAGTCTGGTCCTCCTGGACCTCTGCATCATCTGTCTACTTCCCACAGATGACTCGGCTACTGATCGAAAAACACGCGTCAAAGGAAGAAGCTCTTGTACATGCTCGGGGTGTAGTGCTACTGGCACAAACTCCTCCCTGAAGAAGGTCTCGAAGTCTTCCCATAAGAAGGTCATCCTGTCACAAAACTGAAACAAGTGGCTCCACCACCTGCCTGCTGCTTCCTGAAGGAGGCTGGCAGCAAAGATCACCATGAAGTCTGCCGGCAACCCCACTAGCCTGAAGACTCTCACCACAGCCTCTAGCCAAACCTCAGCCGCCTGCGGGTCCGTCTCTCCCCAGAAACTATGTGGCCTCTGGAGCTAGAACTCGTGCAGTGTGATCAAGCGTCGTGCATCGCCTACTGCTGGGGCTGGTGGCATCAGTGGCCCAACGTATGGTAGTACCGCGGGTGCCTCCGCTGGTGCCTCAACTGCAAGAGGGCCCTGCACCGAAGCTTCGTCGCTCGACAGGCTGTCAGCACGCACATCCCTCTGGGCTATAGCTGGTCGTCCGTGAAAAGGCATCCTGAAAGAAACATCGTGACACGGTTAAACGTTTATACCTAGTTTGAGCTGTTTTAAGGGAAAACCTTTGAAAACACACACGCAAACAGTGTTTCGTGCACAAAGTCGGAAATCAGTTGTCAGGGTCCTGGTGTATGGATACGTCGGCCGCCCGTACCAACACTGGACTCCCTGAACTGAAAACCACACTCGGTACTCTCAACACTATTACTTCACAGAAAGAAAAATCAGAGTTATAAGTTCAGCAGTAGAACCAAACTCCTTTGATACAAATTTGTCACGACCCGTCCTCGGGGCCCGTGCCGTGACTACCCCAAGCCCGCCTTCCATAGTCCAGGGGATGGCGACTAGCACCAAGACGTAAATCCGGGTAAAATGGGAAGGCATTGCTTTTGTAAAGTAAACAATCACACAGAGTAAAAGTAGAAGAAGTAAACACTAAGTAAAAACTGAGTACAATAGTAAGTGCGGAAAGTAAGAAGGGGCCGGAAATACAAGCCCAACTGTAAAGTACAACTCGAAAGGGAAAACAACAACTGAAAAGTAAAGCTGCTACGCCGAGCTGTCCACTGGAAATCCCACCTGAAGGGTGGGTACAGATAGCTCCTCTGCTCCTCGGGTCCCGCCTTCCGCTCCGAGTATGTCCCGCCCGGTGGTCCACCTATGGGTACCGCCTCATCGTCACGTCCACCTCTGGGTACCGTCTCGTCGTGAGGTCCTCCTCCGGGTACCATCTCGTCATATAGTCCGCCTCCAGGTACCGTCCAGTCCTCGAACACTCGGCCTCTGTCAGCACTGCCCGTCATCTGCAACCAACACAACGAGGTGCGTGCATAACCCATGCAGGGATGAGTATAACGATACTCAGTAGGGACCCCGAGACCCTCAAGGTCTCACTAAAACCAACAAGGATAACCACATATAAGATCTCAATAGATAACCTCTACTTAGGTATATGCCCATACATATACCTAAGTTATCAAGTAACCCATCTCAATCATGAGGAAACACAAGGATTGTGAAATCTACAGATAACTACTACCCAGGTATATGCCCATACATATACCTAAGTTATCAAGTGACCCATCTCAATCATGAGGTAAACACAAAGGTCAAAAGTCTCAGCTCAAACCAGGATTTTCATTATCGAAACTGTAACTGCTGAAGAGATCTGTCTCTGGAGTGTACAGTGGTCCTGTCACGACTCCGAGGTACTGCTCACTAACCTAAGACTGCTGAAGTACTCCTCCTGTCGAGTACCGCGGGTCAGCCACCCAGACACAGTAGTGCTTTCCGCCGAGGTATGTCACCCAAACATAGTAGTGCACACCCCCTAGTAGCCTGCTGAGGTACTCTCCGGACGAGTACCGCGGGTCTGCACTGTCACACAGGTAGTGCTCCGTCCGCCATGGGTCTGCACCTCAGAAAGTAGTGCTCCTTCCACTGGGCTAGTCGACTCACTCCAAGTCGAGTCGGTCAAGCAGTCGTCAGGTCTCATCCAGTTACACGGTCTCCGTACTCCGCACGCTCGTCACTGGGAGGGTCCGCTGCACGAGCTACAGGTCGATACTACAAGTATCTCAAAGTCCCACGAAGATGTATCTCAAAGGACCGCCTCGTTATAGGGGTCTCAACACAACAGACGGAGCGTCAATCGGATGCCCGGTCTGTGAGTTGTTAGCCTTTTCGTCCCAGGGGCCCGGTTGGTTTCGTGAGCGAACCAAACCTGGCCGTATCTCAACTGTACCCCGAACTCTCTTAGGGTATACTCATAGGGACCGTTTCTCAACGAGATCACCAACGCCATTGACAGTTCGTCAAACGGACGTTCTGTCAGAAAGGTATCAGCTTTTCCGTTCCAGGGGCCCGGTTGGATTTCTGTGCGATCCAACCTGGCCACTATCCATCTGCATCCAAATCTCGGGCGGAGAATGTCAAAAGTTCCGTATCGTCAACAGGAACTCAACGCAACAGACGACGCGTCAATCGGACGCCCAGTCTGAGAGTTATTGGTTTTTTCGTTCTAGGGGCCCTATTGGTTTTTTAAGGCAAAACCAACCCGACCGTACTCCACCTGCGTCCAAACCTCGGGCAGAGTATGCCAAAAGATCCGTCTCATCAAGAGGAATTCAACGAAACAGACAGCGCGTAAATCCGATGCCCGGTCTATTAGTTATTGGCCTTTCCGTCTCACACCCACCCTGGGAAACTTCCCAGGAGGTCACCCATCCTGATCACTACTCTTGGCCAAGCACGCTTAACTATGGAGTTTTAACCACGTAGGCTCCCGAAAAGGAAGGTGCACCTTGAGTATAGTATATCGAAATGACCGTCTTGATCCAAGCATCGCGTTGCCGCTGACGGCGCGAGTCGTTTGGAGGCCCGTAGCCCAAGATACAGACATTTGACCAAAAGTGGTCCGAAACTGGGGGTCTGGGCCCGGGCCGACCCGGCCCGACCCCCCCTGGGTCGGCCGAACCGGGTCGACCCGTCCCGGGCGGCGACTCGGCCCGACGACCCGGCCCGACTCGGAAAACTCGGCCCGGCCGGCGGCGCGGTCCGGCGCTGCGGCACGGGCCGGCACAACGGCCGGCCTGGGCGCCGTTCGTGTGCCGCGCGCAGGGGGCAAAGCCCCCCTTTCCTCAGCTGGCGGCGCGGCAACCTGTCGCACCTAAAGAAAAACGGCCCCCCTCACGTGGGGGCCTGCCTTCGAGAAAACGGGGGGCCGCCTGCCCCCCCTTTGTGAAACCGGCCCTCCTCATAATGGGGGGGGGGGCATTAAGGCTGGCCGGGGGAAATTATTCCCCCCGGTTTTCTCCCTTCCGGCCGGCCTGACCTGTCCGGCCGGTTCTTCCTCAACGGGACCGGCAAGGCCGGTCCCCCTTTCGGCTTCCGACACTGGCAGCCCGACTGGCCGCCGGTCTTCTCGTTCCGCCGCGGCCCGGAACCGGCTGCGGCCTTCGTTGTCCGGTGCGGTGCGACGACACCGCTCCCCACCACCACGGCCCCGCTCCAGCAGCGGTGCCTTCAACATTCTTCGACGCGGCACGACGATGTCGCGTTCTTGCATTATTTAACGACGCGGCACGATGGCGCCACGCGTTTCTTGCCGCATGATCCTGCGCAATGCGACGACACCGCGCCACACCCGTTTCAATCCACAACAAAATCAACATGAATAGGAGGAGGGTCGGCCGTGTTCGTGCGGTCCGGCCACCTCACGTTATTTGATAAAAATCGGCCTTTAATGAATGATAAACTTTCACAATATTTTAAATTAAATAAAAAGATTTGGAATCAAGGCCCGACAAATATAAGCCTTCAAGTTCGAATGAGAGATCCACATAACTTTAAAAAGTTAAGACCCCTACCTTGATTTAAGAGGTGACGAGATTCAGTGTCGTGAAAAGAGATGTCGCGGAAGAAGACGTCGTCGGTATTGCGGGTATGACGTCGCGGAAGACGGTTCCCGAGAACGTGGCGTTCTTCGTCTATGTCCGATTGTTCTTCGCGTTCTTTGTCAAGAGGATGAAGAAACTTCAAGACTTCTAAGCCTTCTTCCCAAAAGCTCTCAAACAACACAACCCAACCAAATGAAATAAGTTCTCCACTTATTTAATTAACTTCACATGGCTTTTGAAATTCAAGTGTTTGAAATTCAAAAGACTCACACAACTCACCACATTAAAATCAACTCATTTAAGACATAAGTTATAACTAAGTTAAAATCATTTAAGTGGGAGTTGAGGGGTTTTAGAGGATATGAAGAGGTGGGGTTCGTGTGGGCCCCACCACCCTCATAACCTCCCAAGGGAGGTTGGGTGGTTACCCAACTTCCACCATGAGCTAACACTTAGAGTAAGTTAATAAAAATTGTAGTGTAGTTATAAAATAAACATCCACATTTTTTATTATCAACACTCGTGTAAACGCAACACCGGAACAGGAGTTCCTAAGTAATTACCGGCACTGCGGTTCCATCGGTGCCCTCGGAATTCGATTCCGGGCACCGGTTCAAAAGATAGAAATTCCCGCTCGCTCGTTTACTGAATGTACCCGAGACAAACTTCAGAAATTAAATCCGGGCACACCGGGCCTCGGAATCAGGCGCCGTCAGAAACTGCATTCTTGTAAAATTCCAAAGAAAATTAAGAAAACAATTTCCTTGAAATTTCCAGATCTTTACAAACATCTATCTAATTCGGTCTTGAAAAATTAATTACTTCATTTCATAGAGGCAGAAGTTTGGACATACACATGAGCGATTTCTTCATTTTTATAATGGATGAAAATTAAAAAATATAGAATAAGTGATACCTTTTAGGAATAAAAATTATATTATAAATATCATATATATTCATTAAATCCATATTTATGACTAACCATGTGAGTCATAAATTAAAACTAAATCCCATCACTTTGTAGAGGTCTTAGTCCACACATATACATGAGAAACATTATTATTTTTAAACTATTTGGAGTGTAATAATTTTGATAATATATTATCTTTAAAAAAATAATTTTTTCATAAATATAATATATTTCCATTGAATATATCTCTATATCTGTCCATGTGAAATGGTGATAAAAAATGTAACACATCACTTCATGGTGGTGGTATTTTGCATGTATACACAACCGATGGTTTCATTTCTCCCAGGAAGGAAAGGATGAAGAAAATAGTTATTATAAAATCATTATAAAATTTATAGATAGTAAATATACTGATTTAATTATGTTAGGATGTTTAGAATATATTTTAAAAAGGTTGGTTAGGACTTATACCTCATCCTTGGATATCTTCCTATGTCTTACACCATAATCCTTATAGGATTGGTCTTTTGGTAAGACAAAGACCTCCCCGAAATGGAAAGAAGAGTTGGGTAGGTATTGGGGTAGATATTTTTCAAACCAGATTTCTTAATTCATGTCGAAAAGTGAGGAGAGTAGGTGCCCTTTTATCAGTTAGAGGAGTGACATCCTTGTAAATATTATGAATATTAAAATATAATAATTTTATTTCTCAGGAAATGCGACACTATAGTTTTTCAATTTTGAATACAATATTGGGTAAGGTTGATATACACTAAAACTATAATATTTAGAAAAGGTTTAAATGTATTTGAATCCTAATCTCTTAGTTTAACCCCCCTTCATATCCCTTTTAACCTTTACAATAGAGGTTAACTTTTACCAGCCACTTTGGTGGTGGCGCGGTGGTGAAGGTGAGTGGCCTAAACACGTCATTCTTTGGGAGGTTTAGGGTTTGAATCATGGGAGTCTGCTTTTGGGGTGAGCCTCTCCCCTAGGATCCACCCGTCTTGCCGGGTCACCCGGTCTCAACTGGGCGGGAAAAATGAGGTGTGGTCCTCTATGCTGATGGATTGCTTTGACGAACCATCACCAACTGGACCGTTACCCTTCAGGATTCTCTGCCATCTCGGCTGGCAACGACTCTATACCCAGCTGGAGCTCTACCTCTGGGTAGAGAACCATTCATGGGGGAGGGGGGTGACCATGTGTGGAGGGTTCGAAAAGGCCACACATGGGAATTCCCTTTTATAAAAGATAAAAAAGAGGTAATCTTTTACCATGGAACTATTCATTATGAATAAAAATTAAATTGGAATTATCATCAATTTTGAAAACTATTAATAAAAATATAGAATCCATTTTCTAAAATTAAATTTTCCGAATTAGTAAAAATTAATTTTAATATAATATTTAAAAACAACCAAAAACCATTTTTAGAAAAATTATTTTTTAATCATAAAAATTATTTTACACAAAAATAAAGTAAAATTGTGTTTCCCAAGGAAGTAATTTGATTAATATAATTAAAAGGATACTAATTTGAGTTTTTAACCAAATAAAAACTGTAATTAACCTTATGTATACTTTATTAAAAGAGAAGATCCAAAAATAGTTCTTATTGGAATAAAAACATTATTTAGATTTCCAAATTATAAAATGTAGATTTATATGTTTCACATTATAATTTTAAAATAATTATATTTCTTACTAAATATATATATATAATCAAGAAAAAATGTTTCATAAATTTAAATTCCTTCTTATATTATGATAATTTCATAAAAATGAAAATATTATTAAAATTAGACTTTTTAAATGATTAAAAAATAATAAAATATTTCTAAAGTCCTAAAAAATTACCATATTTTAGTTTTGAAATGATGATATGAAAAATAAACTATGTTTTACCAAATAAAAATGCTAAAATTTAAAAAGTTAACTTTTAAATAAAACTATATTAGAAGACACTCAGATTTTGTGAAATATTTTTTTCAAATTAATTTAATCTTTTTGATATTATTTATTTCATGCAACACTAAATATATATTGAATTATATGAAATCACTAAGTTTTTTTATATTTCATGTAAGGAAAAGTAATTTTTTTTAATACATGCAAAAATTATATTAGATAGTGGTACAAGCAACACTATTTTTTCCTAGTGTTACATACAATGTCGTTTTCATTTGATAACTTGTGTTACACAGAAGACCTAATTTTACAAAAAATATACTATTAATAATATTATTAAAATATTATTATACTTCACACATAGATGTTGGTATGGTGGTTAAGAATAATAATAATTAAATTATGAAAATATAGTGTATACATTATATAATATTAATTATTTTGTGACTAGTTAACTAAAAATGAAAATAAAACCCTTTTGAAAATTTAGGTAATATTTTGGTGGAAAACTACATTTATGAAATCAAAAATGCTTTACTATAATAAATTAATTAAAAAAATTTTATAAGTGATTTTAATGAAGTATATATATATATTATATTCAATAAACTATTTAAAATGTATCTTATGTATTTTTTTATACAAGATACAAGAATAAATCTAACTTTTGGCTTAAAAGGATGTATTTTTTTTAAAAGGTTGTTTTACCCCTTTTAACAACGAAACTTTTTTTAATCTAAAATTTTCCACTTTTATAAATTATATATTACAAAAAACACTTTATTTTTGAAATCATAACATTAAAATTAGCTTAGGGTAAATTTTTAGTATTTTTCTGAAATATTTGATTTTTTGATGAACTGAATTTTATTTGAAAATTTATATTTCATATAATTTATTTATATAGTTAAATTAAATTTTAATTTAGTTTTAAAATATAATTAGTTCAATTTTAGATTAATTAATCCAATTTAGGTCATTGGAACCGATTTTACATTGAAATTGGATATAAAAACATTACAAACTTTTTAAGTTTTTTTACTTCAAAAAACCAATGTTTATCTCATTTGTGGGATTACTTTCAAATTAATTTTTTCCATATATTTTATTAGAATTTGGAAAAATTGATTCCATATTTTTAATTATCATAATTTATGATTTATAATATGTTCAACTTTATTTTTGACCAAAACTATCAGTGAAAGTAATTAAAATTAATTACAATGATTAAGTAAACAATGAGATTAATTAATGACTAAACTTAGAATATAAGGTGTAACAATGAAACTAAACTTATATAATTTTTTTTGGGTCCATATTGATACTATTTCACCTATAAGGATCTATAACGGTCCATTTTTGACCCTTTGGGGACATATAAGACATGGGGAGCACACATTTCTTTTCAAAAATACCAATTGTGTCCTTTTCCCCACCTATAAAAGGCCACAACCTATTCCCCTATATTCACACCACTAAAGAATTTTTTCACAGAAAAAACCCATAAAAATATCCTAAAAACGTTTATACCTTCATCCTAAAATCATTCCTTTGATGCAAACGAAAAGGAGTTACCCAAAGAAGAGGTAACATCCTTCAACAAACAATTTTTTTTTAATTCATTTATCCAAAACTCAATTATTATTATTCCATTATTACATAATTACCTCAAAACCATCAATATAATGATTTTTATGTTAAGTATTAGAACAACACTCACACACAATCTCGTCAAATGGGATACACAATCATCTTTCATGTGTACAGAGGACTACCGACTTGCTAATCGATGTAACTCGTTCTTCCATTAACACCTCTCAAGTTTGGAAATAATGATGTAATTATAGTTTTTATATTATATTTATGATTTATTTATGCTTTTGTAATTATTTATTCTTTTTTATATTATATTTATTTTTTGGGAGAATTATAACTTCATTTGTGGACATGTGGACTACCACTTCCTCAAAGAAATGTGATTCATCCACACTTTACATAGAATGTATTAAGAATGAGTTTAGTAAAATTATATGATACGTATGACATAATAATTCTACTAGAATGATAATATATTTATATATACACATACATATTTTTAAATTACTTTATTTCTTTAAATACAACAATAAAATGGAAACAACGTTCATGCCTATGTATGACCTACCATCTCCATGAATGGTGTATTCCATTTAATATTTCTATATTTTATAAATTATTATAAATAATTATATAATAAATATATATGATATTTATTTCATGTTTTAAATTATTTAAATAAGTAAATAATGATATATATTTGAGGATTGAGAATAATAAGTCAAAACATATACGAACAAAATAATCATTACCTGAAACATAACATTAACATGGAATTGTTAATAAAAGGGTAATATAAGGTCATGATAAAATAATATATGGTATGATATATAATAATATGGTTCTTTGGTATATTTATAATAAACTTATATTTATTATGTAGAAGTTTTTAACTTGTATGAAGAAATTCAAGACATAAGGTAAAAGGATTTCCAGTAACACTTTTCTTTCCATAAGACTTATGCATTATTCACCACTCATTTATTTTGTGTGGTATATATAATTAAAATGATTGTAATATATGAAAATTATCCTTAAAGTTTTTTAAATTTATATAACCATTTTATTATATATATTTCATGGGGTTTTATGGTTCAAAAGTTACCAAATTAGTAAGGTAGTTTTGTCTCAATTTTTCTTCTTTAAGACAAATGTTTTGTTATGAACCTATATTCCTCTAAGATGAGTATATAATTCCATTTTAAATGTTATATCACGAATACAATTATTTTGATGATATTTTTAGCTTCATTTAATTTCATTATCTCATTGGTATTATGACTCAAAGTTTCCAAATTGGTATGAGTTTATTGCTACAATCTCATCATTTATCATGATTGTTTATAATTATAATTCCATTGATGAAATATTATGATCCATATATCAATAATTTAAATTATTTTCTTCTCCTGTAGTTTTTAATTATATCATCATGTATTGGTACCATTTTTCCAAACTTTTGTACCTAATATAATTAAGAAAATATTTTTAAGAAAATATTACATTATCTCTCTCTTTGGTTGGAAATTCGTGTTCTTAAAAAACCAAGTTTTCTAAATAAAATTTCACAAAATTTATAATATTTTGCTATGATAATGAAAAGAAATTTTTACCCATGTTTTTAATTTTTAACAAAATGGTTTTAAAAAAAAGTAATATTTTTGTTGTTTTCTGATCCATGCACTTTTATAAGATTTTTATGAGGAAAGGGAATGTTAAACATGTATGAATTTATCCTTTGTCATGACCATAATTTCTTTGAAGCTTCATTTACACGTTTACCAGATTAAATTTTTTAAGAAATTGTTTCTCTAGTATTACGTACATTAATTATTTTTAAATTGGTTTTTAAAGAAAAATGTTTTCAAAAATGATTTATGTTTTAAAAGTGTTTTAAATGATTTTCAAGATTCATTTATATGTTTTTAAAGAAAAAGGTTTTAAAAAAGGTTTTCTATTAAAAAAGTGTTTTAAATGATTTTTAAGATTCCTTTATATGTTTTCAAGGAAAAAGTTTTTATATTTTTTCAAGATTCCTTGTTAAATTTTCAAGTAAAAAGGTTTTCAAAAGGTTTTCAAGATTCCTTATATGTTTTTAAGGAAAAATATTTTCAAAATGTTTTCAAGATTCATTTATATGTTTTCAAGGAAAAAGGATTTGAAAATATTCTCAAGAATCCTTTATAAGTTTTCAAAGTTATTTTCAAAGAAAATGATTTTTAAAAGGTTTTATTTTAAAAAATATTATTTATCCAATAAGAAAAGATATTTTCCCCAATAGGTGTTTTTAAAATATATTTCAAAATTATTTCCCATATAATATGAAATCCATTGGTGTTAGTCATGCCTTTATTGGGATACGATGCATGGGTTCCATTCATATTCTTTCTCTGAATAGTTTATGTTTTGATTTAATGATGGTTATGAAACCCTTTTCTCTTTCATGGGTTATATTTTTATAAAACCCATTTCTCTTTCATGGGTTATATACTTATGAAAAATGCTGATTTTCATGGGTTATGCTTTGATGAAATGATTATTTAACCTATTTATTTTCCAAAAGTTTTGATATGATGACTTTTTTATGATACTTATTTCATTTCATGGGTTATGATATGATTTTTTATGATCTTGTTTCATACATATGTATGATTTCATTATGAGATGGGTGGTACCTATATCTCCCTCAAATGAACTGGGTAAATATTTATTTCTTATGAGATAGACATGGTTGGAATGGGGAGTGAACTTGGTTTAGTAAAGTAATATTTTCTACTAATATAGTCTTGGGAGTGAACCTTGAATACTAAAATTGTCATGGGAGTGAACCTTGAGTACTAATATGGTTTGGGGAGTAAAACCATTCCACTATAAGGAAAGGGATACCATTGGGGATGGCGGTGTGTCCTTCCTAGAAGGTGTATCCCCCATGAAGTGCCTTAATTTGTTATGGAAATAAGACTTTATTTATAGGGAATGATTTTATACGATTATTTATCTGCCACAATTCCATGTCTTATTACAATGTTATGCTTTCATGGATTATTATCTTGATTCCATTATGATTCATTTCTTATAAACATCCTATATTTATGACATGAATATTTTATATGATCTTTGATATGCAGGTATGATCTTTAAATGTTATTCTCATGTTCTCATATCCTTATGCTCATATTATACTTACACATCCCCTTTTTTTACCCTTAATGGGCATATGAGCTCACTCTTTCTTATGTTTTCCTTCCTCAGGTTATGATTAATAGTTTTAAGTAGGATTACTAAATGGGAAGATCTTTTAAAGAAACATTTAATATCTTTCACCTGACTAGAATATTTTGTTCTAAGTTTATAAAGACACTAAAATATTATATTCTTTAGGCATGTAATTTTGTAATGTTCTAAATATTTATAAAAAATGATGTCATATATATGTATGTTAAGCTTAGGTTGATATAGTTGGTATCAAAGGAAAGGTTTATTAAACCTTTAGAAACTAAGATATGAAAACTTTAGGATATCCTTAGGGATATTTATAAGGTTATGTCTAGGGATGTCTCAAAAGATAATCCTAGGGTGTAATAGATTTAAAATAAGGTGTCATGTTTTTAAAATCCTATATGTGATTTGTGGTTTTCCACTATGATAAGTTTTTCTCACACTCTAATTTCGGGTCTTAGTCAATGGTGAGAACTATAAGGAACTAGGTTAATGTTGAATATGAAAGAAAATTTGTTGATGAGTAGTCAAATAGTATGATTATTGGAGTGAAGGATGTTGTGATCATGCCTAATCAGTTTTCATGGAACATGATTAACAATGTGTACCTTAACCAACTATTAGACTCACCAAAGATGATAAGGAAGGAGTTTGCTGGGAGTTCAGGTAATGTAGACCATGAAGGAAAGAAGATTCATTTTCCTTTATGTCAAGGATGTGTAAAGAAGCACCCAAGTGAATGTCATAGAGGAACGAGAAGATGTTTTGACAATAGAAAATATTGACACAAACAAATTTACTGAAAAGGGAAAATGAAAATTTTAGTTAATACAATTAATGAGAATCATACACCCCATAAGATATCATTGATAGTCGAATTCTTTAAATATGTAATAAATGGGCATTGTGTAAATCGATGTCCTAAGTGGAAAGATCCCAAAGTGAATTAGTAAGGTGATATGAGTATTGGTTATATTGTTAATGATGATGATACTACACTAGGAAAGTGAAATGAAATAGGTAATAAGTAATAGAATTAGGTATCCTTATTAATGGATTAAGGATGTAGTGGAATAATCAAATTGTTTATATTTTTGGATTTAAGAATTATGAATTGTAAAATATATAAGTATTTTCCAGTTTATGATTTTCACTAAGGATCTACAAGAATATGTTGAATGGTTCCAATGAATTAGAAAATTTAATTAATGGAAAAGTGACATTCATGGAAAATATGTGATTAAGGGAAAGATAATACTTAATATATTTCTAATGTTGATATAATGATGTTTTTATAAAGATATGTTGGATATGAATAAGTAAACTAGATGACACTGATTACCTTGGAACTGATTAGGGATTTTATGACCAAGTGGTTTATGTTATCATGGATGAAGTTTACCACATTTTTGTATTTAAGGAATATATCCAATAATATTTGGAATAAGAATGAATGCATTTTTTCATAAATTATTTATGGTAATTATCATGTTTTAAGAGAATACATGATGAAGGTACTCACGTTTTTGTTTTGTGACAACCAATAACTACTTTATGGTATATGTGGGATCAATAATAAACCATTTTTAAGAAATTTATTGATCTTATTTCTAATTTTTTTACTTTCATCTTTATTAAGGGTTATAAGGTTAACCTTTTATAGATTATTTTATGTCAAAATTTAGATGAGGTTTTAAAGATTAAATTATTATCTCTCCATGTGAGGATTTATGCATATTGTATAACATGTTCTAACCATTTTTTAAATATATATGGAATGAACTATCATTATATTTATGTATCTCATGATCTGCTAAAGCTTCATGAATGAAAAATTCACCTTTATTTCTTAGAATAAGAAATTAATTTGAAATTGATCAAGGAAAAACAAAGGATAATATTTTACTAAAATCAAGTAAGTATATCTTCTCATGAAAATTATTAAACTTTAGGAAAATGGTCTTGAAGTTAAATTTTGTCCCATTATCATCATTTTTAATGACAATAATGACCTTTTTCATGCCACTTTGTTTACGGATTTGTGATTATTGACACTCTCCTAACTATGTTCTCTATCACTCTAAATTAGAAATTAATAGTTATATGTATATTAAATATCAATTTTTGAACTTTCCATATATTTCCTTTTATGTGGAAACCTAGTTGTGAGTTAATTTGGGTAACTGTTATGTTTCTAACTTTACCTTTTTGAAGTTATTTTTAGTATTCATTTTTATGATGCTGGTTTCTATGAATAAAACATTCAAGTATTAAAAATTTGATAAACTAGAATAATTTCAAGGTTGAAATTTATTTTAATGGGGGTATAGTATAAAACCCTAAAATTTTGTGAAATATATATTTTTGAATTAATTTAATCTTTTGGATATTCTACAAAACATGAAACACTGAAAAAGATTGTGTTATATGAAAGCACTAAGTTTGGATTGAGTTGAACACAACACCATGTTAATTATATTCTAAAAAAAACCAATTAGATTATATTTTGGTACATGTAACACTATGTTTGTCTTATGTTACACAAAATTCCGAGTTCATTCGCTAACTTGTGTTACATGCAAGTCCTAGTTTTATAAAACTATAATATACTATTAATATTATTATTAAAATATTATTATAGTTGTAACATAGATATTGGAATGATTATTATGAATAATAATAATTAAATTATGAAAATATTATTTACACATGTATATTAGATGAATTATTTTGTGATAAATTGACTGAAAATGAAAGTAAAACCCTTTTGAAAATATTTAAAATCTTATGCTAGAAAACTAAATTTATGAAACGAAACAATTTTACCATAATAAATTAATTAAAAAACATTTTATATGACATTTTAATGAAATATATTAATATTTTATTCAATAAACTATTTAAGATTAATCTTATGTGTTTTTTAGACAAGAGATATGAATAAATTCAACTTCTGGCATAAATGATGTATTTTTTTAAAAGGTAATTTTATCACCTTTTAATAGAGGAAATATTTTAAATCAAAATTTTGAAACTTTTATAAGTTATATTAGAAAAAAAAATTAATTTTTGAAATCAGAACATGAAAATTTTTCTCAGGTAGATTTTTTGTATTTTTCAGAAATATTTATTTATTTGATAAATAGTGAAAAACACTGAATTTTAATTGAAAACTAATTTCTCATATAATATGTTTATATAGTTAAATTATATTTTAATATTGTTTTAAAGTATAATTAGTTCAATTTTACATCATTTAATCTGATTCAGTTTATTTTAACCAATTTCAAATTGAAATTGGATATAAAAACATTTAGTACTTTTAAACGTTTTACTTTAAAATCTCATTGTTTCATCCTGTCTATGGGAGTAATATTATATTAATTTCTTCCACTTATGTCATTATAATTTTTAAAAATGGATTCAATATTTATAATAAGAATAATTTATATTGTCTAATAATGTAAAATTAGTTATTTACCAAATTTTTTTTGTGAAATTAACTAAAATTAATTACAGTGATTAAGGTAAAGATAATCTTAATTAATAACTAAACTTTGAATATAAGGTGTATAAATGACCCTAAAATTTCATAAAAATTATTTTATATCTATATTTATAACATTATACCTCTAAGGATCTTTAATGGTCCATTTTTCACCCTTTGGGGATAAGTAAAACGTGGGGAGTATACAATTCTTTTCAAAAATACCAAGTGTGTCCTTTTTCCCACTTATAAAAGGCCACCACCTCTTCACCTAACTTCACACCTCTAAATCCCTTTTTATCAAATAAAACTATCCAAATATCATCGCAAACTCTATTTATTAGTCCTAGAATCATCTCTTTGGGTATAAATCCAACCAAGGAATCCCTTTGGTGTAAACCAGAAGGAGTTTCTCAAAGAAGAGGGAACATCCTTCAACAAGCACTTTTGTTTTATTCTATTCTCCACGCCCTCAATTATTATTATTCCTCAATTACATAACAAAATCAATTTAATCAATATACTAAGTTGGTTTTATGTTAAGGGTTATAACTACACTCACACACACTTCCATCAAATGGGATACACAATAATCTTTCGTGTGTACAACTGATTACCACATCACGAACCAATATCATTCATTCTTCCATTACCACCTATAAAGATTGAAAATAATGAAGTAATTACTATTTTTATATTAAATTTATGATTTATTTTTTCTTATAGAATTATTATATAACACATAACTTAATTATTTCAATTTTTTGGGAATATGATAACTTCTTTTGTGGATGTGTGGACTACCGCCTCCTCAAAGCGACATGATTCGTTCATACATTACATGGAATGAATTAAGGATGGATTTAGTAAATATATATTATATGTATGAAATAATAATAATATTATAATTATAATATATATATATACATATATATATATTTCAATTACTTTCTTTCTTTGAATACAATAATAAAACAGAAACAATGTTCATGCGTATGTACGACCTACCGTATCCTTGAACGGTGTATTCCATTTCATATTTATATCTTTTATATATTATTATAAATAATTATATACTGAATTTATATGATATTTATATAATGTTTTACATTATTTAAATAAGTAAATTTTTATCTAAGTAAGATGATCATTAATAACAAGTCAAAACATATACGAAAAACAAAACATTCATTACCTGAAACATAACGTTGACATGGAATTATTAATAAACATGTATTATAAAGTCATAATAAAATCATATTTGGTATGATATATAAGAATATGGTTATATTTAAGATTAATAATAAACTAATATTTATTATATAGGAGGTTTTAATGTGTACAAAGAATGTCAATACATAAGGTACGAGGATTTCTAATCCCACTTTTATTTCTGCAAGACTTATGCCTTATTCAGCAATAATTTATTTTTTGTGGTGTATATAATTAACATTAACATAAAATATGATACATATCCTTAAATTTATGGATATTTAAATACCCATTTTATTATATCTATTTCATGGGGGTTTACGGTTCAAAATTTACCAAATCAGTAGGTAGTTTTGTCTCAATTTTCCTTCTTTGAGGCATATGTTTTATTATGCAACTATATTCTTATAATAGGTGTATATAATTCCAATATGAATTTTATATCATGAATAAAATTATTTAATTATATTTTAATCTTTTTTTTTGTAATTCTCTCATGGGTATTATGTTTCAAAGTTACCAAAGTGGTACAAGTTTATTGCTACAATCTCATCATTTATCAAGATTATTTACGATTATACTTCCATTAATGAAATATTATGATCCATATTTCAAGAATTATCAAAATTTTATTATACTCTAGGTTTTAATTATATCTTCATGTATTTGTTACAATTTTACAGTTTTGGTACTTCAGATAATTATGAAATTACTTTTAAGAAAATCCAACTTCATCTATCTCTTGGGTCAGAAATCCATATTTTTCCATAAATAATGTTTTCTGAAAATATTTTAAAATTTTTTATAAAATTATCCTATGATATTTAAAGTAAATTTTTACTAATTTTTTTTATCTTTTTAATAAAATGTAATTTTAAAAAATGAATTTTCTTATCATTTTCCGATCGAGGCAGTTTTCTAAAATGTTTATGGTGAAAAGGAATGTTTGGAATGTATGGATTTATCCAATAACATGAGAATAATTTCATTGAATATTCCTTTTAATGTTTACAAGATTAATTTTTTAAGAAATGTTTTCCTAATATTCTGTACATTCATTATTTTTAAAGTGGTCTTCAAAGAAAATGGTTTTCTAAAAGTTTTATGTGTAAAATGTGTTTTAAATGATTTTCAAGATTCTTTTATAAGTTTTCAACGAAAAAGGTTTTAAAGAAGTTTTTATGTTTTAAAATTATTTTAAATGACTTTCAATATTCCTTTATAAGTTTTCAAGGAAAAATGTTTTTAAAATATTTTCAATCTCCTTTTATATGTCTTCATGGAAAAAGGTTTTCAAAACGTTTTCAAGCTTCCTTTATAAGTTTTCATTGAAAAAGGTTGTGAAAATATTTTCAAGCTTCCTTTTTAACTTTTGAAATAAAAAGGTTTTAATTTTTTTTCAAGATTACTTTATAATTTTTCAAGGTTATTTTCAAATAAAATGGATTTCAAATGGTTTTATGTTTCAAAAAATAATTTTTCAATAAAGAAATGATATTTTTTTCAAGAAATATTTTTCAAAGATATTTCAAAATTATTTTCCATCTAAGATGACATCCAATGGTGTTAATTATTTATTTATAAGGATATTATCTAGGGGTTACATTTTTATTATTTCTTTGAATGGTTTATGTTTCAGTGACATGATGGTTATGAAACCCATTTCTCTTTCATAGGTTATATTTTTATGAAACCCATTTCTCTTTCCTGGGTTATATGCTTATGAAACCTGCATATTTTCATGGGTTATTCTTTTATGAAATTATTATGAAACCTATATCTTTTCCATAGGTTATGATATGATGAAATTTTTATGATACCAATTTTATTTCATGGTCTATGATATGATTGTTTATCATCTTGTAGAATACATATTTATAATTTCATTATGAAATGTGTGGGGTCCATATCTCTATCCAATGCATTGGGAAAATATTTATATCTCATGAGATATACATGGATGGAATGAGGAGTGAACTTGGTTTAGTAAAGTAATTTGTCCTTTGAGATGGTCTTGGTAGTGAACCTTGACTACTAAGATACTCTTGGGAGTGAACCATGACTACTAAGATGATTTAGGGATTGAACCCATTCCAATATTTGGAAAGTGCTACCACTATGTATGGTGGTGTGTCACACCCAGTAGGTGTATCCCCCATGAAGTACCCTAATAATATTTTGAAATAAGCATTGACTTATATGTAATGATTTTATATACTTAAGTGTCTTCCACAATTCCATGTCTTAATCCTATGTTATTATTTCATGGATTATTCTCTTTATTCCATTGTGATTCATGTCTTATGAACTTCCAATATTTATTCCATAGATCATGTATATGATCTTTGATATGTAGGGTGTGATCTTAAAATGTTATTCTCATGTTCTTATACCCTTATTCTCATATTATGCATACATATCTCCTTTGATTACCATTACTGAGCATCTGATCTATCTCTTTCTTATGTTTTATTTCCCTAGGTTATGAATAAATGTTTTAAGTAGGATTAATAAATGGGAAGATCTTTGTGATAACATCAAAGGTATTTCAACAGACTAAAATATTACATTACAAGATTCCAAATACACTAACCTATTATGGTCCTTGGGCGTATAATATTGTAATGTTATAAATATTCATAAAAATGATGTAATGTCCATTTTTTAATCCTGGGTCTCTCTCTATATAATTCATATAAATAAATTTAGAAAGAATAAAAATATTTATTTTTTTATTGAATAATTACTTAAAATTATTATAATGGATGTTAATCTATAAAATAAAATTTGGAATAACAATAAGACATGAAATTCATTTATTATCAGTAGTATTGAAGTTTTTATATTCATCCAACCTAAAATAAATTATGTCCTGGAAATTTTACCCATTATATAAACAATTTTGGATACGTTTCTCTAATTTTTTTATATTCCCATGTTTCTTATCCAAAAATATGGTTCTTCAATAAAACATTTACTAAGTGAGTTTCCATATTTCATAACACCTCTCCATGATCATGAATCCAAATTTTTATTTTCAACATAAAAATTATTCTCTTCCAAATGAATTACTTTAGGGCTTAAAACATAGGATTTATCTGAAATATATTTTTATAATAATGAAACATGATACATATTATGTACCTTAGATAAAATCATAGGTAATGATACTATATCATAAATAGGTTCCACTTTCTCCTAAATTTTACACAGACCATTAAAACATGGACTTAATTTTCATTTCATTCATAAATTATTAACAAATTTCCTAGGAAATACTTTAAAAAATGGTCTCCTACATCAAATAAAAGATATTTCATTTGATTAGATTCATAAATCTTATAACTACTTTGAGATTCCTTGAAATGGAACTGATTCATCTTTAAATTTTTAACCACCACTTTTATTAAAACTTCTGACAATAACATTATTTCTCTAACTTTGTCACAATATGATGGATTTTGAACATTCCTTCCATATAATGCATCAAATGGTTCCATCTATATACTAGAATGCAGATTTTTATTATATTAAAATCCCCCAAAGAAATATAATGATCATAACTTCTGCAATATTCCTTTTATCATTCCTGAAGAATATTCTCCAAAATTTAAATTGCTCTCCTAGACTATCCATTAGATTGATGGTGAAAAGATTTAGTAGAACATAAATCAGTAATCAATAAAATCAAAATTCCATTCCAAAAATTATATGTAAATATGGGATCTCGATTAGATACAATAGAGAGAGTATCTCCTTATAACTTGTATATCTCTTTATTAGAATGCCTTTCATACTAATCCAATGAAAAAATATCTCAAACAGGAAGAAAATGTACAGATTTAGTCAAGTGATCATCAATAACCCAAATAATTTTATTAAGTCAGAATTTCTTTTATAATACCACATTTTATTGTATGGATAGATTCTAATATTTCCATTAAGGTGATGGTAATATATTTAAACTCCAATTTGGTTGTTTATGATAAACTTTAACCCATTTACAAGCCACACATATCACAGCAAAATCAGTAATAACATAATTCATTACTTCTCACTAATAATATTCTAAAAGGTCACTATAAATCCTAGTTCTCTCGGGATGAAAAGAAAAAAAGATCTATTAGCTTCAATCAATAATTATTTCATCAAATTAAAATCACATGGAAAATATATCCTCTTACTATATCCAATAATATCTTACTTTTTAACATGAGACTCATGTAAATTACTATCCTTAACCAATTTTACGTTTCCTTGAAAACCAAAATATTTATTCCGGGCCTTCTTAATTCTTTCTGATGTGGATGATTGTATGGATAAATTAGCTAAAAGGTAATGATTTTCTTCATATATAACTTCTAGTCCATCATTCAATAAATCATTAACTAATGGATCATGTTAAAAATGTAACATAGTTAATGATACATTAACTTTTTGACTCAAAAAATTATATACCTTGTTGTATTTACCGAAAAAATAGCGGATCATGCAATCATAATCCTTTATTAGTTACAACCATCATTTTTTCCTCATGTTCTTCTCTTTTTGAGTGAATATATACTTTAATATTTTATGAACTATATATTTCACATTTCACTCCATATAAAATATGACTATAAATTTTTAAAGAAAAAAAACCACTAAAAACTCAAGATCACAAATAAAATAATTCTTCTTATGAAGATTCAATTGTTGTGATGTATATGAAATTACCCGATCATGTTGTATCAAGACACAATAAAGGCCCTTAAAAGAAGCATCATTGTAAATTATAAATTTAACATTTCTTGATTGAAGGGATAATAATATAAAATTAAACAATCTTATTTTAAAATCTTGAAATCATTCATCATATAGATTATCTAAATTAATTTAACTCTCTTTTGAGTTAACTTAGTTAGCGGGTTAGGTAATCGATCAAAATTTTCTACATATCGCAGGAAGTAACCAAAAAATCTTAGGAAAAATTGAATCTGAGTTATATTTTTAGTTCTTGGCCACTCATCCACCACTTTAGTATTACTAGGATCAATATTTATAAAATATTTAAAAATAATATTCTAAAGGAATGATAGATTCTTTAACCAAAATACACATTTTAAAAATTTACCATATAGGTTGTTTTATTTTAATGTATAAAAATTCCTCATTTATTTGTCATGATCCTCATAAAATTTAGAATATATTAGAATATAAATAATGAATACCACCAAAAAATTACCCAAATACTCATGGAAAACTCTATTCATAAGATTTGTAAATATATTAGGTGAAATTTTTTACCCAATAGAAATAATCAGAATCTCATAATGGTCATACCTATTAGAAAACATCTTCTTTGGAATGTTTACCTTCTTCACTATCAGCTGATGATACCTATATTCGAGGTCAATCATTAAAAAATACTAAGCACCCACAAGTTTATTAAACAAGTCAACGATATGAGGTAAAAAATAATTGTTCTTAATAGTAATTTTGTTGAGTTATTTATAACCAAAATAGTGCTGACCATAGAGAAGCTCCATGGTCCCATAAAAATGTTATTAAAAAAGAGTAATAAGAACAAAATGGAGATAAGGTGTAACAGTGAAGGCACACCCCCAAAAAAAGTGCAAAGTACAAATATCATCTCTTATCTTGACCACCCCTTCCACAAAATCCTCCCCATCCTCTTGGATTCCTTCCCCTTTTCCATTACTTCGAGGTCTGCCATGTACCATCTTCAATGCCCACTGACTCAAAAACCACATCAACACTCTGATCACCCACCATAGAAACACAAGCAACATCAGTTATAGTACCACCATCAACCCATTTCTCAACATCCACAATCCCTTAAGAAGAGGGCTGCCCATCCTAAATCTCCATAGAGTCAACATAATTGAAGGAAGATGAATTTGACACTAGAGAAGATTTTGTAACTTTCCTATCCCGGATCTCCCTATACAGTGCATCAAATTCTAGTGAGTTAATAGAATCTATCATGGTGAAAAAGTTGGGCTTCACAAAATCAATGTTTGAGATATCCATATTCAAGTAAGCCTACACAGGATCTGTATGAAAAGGATTCCCAATCAGTATCTCCTACAAAACACTCTCAGCCATATGCACGTGCATAAGAGAAATAGAATTGGACTGTGCATGAAAAGGATTGGTAGTAGTAGTGGACTGCACAAGCAACACAATCTTCATAACAATCCCAATGGCAATTGCCAGTTACAGGACTAGGTCAGGGCTCCAAGATGTAGAATCCACCTTCAATGAGGTAGAATTTTATGGAAGCACAACCTATATAGGAGAGGCATTACCAGCATGAGGAAAAACTAAGCTATGCACTACCACATTCTCTTGATAAGATACAGGGGTAAATGCCCCTAATCCTTTAGAAGAAGCAACAACAAACACCCCATTATGAAGAGAAAGTTTCTCAAAGGGACCAACAGAATTCCCTGCAGTATTAAATTTCCCTTTAGAAAGATATTTCTCTTCCAAGATAATAGTAGGATCTAATTAAAAACCACTATCAAGAAAGTCATAACCCCACATAGAATTATTCCCATGAAGCAAGGTAGAAAAAGTATCATGAGTGGGGGATGTGCAATCCCCTAAACTAGGCCGCACCCCCCCCCCCCACATTCATCATCACCACCAGAAATCCATTTCCTAGTCACAACATTAGTGATGGACACAAATCCCCAAGCACTTAGCCTCAAACTCCCCATGGTTGGTAGAGGTAAATCCTCCACCACACCACTAGGGGTAGTACTTTTTTTTATTCTCTGACAAAGAGGGAGAAAATTCCTACTTCAATTTAAACATTCACTTTTAAACAGAGTGCCCATATCTTTTACAGTTAGAGCATCATAGCCCTTATTACAGTTATCCTTAACATTCCCAATAGATAAGCAGTCAAGAAAAAACTCAGGGAAATACTCATATTCGATATCAAGTTCAAATTTAAACTCACCATCAAGTAGATAAATCATCTCAACAAGAGGCAAAGACATATCAAATTCAACTAGTGTATGAGAAAAATGTACATAATTGACCAAAAAAGTCTCCTTATAAATATTAATATGGGTACCGACTACAATAGTAACATCCCATAAGATGCTAGGATTCTAGAAAACCACGTTCAAACCCTTGACATAGATCCAAGATTTCATAACAGCTTTCTTAGCTCGGAAAGGAACAAACTAGGGGTCCTAATTCTGAAACTTGAAGACCCTCTACTTAAGATTAAAAAATTCATATCTCTATGAATTAAATTTATTCTCAATAGAGTGAAAAATAATATGAATGAAATTCATAACAAGTGAGGCAAGTTTCCAATCATTGAAACCCCAAATCTATTAGAGATGCTTTCTAAGATCATGAAGTTTCCAGGAGTGGTTCCTTTGCAAACTTAGTTAGACAACAATTAAGTGCTTACAATACTCCACACGCTCTTGAAATAGAATAGGGTTTTCTTCAACTATAGCAAGAATTCAATTTCACAAGATCCTCTCATTAGAAATAGACTCAAAAACATTGTAAACCGAGAAAAATATATCAATACCATTTATATACAAATCATCCACCCAAGAAGGATCTTTCGGCATTGGATGCAAGGGAGTATGTTTCCCCTTAGATAGATCCACAAATGAAACTATAGTGGAATTCAAGCCAAAACCACCATCATTCTTCTGTGAAGGGCCAAAAAATTTTCCGTAGGGTTGAAACGATAAATCAAAGATGAATTTATCACAAATCAAAGATCTAGACACCATTTTTGAAGAGAGAGACTCTCTTCACCCCAACCATCTCACTCCTCCTCTTAAGTTATTTATAATTAAGAAAATTTCTCATAGAACCATATTTATTTTAAAAAAAGGACCACCCCAAGATGATGGGATGGGGTAGATGAAACCCTTATCAAGTAATTACTGTTTCAATTCATAAATCTTCATTGGAGGAATTTGATAAGGAGGTTTTTAAAATTTCTTTGCATTAAGAACTAAGTTAATAATAAATTCAACCTCTCAATCAGGAATAACACCTATAAGATCATAGAAAAATACATCCAATTTTTTTACCATAGGCACATAACTAAGATGAATAATATAACACCCCAATATTTTATAGTATTTATCTTCTTAAATAAATTCAATTTATTTGATAGCTTACGTTGCATGCAACACCGAACTTAAACAAACTGTTATATTCTATTAAATATTAACATGACCATTAGAATAGTAATGTGATATTTAGGAATATTAATCTGGTCATTAGTATAATAAACTCACCTATGAAAGTTTGAATAAAATTTAGGTATCTCATAAATGAAAATATGCTATATTTATATCAAGGAATAAGTAAATAAATGTTTTAAAAATGTTAAATTATGTGATGGTATTTTTATGAAATGAAAATATTTATTTATAATTTTATAATCAATATAATTATTAAAAATAAAATTTATTTTCATAAAATAGATTCTTAAATTAATATTTTGTTTCATTATAATTATTAGATAATTTTATGATACCATAATTAATTTTTCAATGTGTCATCAAATCGGTTATAATATTAAAATTCATATTTTTTTTGAATAAATGATGATTTTATTTTATAATTAAATTTCTCATATTTATAAAATTATTTTAATAAAATAGATTCCATTTTATAAATATTCACTTTAAAAAATGGTTTGGGTTAATTTTTCTTTTCAAAAATAGTTGAATTTTTTGACTAGTGAAATTTAATAATTTATGGTATTTAACATTATTAGATAAATACATGAATTTTTGAGTCATTTATAATTGAAGCACCCATTAGTCTGAAATCACATATACTAGTTATTATACACAGTCATAATAATCAACATTATTGTTTATCTTGATCCAAAATAATAAATAAATAAATAAATAAAATAATAAAAAAACACCCCTCTCATCCCCTATAAATACAACCCTCGCCACCCCTTCTCCTCACACATTAAAAGCCTTGAAGATTGTCTAAATTCTACAAAATTATCTTCCCAATCCTCTTACCCACATCCAAGATCTATCGGTCTTACCAAAAGTTCATATCCAAGTGGCTTAAGGAGGTTCCTAAGGAGACGATATTCAAGAGGTAAAGTCCCCCTCTTTCTCTTTTAATTTAGTTTATTTTCTTATACTCACCTCACATAACCTATAAAAAGTGGCATGGTAACAAAAATATTATATATATATAATGGAATTTTATTGTATTAATGTATTATCCATCATCAAATCCATTCTCTTCTGCTTTTATTTTTAAAAATTAAAAAACCATCCATGATATGTTGATTCACCTCCATCGTGAATGATTAGTTTTTATTTTCCATTACCACCTTCAAGGTTGGTAATAAAACCATTATTATGGTTAAATAAGATTTTAATATAAATATTATAAGTTATATCATGTTCTAGAATCAATATATACACACAATATTAAACAAAATGACATAAGTTTGTGATAGTTGACCACCAAAATAAATTAAGACATTTTCATCAACATTTAATCTAATGAATCATCCTCATACCGTATAACCAAATGATATATGATAACATTTTAGACTATTTAAGTTCATTAATACTAAATAATTTCACCTATAGAGAGGTTATTCCCATTTTAAAAGAAATCCCACATTTATTCTCAAGGGAACTGTCAATAAAACCATGAAACAGTTGCTCTCAGAACAAAAAAATTAAACAATATAAACCATATAAATGGATATAATTGAACTTAATAAAATTAAAATAATTAATAAATATTTTTAATATGTTCTTAATTAAATAATTAATTAATAAAATTTTATTATCTAGGAAATTAAGTACAAGTGCATAACACTTTCAGAAATAAGGTAAGGGTTTCTCAACTAACTTTTAATTCTATGAAATATATTCTTTATTCAAACCTTATATATTCTGTGTGGTGTGCATAATGTACTATAATATTTTATATCATGAATATATTTATCTTCATGGAATTCAATGTTTCACTTTATGCTCATTAATTTTATGGGGAATACAGTAAAAATGATTACAAAGTGACAAGGAAATTCTTAACCCAATTTCCATTCTTTAGGTTAAACTTCCAGTCCATTGATTATGTCATGATATGATTATGTGAAAACAAATTTTTATTATCTTATATTGTGTTTAAAAATGTTTTATGTGGATTTATAGCTGATACAAATAATAAATTCATTGGTTGAATTCTCATACTTTCTTTTAGAAATACTCTTTTAAATGTTTTCTTTCAAAATTTAAAAGGAATGTTTTTTAAAACATATAAAACATGAATGAATTTTCTTAATTTCATGATGATTTAATGTATTGAGGAATACTTTAAAAGTTTACAAGGATGTTTTCAAATAAAATATTTTCTATTATAATTGTGTAACTTTTTAAATAAATGATTTCAATGTAAAGTGGTTTTTCTGTCATGAATTTCTCAATGATTATATTAGATTATTTTCATCTATTTCAAAACAATTTGTTTAATCTTATGATAAATTGAGGATGATCAATTAAGATACCATCTACCATATTTTATTGAATTGTTTATGATCAGTTTGACTATGGATGTGTTATTTGATACCATTCATCATATTACACTAGATGGTTAATGATTATGTTTATTTTTTGGGGAATGTTTTTAAAATTCCCTATGATAGTTTTAATATGAATGAATATGTTGATTATGATTCATAACCTTTCATATGATAAATTAATTGAACTTAGTAAGTGATGGGTGGGGCCTTCTATGGACCCTCGTTGCATTGATCGGTCTCATGAGACAAACTAGTTTGAATTTTGGCTGATGTCTTACCTAATTATGTATGATGTCTTGGCTAAAGCATTGATGGTGTGTTTATGATGACCTATATTATACATTCCCCCATTAATTTATTAGTTATTTATAATCCATGTGATTATTTGATTAGTAGAATGTCCATGGTTATGTTATATTCTCATGTGGTTATTTATATGTCATTATTTGATCAAATTTTATTCCTTTAATATTATTCTCAAGATTATGCATTAATAAAATGTGTTTTTAGTTATTCAACTTGACTTATTTTTTATGTTTATTTAATATAGATTCAACTGTATTTTTACCCTTACTGAGCATCTGATGTCACCCCTTTCTTATGTTTTATTTTTCCCCATGATGCCATGATGTATATTATGATTGACATTTAGGAATAATATAGAAGAATAGGGGTGTTTCCAATGGAGTTACTATATTGTATTTCATTTCAAGTTTTAATGTAATAATTACGCTTGTACCTAGTTTTTCAAAGATACTAAAATATTTGGTCCTATTGGATGAGATCAGTTATACTTAGTACCAATATAATAATGTAAGGCACTAGATCTGGGATACTGGGATCAAGGTCTTTATAGTTTTTATCATATAAATTTTTGAAGAAAATTTGGAAAATATATTTAGGAAAAATATATTAGGGAAATATAACCCTATAAATTAATTTTAGAATATTCCTAAGGTAACCAAGCTTATGTTTTTGAGATTAGTCATACATATTTGTTTATGTGTTTCAATAGTTTAAAATTTTCATATCTAATCTAGTGTATTAAATTGTTTAGAAATAAATCATAATAGAAGGAATATAAATATTATCAACACACTTATTCTATATAGGGATTTCCCTCCTATGAAAGATAATGATATTGGATTTGGAGGTATAACTAAAGATAAAAAACTTATAACTATACTAGGACAAATGACTTAGGTTATGAGAAATAACCTTACTCACACAGATTAGCCTGATCCATAATACGGTGTTACAATTTTAGATAGATTCATGTGAAAAAAACCTCCATAATTTGATGGGACTACAAACCATTTTGTAATTGAGTAATGGATATGTTCCTTATAAAAGATATTTCTCACTTTGGGAAGTACTGAAAAGGAGAAAGTTATCAAGGAAGCTTATCATCTATTGGGATATGTATATTAATAGTTGTCATTAATTCAAAAAAAAAGGATAATAAAGAAATTGAAAATATATAATGAAATATTTTAAGGAAATTTTCATGGAAAAATATTTCCCTCATGAACAATGAGTGGATACAGAGAGACAATTCTTGAGTCTAAGAAAAAAGATGATGAAAACGTTTATAAGTATGATTCCAATATTACAAGTTTATCAAGACATGCTATATAATACATATAGAATACAAAGGGAAATATTAACCATTTCATGGATGGTTTTATGCCAATTCTACAAAGGGAACTAGTCTCCCAAACATTACAATCATATGTGGATATAATATTATGTGCCATTAATATGGAGAAATAATTTTCCAATCAATATAGATTCAAAAATAAGAAAGATAAAATGAGCATTGTTGAGTACTATGTAAAAGGAAATAAGGAAAAAGAAAATAAGGGAAGAATAGAATTTCTAAATTTCAATAATTTTGGAAAGAAACAACGAGGAACATATTTATTGGTAATTATATTTAGTTACAAGTTTAGAGAAAATGGACATCAAACCCCTGATTTAAAGGGAAATAAAGAAGTAGAAAATGTAAAATTCTTAAGCTTTAAAGAGATGATACACTATTCAAATTATTGTCTTAGATGTTAAGGAAACTTTACCCATAAAAAGAAAAGGGAACAAGGCTATTCTTATGCATTCACAAAAACTATGGTTGAATTTCATAATGATGTGGTGACATGTACTTTACTCATCTCATCAAATTTAGATAAAGCTATTTTTAATTATGGATCATCATATTTCTTTTTTATCTTCTATTCTTCTATAAAAATTATATATTTCCAATTCACCTTAACAAGGGAGTTATCAATAAAAAATCCAAGTGGAAACCTTATTATAACAAAGATGTATCAAACATTTCCTATTATGACACATAAATGTGATCTAATTTCTGATTCTATTATCATACCTATAGTTTATTTTGAAATAATCCTTGGTATGTACTGTATTTAAAATTATAATGAAAAAATTTATTACAAAGAGTAAGAAATTATGATTCATGATGAAGATATGGAATTTCTCATCTTTAGAGGGGAGATTTCATTATCTGAGTTAGATCTGCATCAAAATCCAATAGATCTTCTATATGAGATTCTTGGAGTATAATAGAAGATAAAAAATACAAATGAAAAATGTGATCTTAAAATTGAGGATGTACCTATTGTACAAGAATACATTGATGTATTTCCAGAGGAATTACCGAGACATCCTCTAGAGTGGGAAGTTTAGTTTTCTATTGATTTAATTCTTGATGTAAGAACTATATCAAAGACTCTAAATAGAATGCCCATGATAGAGTTAATTGAGTTAAAGAAACAAATAGAGGAATTGAGTGGTAAGGGATTTATACACCCTAGTGTTTCACCTTTGGGAGATCGTATTCTTTTCGTTAAGAAGAAAGATAGATCCATGAGGCTGTGGATTGACTATAAGGATATGAATGCTATTGCAATAAAGAACAAGTACCCTCTACCTTAGATTGATGACTTATTTGAACAGCTTCACAAAGCTCAGTATTTTCCAAATATTAAACTTCATTTTGGATATCATCAATTGCATGTTACAAAGGAATATATTCCAAATACAACATTTCAAACAATGTATGGACATTACGAGATTACAATAATTCCATTTGAACTGACCAATACACCCTATATTTTTATGGATCTAATGAACATAGTATTCAAGTTAGATCTTGATATTTTTTTGGTATTTATTGATTACATATTTGTGTACTCCAAAACCTATGAGGACTATGAGAACCACTTTCGGATTGTTTTGGAGACTCTTAAAAGAACATATTTATATGGGAAATTTTTCAAGTGTGAATTCAGGATTCAAATAATTTATTTTCTTAGCCATATTGTCTCCATGGATGGAATATTAGTTGATCCTATGAAGAAAAAGGCTACCCAGGAGTGGCCTACAATAATGAACATAACTAAGGTACATAGTTTCATTGGTTTAGTAGGATACTATTGGTGTTTCATTTATAATTCTACTTGATTATCTAACTCCTTAACCAATATTACTTTTAAATGGGTTGAGTTTATTTGTACAAAGGAATGTGAATAATTATTTGAATAATTGAAGAGTATATTAGTGACTTTTCATAAATTGACTCTACCATTAGGAAATGGTGGATTTTTTATTTATAGTGATTTATCAAAGAAAGGAATTGGGCATGTCCTTATGCTGAATGATAATGTTATTACCTATGCATCAAGTCAGTTAAAAAATCATGAACATAACTATAAAACACATGATCTTGAGTTAGTAGATATAATATTTTCTCTGATGATTTGGAGACACTATCTCTATGTTGAAAGATGTGAGATTTATATAGATTAAAATTGTTGGAAATATATATTCTAATAGAAATAAATCAACATGAGGCAAAGGTGATGGCTCGAGCTACCCAAGGATTATGGTGGCTCAATCACTACCAATCAGGGAAGGAAAATAATATAGCAGATGCATTGAGTAGGGAGAATTATATAGTTATGAAAAAATGATAATTGATAGGGATCCTGTGTACATGAATCTAGTAAAAATAAATATGGGAATTATCAAAGAAGGCGAAACGTCAATACCTTTTTCAAATGGTTTCCAACCATATTTATTATAAAAGATAAAAATTTCTCTACCTGATAATGATAATTTTTTAAATAAAATTATGGATATGAATGATGGGGAATTTGTAGAATTTTTATATGTTGATAGAATTTCAAAATTTGGGAAGCGACTTTGTGTTCCCTCTATACCTGAGCTAAATTGGGAATTATGATGAAGAACTACCCAAATATTTTTATGAGGTGACATTCTAAAAATTTTAGTATGAAATTTTTTGAAGGAGATAAGAATATAACACCCAAATATTTTACTATATGTAACTTCTTAAATAAATTCAATTTATTTGATAGCTTACATTGCACGTAACACTGAGCTTAAATGAACTGTGATATACTATTAAATAGCAACATGGCTGTTGAAATAGTAATATAACTGTTAAGAATAATAATATGGATATTAGAATAATAACATCAACTATAAATGTATAAATAAAATTTAGGTATCTCATAAATGAAAAAATGATATATTTATATCATATAATAAGTAAATAATTGTTTTAAAAATGAAAAATTAAGTGTTGGTATTTTTGTGAATTGTAAATGTTTATTTAAAATTTTATAATTAATATAATGATTTAAAATTAAATTTATTTTCATAAAATATATTTATAAATTAATATTTTGTTAAATTATAAGTTTAATATAATTTTATGAGCATAATTAATTTTTCAAATCCTCATAAAATCAGTTATAATAATAAAATCAGTATTTTTTGTATAAATGATGATTTTATTTTAAAATTAAATTTATCATATTTAGAAACTTATTTCCATAAAATGGATTTTATTTTTAAAACCTAAACATTGAAAATTGGTTTGGTTGATTTTTTTGGATTTTTCTAAAATAGTTTAATTTTTAATGAATAGTGAAATTTGGTAATTTTCAATATTTGACATTATATGAAATATACATGAAATGTTAAGTCATTTATGATGTAATAACCAATTATTTCAAACTCACATGCACTAGTTCAATTACTTATTAAAAATAATCAACACTATTGATAGTCATGAGCCAAAATAATAATTATATGATTAAAATAATAAAAAATACCCCTCTCCTCCCCTATAAATACAACCCCTCACCACCCCTTCTACTCACACCATCTATGCCTTGAATATTATCCAAATTATTTATAATTTACTTACCATTCCTATTCCCCATGTCCTAGACCTGATGGTATTAAGAAATAACAAATCCATGTGTCTTAAGGAGGTTCCTAAAGAGACAATTTTCAAGAAGTAAAATCCTCCTTCTTTCTCTTTTAATTTATTTTCTTTTATTATACTATAGAATCCCCTCCTATATAAAGTTTAATGGTAAATAAATTATAATATATATACTATAATTTTATTATTCTTATGGATTATCTATCATCAAATCCCTTCTCCTCTTTTTTTTAAATGAAGACATCGTCCGTGATGTGTCGACTCACCTCTTTTGTGCATGATGTGTTTTCATTTTCTATTAACACCATCAAGGATGGTCATAAAACCATTATTATTGTTAAATTATATTTTAATATAAATATTATAAGTTATATCATGTTCTAGAACAAATATATAAACATAATATTAAATAAAATGACACTAGTTTATGATTGTCGTCAAAACTGCCGTAATAAATTAAGACATTTTCATCAACATTTTATCTAATGAATCATACTGATACCATATAACCAAATTATATATGAGAAAATTTAATATTTTTAAGTTCATTAATACTAAATAATTTTACTTCTATAGAAGTTATTCCCATTTTACAAGAACTCCTATATTTATACTCAAGGGAAGAGACCATAAAACCATGAAACAAACACTCCCAAAAAAATGAAATTAAACATTATAACAAATCAAAATTTCCATAAATAAACTTAATAAAATTATAATAAATCAAATATATGTTTAAGAGGTTCTTAATTATATAATTAATTAATCCAATTTGATTATCTGTGTAACAGCCCAAGATTTTATGAAAAATATTCTTTTTAATTTTATTAATGTCTTGTGTTTTACGCTACACCAAAAGGAGCTTGCACAACACGCATCCTTGACTTTCCTTGCATTACATGCAATCACAACCTTCCTCGATAGCGTGTGTAGTACGCAATACCGAGTTTCACTAAACAACGATATGCTATTAAAATATTATTATAACTAGCCATTATGAATAGTAATAACCACCTTTTAAAATTTTAGAAATTTTAGCTCTCAAAATGGACTTTATTTTTGGATTCGGAGTATCGAATTTAGCCTAAGGTGAAATTTTGGTGATTTTCGGATAACTTTCATATTTTGATGAATAGTGAAAAATACTAAATTTTAGTTAAAAACAACTTTTTCAATCGAAATAATTAATAGTGATAAATTATTAATTTGTGTGGTTTTAAAGTATATTTAGAATATATTTTTACAATTTAATACAATGTTGGTCATTGGATGTAATTTCACATTTAAACCAGACATAAACAAGTGTCAATCTTTTGATAAATATTGTTTCTTAAAAACACGCTCTTTGTTTTAACAGCGGGATTTAATTATAAAATTAATTAATGCAACTTCTATGATATGAATTTGATAAAATAGACTTCATTTTTTAATTCGGAATATGAAATATTGCTTAGGATGAAATTTTGGCATTGTTCTGAAAAACATCAATTTTTGATGAATAGTGAAACTACTAAGTGGTAGTTAAAAAAATTAATTTCTTCATAAATCTTAATTTTACCGCTTCTATGAATGGAATTTCAAAAATCCAAGAGACACGGTTGATGTCAGTAAGTAAAATGTGGTTCAATGAGATGAAAATAATTTTTGGTGAATAGTAACTTTTTACTTTTATTTACCACGGTTAAAAGTAAATAGGGTAATTAAGGGTAAGAATGATATTAATATTACCCTAACACATGTCCTAATCCTATTGGACAAGTGTATCTCGACCACAAAAAACCTTAAGTGTAAAATATTATCATTTAGGCCCACTTGGATTAGATTAGGACATTTATTATTATTTAATTCAAAGAAGAGTTAAAAGAGTTAAAATCAAAGTTTATTTACTAAAACATTTTTAATATAGGGTTATACATAAGATAAATTCGATTGTAAATATTCATTAGAAAGCTAAAACGATTTCCTACATAATGGTATTTTATTTGTAATTTTTAGACATCAAATAATTTAATATATTTATGACACAAAGATGATGCAGTAATTATCTTATTAATGAAATATTGACATAATTGATGTTATAAACACCAAACTAAATGTAATTTTAGACTCTTTATGAATTCCACTAATTTTATAGGTTACTATGATATATTAGTATTGCTTTAATCAAGTTGGTTCGAACATATAATTCTGTTAGGACTTTCACAAAAATCATATATCAAATAGTGTCAAAATTGACACAAAATAGTTTTTAAATCAAATATTATATTATTAATTGTTATTTTATTCCTAAAAATCTAAGGTTCGGCAAAATGACTTAGATAAGGATATATGTATTACTAATAAACAATTTGGGGTTCGTTTGACATGTTATAGTAAGTTTATTAACCATATAGTGAAAGAAAACAAAAAGACACGGTAAAAGTTAAATTATTTAACTTAGAGTTAAATCTAATTGATAAGGTTAAAATAATACCCTAAACTTGTCTAAATCTTATTTGTTGATAGGATTTCTACCCAACCCCACTTTAGCTTCGAAATAAGACCCTTTGGAACCATTATAAACCGATTTTGACATTAATATAAAATAATATTTTGTGGTATTCCTAAGGTGCCCCTCTCCTCCCTTATAAAAGGACACCTCCTCCCCCTCCTCCTCACACCAATTTGAGCACTAAAGCTCGGCCAAACCCTGCCAAAATCTCTTCTCCACTTCCCTAGAAACATCCTAGAGGTTCTGGTCTTCCTCAAAGACCAATTTTAGTGCCCTAAGAGGAGGTCTCAAAGAGGCGCTTCAAAGAAGAGGTAATTACCGTTACCAATTCTTTCATCTTTATTTCTTCTTCAAATTATTCTTCTTTAGTTGTTTCATGATAAAGTAATAACATCAGTATTACTTACATACTGATATGTTATTATAAATATGAAACAACCCTAATTCACCTTCTATCCATCCTACGGAAAAATGAAATCACCGCGCGTGCGTACGTACGGAATACCGTCTCCACGCCGTGGTGTAATCTATTTTCCACCATCACTTTACAAGGATGGGTATAATGGTGTAATGAGTAACTATTTATGATTATTATAATGTAATATTGATACTGAAATAATATATATATATACTCCAATACAATTCCACGATCATAGGAACGATATCACCACTCGTGCGTACGTACGGAATACCGTCTCCACGATGTGAAGCGACTCGTTCTACATGATCATCATTACATAGTAATTATATAGATGAATTGAATGAATAAATATGATATATGTTACACTAATACCATTCTGGATATAAGGTATCTATAACCTTAAAAGAAGAATAAGAATGTATTCGGCAAAATACGCATAAGAACAAAAGGCAATAAAGACCCGAGTAACAGGTAACAATGAAATATTACTAACAAGAAGCTAAGAATATGACCATATATGATATCATATCAATATGTATGATTCTGGAATAAGTCAATAACATTATTTAAACCATTATACAGGAGCTTCGGACACGTACAAAGCAAATCGGACCTAAGGTAAGGGAAATATCACAATCTCATTTTTATCCGAGATTGTTTATACTTTGGTATTTACTGGGGTTTATTTTATCATCCACATCCATGTTCCCTCAATATGTAATATTGTTTCCATCCACTTAAAATAGTTTAAATCCAATTTGACCCTTCGGTGAGTTTTTAGTAAAGAATATTAAAGGAATCTTTTGTCATTTTTTCGTACGAGGTACTTTTTGACTTTTTCGACAAAAGAACGAAGAATGTTTTTTTAACTTATACGACATGAATGGATTTTTAAAACATTATTTCCAAGAATCTTCCTTTACAAGTTTTCAAGTTTATTTTTAATCAACTTCTTTTAGTTTATAATTGTATGACATGTTAAGAAAAGAAAAGTGTTTTTGAAGAAGAAAGGATATTTTCCTCAAGAATGGAGTTCAAATGTTTTATCAAAATTATTTTCCATCTAAGATAATAAAGGGTTATGTTTTTATCCCTATTATTACATTGATTTGATTATGTTGTAATGGAAATATTTTTATGAAGTCATTTCCCTTTTATGATTTTTTTTATGATTTCATGATGTTTAAGATTCCCATTTTTATTACATGGGTTATGCAATGATGTATGATTTATGATTTTGTGGCTCACATAAGAATGGTATCATTATTAGATGGGTGGGACCTATATCTCCCTCCAATGCATTGGGTAAAGATTTTATATCTCATGAGATAGACATGGCTGGAACGGTAGGTTATACCGGTTCAGTGAAACAGGACTGAAACGAGGGTTACTCGATTCAGAAAGGGACTTTGTCCACTAAGATGGTCTTGGCAATGAGTCTTGACTAACAAGAAATGATTCTCTATGATTATGAGTGAATGCCACAAAGTTTCATGTTTTAAGTTATGATTATTGTGATTACATTTCACTGCCATGATTTATCCCATGTTATGAAATTATGCTCTCTTTTGCAGGTTAAGATTTCCAAAATGTTATGTTCTTATGAATACGATGTGATTGATATTTCTTTTGTTTACCCTTACTTAGAATTTGAGCTCACCCTTTTATGTTTTCTTTTCCCCAGGATATAAAGAAATGTTTTAGGTAAAAAAAAGGAAGATCTTTATAGTAGATGTTGAAGATCTTTCACCACGATTAGAAGATTACGTTCCGAGTTTCCAAAGACACTAAACTATTACGGTCCTTGTGTGTGTGTTTTGTTATGTACTAAGTATTCCGCAAATGTAATGTAATGTCCATGTACGTCAAGCTTCGGGTCTCTACAGTTGGTATCAGAGGAAAGGTTTAGTCAACCTTTGGAAACTAGGATGCGAAAACGTTAGTGAGATCCCTAGAGATATTTATAAGGTATGTCTAGGGATGTCCCTAGGGATAAGTATACGTATAGGTTATAGTACTAGAATTACGCTAACGATCATAGAATTAAACCTAAGATGTTGGATATTGAATGTACTCCCCCTTTATTATGTTGTTTTCCCTAGCATGATTTTTGCCTCTCACACTATTCTTTTTGGGTTTTAGATGATGGCTGGAACCCGAAGGAACCGTGTTGATCAATGCAATGGACAATGCAATGATTGCCCTCCTGAACAAACAAATGTTATGGGAGATGGAGTGAAAAATCTTATTGCTATACTTACACAAGCTATGAATCATTCTGGACTTCCAAATGAGCAGAGAAGGGAACAATATTCTATTGAGTCCTTCATGAGGCAACGTCCACCTTCTTTCAGTGGGACTTCTGATCCACTTGTTGCTGAACAATGGATCAGTACCACTGAAAAGATATTTTCATTTCTTCAATGTTCTGAACATGATAAAGTCATCTTAGCAGTAGATCGTTTGGAAGGTGAAGCTGATCAATGGTGGAATCTTATCAAGAATACGAGGCCAAGAGATGAAATTGAGTCCATGGAATGGGACGAGTTCAAGAACTTGTTTTTCAGTAAGTACTTCCCTCGTATTCTTCGAACAAAGATGGAAAAGGAGTTTATTGAGCTGAAGCAGAAGGATGATGAATCTGTTGGTATATACGAAGCGAATTTTACAAGACTTGCAAGGTATGCATCTGGCATTATCATCCAACCTGAAAGTAAAGTTGATCGATTTTTCAGTGGCTTAAAACCAAGTCTTCGAAGGGAATTAGCTATAAGAGACTTCAGTAGCTATGAAGAAATTGTGCGTTGTGCTATCAAGGTAGAAATGGAAGTTGGTGTTACATATCCATCTCATGGTTTTGACAAGAAACGAAAGATGGAGTTCAAGGAGAAATCTCATAATAATGGTGAAAAGAAGATGAATGTTTCCTTATGCACAAAGTGTGGAAAGAAGCATGGTGGAGATTGTCTTAAAGGGACTAGAAAATGTTTTAAGTGTGGAAATGAAGGTCATCGAGCAGATGAGTGTCGAAGTAATGGAAAAAGGGTTTCTAATGATGTGAATAAAGCAAACACTGCAGAGAACTCACCACCAACACTTCAATGCTTCATGTGCAAGGAAATGGGGCATTATGCTAATAATTTCCCTAATCCAAGGGTTAGTGATGATCAACATGAGCAACCACTGAAGGGAAAGGACAAAGGGAAGTCACATGCGATCACTATTGGCGATGTTGAATATGATAACGATGTGGTGGAATGATTAAGTGTTTATGTAATGGGATTCCAAAATAATGTTGTATCATGGAGTATTGGAATATTTATGTATTGGTTTAATGTGGTATTCAATGTGATTGAGATATTTTTGGAAATAAGATGATATGCGCATAATGAAGGGAAAACAATAAAATGAAATGTTTAACAGTATTCATGAGCTCATGATTGATATAAGGACTAAGTGATATCATGGTTTGAGTATATAGAATTTTGAGGATTATGGTATGTGGAAAGTGTTAACTTTAAACTGCATTCATGTTTTCACTAAGGTATTCAAGAGAATACATGATTAAGGACTTTGAATGTTTAGAATGTGACCAACAAGACATATCTTATGGGGATCGACGATGGTGTTAAATCTATGGTAATCGTTTTCACTATGTTATGAGAGTGGACTGCAGTATTATGGATAATCCTAAAGATTGGAATGGATTATGTTGGACATAAGTTAGTATTGTTTAAGGATAGAAGTTTTCTCGATATTATTGATGGGATGTTATAGTAATATAGTTTTAGAAATTGGACAACCTGCAGGATGGGCGACAGCCCATCGCGTCGGACAAGGCTGTGGGAATCGAACCCACAACCGAAGTGCGACTGGCCTTTATCGCTTACCACTGGCCTACAGAAAGTCCCTGTTTAGTAGAAACTAGTTTTACTATATTAAGAAGTATGATATATGAAGTATAAGTCCATTTTAGGAACCATATATGATTAATCTCACTATAGATCGACCTATGTATATAATTTTTGCTAACCTTTTGTTTGAGACAGATGGAATGACCCGTCATTCTATCACATGATCTGCTAACACTTCACGAATAACAAATTCAACTTCATTTATTTAAGATATGAAGTGAAAATTGTTCAAGGCACGAACAACAGTGAGATTGTTCCAAAATCATGTAAGTATTTCTTTTAATTCATCAACTTTAGGGAAATGATCTTGAAAACCAAAAATGTTGTCCTAGTGATCTTATACCTGATTAATCATATGGTACCTTAGATCGTCACAAATTTATGGATTTGTGATTGTTGGCTTTTCCATAGCCATGTTCTCTACCACTCTCCATCATAACATGATGGTTAGACTTTTCTTCCATATCCATATTTTCACCTATGTGGAAACCCAGTGATTAGTTTATTTGGGTAACCGTTAAGTTTCATACTTTTGTTTTAAAATATTGGTTTTGGTATTCCTTTTTTACGATGTGGGTTTCTATTAAAGAATCTTTAGAATAGTAAACCATTTATAACCCCGACGAATTTCGAGGGCGAAATTCATTTTAAGGGGGGTAGAATGTAACAGCCCAAGATTTTATGAAAAATATTCTTTTTAATTTTATTAATGTCTTGTGTTTTACACTACACCAAAAGGAGCTTGCACAACACGCATCCTTGACTTGCCTTGCATTACATGCAATCAAAACCTTCCTCGATAGCGTGTGTAGTACGCAATACCGAGTTTCACTAAACAACGATATGCTGTTAAAATATTATTATAACTAGCCGTTATGAATATTAATAACCACCTTTTAAAATTTTAGAAATTTTAGCTCTCAAAATGGACTTTTTTTTTGATTCGGAGTATCGAATTTAGCCTAAGGTGAAATTTTGGTGATTTTCGGATAACTTTCATATTTTGATGAATAGTGAAAAATACTAAATTTTAGTTAAAAACAACTTTTTCAATCGAAATAATTAATAGTGATAAATTATTAATTTGAGTGGTTTTAAAGTATATTTAGAATATATTTTTACAATTTAATACAATGTTGGTCATTTGATGTAATTTCACATTTAAACCAGACATAAACAAGTGTCAATCTTTTGATAAATATTGTTTCTTAAAAACACGCTCTTTGTTTTAACAGCAGGATTTAATTATAAAATTAATTAATGCAACTTCTATGATATGAATTTGGTAAAATAGACTTCATTTTTGAATTCGTAATTTGAAATATAGCTTAGGATGAAATTTTGGCATTGTTCTGAAAAACATCAATTTTTGATGAATAGTCAAACTACTAAGTGGTAGTTAAAAAAATTAATTTCTTCATAAATCTTAATTTTACCGCTTCTATGAATGGAATTTCAAAATTCCGAGAGACACGGTTGATGTCAGTAAGTAAAATGTGGTTCAATGAGATGAAAATATTTTTTGGTGAATAGAAACTTTTTACTTTTATTTACCACGGTTAAAAGTAAATAGGGTAATTAAGGGTAAGAATGATATTAATATTACCCTAACACATGTCCTAATCCTATTGGACAAGTGTATCTCGACCAAAAACAACCTTAAGTGTAAAATATTATCATTTAGGCCCACTTGGATTAGATTAGGACATTTATTATTATTTAATTCAAAGAAGAGTTAAAAGAGTTAAAATCAATGTTTATTTACTAAAACATTTTTAATATAGGGTTATGCATAAGATAAATTCGATTGTAAATATTCATTAGAAAGCTCAACATATTTCCTACATAATGGTATTTTATTTGTAATTTTTAGACATCAAATAATTTAATTTATTTATGACACAAAGATGATGCAGTAATTATCTTATTAATGAAATATTGACATAATTGATGTTATAAACGCCAAACTAAATGTAATTTTAGACTTTTTATGAATTACACTAATTTTATAGGTTACTATTATATATTAGTATTTCTTTAATCAACTTGGTTCGAACATATAATTCTGTTAGGACTTTCAAAAAAATCATATATCAAATAGTGTCAAAATTGACAAAAAATAGTTGTTAAATCAAATATTATATTATTAATTGTTATTTTATTCCTAAAAATCTAAGGTTCGGCCAAATGACTTAGATAAGGATATATGTATTACTAATAAACAATTTGGGGTTCGTTTGGCATGTTATAGTAAGTGTATTAACAATATAGTGAAAGAAAACAAAAAGACACGGTAAAAGTTAAATTATTTATCTTAGAGTTAAATCTAATTGATAAGGTTAAAATAATACCTTAAACTTGTCTACATCTTATTGGTTGATAGGATTTCGACCCAACCCCACTTTAGCTTCGAAATAAGACCCTTTGGAACCATTATAAACCGATTTTGACATTAATATAAAATAATATTTTGAGGTATTCCTAAGGTGCCCCTCTCCTCCCTTATAAAAGGACACCTCCTCCCCCCCCTCCTCACACCAATTTGAGCACTCAAGCTGGGCCAACCCCTGACAAAATCTCTTCTCCACTTCCCTAGAAACATCCTAGAGGTTCTGGTCTTCCTCAAAGACCAATTTTAGTGCCCTAAGAGGAGGTCTCAAAGAGGCGCTTCAAAGAAGAGGTAATTACCGTTACCAATTCTTTCATCTTTATTTCTTCTTCAACTTCTTATTCTTTAGTTGTTTCGTGATAAAGTAATAACATCAGTATTACTTACATACTGATATGTTATTATAAATATGAAACAACCCTAATTCACCTTCTATCCATCCTACGGAAAAATGAAATCACCGAGCGTGCGTACGTACGGAATACCGTCTCCACGCCGTGGTGTAATCTATTTTCCACCATCACTTTACAAGGATGGGTATAATGGTGTAATGAGTAACTATTTATGATTATTATAAATTAATATTGATACTGAAACAATATATATATATATATATATATACTCCAATAAAATTCCACGATCATAGGAACGATATCATCACTCGTGCGTACATACGGAATACTGTCTCCACGATGTGAAGCGACTCGTTCTACATGATCATCATTACATAGTAATTATATAAATGAATTGAATGAATAAATATGATATATGTTACACTAATACAATTCTGGATATAAGGTATCTATAACCTTAAAAGAAGAATAAGAATGTATTCGGCAAAACACGCATAAGAACAAAAGGCAATAAAGACCCGAGTAACAGGTAACAATGAAATATTACTAACAAGAAGCTAAGAATATGACCATATATGATATCATATCAATATGTATGATTCTGGAATAAGTCAATAACTTTATTTAAACCATTATACAGGAGCTTCGGACACGTACAAAGCAAATAGGACCTAAGGTAAGGGAAATATCACAATCTCATTTTTATCCGAGATTGTTTATACTTGGGTATTTACAGGGGTTTATTTTATCATCCACATCCATGTTCCCTCAATATGTAATATTGTTTCCATCCACTTAAAATAGTTTAAATCCAATTTGACCCTTCGGTGAGTTTTTAGTAAAGAATATGAAAGGAATATTTTGTCATTTTTTCGTACGAGGTACTTTTTGACTTTTTCGACAAAAGAACGAAGAATGTTTTTTTTAACTTATACGACATGAATGGATTTTTAAAACATTATTTCCAAGAAGCTTCCTTTACAAGTTTTCAAGTTTATTTTTAATCAACTTCTTTTAGTTTATAATTGTATGACATGTTAAGAATAAAAAAGTGGTTTTGAAGAAGAAAGGATATTTTCCTCAAGAATGGAGTTCAAGTGTTTTATCAAAATTATTTTCCATCTAAGATAATAAAGGGTTATGTTTTTATCCCAATTATTACATTGATTTGATTATGTTGTATTGGAAATATTTTTATGAAGTCATTTACCTTATATGATTTTTTTTATGATTTCATGATGTTTAAGATTCCCATTTTTATTACATGGGTTGTGCAATGATGTATGATTTATGATTTTGTGGCACACATAAGAATGGTATCATTATGAGATGGGTGGGACCTATATCTCCCTCCAATGCATTGGGTAAAGATTTTATATCTCATGAGATAGACATGGCTGGAACGGTAGGTTATACCGGTTCAGTGAAACATGACTGAAACGAGGGTTACTCGATTCAGAAAGGGACTTTGTCCACTAAGATAGTCTTGGCAATGAGTCTTGACTAACAAGAAATGATTCTCTATGATTATGTGTGAATGCCACAAAGTTTCATGTTTTATGTTATGATTATTGTGATTACATTTCACTGCCATGATTTGTCCCATGTTATGAAATTATGCTCTCTTTTGCAGGTTAAGATTTCTAAAATGTTATGTTCTTATGAATACGATGTGATTGATATTTCTTTTATTTACCCTTACTGAGCATTTGAGCTCACCCTTTTATGTTTTCTTTTCCCCAGGATATAAAGAAAGGTTTTAGGTAAAAAAAAGGGAAGATCTTTATAGTAGATGTTGAAGATCTTTCACCACGATTAGAAGATTACGTTCCGAGTTTCCAAAGACACTAAACTATTATGGTCCTTGTGTGTGTGTTTTGTTATGTACTAAGTATTCCGCAAATGTAATGTAATGTCCATGTACGTCAAGCTTCGGGTCTCTACAATCTGGGACATTAATTATAAGTGTAGAATGCTTTTGGATATAAGGTAAGGGTTTCTTGTCTCACTTTTACTTCTGTGAGATATATTCATTATTAAACCATTATTTCTTGTGTATGGTGTACATAATGTCCTTTATTATATCATATAATTAATCTATTTATTTTTAGGGAATTAATTTTTTCATTTTATGATCAATAATTTTATGGGGCATACAGTTCGACTGATTACAAAGTGGAAAGTAAATTCATAGCCCAATTTCCATTCTTTGGGTTAAAATTATACTCTATTGATTATTTAATGATATGATTATGTGTGAAAATCATTTTTATTATATTATTTTGTATTTAAACTTGTTTTATGCTTATTTACAATTGATATACATTAAATATTCTTTTGGTTAACTCTCACACTTTCGTTTTAAAATACTCTTTTAAATGTTTCTTTTTAAAAATTTAAAGGGAATGTTTTTTTAAACTTATATGACTTGATAAGATTTTCCTGCTTTCATGATGAATTAATTTATTGAGGAATCCTTTACTATTTTACAAGGTTATTTTCAAATAACTTTTCCTTTTTATAATTACACATTTTTTTAAATAAATGATTTCAAAGTAAAGTTGTATTTCTCTCAAGAATTTCTCAATGATTTTATTAGAGTTTTTATCTATGAAAACACACTTTATTGGATCTTATGTTTAATTGAGGTTGATATCTTATGACACCATCTAACATATTTTATTAAAATTTTAATAGTAATTTTGAGTATGAATGTTCTATTTTGATACCATTCATTATATTACGGTGGATGGTTTAGGATTATGTTTATTGTTTGGGGAATGTTATTAACATTTCATATGATAGTTTCAATATCAATGTATATATTGATTATTTTTAACCCCCTTTAATATGAGGAATGTATTGGGCTTAGTAGAAAATGGGTGAGGCCCAATATAGCCCCTCTATGCATTTGAAGGTCTCATGAAACAAACTAGTTTGGGTATTGAATGATGTCTTACTCGATTATGTATGGTGTCTTGGCCGAAGCCTTGATGGTATGATTATGATGTCCCTCATTATGAATTCTATCATTTAGAAATTAGTTATTAATAATCCATGTGATTATTTTACTATTAGAGTATCCATGGTTATGTTTTATTCTCATGTGATTATTTATATGGAATTATTTGATCATCTTATATTCCTACCATATTATTCTTAAGATTATATTTTAATTGGAATGTTTTTTAGTTATTCATTGTAACTTATTGTTAATGTTTATTTATGATAGATTCCACTGTATGCTTACCCTTACTGAGCATCTAAGATCACCCCTTTCTTAAATTTTATTTTCCCTAGGATTAAAATATGTGTATTATGATTATCATGTAGGGACAATATTAGAGAATAGGGTTATTTATAATGGAGTAAATATGTTTTATTTCATTTCAAGTTATAATGTAATACTTATATTTTTATCTATCTTTAAAAATCTACTAAACAATTCAGTACTATGGGATGCAATCACTTATACTTAGTTCTAATATAATAAAGTAAGACACCAACTTTGAGCTACTTGGTTCAGAGTCTTTACAAATAATTCCTTTATTTTTAATGATATGTGAAATATTACTTTTATCCCTATCGTGAATAAATTTCTCATCCTCTCGGTATGCTATCAGATATATAAAATTATTCTTATATAAAAAATGAAACCCCCATTGAGATTTGAATATGAATCCTTTAGATCAACAATCTGTCTTAGTATGATAAGCTGAAATCCAATCCATACATAAAATAACATAAAAATACACTATGGGTTAGAAAATACATTTTTAGGTTTTTTTCCACAAATGATAATATGATGGTTTTTATACATAATTGTTTCCTTAATTATTCTACCAATAGTTTTTACCAAAAGTTATATCTTTATTTCTTGAAGTGATATTTCCATTTAAATAGAACATTTATCAGAAATAATAAATATGTAGAACCCAAATCAAAAAAGGAAATGTAATAATATAAAAAAATTAATGCACTAAGATCCACTTTATTTTATGGTTCATCATTTTCCATGGTAGTATAAAATTTTCTTTCCTCACCCTTCTACTTAGGGTATTGACGATTTTAATCCTTAATATATTTCTTTAGACACAAAAATGAAAAATGAACTATCTCATTTCAATTGAATAACTTCAATACTGTCTTTTTATCATTGATATGACCATTAAAATTTTTATTTTGTTTGTAGTCATAAACCAGATTTCCCAACTTACCACACTAGTAACACTTTACAAACATCTTTATACATTCACCAGTATTATTTTCACAACACTTATCACAAGAAAGAAGTCTAATTTTCTTACCATCAGATTTCATTAATGGATTGTTCCACATTTCTTTCCACTTGTACCACTTGTAATCTTCTTTGATATAAAAAATAACCAAAACTACCTCAAACTTCTCAAAACATCGAGCAATGTACTCATAACTTCAAAACTCATGAGTAACCAAAAACTATCATAAACTTGGTTTCAATACTGAATAAAATCTATTAATTTTACTATCATAGCCCAAAATAAAATTTTGTACATACCTGGCCAATATAGTTAAATTTTATTCATAAAAGAAAACTTAATCTTATTCCATTTTCATAAATGCCAAGAATGTCTATTCCAATATATTTCAAAAAACATTCCAAATATAATTTTCAAGTAAAACATACTTATTTTTTTTCCACTCAATTTAATTAATTTTATCTTTCTCCTTACTATACTTAACCAATAACCACCACCAATTAACTTTACCTACAAAATGATAAATGAATAGAGTTGACTTCTGATTCTAGGAACATCTAAAAACATTAATTATCATTTAAAAATAATTGACCCTTCCTTTAGATACCACTCAATATGGTGATCTTCCAAAAGATGGAGGGTGTTTTTTCATGAAATGATCTACTATAAGCATGTATTTTTAGTTTAATTACTTATATCCTTTTCATTGTTGACACTATTAATATCCTACGTAAAATTAGTTAACATAGAAACAACCCACTCTATTCTAATTCCAAGAAATTTATGTTTCCGATTCAAAAGGACTTCATTATCTTTCTATCTTACAACTTTATTTTCTCTATTTATACTATATAAAAACACTATGAATAGATATGTATTAGATAGAGAAATATTTAAATCCATAAAATATATCTCATGATAATATAACCATAAATATAAATCTCATAAAATTTACTTTATACATAATCATTAACTCTAATGTAATCTAATGTTTTTCACCGTTACCAAATAGAAAACAACATATCAGAGTCAACCCATATTTACATGATTTAAAACAAGTATGGTTATAATTTTAATTATTTAGGAAAAAAATTAAAAAATAATGGCTAAATTTCATAGTGTACATATTTTTCCCAAAAAACTAGTTCTTTTGTTTACATTATTTTTTCATTAATGAAACTTTTGATTCATTCAAGAGATGTCACCTTTGAAATTTCTATAATCTAGACACATACTTATGTCATATGAAAATTATTTTAAAACTTTTGATGAGAAAAAAAAAATCTTAGTAAGGGATATAAAAATAAATAATACTCGTTAGCCCATTTGAAAATCATGAAAATCCTTAAAGATATTTTTATTTTATAAAATAAAATTTGAGATCAAATAATATTTTACTTAATCATGAAATAAAAATCAATGAAATTTGTTTTTATGAAACATTTATTATTACATATGTAGGAAAAATTATATCCATGATAGATTCTTGGGAAAACATAAGAACTATTGAAAACCATTTCCTTGAAAAAAATTCTTCATTAGAAGGTCAAAAACATTCATAAACCCATTTATATACCTAATGAAATAAAAATAATTCCATTAAAAACACATTTAATGAATTGAAAAACCATGCATCCATCTTTGGATATTATCCTTACAATCTCCATTAAAATTGTCTTTAAAAGAACATATCTAAAAGAATAACCATTATGTTTAATTTCACATGTCACTTCTCAAAAATATATCATTAACCAATTCATTTAAAGGATGTATTAGAGACACCTATAACCTTAAACAACATATAAGTACCATAAATTAATAAAATTAATAAAATATTTATTTTACATCATATAACTCAATAAATTTAGCTTTAGATCCCTTAAAAAATCCACTATCAGTTATTATATTAAATGATAAGAAATAACAATTTTCTATTGAAATAATTTAAAAACAAAAAATTATCAGAATAATGGGAATATTATATTCTTTGAAAACCCAATAAAAATTGTAGATTAATCTTGATAATTAACAATGGATATTATGATGTCCTGAACTAGGTACCACCTACTTGTTCTGTGAGCCATTTGGCCACATGACCTTAAGAATGAATCACCATACACTCTAGGCTACCGACTATAAATGAGAGTCTAATAAGTCACATGGGGAGACTATACCATCTTTATTAAATAAATTAAATTAAAAAAATAATATTTCAATAGAAAAAATGATAATAAAAAATAACTAATAAATAAAAACATCACATGATAATCCAATAATAGGGTAAATGACCATAAACAAAAGCAGTTAATACATCTTGTCATATATGTGTCAAGTTTCAAATGAAAACCCAAAATAAATACAAAAAAACATTTAACATATGGGTCCTAACATCATGTTTGGTTCCTTCATCCATGCCCCATCTCAAGTCCCAACTCAACCATCTAACATAGGGCTCATTCCCTTATACTGTCTTGAAAACATGAAGTGTACTTGGGTACTAATTAGGCAGCTCAAGTAGGGTGTGAGTACAACTCAATAGTCCACAACAAATGACGTATAAAGCAGTATATAGTCTATAATAGTTTAACTAATTTTATATGGAATAATGAAAAAAATTAAAAAGTAGACATGCTTCACATTTATTATTTATTAATAAACCATATAGACCCCCATGTTCATGGGGACACCCCAACCAATCATACATGCTTCAACCAGTGCTGGAGTATAAACAATACACCCTAGGAATATAAAATTTCATTATTTTAATGGGATTTAATTATTCATTTAAATTATAATTTCATCCAGTATACTTGAGCGTCAGTCCAAGTACCATTATCTCAGGCATATAGAACTTTAGTCCAATACTAATATATTGGGGGCTTAGAGTAGTAGTCTGTTACACTATGAGTATTTAGAGCATTAGTCCCTAACCCACAACTCATTTTTAACATACATGTATCAAGGGACTATAGTAGTAGACTAGTACCCCATGGGTATTTGGACCATCAATCCCTAACCCACAACTCATTGATAAATCATTCATAATTATCCCATATTTCATATACATATCAAGGTTCAACATCATCATCCTTTTTATCAATCATTGAATTCAGGATGCACCATTTCATGTATCAATGAAAACCATGGTTCTCTATATCACACACAAGGAATAACATCAAGAATTCACCATTAATCCATTTATTAACAATTATTCACATCTCAATAAGCATTACAAGTTAAACCAATCAAACCTTTAAATCCAATTATCAAAACATGAAATCAGGATTTTTTTTAATTCCATCAAACCATTATTTCCCTCATTTTCATTTCATATTTATCATATTAATGAAATTGGAACACCCCATGGATTACCATCTAGACTAGTCTCATAATCTCTAATGGGTCCAATGGGATCCCTAAAGGGTATCATATTTACATAGAATTAAATCACCTTTTTAATCTAAATGAAATTACACATCATGGAAACACATTGAAACAATTACACACACAAGATCATAATCAAGATAATTGGAAATAGAATTCATAACACCTACCTTAAGATTTTGGATGAATGCTCACCAAACCATATCCCTTAATTCTATGTAAAATGATCGAATTCACAATGGTGGAGGAGATCTAGGGTCTCAGACTAGGATCAAGATCCCAAGAAACATTGTACATTAAAACCAAGATCTATATCATCAAAAAAAGTCAAATAACCCCTCTTCCAAGAGTGATAAAAAGAGAGAGAGAGAGGAATCTAAACAAATAAGTGACAACTTACCAAAGGGGAGTCGATTCCTTCCATTATACCCTTGATTCACTAAGAATGGAGTTTTAGGATCCTAGGAATCCAATCCGGAGCCCCCAAAAAAAGTGTAAATCGTATTAAGACAATCTAGGGTGATTAGGGATATTAAACATGGGTCCTGTAAGTTTTAATATAATTTTAAAGGTATTAGATAACAACATGTATGGTTTCCTAGAAGGGGACGCATGGTTAGAAAAACCATGTAACCTAATCATGCGCCCATACTAACTAGGGTGGATAGTTTTTCCTAGATTTCACATAGTTTTTTAATCATTTTCTAGCCACGAAACACCATTTTTATTGAGGTGCATATTTTCTGGGGGTGGGTGTACTATTTGGGAAAACCATGCACAAAAAACCCCCAAAACTCTAAAAAATAACTCGAATGCACCCAAGACATGATCCAACCAAAAATATATATAAAAAGGTAAAATGATACTTAGGAATAGTAGGAGAAATATCTAAAATAGTTGGGATCTTATAATCTCACCACCTTATAATAGCTCATCCTCGAGCTGTAATTTCTTTTGAACTCGACCATGGTTCCATATCACCTGAACAAATAATATACTCTTTCTCGAAAAAAATTTCACACTATGATCCATAACATGAATCAGATTCTCCTCAAAGGACACATCAACCTCAAACTCAACATCAACAACATCGATCACTTGGGGAGGGTTGGGGTGATAATATTGAATATGTAACACATGAAAATATATTTCATAGAATTATACATATTTGTAAGATCAAATTAATATTCCACCAGTCCAATCCTCTCTACAATCTCAAACTGTTCAATAAACTTGGGCACTAACTTACCTTGATTCCAAATCTGACGGTGACCCAATCCCAGTGAAAACTGAAGTAATACATGGTAACACACTATAAAATAGGTAGTTCAAAGACTTTTATCAGCATATGAATTCTATCTACTATGCTTTTTTTCATACATTTCTAAATAATTCTCTTATACAAGTCTCTATCCCAACAAATCCAACTTTCCTGCTTTCATCCAACACAAAGGTGATCTGTATGGCCTACCATAAAGTGCCTTATGTAGTTCCATCTGAATAGTATCCTGATAACTATTATTATATGTGAACTCAATAAATGCTAAATCTTTCTCCCAATACCCAAAAAAATCTGGGACACATGTCCACAATATGTCCTCTAGCATCATAATAGTATACTTTGATTACCCATATGTCTGTGGGTGAATATACATACTTAATAACAACTAAGTACCAAGTGACTTATAAAATCCTTTCTAGATGCACCATGTAGAATGTGGATATAAATATAAAACTATACTCCATGTAACTCTGTGGAAACAAACTATGTCTTAAGCATATAAGTCACCTAACTGATCAAGCATGGAAGTTTATCGAATTATAAAGAAATGAGATAATTTCATTAATCGGTCCACAATCACCCATATCACATTATTATTCATAGGGGTCCTCAGAATACCTAAAAAAACTCCATCATAACGTCATCCAAAATCCATTACATAATCTGAAACGAATGTAAAAAACCACTAGTTCACTGATGCTCTACCTTCACCTACTAATAGGTGTATCATTGTGTCATGAAACCTAAAATTTCCTTTTTTATTTTTGGACACCAATACTAACTCTGAATATCATAGTAAATCTTGGTTAAACTAGGGTACACAACCAACATTGATTCATGAAACTCATGTATCAAATCCTCTCGCATACATATAGTCACAACACACATTCCCAGACATAGATGATCTCATCTTCATCAATAGTATAATCCAAAGTTGTATCCCCACCTTGAAGGATGTCCCTCAAGGATAGGCACTCTGAATCCTCATACTACATCTCCTTGCTCAAGATTAGAATTGTGGACCCCACTAATTAGGGCATGAGGGTGATTTACCCCTGGTCCTCCTGAATCTCTATATGAATCTCATCCAGCAAAGCCATCATCTTCCACTTAGAGCTTAACTCTTGGACTTCCTGAGTTAATGTATTTCTACTAAAAGAATCTGAAAAAATATTCCCCTTTCCTAGTGTATAGGCTAGAACAAAATCAAATTACTACATATACTCAAACCATATCTGTTTTTAGAGATTTAAATATTGTTTTGAAAATATATACTTTAATATTTTTTGGTTGGTATACATAGTAAAATTTTCTTCCAACAGGTAATAACTCCAACACTTTATGGAATAAAACACTGTGGCTAACTCGAGATCATATGAAGAGTAATTACATTCATTTAGAATAAACTTTCATGACCCACACACCACAATTCAATATCCCTTCATCAATACTACTCCATGTATGATCTTGAGTGCATCAAAAAAGAAGGTATCATCCTCACTTGTCTTGGGTAAGATCAAAATTGGAGTGGTAGTGAAACACTTATTCATCACCTAAAAGTAATGTTCACATTATCTAGACCATTAAAACTTGATCCTATTTTTGGTCAGGCCTGAAATCAGTACCTCCAAGGAGTAAAAGTTTTGAATGAGCCTCCAATAATAGCCCACTAAACCCAAAAATTTTCGAATATCAAAAACATTCTTGGGATATTTCCAAGAAAAAATTACCTAAACATTATTTGGGTTCATTGACACACCTTCCTCAGTGATTATGTGACCTAATAAATGTACCTTGTTGATACAGAATTGACATTTATATATATTGGTGTATATACTATGCTCTCATAGTGTACTCATGATGATGTCAAGATGTTTTTCATGATCATCATGAGTCTAAGAGTTAACCAAGATTTCATTGAAAAAATAAGAACAAACTAATCTAAGAATGGATGGAAGATTCTATTCATCAATGACATAAAAATAGCATGTTCGATTATCAATCCAAACTACATCACAAAGAACTCAAACAAGCCATACATACTCATGAATTTAGTCCATGGAATATCATAAGGTCTCAATCTCAACTGATGATACCCTAAACTCATATCGATTTTGGAGAATACATAAGAGCCCCTTAGTTGGTAAAAGAGATCATCGATACATGGAAGATGATACCGGTTTATAACCATCAACCTATTAAAATATAGTAATCAAAAAATAAATGCAATGTACCATAAATGTTCTTAGAAAAAAAACAATAGAACCCTAAGGTGATGTACTTAGATGGATAAATCCCTTATCCATCAATTATTCCAACTTAGTATTAATCTATTGAATATCTATTTGTTTCTCTCTGTAATATGGAATAGAAACCATTTCAACTCCTATCATGATCTCAATTATAAATTCAATATCTCTCTTAGGTAGAATCCTTGAGAAGTCCTTAGGAAACAAGTCCTAAAATTGATCAAATATGGGTGAAAAAACACTATGATTTACACCCCCATCATAAAAAAGTGTCATAAACTAGGAGATGATCTCCCCTAGTTGCTGATGAACCGACCCTATATGGCTTTCTTGGATGTCCCATTCTCCCCAATGAACTTGCCTGTCACCCTTAGGAGATGTAAATTTTACCCTCTTATGGTAATAATAGACGTGTGAATCATACGATACTAACCAGTCCATTACTATAATCAAGTCAAAACCTAACATGTCAAGTATTTAAAGATCCCAAAGGAAATGATACTCACCAAATTCAAGGGCACATCACTTTTATAAATATATTTCCGTCAACTGTACACCCAGTAGTGTATTGATTGTAATAACCCCACTAACAAACTCAACTTTTAGACTCAAACTATTCACAAGTGGAGAGGATATAAAATAATGTGATGTTATTTTATTAAATAAAGCACTAACATGTATATAATCTATAATAATTTTACCTTTGACAATTGACGATCTAACCTTGCTATCAATTAGTGTAGGATTAACTGAATGCAACTAACATATCCCACTAAAATGTTCTCTAATATGAGTCCCTTGAGATAAACTACCCTAATGATATGGGATATATTTCCATGAAGTACCACATCCACTTCCCCGACCATCACATATAGTAAAACTCTAATTTTCAGACTGCTATGAGGTAGAAGACCCGATTCTAGTACTTTGGTTCACCCTAGCTCCTCCATCACTACCCATAAACCATAGATTACTATAGAACTAATGTAAATGGACCCTATTTCTCCAAGATCATCACTATACTATTTTTCAGGGACACTGACTATGAATGTGACCTAGCCTACTCCACTGATGGAAAACCACTAGAATATTTCCCAGAGAAATTGATCATTCTCCCAGGCTACCCTTTTTTCCATTTCTCTGGTTAACATTTTTATAGTCACACTTAATACCCTTGGAAGGATTACCTCCTTATCATCCATAATAAACCGCCTATCCTCAAATAAAACCCCTTTTCAGGTTCCACTAAAAAATACAATCATGATTTACCACCTCAGCAAACTTATTTAAATAGAATATATTAACCTAGGACTTAATCTCATATTTATGTTCATCCTAAAAATGTCTCTCTATATTTTCCTCATAAACCACCAATTCTAGGATGAATAAATATATGTTATTAAAGTGACCAACATAGTTCTTTACTAATATTAATACCTGGATCAACCGAATAAACTCTACCTCCCTCTCCTATCTTAGTGTCCCTTTGTAAAAGTGCTCCAAGAACTTCTCTAAGAATTCCTTCCATACCATGCCCTCTAAATTATCATTATGAGCATGGATATCCCACCAATGATTCAATTTAACTCACAATATATAAGTATATAACTCAACTATTTTCCCTCCATGATTCATTAAATGGTCAAGAATTGTCTATATAGACTCAATCAAGAACTCATCTGCCTTAGGTTCACCCTACCTGGTGATGGTCGGAGGAATATTCAAATAGAACTCCCATGTTAGATCAAAAATATTCCACATATCCCTCCATGGGACTATCTTGATGAAATATATGAATAAAAAAAGTCCCCAGGTAAATTATCTACCACTCCTTCACCTAGAACTATTGTGGCCTCTTATCCTGCAGATGGAGGATCATTTCTAGCAATTTCCACATATCATCCTACCAATAAAGAAAATTATGGAGGAATGTATCAACAATTAAAAACACACATCTTATAACACATAACACATTATTAACTAATTTATATGAGATTAATTCATATAAATTTATAAAAAGTTATCCCTTATACACAACCCCATGGTAAAAACTGAGGAACTATCAAAAAATATCTACAATCCCTATTCTGCGCCATGACTAACACATGGTAGATAACTTTCATATCATAAGTTTCCTATTAGAAAACCATTTTTAACCACTAAAAATTTCAAAATTTAACATCTTTTATCCATTATTAATTCATTATTACACACCATTATATTTGAATCACTTAGATAAGGAAAAAAAATTTCATTCCCCACAACTCACTTATTACTTACCTTTCAATCCATTCCTAATTTAATACATTTCACATAAATTCATTAGTTCCTAGAATGATGAATGCATACCAAAATCTCATTAAATACCAATAAACAAGATAAATATCATAAAAAAATAACATCACACAACAAGTTCATTATCCAATGTGAAATAACATTTGACTATAACAAAAAAACATCAAGAACAATAACCCCCACCCTGGGAACTTGGGTTTCCCCCCATACGTGGGTTAACTACTCCCATGAATGATCTCATGAATAAGGTTCAACTCATCCTTGTATCCTATATACCATTAACAAATAGTATGAATTATAAAAAGATAATAAAAACCCTCTAATACCACTTTGTGATGTCCCGACCTGGGTAACACATACTGGTTCCTCAAGCAGGTTGGACACAGGATTTCAAGCACGCCTCCCTATACACCTGAGGCTACTAACTAGTAGTGAGGTTTGAATAAGTCACTTGGGGATACTATACCATCATTATAAAATCAATAAAATGGAATAAATCAATATATCAATATCCACAATGATAATAAATAGTAACCAATAATGACCAACATCACATGATGTTCCCAAAATAGGGGAAGTGACTATAAACCAAGGCAATAAATATGTTAGGTCATATATGTGTCAAATTTAAAATGAAAACCTAAAATGAGGACACAAAACCATCTCCCATGTGGGTCTCAACATCGTTTCTGATTTTCTTGTCCATTCTATTCCTAATGTTCCAACTCAGCCATCTAACATAGGGCTCTTACCCTTATCATGTTCTGTAAAAAAAGTCTATTCAGGTACCAATTAGGAAGCCTGAGTAATGTGTGAGTTAAACTTAGTAGGACACCACCAATGGTGTATAAAGAAACATTCAGTATATAATAGTGTATGCAGTTGTATAAAGAATAATTAATAGAAGACATAAATAGAAAATATTCACATTTATTATTCTTTAATTAACCACATTCCACCCTATATTCATAGTGACACTGAAATTAATCATACCTTCTTCGACCTATGTCAGAGTATGAACCATACACCATAGGGATATAAAATTTCATTATTTTAATAGGATTTATTTATTCATTTAAATTCCAATTTTATCTGATACCTTGGAGCATCTATCCAAGTAAAATTATCTTAGGCACTTGGAACATTTTTCCAATTCCAATATCTTAGGGGAATGGAGCTACAGTTTGGCATCCCATGGGTATTTGGGTCATCAATCCATGATCTAAAACTCATTTTTCACATACATGCATTAGGGACCAAGATCAGTAGTCTAGAACCCCATGGGAATTTTGAGCATCAGTCCCATACCCACAACAAATTGATTAATTATTCACAATTACCACATATATCATATATATATATATATATCAAGGTTCAATATCGTTAATATTCTTCTCAATTATTCAAATAATGGTGCACCATTACATTTATAAATAAAAACCATGGATCTCAATTTTAATCATATGGAATAACATGAACAATTCATGATTAATCCATTTATCATCAATTATTCACATCTCATTAACCCTTAAAATTTAATACAATAAACCCTTTAAATCCCATTATCAAAGCATTAAAAAAGGATTTATTTCAACTCTATAAACCAAATATTTCCCACTTTTCATTTCATATTTAAAATTTGAAGGAAATTTTTACACCCCATGGGTTTTCATTAAACCCAATCTCAAAATCTCTAATGGGTCCAATACGATCTACAAAGGGTATCATATTTATATGGAATTAAATTCACATATTTAATATATATTCAATTTCAAAATGTGGAAATGAAATAAAAAAATTACATACATAAAATCATAATAAAGAATATTGGAAATAACAATTAGACCACCTACCTTATCATCATTGATGAATGATTTCCAAACCATATACCACAATTCTATGTAGAACAGTTGAATTCACAGTATAGGAGGATATCTAGGGTCAATGACTCGGAATTGATTCTCCATGAGAGGAGTTAATTCCTTACAAAAAATTATTGATTCTCCATTAGAGGAGTTTGATGAGCCTAGGAATAATCCAAGAGCATCAAAGAGAAAATAAATTCATATTCAGATGAGATGAGGTGACTTGGGAGATAAACAAGGGGCTTGAGAATTTTTAATTTAATTTTTGGTGCATTAAGTAACCACATGCATAGTTTCTAAGAATGGGATGCATGGTTAGACAAACTGTGTGTCCTAACCATGTGCCCCTACTATTTGGGGTGCATAGTTTCTCTTAGGTGGGACATAGTTTGTTTAACTGAGCACCAACTATGCAACTCCCCCTATCTTAGGGTCAATAGTTTCTGGGGGTGGGATAACAATTTGGGAAAACCCTACGATAATAGTGTACTCCCCAAAATAACCACCAAAACTTCAAAAACGCACCCGAAAGAACCCGAGAAAAGCTCCAACTAGAAGGATATAAAAGAGGGAAAAAATTTATCTGCAATGATTAAAATTCATCTCCATAATGGTCAATATCTTACATCTATTATTGTGGGAATAAAGGGCATGTGGTAAATGTAAAAAAAACATTATCATTGAATATTTTTAAAGAAAGTAAAAAATAACTTGTATGGTAAACATTGAAAAGATTGCTTTTTAATTTTTTTTTAATAAATAAAAAATTATTTGAAAATGGAGAGTAACAATATTTTATGAATAAAAAATTTAATTCATGATAAATTTTAAATAAAATTAGTATGTAAGAGAATGATTTTGAAAAGATAAATTTAGAACTTTATTTTAATGAATATCCCTTACCATATTTCCCGACTTGACAAAAATAATTTCTAATTTAATGAATAATAAAATTATATTAATTATTTACTTTATTAATACCCTTTTAAAATTTTACCCATAATATTACCCATTTTTATTTCATTTATTACCTTTTTTTATTCAGTTAGTAAGATGATTATGTTCAAGTTGGACATTTTGTGGTCGTTCAGTCAAATATAGCTTTGGTGAGTTTAGAGTGGACAAAGGGATAATTTTCCTATAATATCCTTAATATTAATATTTTTTAATTGTCATTTTTATACATTCAACTTAATTTTAAAACTATCCATATAATGTGGTCAAGAAAAATGAAATGCATTGTTTCATGGTGGTGGTAGTCCACACATACCTATGTGCAACATTTCCATTAGTCTAATATGTGAAAAGGAAATAAAGTAGTTAATTTTTTTAGATTTAAATAATAATAATAATAATATTAAACATATCATATTTTTTATTAAATAAATCCTTATGACCAACCTTGAGATTCATAATTGAAAAATGAATTACATTGATTAATGGAGGTCATAGTCCACACAAACGCACTAGAAGAATTTTAATTTTCCAACAGATGGGAGGGTAAGAAGTAATATAATATATTATCATTATATAATCATAATTATGTCATATATATCATATATTTAAATTAAATACAAATTTCTTACCATTCATGTGGGGTGGTGATTAACAATAAAACACATAACATTATAGAGGTGTTATTTAACATGTTTTTATGAGTAATGTTTTCATTTACAATAGGATGTAAAGGAGGTAGAAAATTGTTGTTCCATTATAATAATGAAATTTAAATATAGTAATTATACTTATTTAATTATATTTTTTGGTTATAATTTATTTTAAAGAGTTCTAAGAACAAATAAACTTGATAGAATTCGGTTAAGACTCATACCTTCTCCCTAGATAGCTTCCATTTGATTACATATTAATATTTATAGAATAAATTGTTTGGTGAGACTAGGACCTCTAGTAAATCTTTAAGAGATTAGGGAGTTTTTTTTAAGATCTTATTCTTGCTAGAATTCTCAATTTGTGTGAATGAGTGAGGATAGGAGGTTTCCTTTAATACATGAGAGGAGTGGCACCACTATAAATATTAAGATCCTTAAAATATAATAAATGTCTTTATCAAGGAATGCATCTCCAAGGAAACCCAATTTTAAATTTAATATAGGTTAAGGATGAAATAAACTCATAAAATAAAATTGCGACAAATTTTAAAGAAATTTTAATCCTTATCTCATAGTTTAACCCCTTTTGTTGACCCTTTTAACCATTATCGAGGAGATATAATTTTACCCTAGAAAATATAAATATCCAATAAAAATTAAATCGATCTTATTAAAAAAAATTGAAATTATAATTCAAAATATGGTATCTATTTTCAATGATTAAATTTACAAAAGTGGTATAAATTACATATAATATAATTTTACAAAGTGAAAATAAAAACCATTTTTTAGAAAAATTATCTTTTTAAGAATAAAATTGATTTAACATAAAAATAAAAAATAATGATGATTCCTAGGGAATTAATTGGATTATGATAAATAAATTTATATTTTTTAACTCTAAAAAAAACCCAATTTGAATGGGACTTTATAAAGACTTTATTGAAAATAAGATCACAAAATTGTTTTTATTAGAATAAAAATATTTCATAGATTTCTAAAATGTCAAACATAGATTTAGAATCTTAAAATTATAATTTTAAATGCATTAGATTAATTATTAATAAAATATTTTATCTTGAAAAAATATTTAATAAAATATTTAATTAATTATTATTTTCACACATGGACTTGCATCACACAGTTTAGGATGAGGAGCTACATGACCTCATGCACACCTAGATATATGCAAGAGGTTTTTTACTGGTTTCCAAGTTCCAAAAAATGAAATAGCGGGACTATACACAGAGTATCAAAATCTATAAATAAAATATAATAACAAAGAAAAGAATAATAACCCAAAAGGGAATAAAAGAACTAAATACCACTAGTTCCATAATAGATAACATGTTAGGTATATTAAATTTATACAATGTAATATATCAAGGACCCCTAAAGTTTCCAACTAAAAAAAGTATAAGTGAAGCGACATATAAGTAAATAAAGACATAGAGACATCACTCCAAATTCCATCTTGGTACCGCCTTTGAACACCAAGATCCATCTCCCCAGCTCACTATCACCTGGCCTTTTTCCTTTATTGGTTCCCTAATTATTACGTCTGCACATACATCATGATGCCCATGCAGGGTGTGATTATAACCCAGTAAAATACCATCAATTCATCCTTAAAGTTATTTCACATGCATAATATGCGTATTCCATGAAAATATGTAAATGTGAAAGCAAGTAACAATCAACATATGCCAATATATAGTGAACTAACAAAGCCGCTACAAACCCTGACCATACCTTATTTAGCTCTAAGACATAAATAAATTCATAGAAGAATTCATGAACATGATCAACCACAAGGCCACCATATATCCCTGTATGACCACATTGTTGAATATCTTCAGGTTGGGCCATAATATCATCATGCCCGTCTATTTTTTGTGTTATTCCATAATGTTTTCATACCCCATTTCTACCTGAAGTTGGTCTATAAGGCTTTTATATCCCACCACTTCCTCCGGATAGAAATCAAATCTATCATGTCCTTTCCTTGTGTCTAATTTTATAATTTTCATCATTACATACATTACATGTTCCCCTCTAATGGATAAGCTATTACTATCCACTTATCACTTTATACTAGAAGAAAAACCTTCACATGATATATACTAAAAAAATAGGGAATAACACATATTAACATGATCATTTCCTACCAATAATGAGTCTCAGTAGACACACACAGACACACAATCATTAAAAATCATGGGTCTTATGGGATACACATTCACACACATGAAATCAAAAATCAACATTGGTATCATGATCTACAAACATACACACAATAGGTCATTATCAATGAAAAAACAAATACAAGGGTTGTAGATAGTAATTATCTTCTTACCTCAAGTGTATTGATGACAACATCAAAATACAACAAGATTCGTCACCAAACTATGCTCTCACACCATCCATATTAATCAAAATCACCAAGGATCCCTAGAACCAATAGAAATCTATCACCAATGGGATTCTAGAATAAGATTTGATAATGTGATGGTGACATAGTCTTATAACCAATTATTCTTACCCAATGAGATTCACCGCTAATGGTAGATTAAGATCCATTCAAGAGAAATATGAAAAATCACTAGATTCAGTTTCCCATATAATGAATAAATGAGATATTCTCATTATATGACATTATAACCAATATATCTCGTTATTATATCAGGGATCTATGATTCCTTCAAAAAGAGGAGAGAATATCTATTAGAAATGTGAAGAATGAGATAGAAACACCCCTTAATAAAGTGACCCAAACAATACATAGAGAAATATTACATAATTTTTTATTAATATTAAATATATATCACAAATATTCATGACGAATGACTATAAATATTTAGTGAATTTGGAAACATTTATATATAAACAACTTGAACATAAATGAACCAGATAGTCTCCCACTATGTTCTTTGAAAGTAACACTATTATTATAGATATCATACCTAAAAATATTATTCATATCATGGGGAAAATGAAACATAATAAATGGTGAGCTCATATTCTCTATAATGAAAAAAGGGATATATCAATTCATAATTATTTTTAAGCATAACATGATTATAAGGGTATGATAACATGATATTAACATTTTAAAATCACACCCAACAATTAAAAGATCATAATCATGAGTAATAGAATAAACATTAGAAGTTCAAAATAAATGAATAAAAAAAAGAACATGTGTTATGAGGGAATAACATTTTCAAAATGACATGTCATAACAGTGTGGAATTAAGTGTGGCATAATCATAATATCATAAATATTATTTCAAGGATGAAACACACCCAGTTTTAGGTATGTAACATTTTTTATGTAATTTTATGTGGTTAAAGTAGTTGGGTAATGTTTAGGAGAGTTTGGAAGGGTTTTGGAAAGTATTGAAGGATTTTATAGGGGAGCACAGTTTGAGCACGATTTGGGGAAACCATATAGGATCTCCAGGTAACCGTGCAAGTGGAGGCAATGGGATTCACATGGTTTGTGCACGATTTTTATAACCATGAAAGGAAACTATGTGGGGTCCCTATTGAGGTATTATCATGCACATAGTTAGCACACAGTTTTCCTAACCGTGCAATCTAACCATGCATTGCATTAAAAATTGGATTTTCAAATCTAGGTTCACATGGGATTTTCCCTAAATTCCTTATATATTTTCCCATATGAACCCAGCTAGGTATTTTTGGTTCTCAGGTGTTATAGGGGCTCTCCCACTCATTTTGGAAGAAATTCGAAGGGGTTTCAAGGTGTGGTGAAGGTGATTATTCTCCAGTAAGTCTTCTATCTTGGATCTTTCTTGGTTTTCCTTAGATCTAGTTCTCCCTATCTCAGTTTTCTAGATCTACTTCTGTTGCTTGTAGTTCGAGGGTATTTTCTTCCTAAATTGATGAGTTTGGGGCTTTTTGATGATATGAAAAGAGATCTAAGGCAGTTTTGGTGGATATTTCACTTCGATTTGTGGTGCGTGGTAGGTCGGAATATAAAAATATACCTAAGAGGGGGGGTGAATTGTGTCTTTTCCAAATTATTTTACAATTCTTCCTCTCGATGTTGACTAATGATTATGTGATTAAGAAGTGTCTATCTTTTTATGATATTATGAGAAACAGATAAAAAAATATAGAAAACGACTGTTTATAGTGGATTAGAGAATAAATATCCCCTAGTCCACTCCACCAATTACTCTCTTAGTGAGTTTGGTTAATTTCACTAGTTAGGTCCTCATATCATAAGACCAATTCAAAACTATGTGTAGGTAGTTTACACCATTACAAACAAGACTAAAAACAAAGTCTTCTGTTTCTGTAATAAATAACTGATAAACCAAATCTTAGAACAAGAAGTTGATAATTTACCACAACTGAGTATAAGTAGTTGAAACTGTCAATAAAAAGATGTTGATTATAAAGGTTTCTAGTTGAACTTTTCAATTGAATAAAAATTGGAAGTAGAAAAATCTTATTCTAAAAAAAATTTTCTTCATCAAAGAATAGTTATGAAGCGATCTGGTTGCAATAGATATTTGAAATAAAACAATAACGAATAGCAGTAGCAGACTTACAACAGATACTAAATTTTTAATATGTATATTTCCACTATAGCCTCTTCTGTAGAAAAACAGAGTCTGATTGATTTTTGCAGTAGATCTATAAAATATCTTAATAATAATATAGTTTCAATCATGAATACATGTTTCAATATATGGATTAATATATATCTCAATATATTCTTCTTTTAATCATACACACAAATATATAGAACAAATAAACTGATAGAATAAGTAAAATAGAGATCCTTTAATTTAATTATAGATCCAAGAAAATTTTATGATAAATCTTAAAGAATTAAAATTCTTGAGTCAGCTCAGATTAGTTGTATCTTTCCTTAAAAATAGAAGATAATTTCTCCACTTAATATAATTCTTTGAATTATTTATAATGATCTTTAAATCATTTGAAAATTAGCTTTAAATCGGTCTGATATTCTGTAAATACTGTTTCATGCAACTCCGATAAAATCGTAAATTCAAATCTCTAGTGATGAAAAATTAAATGTAAGGTTCCTTAAAAAAATGAAAAAATTCCAAACGCAGGGTTCAACTACGTAGCATTTATTCTACTAACAGAAGGTTGACAATGTAAGGTTGATCCCAAAAGTAAGGTTGATGATCCAAATGTTTTCTTCTCAAACGTATGGTTCCATTGTAACGTCCTGACCCCAGTTACCCAGATTCAGTGCATTATTACATAACATTGGCATGATCATAAGGAAATCATGTCTCGAAAGACCGATCAGTTTAGTATTATTGGAAACAAGATTCATACATAAGTTGAACTTTACAACTTGAAAATAAATACAAAAAAAATATATTTCATTATAAACATCCAAGCCTCCTAGATTATGCCTACTGGTCACTCATAACTAACTTCTTCATATCCTGGGAAAATGAAACATAAGAAAGGGGTGAGCTCAAACGCTCAGTAAGGGTAAGTAATACAGTTGAAAATGACATAAATATTAATCATGGTAAATAATTGAAACCACATGCCTTTACCAATAATAAACATGCATAATTTTATGGAAAGAATATGAGATGAGTAAATAATTCAATAATAAAACATAATCATGGGTATTATACTAGTCGAATGACCACCTGAACCATCAATATTATTTCCATAATGAGAGAATGTATAATGCCAGACATTCTGAAACATTTTTTCAAGGCCTCATCCAAGACGTCTAAAAATGATTAAGGCCTCGGCCAAAACCATAAATCAAATTGGGAAAGGGACTCAGCCAATTCCATGTCTAGTTGTCTCATGAGACCTACCGATGCATCGAGGAGCAATAGTGGGCTCCACCCGTCACTTACTAAGTCCAATACATTCCTCATATGAAAAGGTTTGAACATGTCATAAACATTCGTATTAAAACTAACATAAGAAATGTCAACACATTAACCATAATCATGAATGGTATAAAAATAGATCATCCACAGTCAAACATATCACAAAACCTTCAATAAAATATGGAAGTTTTGTATCATAATAAATGAACTCCAAATAAACTTAAAATCCATCAATGGATGTTGACAAAGATGAAATCTGAAATCTTTTTATAGAAATATCTCCTTCTATTTTGAAATCATTTAAGAGTCACATAATTATAAAATAAAACATTTACTTTGAAAATATTTGTATAATATTTTAAGATAATCTTCGACAATTTTATAATGGTAGAAAATAGTCGCATCTGTCGTATAAGTTAAAAAAGACATTCTTACCTTAATTCTGTCGAAAAGGTTAAAAATGACCTTGTTTGGAAAACAACAGAAAGATTACTTTATGAAATTCTTATAAAAAGTAAAAAAGGATATAAATTACTTTATCCCATAGTCTTTACAATATTAATAATGATTTGAAATACATTTTTAAGAAACATGGATGTGGATGATAAAAAGGCCTCAGTAGATAATTACATATAAACAACCTCGGATAATGAAGAGATTGTGAAATAAACCCCTACCTTGTACTTTTCCTTGGTTGATGGTAGGTTAACATCCTATATAATGGTGAAATAATTTTTACTAAATTATACAAGAATCATATACATTAATATTATATCATATATGATCTTTTAACATTGATTTGTTAATAATATCTTAGTATTATCATCATTTCGGGTGTCAACAGATTCGTCTTTCTTTGTATTATTTGTTATGTGAGCCATATATTTTATGGATGAGATGTATATTATTCATATACATAATTATAAAAAGTCCTTAAATATTATTTTTATCATCAAATGAGAATTATACTTGAATGTATGTGATGGGGAATGAATCTCGTCGCGTTCGTGGAGACGGTAGTTCGTACATACGCACGAGCGACAATATCCTTATTTTTATATTAAAATAATATATAATTGGATGTTATATCATATATATAGAGTAATTATCATGTTATATTTATTATTTACATGAATTACACATCATTATTATACCCATCCAAATAATAATGTTTTGAATAACGATTACACCACGATGTAGAGACGTAAGCCGTATGTACACACGTATGGTGACATGTCATTTAAAGGATGGATATAATACTGAATATGGCTGTACCATATTTATAATACCATCACAGTATATAGAAGATACTGGAGTTATTATTTTATAATGGGAATAATAAATAAAGAAGAAGTTGAATAAGAAAGGAACTTGAAAGAGGGTGGTGAAAAACATTACCTCTTCTTCGGGTTCTTCCTTTTGATTTGATCAAAAGGGCTCTTTACCTTGGATTTCTGACTAATGTAAGGCCTATAGGTAGAAGTGAGGGAAGATGAGATAATATTTTTTCAGGGTTTGGAATAACAAAAAGGCTTTCAAGGTGTGAAGAATTGGTTAGAAGTGGTGTCCTTTTATAAGGGGGAGGATGGGCTCTTTAGGAAAAACTTAAAGTATTAATTTATAATAAATTTATATTCAGTTTATAATGGCTCCAAAGTGGATTATTCATATTCTAAGGTGGGTATGGGTGGAAATACTTTCAACCAATAGATTTTGGACAGGTTTGTGTCATTATATTAACCTTATCTTTTAGTTTAAACTCTTGGTTAATTAGTTTAACACTTACCATGTCACTTTGTATTTTTATAATATATAGTTAATAAAATTACTATATACATCCAAGAGACCCCAAAGTGGTCCATTAATAATAAACCTATCATTATATAAGTCCTTTGGCCGAACCTTAGATTTTTAGTAATATAATATCAATTAATAATATAATATTTGTTTTAAAAACTCATTTATGTCAATTTTGACACTATTCAATAATTGATTTTTTTTTTAAATCTTAAAAACTATATTAATTCGAAACAAATTAATTTAATAAATAATAAAATGTAATATTAACCAATTAAATTAGTGTATGTCATAAAAACTTTCAAATTATATTTATTTTAACATTTATAATACCGATTATTTGATTCTTTCATTAATAAGAAAAATATTGTGTCATTATTGTGTCATAAATAAAATTATTTATTAAATGTCTAAAAATTATAAATAAAATAAAATTATGTGGTAAATATTTTTATCTTTCTAATGAATATTTATATTCGAAAATCCAACATATATAACAATATGTAAAAATTGTTTTTCTAAAAGATATATACTTATGTCTTTTTTGTATTTATTTTAACTTAATTAATATAAAGTGTCCTTATCACCTACAAGTGGCTCCATGGGGTCCCAAAATCGACCCAAATATGCCCATGGTTGGACATGTATCAACCCATAAGGTTATGACACATTTTAGGGTAATTTAGTATTATTATAATATAGTTTTTTACCTTAATTTACCGGATTTACCCTTTAACTATGGTAAATAAAATATTTACCGAAGTAATTATTCAAAATGTCTAAAAATAAAAGTTGCCTATTTACACAATTTGGACATCATGATTAAAAATATGGAATCCATTTTTCCAAATTCAAAACATAGAAGTGGTAGAAATTAATTTAAAATTAATTCCTGTTGTTAAAACAAAAAGTGTGTTTTTATGAAATAATAACTATCAAAAGATTGACACTTGTTTATGTTCGGTTTAATTCTGAAATTATGTGCAATGACTAACATTGTATTAAATGGTAAAAATATATTTTAAATATAATTTAAAACCATTCAAATTCATAATTTATCTCTGTTAATTATTTCTATTAAAAAAGTTGTTTTTAATTAAAATTGATTAATTTTAACTATTCATCAAAAAATAAAAGTTATCTGAAAAGTAACAAAATTTCACCCTAGGCTAATTTCAATATTCTAATTCTAAAAATAAAGTCCATTTTGAGAGATCAAATTTATAAAATTTCAAAAAATGGGTATTACTATTCACAACAGCTACTTTGATTGGTCGCGGTGTGTTAGAATCTCGAAGTTGCGTACAACACACGCTACTGTATTATTCCAAGAGAATCGTACCGTGGAAGCTTGAGGAGTCACATTATACCCTCCTTCAAATAATTTCGTCCTCGAAATTTCAAGAATACTACCGCATGAAAAGACTCGGGTGGTTCTTCATCATAAGTTCCTCGGATTCCCACGTTGCCTCTTCCATCTTGGGGTTTCTCCCTAGAACTTTTACCAGACGAGTTGTCCAGTTTCTCAGCACTTGTTTTCTTGTATCAAGAATCCTGACGGGATCTTCGCAATAAGACAGATTGAGTTCCAATTCTAATTCCTCGTAAGTGAGTACATGCGTTGGTTCATGCATGTATTTTATCAATAGTGATACATGGAACACATCGTGAACTTTGGAGAGACTTGGATGCATTGCCAAACGTTAAGCTACATCCCCAATTCATTCTATAATTTCGAATGGTCCATGTACCCGGGACTCAATTTACCTTTCTTTCCGAAATGTATAACTCCCTTCCATAGAGATACCTTCAAGAAAACATGATCTCCTACCTGAAATTCCAAATCCATCCTTCGGTTGTCATCATAGCTCTTCTGCCTACTTTGAGCTGCTTTGATGTGGTTTTGGATTACCTTCACCTTCTCCATCGTTTCCTCCACCAGTTCTAGGCCTAGAAGTTTTCTTTCACCAATGTCATCCCAATAGGTTGGTGTGCGACATCTCTTTTCGGTATAACGCTTCATATGGTGTCATTTGAATGCTAGAATGGAAGCTATTGTTATAGGAAAATTCTACCAGAGGTAAATATTGATCCCACATACCCTGAAAGTAATGTTAGAAAGATCTCAACATGTCTTCTAAGGTTTGAATAGTCCATTCTGATTGTCCATCTGTTTGAGGGTGGTAAGAAGTGATCAAATGAAGTTCAGTATCCAAGACCTTCTGAAGAATCTTCTAGAATCTTGAAGTAAAATGGGGATCTCGATCTGAAAAAATTGATAGGGGTACTCCATGAAGTCTCACAACTTCATTAATATATAGTCTTGCTAGACGTTCAAGTGGTAAATCTTCCCTTATAGCAAGAAAATGTAGTTACATGGTAAGACGATCAACAACGACCCATATTGCATCATTCCTTCTAGGAGTCTTTGGTAGTCCCATGATAAAGTCTATAGTGATATTATCCCATTTCCACTCAGGTATGGGAATAGGTTGCATGACTCCTCTAGGTTGTTGCCTTACAGCTTTCACTTGTTGACAAAACATACATCTTGACACAAAATTATCAGTCTGCCTCTTCATGTTGTCCCACCAAAAATGTTCCTTTAAATCTCTATACATTTTGGTGCTCCCAAGGTGTATAGAGAAATTGGAACTATGAGCATCGTCTAATAATTCCCTTTTTAAATCAAGTATATCGGGAACACAAAGTCTTCTCCCAAATTTCAAAATTCCATCTTCATACACAAAGTCACTCAATCTCCCATCATTCATAGCTTTAATCTTATTTTTAAACACTTCATAATCGGCTTGAGAAATCTTTATCCTTTCCAGTAAATATGGTTTGGAAACCATTTGAAAAAGTATCGATGTTTCACCTTCCATGGTTATTCCCATATCCATCTTTACCAGATCCGTGTATATAGGATCCTTTTCAACTCTCATCTTGTTCAAAACTCCATGATCCTTTCTGCTCAAAGCATATGCCACCTTATTTTCCTTCCCTGGGTGGTAGTGTATCGTCCAATCATAATCTTTGAGTAGTTCAAGCCATCTCCTTTGCCTCATGTTGAGTTATTTCGGTGAGAAAATATACTTCAAACTCTTATGATCAGTATAAATCTCACATTTTTCACCATAGAGATAGTGTCTCAAAATCTTCAGAGAAAATATTACAGCAGCTAACTCAAGATCATGAGTAGGATTGTTTTTCTCATGAATTTTCAGCTGTTGTGATGCATAGGCAATAAATCTATCATTTTACATAAGGACACAACCAAGTCCTTTCTTCGATGCATCACTATAAATAACAAACTTGTCATTTTCAGATGGTAGAGTAAAAATAGGAGCATTGACTAATATTCTCTTCAGTTCTTCAAAACATTCTTCACACACTTTTGTCCAAACAAATTTAACCCCTTTACGTGTGAGCTTAGTTAATGGGTTATCCAATCGGGAAAAGTTTTGGACGAAACGAAAATAATAACCTTCTAATGCAATAAAACTGTGTACCTCAGTTATACTCATCGGTGCATGCCAATCTTGGATTTCCTTGGTCTTAGAAGGATCAACAGAGATTCCATCTTTAGAGACAATGTGGCCAAAAAAAGAAATCTCCTAAATCCATAATTCACACTTTCTAAACTTCCCATATAATTCATGTCTTCTCAGCGTCTTCAGGATAATGCGCAAGTGATTTTCATGATCCTAGTAGATTTTGGAGTATACCTAGATATCATTAATAAATACAACCACAAATGCATCGAGATATTCCTTAAAAACTCTATTCATTAGATCCATGAATACAGAGGGTGTATTAGTCAATACAAAAGGCATTACTATAAACTCGTAATGCCCGTACCTGGTTCGAAATACTGTCTTCGAAATGTATTCCTTATTCACACACAACTGATGGTATCCAGATCGAAGGTCAATATTTGAAAAGTATTGAGCTCCATGTAGTTGGTCAAATAAATAATCAATGCGAGGTAGGGGATACTTGTTCTTTATTGTTATAGAATTGATCTCCCTGTAGTCAATGAAAAACATCATAGATCCATATTTATTCTTAACAAAAAGGATAGGGGCTCCCCATGGAGAAACACTAGGAGAATAAATCCCTTATTAATCAATTCCTCCAGTTGTTTCTTTAGTTCAACTAGTTCCATAGTTTCCATTCTATAAGGGGTTTTTGATATGGGCCTTGAACCAGTAATTAAATCAATGGAAAACTAAATTTCTCATTCTGGAGGATGTCTAGGTAAATCTTCTGGAAGCACATCAACATATTCTCTCACAATATGCACATCCTCTATTTGAACATTCCTTTACTTACACACAGTTATTTCATTCTCTTACTCCCCAATAATTGAATTTAGTTGAGCTACTAGGGGTGGATCTAGATAAGAATTATGTGGAAAAGATTCTTCTCTAAAGATAAGGTGTTCCTTATCATTATCATCAAGAATTGTAACCTTCTTCTTCTTACAATAAATCTTCAAATCATGGTCCGAAAGCCAATCCATACCAAGTATTATATCAAATTCAATCATAGGTATGATGATGAGATCAATAGATAATAAACATTTATATAACTTAATGGGGATTGATTGAAAAAACTTTTTATCAATGATACTTCCCTTAGGGGTTTTGACTGACAAAACCCTTGTTAAATAAAATTGGAAATATCTAATTTTATTAGAAAACTGGGAAGATATGAAACAATGCGATGATCCAGAATAAAATAACGCATTTTCTAAACTTGAGTAAACCATTAAATTACCTGTCACCACGTCTTTCAGAGATTCTCCCTCAGCAGTAGTGATAGAATAAGCTTGGCCTTGATCCCTTGGCCTTTTCTGAGGTAAGTTTCCTTGACGTTTAGGGAATTAATTTGCATAATGTCCCATCTCCCTACAATTATAGCATTGAACATCGGTAGTGTATTTCTTTCCTTTACAATTACCAGCTAGATGGCCCTTCTGTCCACATTTGTAGCACACTCCTTTTCCTTTTAGACAGGAACCATGGTGCTTCCTTCCACAATTTTCACAGGGTGGAAATTCAATCTTACCTTCTTCCCTATTTCCTTATTTACTTTCCCAGAGTGTTCAACAAATCTCTTCTTCTCTTGATTTGATTTAAAGTCATAAGAATTAGAGAATTCCTTTTCTATCTTGATTGCACACAAGACAATATCTTCATATGATGAGAAGGATTGTGATACTAATGCTCGATATAGAAATGGGTTTTACCCAAAAAAGAAACAATCAATCTCACTTCTTGGGTTAATTATATAATCAAAAGCATATCTCACTAACCGTGTAAAGTTATCCTCATACTTCATGACATTCTCATCCTCCTTTTGCCTTAGACTCAGAAACTACATTTCCATATCGGCTCGATGGTCATGAGGAAGGTATTTTTCTAAGAAAATATCTTTCAATTCCATCCATTCCATATTTGATACTTCATCATCTTACTTTGTATTTTGAATCAAGGACCACCATTGGTGAGCATCTCCAGTGAGGCGGTAAACTTCCATGACAACTTTTTCCCTTTCGCTACTCCCTAAAGCATGGAATATTTTCTCTAAGGAGTTTATCCATTGCTCATCCACTAATGGATTTTTACTCCTATTGAATGTCAGTGGTTGTTGCCTCATGAAGCGATCTAACATTGATCCTCCATGCTGTGGATCAGGGTGCTCCAAAAAGGTAAGGTTATTATTCATAACCTGAGTGAGTTGTCCCATCATGGTGATTACCTAATTAGCACCAGTTGCATCACCAGAACCACTATAATTATCTTGAGCAAGAGGTAAATCCCTACATGGAGTGCGTATATTGATAGAGTTCCCATTTCTTCCAATAGGGTCCATTTATAAACAATGGCATAAACTAGATCAGTTTATGAATCAAAATACATAATTCCATACTTGTAAAACACTTAACATAAATTGAAGCATTTATGGATATAATACATAATCATAAAAATATTTTCTTTGAATAAGTATATACTGATAAACCCTTCATAATATTTTTCAAAGAAAATAAGAATTATCCTAATAATATCCCCCGGGAGTGTTGTAACCAAGAGTGCAGCAAGGCCCGTTGTCGTGCACCAGATCCCATTCGAGTCTAGTTTAAAGAGGTGCTCTCGGGTTTTACCCCTAGGTACATCTATTCCAGAGCCGCCTCTACCTGCTCATATCTAGATAGGGATGTATTTCTCAGAAAACTCACAAAATATATACAATACCAAAATTCTAGGATGTTCTTCTATATTGATCCTCAAAGTCCATCTTAAGTCTATGTGCTCTAATCATAGTTTATCTAAATCTAGATTCCAAGGTTTTTACTAAACTTCCTTTGATACAAACTATAACACCCTGACCCGAATTGCCCAAAGTTGGTGCATTATTAAATAACATTGGCATAATTATATGGAAATAATTTCTCGAATGACGGATCAGTTTAGTATTATTGGAAATAAGATTCATACATAAGTTGAACTTTACAACTTGAAAAGAAATACAACAAAAATATATTTCATTAGAAACATCCAATCCCCCAAGATTATGCCTACTAGTCACTCCTAACTAACTTCTTCAAATCCTGGGAAAATGAAACATAAGAAATGGGTGATCTCAAATGCTTAGTAAGGGTAAGTAATACAGTGGAAAATGACATAAATATTAAGCATGGTAAATAATTGAAACCACATTCCTTTACCAATAATATACATGAATACTTTTATGGAAAGAATATGAGATGAGTAAATAAAGCCATAATAAAACATAATCATGGGTATTCTACTAGTCGAATGACCACTTGAACCATCAATATTATTTCCATAATGAGATAATGTATAATTCCATACATTATGAAACATTTTCTCAAGGCCTCGGCCAAGACGTCTAAAAATGATTAAGGCCTCGGCCAAAACCATAAATCCAATTGGGAAAGGGCCTCAACCAATTCCACGTCTAGTTGTCTCATGAGACCTACCGATGCATCGAGGAGCTATAATGGGCTCCACCCGTCACTTACTAAGTCAAATACATTCCTCATAATCAAAAAAAATCTTATTAAAACTATCATACGAAATTTCAATACTTTAACCATAATCATGAATGGTATAAAAATAGCACATCCACAGTCAAACATATCACAAGACCTTCAATACAATATGTAAGTTTTGTATCATAATAAATCAACTCCAAGTAAACTTAAAATCCATCAAAGGATGTTGACATAGATGAAATTTGTACTCTTTTTAGAGAAATATTTCCTTCTATTTTGAAATCATTTAAGAGTCACATAATTATAAAATAAAGCATTTACGTTGAAAATATTCTTATAATCTTGTAAGGGAAGCTTTGATGAGTTTATAACGGTAGAAAATAGATGCACACGCCGTATAAGTTAAAAAAGACATTCTTACCTTAATTCTGTCGAAAAGGTTAAAAAGGACCTTGTTTGGAAAATGACAGAAAGATTTCTTTATAAAATTCTTATAAAAAGTCAACAAGGTTATAAATGACTTTATCCTATAGTCTTTAAAATATTAATAATTATTTGAAATACATTTTTAAGAAACATGGATGCTGATGATAAAGAGGTCCTAGTAGATAATTACGTATAAACAACTCGAATAATGAAGAGATTGTGAAATAAACCCTTACCTTGTACTTTTCCTTGGTTTATAGTAGGATAAACTCCTGTATAATGGTTAAATTACTGTTAATAAATTATATAATAATCATATACATTAATATGATATCATATATGATCTTTTAACATTGATTTGTTAATAATATCTTAGTATTATCATCATTTCGGGTGTTAACAGATTCGTCTTTCTTTGGATTCTTTATTATGTGAGCCATATTTGTTATGTATGGGATGTATATTATTCATATCCATAATGATATCAAGTACTTAAACATTATTTTTATCTTCAAATGAGAATTATACTTGAATGGATACGATGGGGAATGAATCTCATCGTGTTCGTGGAGACGGTAGTCCGTACGTATGCACAAGTGAAAATATCATTATTTTGATATTAAAATAATATATAATTGGATGGTATATCATATATACAGAATCATTATCATGTTATATTTATTATTTACATGAATTACACATCATTATTATACCCATCCAAATAATAATGTTTTGAATAACAATTAAACCACGATGTGGAGATGGTAAGCCGTACGTACACACGTATGGTGACATGTCATTCAAAGGATGGATAGAATACTGAATTTGGTTTTACCATAATTATAATAACATCATAGTATATATAATATACTGTATTTATTATTTTATAATGGGAATAACAAAGAAAGAAGACGTTGAAGAAGAAAAAAACTTGAAAGAGGGTGGTGAAAAACATTACCTCTCCTTCGAGTTCTTCCTTTTGATTTGATCAAAAGGGCTCCTTAGGTTGGATTTTTGAATAAAGTAATGCCTCTAGGTAGAAGTGAGGAAAGTTGAGAGAATATTTGTGCAGGGTTTGGCCGAACCAAAGGGCTTTGAAGGTGTAAAGAATTGGTTATAAGTGGTGTCCTTTTATAAGGGGGAGGATGGGCTCTTTAGGAAAAACTTAAAGTATTAATTTATAATAAATTTATATTTGGTTTATAATGGCTCCAAAGTGAATTATTCAAAGTATAAGGTGGGTATGGGTCTAAATAATTTCAACCAATATATTTTGGGCAGGTTTGGGTCATTATATTAACCTTATCGTTTAGTTTAAACTCTTGGTTAATTAGTTTAACACTTACCATGTCACTTTGTATTTTTATAATATATAGTTAATAAACTTACTATATACATACAAGAGACCCCCAATCGGTCCATTAATGATACAAATATCTTTATACAAGTCCTTTTGCCGAAACTTATATTTTTAGGAATAGAATATTAATTAATAATATAATATTTCTTTTAAAAACTCATTTATGTCAATTTTGACACTATTCAATAATTTGATTTTTGTTAAAATATTTACAACTTTATTAATTCGATAAAAAATCATTTAAGAAATCATAACATGTCATATTAACCAATAAAATTCATGTATGTCATAAAAACTTTCAAATTATATTTATTTTAACATTTATAATACCAATTTTTTGATTCTTTCATTAATAAGGAAAATACTGCATCATTATTGTGTCATAAATAAATTTAATTATTAAATGTATAAAAAGTATAAATAAAATACCATTATGTAGGAAATATTTTTATCTTTATTGTTAATATTTATAGTCGAAAATCCAACGTAAATAACCCTATTTAAAAATTGGTTTGCTAAAAGATATATGCTTATGTCATTTTTGTATTTATTTTAACTTAATTAATATAAAGTGTCCTTATCACCTACAAGTGGATCCATGAGGTCCCAAAATCGACCCAAAGATGCCCATGGTTGGACATGTATCAACAAATAAGTATAGGACACGTTTTAGGATAATTTATTATTATTATAATTTTAGTTTTTTACCCTTATTTACTGGATTTACCCTTTAACCATGGTAAATAAAATATTTACCGATGTAATTATCCAAAATGTCTAAAAATAAATGTTAACTATTTACCCAATTTAGACATCCTGATTAGAAATATGGAATCCATTTTTCCAAATTTGAAACACAGAAGTGGCAGAAATTAATTTAAAATTAATTCCCGTTGTCAAAACAAAAAGCATGTTTTTAAGAGATAATAACTATCAAAAGATTGACACTTGTTTATGTCCGGTTTGACGGTAAAATTATGTCAAATGACCAAAATTATATTAAATGGTAAAAATATATTCTAAATATACTTTAAAACCACCCCAATTCATAATTTATCAATGTTAATTATTTTGATTAAAAAAGTTGTTTTTAATTAAAATTTCGTAATTTTCACTATTAATCAAAATATTAAAGTTATCCGAAAGGTACCAAAATTTTACCCTAGGATAATTTCGATATTCCAAATCCATAAATGAAGTCCATTTTGAGAGATAAAATTTATAAAATTTCAAAAAGTGAGTATTACTATTCATAACGACTACTTTGATTGGTCGCGGTGTGTTAGAATCTCGAAGTTGCGTACAACACACACTACTATATTATTCAAAGAGAATAGTACCATGGAATCTTGGGGTGTTAAATCCATATTTACATAGGGTTATTTAACAATACCTTTTCTCTTTGTCAAATTTAAGGTTTCATCCAAATTTAAGGTTCTTTATCCACACGTTTCTATCAACATACGGTTGATTAACCATACATGCTAATCTTTCAGCATAAGGTATAATACAAATGTAGGGTTTGATCCTTATGTTACATTATTCAATGTATCATATAAATAGTGTTTCCAAAATATAGTTAGGATCATTCCAAACACTTTGATGAATATTCCACGTGAATATTAAGCATGAATATATTTACAAAAAATAAAATATAAAGAATATTAATTTCCTGAAATAAATATAAAGTAATATCATTTGTAAAACAAATAAGGGTATTTTGAGCACCAAAATCAATAATATTTACAGAGTATTGTTGATACAATACATTCCCAACTGTGCGGTAGTGAGTTGGTCAATTTCACTAAAACCTTATAGTAGGTGGATTATGTCTCAACTCCAATTTTCTATAACTATAATACTTGATTTAAATTTAATGATTTTACTTGGAATTAATTTTTATTATGATTTGTGAAGCATGATGTAAGTCACTTTGTGATGTTTTGTAGATTTTTGGGAAAAGGGGTTTTTGCGGTGTAATTTTATTGTTGTCAGATTTTAAAATTTTGATTTTAAAATCAATAGATCGGTTTGATTTATGTAAAGGTTTTGTGAGAATGTTTTTCAATAAAAGGGATTTCCTTATTAAAATTTATTTTTCAATGGATTATGTTATAAGTAATTGTTTGGTTGTGAAATTTTTGTCTTCATATTGTGCTGGGTTTAGTGGGTACATGTGCTTGTTTGTTGGTTTTACCATTTGGTGCTTCTGTTGGAAAGATGTGAAGTGGGTTTTAAGTACCACTATAAAAAGGGTATGGATAGAGTATGGAAGGATAAATATCAAGGATAAGTGGGTGTGAAGGAACTCTATATTGTGAAAGGAGTAAACAATCTTGGATGGGAAGTTCCACTGTGATTATTAACTGTTTGTGTATGGGAAACACTATAGTTAGTCTTTGTTTGTGTGTGGTTATAGAAGGTGGAAATTGTTGTTATAATATGTGATAGTAAACAGACCATGACATGGTTTTTTGGATTTCCCTTGTATTGTGTATATTTGGGAGGAAAATGGATTAATAAGGGTGTGTCTGTCTTGTTGGAAATTGTTTCACTATTTGATTTTTTATATAAACTAATTTATATAAATAATCCAATAGTTCTATCTTAGTGGAGTGTGTAGGTAATTCATTTGGGGAGAGACTAATGAGTATTTTTACTCATCCCCTACCATGGAACTTTGGTTCTTTTGTAGATGTTGTTTTCTGGGACATAGGTAAGGGTAAAGTATCACATTTTTCTAGTGGTTCGTCATGATTCTTGGGAAATATTGTGGTTCTTGGAGCATGGAGATTGGTTTAGAGACATGGAGAGAGTCATGGTTTCTTTTGAGTCTTATTTTTAAGTCTTCTTATTAGTACTATGAAATTGGGATTTTTTGGGTCGTTGTATTGGGTTAATGGGAATTATTATAGAATAGCTGGTTATTTCTTGGCATGATCTTGTTGGGGTGTACTTTGTTGAAATGCATAATGTAGTTATGGTTAGTTATGCCTTGTTTGGTTGGTTGGTTTTATTCTAAGGAAAAATCATTCCCCAATTATTCTAGAAGCCCATGACTTTTTTTTCTAGCGTTTGGCCCCTTGGGAACATTGCCTAAGGCCAAGTAGCATCTCACCGCCTTCTAAATACAATGAAGAAGGGATGGGACATTACAAGTTGTATCAGTTTTTTCAGTCGTTGAGTTCCAAGTTATTTGGTCCCCTGGCAACAGTCTTTAGTCTTGGTGTTGGAATTCATTATTTGTCTATTCATCGAGTTGGGATGGTAGCAAGACATATAATTGTCGGAACTTGAAATGTATAGAATAGAAGGATGTAGCTAACGCTTTTGTTCTTAACTTCATGTTACTAAGGATTTGGGGTACATAAGTGTTTTAGAGACACTTATAGGGCCAACTTAACTTTTTTATTATCAAATAACTTTTGAGGGAAATGTGAGAAACCATAATGTTCAACCAGAAATGACACCATCAAAAGACATAACATATTCATTGAAACATAATTTGAGACTATTAGAGACCTTATCCCTAAATAATTTCCCAGATAATGTACATACCTGTGTTTCTGGATCTTCCCTTATAAAGTCTTCAAAGCGATACACCATTTTCTCCCAAGTTTGATTGTACTCTTCACAGTTGATCCTCCCTTCATTAAAACATCTTACCAGGATTAGATCCTGTTTATCAATCCATTCAGTCTGCTCGGTATTGGTCTCCACTTGAAGCCCTCATCCCATCATTCTGTTCACTTCCTCTTCTGTGGCCTTGATAAAAAGGACCTTCTCCTTCATATCTTCTCCCAAATGTTCTAGGAGTTACCATGGGTCTTTGTTATTGGCCTTCTCCATCTCTGTCTCCAGAGGCCGATCACCCCTAGAATTCTTAGTCTTGCCCAAACTCTGGACAAGACCTTCCTTCTCAGACTTTCCCTGAACAACATTAGCATCAATAGTTAGGAATTGAAAATATCACTGTCATGGGTGTAGCCATTGAAATGAGTATGACATTCATGATAGAAATAACTTCCCACTAGGATGCATATTTCATGGGTATACTGATTTATGTTGTGGTATCGATATTTGGACTTGTAAAAAATCCCGAAATTATTTTCAAATGTGTGGATTGGAAATGTGGATAGTGGTGGTATTTTGAAAATGATTCAATTTTAAAAACATGGTGGATTTTTAAAAAATGGTGCAACATGGAAATGAGAACTTATGGAAAGCCTAGTTGTGATCGTTGTAATGTAATGGAATTTGAAAATGTGAACCTATTTTTACTAAGGGAGTGAGATATATGGTTGTTTTTGTGTTGATATAAATGGAATCAATTAGGCATCATAGAGACCAACCAGAGGAGGATGCTGAAAATGTGGTTGCACTGAGTCCCAAGTGAACTAGTATCTAGTGTAGAGTATAGTAAAATATTTATAAGATGTATAAAGTGGGAATAAAGTGGATGAGCCAAAGCATGTGGATCATTTGGTTAATTTCAAAAATAAAAATCCACCCATATTTAGGGGTGATTCAGAACCGAAAAATGTAGAATCATGGTTAAAAAAACAGGATATTTTAATTCTTGGGAACACCGGTAGAGTTGAAAGTGAAGTTAGCTATGTATTTATTGGAAGATATTTCCCTTCAGTGGTGGGAGTTGGCAGTCCTAGCTGGAACAGAACAAGGTATGACAGAGGAGGGTTTTAAGGAATTGTTTAATAAAAAATTATACCCTCCTAAGGTTAGAATTCTGCACACAATAGATTTATTTAGGCTGAATAAAGAGAACTTCTCAATAATGGAATATGAGTATACTTTTTTTAACTTAGTGCACTTTGCAATTGAGGTGGTGGGTAGTACATTTTCGAAGGAACATATTTTTGAAGATGGGTTGAGGTATGAAATTAATTCTAAAATAATGGTACTATGTATAAGTGATTACACAGAAATGGTGAATAGGTCAAAGTGGATGAATGAGTTATTTTGGGGGCTACGGGTGGATGAAGCATGTTGGTACCCACAAGAAATGATGGGAACTCTAACACTAGGTTCAAGTAGAAGGGGGACACTTATTTTTAGGGTATGAGTATAACGTAGAATCTGATGGTAGGATTAGTGAATCTTTCTACGAAGTCTCAGAGTAAGTCAAGATGTTTTCAGTGTGGCTTTATGGGCCACATCAAGTAGGATTTTATGACAATACCTTGAGCATGTAGTAACTTTAACCAGATGGGGAATCTTCTGAATTATTGTCATAATGCTCTAATGTTAGGTGTTCATGAAACTCCTCAGGGGTCATAGTCATCTTATACCTCAAGGAGAAGGGTGTAGTAGCATACCCCCCCTCAACAGAGAAATGTTAGTCATGGTGATTCTAGGAACACCATGACTCCTCAGAAGAGAAATAAGGAGTAGAGTGTGGTATGAAAGCAGTTTTTCAGAGCTGAGTAGGTTGTAATGGATGATCAGTTAGGACCATCCATAGCGTGAGGTCTAATTCTTTTAAATTCTACCATGATGCAAGAGTTGTTTGATACAGGTTATTCACATTCTTTTATTTATTATTTTATTGGTAGTTTGATGAGTTTAACTATGGAAATGATGCCTTAAATTTTAAAACATCAAAGTTGTCGGGGTAAAAGAGAGTGTTGAGCCTTCCTGTATAGAACATGTTTTATAATTTTTTATGGGGTTGAGTTGATGTGGGATTTTTCAGTGCTTGAGATGGATGATTATGATATAATCCTGGGAATGAATTGGTCGAAAATTTTTAAGTCTCATATCGACTGTTTTTTCATGAATTGTTAGTTTCAAAATGGATGATGACATCAAACATCTCTTTAGAGGAGAGAAGAATGAAAATTTGGGTGCAATAGGTTTGTTGGAACCAGTGGTTGGAACAATCATTTACTATTTAGTGGTGTTGTCATTGGCATCAATGGAAGGAGTTGAACAAATCATTTTTATAGTAGTAGTTGATCGGTTTATGGAAGTGTTTTCTTGAATAATTATAAGGGTTTACACCCATAACAGAAGTGGAGTTTACAATTTATCTTCTTCTTGGGACCAGTCCCATATCACTTCTGTCTTACTGAATAGAACCAAAAAAATTGATTGAATTGAAGGTGCAATTGGAAGAGTTAGAGAACAAAGGGTTCATCTGACCTATCATGTTTCCATGGGTAGAGTTGATGTTTTTTGTTAAAATGGTGAATGTAACTCTTTGGCTATGTGTTGATTATCATAAGAATATCCAAGCTATGATCAATAATCTATATCCACTTCCTCATATTGACGACCTATTAAACCACTTGAGGGGAGATCAATTGTTCTCCAAGATTGACTTGCGATCAGGGTATCATCAGTTGTGGGTGATGAAGGAGGATATTCCCAAAATATATTTTAGAAGTAGATATAGAAATTATGAATATGTGGTTATACTCTTTGTTCTTATGAATTCACTAGTTGTATTAATGGAATTGATAAATCAGATATTTCAGATATATCTAGATTTTTTTATAGTGGTATTCATTGATGATATATTGGTGTATTCCAAGACAAGGGAAGAGAATGAGAAGCACTTAACAATAGTGTTAGGGATCTTGAGAGATCATAAGATGTATCCAAAATTGTCAAAGTGTGACTTTTGGATCCAAGAGGTTCATTTCCTTGGCTATGTTATTTATGAGAACGGTGTTTTAGTTGATCTAAAAAAGGAAATGATTGTTATTTCATGGTAGCTGCCAAAGAATATTTTCGAGATATAGAGATTCCTTTGTCTTACTAGCTATTATCGATGTTTTGTTCATGATTTATCACAATTAGTCTCAATAATCATATCACTGTTAAGAAGAAATGTTCCATTCCAATGGAATGAGTAGTGTTAGAAATCTTTTGAAGAGATTAAGGTTCTCCGTACATCAACACAAATACTAGTTTTTCTAGAACTAGAGAAATAGTACGTAGTGTATTGTGAGACATCAGGTCCCAGGTTAGGATGTGATCTCATTCAAGGGGATAATTTGGTTGCATATAAATCATGGTAGTTAAGGTTTCATGGGAATAACTACCCAACACATGATTTGGAGTTGGTGGCAGTGTTTTATGACTTGAAAACATGGTGTCATTATATATTTAGTGAGAAATCCATTGTGTTTACTGATCATAAGAGTTTAAAGAATATTTTCACACAAATAAATTTGAACTTGAGACAAAGTAGATGGATTAAGTATCTCCAGATGTTTTAATTTGACTTAATGTACACACTGGGTAAGGGAAATGTGTTAGAGGATGCATTATGTAGGAATTCATATGCTCAGGTGGATAAAAAGGCATCAGATCAGTGGCAGTTGGTGTTGGTTATTGTTGACATAGAGTTGGAATGTGAGGACTAGGGTGATAGAGCAATTTTATTTCTTGTCACATTGGTTCATGACTTGTTTGGTTTGGTAAAGGAGTCACAAGTTTATGATTATGAGTGTATGGATATGAGGTCAAAACTCAATGGTGAGGAGACCATTGAGGGTTGGGAACTGAATATGAATTTATTTTTTCATTTTCAGAATCATATGGTTGTACTAGTGTATTTTTAGGAGAAAATTATCAGGTCTTATCATCATTCTAACTGGGTTTTCCATGTTTGAATTCAAAAATTGTGTAAATTGTTGAAAGCACAATTTTGGTGGGATGGTATGAAAAGAAATGTGGAGGAATTTGTTTCAAGATGCTCAAATTTTTAGCAAGTCAGGGAAAATCATCATCGGCTATCAATTATGTTACAATCTTTACCTATCCATGTCTGTAAGTGATAACAAATAAGGATGGAGTTTTTTATAGGTCTCCCAAGAATAGTTAGAAATCACGATTCCATATGGGTGATAGTGGATCGACTCACAAATTCGGACCATTTAATCCAGATTCATGAATCTCATACGGTGAAGGATCTGTCCAAAATCTATATCCAAGAGGTGGTAAAGAAAAATGGTTTACTAGTTTTGATTGTATCAGATATAGATCTGAGGTTCACATCTTATTTTTAAAAATCCATACAGTAATCCATAGGGACTCAATTGATGATGAGTATGACATATCATCCTCAAATGGATGGGAAATTCAAGAGTATGATACAAACTTTGGAAGATATGTTATGGGCTTGTGTAATGGATTTGGGTGGCTCATTGGAGGAGCACATGTTGTTGGTGGAGTTGTCGTATAATATTAGTTAGTAGGCATGACTCCATTTGAAGCACTGTAAGGGGATCCATGTCATTCTCTACTTTTTTGGGTGGAAATTGGAAAGACTTCGATGGTTGGTATGACCATTATCCAAGAGACTATAGAGAATATCAAGTTGATCAGGAATATAATAGAGATTGCTAAGAGTCTTTAGAAATTGTATGTGGACCATCGTCGACAACCATTGTCATTTGAGGTGGGAGATCATGTGTTTTTGATAATCTCTTCGAGATTAGGATATCATCATATTGGAAAGTAGGGAAAGTTATCTCCATGTTATATTGGGACTTTTGAGATACATGAGGGGGTTAAGGAGGTGACTTATTGGTTGGATTAACCACCATGGTTTAGTGCGGTGCAAAATATGTTTTATGTGTCGTAGTCAAAAAAATATCAGCTGGATCATGACCATGTCATTCATTAGGATCATGTTAAACTAGAGAAGGATGCTTCTTTGGTGCAAATTATAGTGTCGATTTTGGATAGGTAAGATAAAGTCTTTCATGGTAAAATAATAATTCTAGTTCATGTTTTTTGGAAACATGGTTAGATTCAGGAGGAGACTTGGGAGTGGGATAAAGAGATAACTGAGAAATAGACCGAGCTATTTCGGCAAAACAATGATTCTCCACTTTTTGAGGATGGAAAGTCCAATAGAGGGGATAATATGTCACCCCAATGATTCTACCTAAAATATTTCTCACTTACCACATATAACCCCTACTTAGTATTTTTGGTTCCCAGTGGATAGAGGGGCTCTACCACTCATTCTGGAGGTGATTCGAATTGTTTTCAAGGTTTAGTGAAGGCGATTCTTCTCTGGTAAGTCTTTTCTCTGGGATATTTCTTGTTTTTCCTTAGATATAGATACTTCTATCTCTCAATTTTTAAGATACACTTCTTTTTCATATATATCCAGGGTTTTTGTTGCCAAAATTTATGATATTAGGGCTTTTTTATGATAGGAAAAGGGATGTAAGGTGGTTTTGGTGGAGATTTGACCTGGATTTGTGGTATGGTTGTGAGTTGGTTGATTTCACCAAAACCCTAAGGTAGGTGGATTCTCTCTAGACTATATTTTTATAGAACTATAAGACTTGTTTTCAATTATTAAAATTTTCTTGTAATTAATTCTGATTTTGATGTGCAATGCTTGATAGAAATTCCCTTTGTGATGTTTTGTGCATTTTTGGGAAAAGGGGTTGTTGCAGTGGAATGTTCTTATTGTAAGATTTTAAAATGTTGATTTTATAATCGATATCTTGGGTTGATTTATGAAAATGGTTTTTAAAAATGGTTTTCAATTAAAGGGGTTTCTTTATTGAAATTTATTGTGGAATGGATGATCTTCTAAGTAATTTTTAGGTTGTGAAATAGTTGTTTTCATATTGCAGTGGGTTTAGTGGATGCATGTGCTTATTTATTGGCTTGATAATTCAATACTTATGTTGGAATGATGTGAAGTGGATGGGAAGTACCACTATAATAAGGGGATTTATATATGATTAAATTTACACCATTAAGGATAAGTGGGCGTGAATGGAAACTAGATTGGGAAAAGAGAAAACTTGCTTGGACGGGAAGTGCCACCATGATTGTAACCAGTTTGGGTATGTAAAATGCAACAATTATGCTTTTTTGTGTATGGTTATGAAACGTGGAAATTATTATGCTAATATGTGATGGTAAAAGTTTTATGGAATGGTTGTTTGTATTTCACTTTGATTGTGTGGATTTGGGTGGAAAATAGCTTGGTAAGGGTGCATTTGGATTGTTGGAAATTGTTGCACTATTTGATGTTTTATATAAAATAATTTATATAAATTTGATAATGGTTCTGTCTTAGTGGCATGTGTAGGGAATTAATTTGGGTAAAATATACTGAGTATTTTTCCCCACCCCATGCCTTGGCACTTTAGTGCTTTTGTAGATATCATTTTTCAGGACATAGGTAAGGGTAAATCATCTCATTTTACAAGCGATTGTTCATATTTCATGGGAAGTATTATAGTTCTTGGAGAATGGATCTTGGTGTGGAGCCATGGAGCAAGTCATGGTTTCCTTTGAGTTTTGTTTTTGAGTCTTCTACTTAGTACTCTGATATTGGGATTTTTTGGGTTGTTATATTGGGTTTATGGGAATTATTATGTAATAGTTGGTCATTTCTTAGCTTGATATTTTTGGGATGTACATTGTTGACATGAATCATGTAGTTGTGGTTAGTTATGTCTTGTTTGGTTGGTTGATTTTATTCTAATGGAAAATCATTCCCCAATTTTTCTTGAAGCTCTCTGCATTTATTTCCAGCCTTTGGCACCTTAGGAACATAGCCTAATGCCATGTAACATCTCACCACCTTCTCAAGCCAATCATTAAGGAGAAGGACATTAAAAAGTCTACTCACCAAGGTATTCATCACATGTTAGGCCTGTTCTAACCATTTTTGTACCTAATTTGGGCTAGGGATAAACTCCGTTGTACCCATGTTCATCATGGGATAACCCCCCAAGTAGCCTTTAAAATCATAGTATATCAATCATTACACAATACTTAGAGGAATATAATGAACCCACAAACCACATAATCATAATCTATTCATATGTATACTATAAAATCATGAAAACATTTATAATTTCATCATATATTAACACACAAAAAATAAAATTTCTTTTATCAATGTTTCATTATCATAATTATAAACCATCTAGAAAAATAATAAATATGGTTTCATAAGAACATATCCCTGGTGTATCATAAGTAATATCAATGAATGTTATCATAGATGAAAAATTCCATGAATATTTCTTGACGAGGAAACCCTTTTCATTTTTAAATCACCATTTTTAAATATAATAATATTGAAAATTTTTAGGAAATTTTTTCTTTGAAAATAAACATGAAAACATTTAAATGAATATTCAAATAATATATTAGTCATAATTATTTGAAATTTTTACTTGCAGTATATATTAAAACAAATAATCCGTTCACACATTTTTGTATAAAGTTCATCATTTAGAAAAATGAAAAAAGATTCCTTTGAAACCATTTTATAAAAATCCAAACATGTGTAAAAATGACTTTGAAAAATAATTATATAATATTAAATACATTATTGAAGTCATTTTAAAGAAAATATGGACAAGGAATAAAAATATTTCCAACCTAATAAAAAATAAAAGTTTACTTTCTTTAAAAGAATTCATTAAAACAATTGAGTCTAAAAAGTGAGACAAATGAAATTAATAATTATAATATACAAAGATCAACCATGGATAAGAATATAACTGATATTTATGAAATATAGATCATATAATTCTATCATTTAAAATTTAAGCATAAGAAATCCCAGAAAAAAATGAGATTGTAACATCAAAACCCTTACCTGAAGTACGCATCGCTTCATAAGAACTCTAAAATCATGTTTACTAAATTTAAATCTATTATGATTATATACCATATTTGTATACGTACATATAATATAATATATAACGTACTTAAAATATTTTTACTCCAATTTATTAATAATCATTTATTAAAATTTTCATTTCCATGTGTTAACTGTTTCATTTTTAATGTAGGTTTTAGTTTGGATGTTCCTATCCTTATATATTAATCATGGTTCGATCATATACAAAATATTTATCATGATATAAATATCATATATATTCCTTATATACATATTTATAACTTTCTATAAGGTATATATAGAAATATAAATTTCACCGTTCATGGAGACAATAGTCTGTATGTACGCATGGATGCAATTTTCATTTTATAACAATAAGGAAGAAAGAAATGTAAATATAATTTTTCCACAAAAAATCACAATTATATAATAAATATAAAATATATTTATTGAACCAATATTATAAACATCTACGTAGGTAGTGATATAAAATTAATCATATCGCAACGTGGAGGTGGTACTACACATGTACACATGAGAAATAGTTTCATTTACCATTTGATGGAAAAGAGGTGGAGAAAGGTTTTTCTGTTATCATAATAATATATATGAATATTTATGAATCTGGATACATCATGTTATTATAGAAAAGAAATTTTTATAAGTGGTATAAGAAGAAATAAAATTGAAAGATATCGGTTAAGATTTATACACTTCTTTGAGACACATCCTTTGACTTAAACCTTAAGCCTTGAAATATTAGTCTTATGAGAGTAAAAGTTGATATAGGTTGATGGTAAGGAATATAGGATAGTTTTGGGATAGGTGATATATGAGATATAAGGCTAATTTTTTTTTTGAATAAGGGTGGAGATGATGTTCCGTTTCATAAGTGATGGAGATGACACATATAGAATTTCTTTAAATATTTAAATAATACAATTTATTATCTTGGGAATGATTCTATAAATGGAAATTTATTTTAATGTAAGTTAATATATGGTATAAATTGATTCAAAATATAATAATTATGCATGTTTATGTGGAAATCATTCCTATATCTCTTAGTTTAACCCTATGGTAAACCCATTTTAACCTCAATTGCGGTAATAAATTTTTACTATTTTTACAATTCATTATTCTAAAAAATGATAGTGGAATAAATATAAAATTTGGAAATATTGATTAATAATATGGAAACAATTATATCAAATTCAATCAATATATATATATATTATAAATTAATTTTAAAACAAACACACAAAATTCATCGAAAACCGGTTTAAAAAATGTATTTTTAAACATAAAACGAAATTTACTTTTATTCAATTCCTTGAAAAAATAACAAATGATTGTCAAAATATATTAAAGAATCTATAATATATAAATTACATTAAAATTAGTAATCAATTTTGATTAATTTAATATATAATGATAAAAAACAATGCACACATGATAACTATTTTATGAAAAATATATCTTTTTAACTTCAAATGATTTTATGTTTATTCCTAACCTTAAGATAAATATTTTATGGATTCTTATTCATAAATTAACAATATAATTAATAAAATTAACTTTTTTAATAATGATATATATTATTTTTAGATAATAATACATAATAAGTAGAAAAATATTTTTTTTCAAAAAATATCTAATGTAAACATTAAATGATTTTATTAAAAAATTAATCGTTATTTCATAGCCATTAGTCAATACATTTTAATTTTTGAAAACATTTCTATATATATTTCATAAGTTGGTTCATCTTATTGTTACCCACTAATCTGATGAATAGGTTATAATACTATACTATATTAGTGGTTTATTTAGACTCAAGGTTACTTGTAAAGAAATCTATCAAAAACATTAAATTTATTTCATAGAATTACATAGAAAATATTCAGCTTTTGTATTCTCCCATATTACCATTAAAATAAATTTCTACCCAAAAATTGCATTACTATGATATAAGAAAATTATGATATCTTTGATTCATGACATCCTCAGGTTCCCATGTAGCTTCCTCGATTATATGGTTCCTATAGATAACTTTGAAGAGGTTACTATTCTTTTTTTACATTTAAAGTTATCTCTAAGATTTAAGAATTATACTAGTTGTTATTAATAGGAATAATAATGATCCCATGGTACAACCTTTGAGTTTAGTATACTTGAATGATTAGGTCTATACTTCCTTGAAAGAGATACAAGGAACACATAATGAATTTATGAGAGGATCAATGGAAGCACCAAATTATATGAAATCATCTTGGTATAATCAAGAATATCCAAAGGCGAAATATATCAAGGGATCAACTTTTTATTATTTCTAAATCTTATAAACTTACTCCATATATGAGTTCAAAGGAATACATTGTCCCCAATATTGAATTCTAGATCTCTTCGACAATTTTTAGAAAACCCTTATGTCGAATTTGAGCTTCCATGATGTTCTATTGAGTGTCTCTAAAATAATATACAATTTCATCAACAATTACAAGTATGAAAGGATTTCTTTCCCTATCTTCACCCAAGAACATTGGAGTTATACACATATTTCTATATAGGGATTTATAAGGATCCATCAAAATGATAATGTGAAATTTATTATTATAATAAAATTTTATAGGAGGAAATTACTGATCCCAACCACATTTGGTATCTAGAGAATAAGATCATAGAATAAACTATAGGATTTGAATGGTTTTCATAGATTTTCCTTCTATCCAAGGATGAAAAGAAGTACTAATTTTTTTTTATTCATATATTTCTGAAAACATCACCATAAAATCAAGGCAATCCCCAGATTTCATTTGGATACAATAGAATGTTGTTTTCCATGAAAACTTACCCATTACTTAATGTATATCCTTTAAAGATGACCAAGATAAAAATATTCCCTGATCACAAAAAAGTAAAAAAATTATAAGGTGGTCTACTAAAACCCATATAAAATTATAGACTCTAGATGTATTTGGTAGTTTTATGATGAAATCCATGGTGACATTTCCCCATTTCCATTCCTGTATAGGTTATATATGTAACATCCCCATGAACTTATATCTCTTAGACTTAACTTTCTGATATACCATGCACTAGGATACATACTCTATAATATGTATCTTCAATTACCCCCATAAACTATCATTCAAATCTATATAATTATTCATAGTTCTAGGATGAATAGAGAATGATGGGATCTAAACCTATTCTATCAAGTCTCCTAGTTTGGAATTAATAGGAAACATACTTAGTTCCTAAACAATATTATACCATCACAATCAATGATTAATATAGAGACATTTCTCACCTAATTTTGTAGCTATAATTAATCCTTATGTTCCCATTAATCTTGACATTGATAGATAGTTGAGAACTCATTTGAGAAAGATAATATTTCTCTAATTCCTTCATTATTTAAAGGTTATAATAATTATTTTTATTAAAGGTAATAAAATCAAGCTACCACATGGACCATATTAGGGGGTATAAAAATAGTGTAAGCCAAGTTAATCCCCCATAACTAAGTTCAACATCTATGTGGGAAAATAGTTCAAATAGGATAATAAAGTAATTTTTCTAAGGTGGGATATTGAATAAGTAAGAAAATCCGTTAATTTTTTCCTTTCCTCTTAGTGTGAAGGACATTCATTTAATTGTTAATGATCCCTCGACACTTTTTGATGGAATATGTGATTGACTAGGGTGACCTACCATTTTCTTTCAGAGACTCACAAAGGATGAAAAAGTCCATTTCCACTGCTTCTATGTTAATTTTCTTCTGGTGGAATAATCAGATAACAATGAGGAGAACCAAAGATTCTGTCTGGAGGGAGTGGTATTGTCTGAAGAAAGAAATAAACAAAAATATGAGAGATCCATTAGATTCCCAAACCACACCAACTCAGCTAATCACCCATGAGATATTGAATCCATAAATGTTAAGTTTGAGACCCAAAGGATGAGGATTCCAGAAAACCCAGTGCCCATGTAATCTGATATTGATGGGGGGGGGGGCACCTACACAGAGAGGCCTAAGAGTGGGTGTGTCCTCCAAATTCTTCATAAGCATAATCATGTCAAGTAATAGGTTTTTGGTGCAGATAATCAGTTCCTCTTCCTAGTTCCTAACCTCATCAACGTGAGTAGAATTTTTTTCCTACCATATACTCTAGAAACCCATAAAAATAACAATAGATCTCACCTTCCTTTCCAGACCTGGATCACCTATTCCATGAAACCTCCACTTGAAGAAGTTGAGACCTGTAAGCTTCAAGAAAGAGAGACATATGAAATATCTGAAATATACCAATATTTCTTGGGCCTAATAGCTTTCAAAAAAGATATTATCAAGTGTCTCCACCTTTCATTTTATACAACATGAGCAACTGGAGGCCAAGTGGATGACCATGCAATGTATGTTTTCATTAGTAGACATCTCCCAGTTCTAGATTCTCCACACCAAGAAGTTAAATTTAGAAGTTATCTACCATTTCCAAAGAGTCTCTCCCACTCTTCGACACTCTCAATTGAGTGCAGCACCCGACAAGAATCCTTTAAATAAAATGATCCAGATGAAAATTCTATGAAAAAAAATTTATCATGCTCCAAGTTTGTCTCAATGGAGTCGTATAGATTTTGCTGATCTGGGTTAAGTATGGAATTGATGAATCTCATATAATTAATTGACTGTCTAAATGAAAATTCTAGAGTGGGGCATATAGGGAACCCAATGATGGAGTCGACCCAGTTTTGATACCAGAACAAGATGTGACCCCTTCCCATGATCCAAAGTGAGTGACTATAGAAAACATGAATATGAGGAAAGAACATAGGACAAATGACGGATGAGTCCCTAAGTCACCCATCTCTTCACCATGTTAATATTTCATATTTCTCCCCCAAAGATTCTGTTCCACCATAAATTCCCAAGAGATATTTTAATGCATGCCGCACATAGTATCCTTCATGTTTTTCACACAAATTCCTTCCTCTCTTATAGGTTTGGCCATCCTATCCCAAGAAGCCCAGTGGTGTTTGCCTTTAGATTGTAAATCACATAAAAATTAGGAAATAATTATATCGATGTTATAGTAAATCTATTTAGGGACCCCTATATTAGATAACAGATGAACTGGGATGGAATCCAAGACACTATTGATGAGGGTTATTCTATCACTAAAATAAAGATACCTATTTTCTAGTTTAGTAATCAGCCTTATATTCTTCCAATAATCTGATCAAAGTGTTGAATTTAAATCCTCCTTGGTGATATGGGGGTACCCAGATAGTCCATGGGGAACTACCCATGATGCATCTTCAAGATATTGATTATATAGTAAACATGATTTTCCAAGTACTTACTGGAGATCAAAACATTAATCTTCACATAATTAATTAATTTTACCCTCCACTTGCTGTAGTCTTTAAGAACCTTGATGATGACCTTCTTCAACCTCTTTCTTATAAACATGAATATAATTATGTATTCCACATACATGATATGGTATATACTGTTGTTTTTCATCAAACATCTATAAGAGAAAATGTTTCCCCTATAGAGGCTCACACTGATGAGGCAGCTGCAGACATCCTATGAAAGAATTAATATTATAGGGGACAATAGGTCTCATTGTTTGAGGCCACACACAATCTTAAAGAATTAGTGTATTTTATACATAAAATTAATAGATATCCAATAAGAAATAAAACATATTATAACGATATTTGAAGTCCAGGAGGAGAATCCCATACTTGTTTAAACATTGGAAATTAAATTTCATTAAATTATATCATATGCTTTATCCATATATAGTTTAATCACCATACTTCTCCAAAATATTTGATGTTGATGTCACTGATAAAATCCTACGCTAAATAAATCACCCCTTGAATCAATCATCACTTAATAAACATGTACTACATATATATCCAACAATGAACATAAGCAGTATTCCAATTATTAATGGCACTTTCCAGTACTTTATAGATGAATTTTCATAGGCTATCCAATGTATAATAGAGGACTTACATGGTATTTTTAACATATGGTATGAGAAATAAGGTGGGGAAACATGCCACTTGAGGGAGATTAAAACCTTGAAAGAAGTCTTGAACTAAATCAACTATATCAGGACGAACCAAAATCCAAGTCCTTCTGAAGAATGACCCTAAGAACCCATCAGGGCCTAGAGAACTTTCATGATTAATCCCTTTCATAACCTCAAATACTTCTTTATCATTTTGAACATCTTCAAAAACATTATTGTCACCGCTGGAAATAACATGGGGGACAACACCCAGAATCTCATCAACACCTCCTGAATAACCTTCAAGAATGTGAGGGTTTAGAACTGCCAAAAGTTCATTTAAGTGGGTGAAAATAATGGAACCAAACAACTATAGATTTTTTATGTAAGATCCATACTACAGAATAATATTGGGCCCTAAATATCTTCTTTTCTCTTTAATCTAGGCTTGTAAATAAGCCATGTTGTGGTAACCCTCTCAGATCCATCTAGTTCTTGCTTTCTCATGGGCTATTCATTCATGACTGAGAATCATGTCCGCCAATGTATCCTTCTTAGTATAGAGATCACCAAAAATGTGTTCATACTAGTTATCTTCAAGGGAATCCTCAAGAAAATCAATTTATGACTTTATCTTATCCATGTATTGTAATCATGGTGGTTGTGATGATATCCAATTCTTAATGTCTTCCTTTATACACCGTAGTTTATTATATAAGCTTATCCATGAAGACCCTTGAACTAGTTTGTTCCAAGACTCCTCCACTATTAGATGATAACTTGAAAAATTAGCCCATAGGTATGATAATGAGAAACATACTTCTCTTTCATGCCTACATATTAGAGAAACAATGATTTGAGAATGGTTTTAGATACCATAATCAAGATGCATTACCATTGAGTTAGAGAAGGTTGAGATTTCTTGATCATTGTCTAGACACTGATCAAGGTTACATTATGTACATTTGTTACATTTCATGTTGTTACACCAAGTAAAACGGTCTACAAAGAAACCCAAGTCTATGATCCCTTTACAAGCCATGAAACAAGAAAATTTCTTACTTTATCTCTAAAAAAAGGGCCTCTACCTTTCTTTTCCTATAGATAAACAACAATATTAAAGTCAGCCACCATAATCCATACATAATTCTCCAGGTTGAAGTCTTTAAGATCTTTCAAAATAGATTCTTTGATTTTCTCCTCATAACTTTGATAGACAACTGAAAGAAGGAATCTTTGGGAGTTATAAGAGACCTTCATAATTATATGTTGATCTAATGCAAAGACCATCTCCAACGAGATATAATAATTCCAGAATAATCATATATGCATATTTCATGGGTTTTAAGGTTGTAATTCATGCATCCTTATCCATCAGGCATACTCAGATATCTTAGAGGGACATTTGTTGGGATCTTACACTACCATGAGGGAGATTTTATGCTTTTGAATTTCAGTGTAAATGTAGTTAGATTTAACTCATGAACCCAGACCATTAGTGTTCCATGAGAGGAAATTAATCATTGATCTTGACAACATCTTAATTTTTCCCGGGGTGAAGTGGAACTTTTAGTTCTAGATATAGAAGGAGATCATTATTGATTGTTATTAATTTTATCCCGTGTTCAAACCTTGTTGAAAGGTAACATGAAGTCTTCCAAGGAGGTAGAGTATCGATTCAGGCTTAAAGGTAAGGCTTTTCTCAGACCCTTAATATTAGTTTTATAAGGAAAGGTATCTTGATCTTTCCCAGATAGGGGACATGGATCCACAACTGATGGGGAGGGAAGTAATAGCACATCCTTCTGAGTGAGGGTCTTGTGAGAACTCTAGTAGCTAATGCTATTCACAGGAGAAAGTTTCTCCTAAACATAAAGAGTAACACTATTTGGGGAAGGGTAAGAAACAAACCATGCATTTGAAGGACCCATATCATAGGGTAGGATTAAATCAATATATGGACTGAATACTATATCATTTCCATGAAGTAACCTGATAGAAGAAGACATGATATCCTTGTAGTCCCCAATCAGATACACAACCGACAGTGAGTAAGAAACCATATGAAAACAAGGTGGAACTTAATAGGTGGTTGTGTAAGAAGAGGAAAACTTCTGTTGAGAAATAGTGGTGGAGATGCATTACAAACCAGATCCCACCAGATATTACCTTGACACTAAGTTATTATGAAAGCTCTCTTATAAGGATCTCAGAGAGGGGGTTACATGCTTGTGAGGAGGAGGCTGCATCATGTCAGCACACTCATTCTGATGATGCCTTTTAAAAAATGGTAAAGAGTTACCTTGAATCTAACAAAAAGAACAATACATGGGAGGCAAAGGGAGGATGAGAGATTGGATCTAAGAAAAAGAGTCTTGAACATTGATCTTGATTTGGTTTGGGAGAGGCTGAGAGATGTCCATTTGAATGCATATTAAAGACACTATAAACTCTACCATACAAAGAGTATGGTTTTCCATGTAGAGAAAAGATCCCAGGGAGTTATCAAAGGCTCATAGGAAGGTGAAATTGTGAAAGGGGAGAGGAAGCCTTGGAAGACTAATCCACACCACAGTAGAGGAACGATCTCTCCCTTGATGGGCCTCTAGTGTCCAGCAAGATAGGTTGAAGTGAAACTTAATTAAGGCCTATAAAGCATTACACTAGGCCCTAATAAAATTCTCTTTCAACTCTAAAGTTATGCAAAATGACTTTTGATTCATAGATGAAATTCAAGATGATGACACTAACCCCCAAGAACTGACAAACCCATGGAAGATTTGCAGTTGTTTCTTGTCGATGTTGAAACATTCCACCAGAGCTCAGTTGAAAAGGTCAATGGAATTAAGTAAATCCTATGCTAAGATGTCGAGCACCAGAGTACTTCCATATAGAGTAGTGGTTTATTGAGGAAGCCCCAGGAAAAAAGGAGCATAACTCTGAGAAGATCCGAGGATGGAATCTTTGAACAAATTTTGAGGCTGATGGGCAACAACCGAATGCTGGGAGATTCCAGGTTACATCCAAGGAGGATCTCCAGTTGGAGGAATGATATACTCAAACACTGGAAGAAGCATCATCATAGATGGAGAGAAATCCGAGGAGGTAACAATCTAAACTCAATGAAATCCAAGCAGCGCATGAGGCACGTTCTCCTAGGAACACAAAATAATATCCATCATGAATAAAGTTTAGTCTTCAATTTTTCAAGGTCCATCCATTGGAAATATAGAAATATTTGATCTTTTGTTATCCCCATCATAGATAGTCTTGCATGATCCCTTCAACTCAAAGCAAAATCTACCTTGTTCACTTTCCAAAGGTGGCAGTGTATTTAGATGTAATAATCCTTAATAGAATCCAACAATATTCTATTGTTCATATTTAACTATTTTTGGGTGAATATAATTTTATGATTAGCATATACATCACACATTTATCCATAATGAAGATGCATCAATATATTTAATGAAAAATTACTGTAGCAAAATCCAAATCACGAGTCTAGTAATTTTTATCATGAGATTTAAATAGGAAGAGGCATACATAGTTACCAAACCATTCTATATAATAAAAAATCAAATCCACTTCATTGATGCATAATTATAAATCCCATAATCTTATCCACTATAGGGTAGTGTTAGGACAAGTGCACTAACCAACCATCTCCTCAGTTCCTTTATTTTTTTTTCACATTCATGAAACTAAAGAAAATTGAGTCCCTTCCAAGTTAAATTTGTGAGTGTATTAGAGAACTAGAAGTAATTATTCCCAATAAATCAATAATAATCCGTAAATAGAAGAAAAATAATGTTCATAGTCATAGTGGTTGGTCCGGTACATTGTTAAATAACTTCTGTATTTGATGGATCCACCGATTACCCTTATTTGAGATTATATGACCCAAAAAATGAAACATTCTATAGCCAAAACACTCACATGGTGAAATTTACATATAAATTATCCTTACTTAGGGTCTTCAATGAAACACTTAATTGATCATGAAGGTAATCCTTGACCATGGAGTATATAAGAATATCATATATAAGGCTACCTGAAACTGATCAAGGTAGTATATAAATACTCTATTCATTGATTCTTTGAAGATAATAGGTGAATTAGTAAGACCAAATGACATCACTATAAATTCAGTTTGTATATACATCATACAAAATTTTTTCAAGGGTATTTATTCACTTTTGAACCTCAATTGATGCTATCCAAATTGAAGAGAAATTATAGAAAAATATGGATCTCATCATATTCGATCAAACAAATTATAAATACATACTACATATATTTATTCCTTATTTTGATCTTGTTATGTTCCTGATAATAAATATAGTGTCACATCTATCATTTTTTTTGATAAAAAAAAATTATTGCACCCTATTGTGGCCCACTTTCCTAGATGAATACCTTTTAAAGATTCTCTTGGAGCTTATTATCTAATTACCACAAATCAATCATTTCAATTATATATGAAGTCTTTTAATTAGGTGCATCTCCAGCTATAACTTCTATTGAAAATTTAATGTCACATTTTAGAGGAATATTAGGAAAATATTATAGAAATAAATATAAAACTCATATAAAATTATAATATATTTAATATTGAGTTTCTACCCTACCATAGAAGATAACTACATCCTTTAAACTGAAATCAAGACCCATACAACAGATGTAATTTCCATTAGAAGTTCATATTTATCCTCACAATGATAGATGATTATAGATTTATTTAGAATATCAAATGTGACTTCCATTATGTGGAAATTGATATGGGATATATATAATGAAATATAATCCATTCAAAAGATAAAATAATATTCAACTAGTGGGAGAATAATGATATTTCCATGAGGCATATTCCTACAATTTTCAATCATAGAAGAATCGTAGACATGAGATGCGGTTATTGTACCATTAAGTTTCCACAACTAATTCAGCATCTAATAATCAAGGTGGTAATGAGATACCCATATAAAATTATATTGATATAATAGATTGGATAGGTCTAGAATAAAATAATACATTAGTAATTATATATTTTATGGTAATTGTACCTTTAAAAACTTCATTATCATACCCAACGTAAACAATAGTGATCACATGAGATTTCAATCTATCTATGGGATTAAGAGGTAACTAACATTGATCATAATTATTAACCATTAGATTCACAAAAAAGTTACTATAATTCATATAATCCATGAATTGAAAACACTGGAGTGAGGGTGGTGCATTATATGGAGCTTTCTCTCCATTTTAATCATTAGAAAAATTCTTCCCATCACATCATTATTCGATTTACTGATGACATTACTTCCATACTCAAAGGATTTACAATCCCATTAATTTTTTCCCCATTTCTCATTTTACTAATAAATTTATCAAAGATAGTACAAAATTGAGGTGGTGAGAGGTTCCTTTTATAGGTGAGAAGAGTGGAAACTTTGTTAATAATCTAAAATTTAAAATAATATAAAGTCATTTTCAGGGTAAAGTAGTAAAAAAATGGACATTATTTTAAATTTACCATAATATTGGGTTGTAATACACTAATCTAATCATATTTTGAAAATTTTAAGTTATATTTGGATCCTTATATCTTACTTTAACCCCCCTTATATAACATTTTAATCCTTCTTGTGGTGAACAACATTCATAATAATAACTATTAATTATAACTAAAAATGAAATGGAAATTATTACATAATTTGAATATGATGAGTCTAAATATGGAATATACATTACAAGATTAAACTTCTAGATACGGTGAAAATTAATTTTAATATAAGTACGCAATGATAAATAAAAAATGTTTTTATAAAAATTAATTTTCAATAATAAAAATGGTTTCACACCATAATCAGGAAGAAAATTAATTCTCATAAAATTAATTAGATAATGATTAAATAAAGGATACTTATTTGAATTTAAAACCAATTCAAAACTGAATGTATACTTGAAAATGATTAATTTAGGAAAAATAAAAAATTATTATTTTATTATAATAAAAAACCACTTTTGTTTTAAAATACCAATGATATGTTTCTATATTTAATATAATATTGTTATACATTTTATTTTTTTTCTCAAATAAATATTATTGTGATTAATTTTTTTTCAAAAAATTTTAATTCATTCCTATATCTTGATGATGTCATAAAGGTGACAATATTTTGTGAAATTTTATTTTTTACTATTCTCCCAATAATCAACCATTAAAGAAAAATAATAAAAATTCACCCAATGATAATATAAGTTTTTTAAACTGAATAATGATATCCATTTTGTCAAATTAAAATTATAAAATTTATAAAATTTATTTTTATTTATATTCTTGAAATATTTTTATTATAATAATTGACATTGAAAGGGGAATTGTTTGGGATGTAGTGTTTACCAGCAAGAGTAGAATTTAGTATATTACATTCTATAACCATATATAATTTCATCATTAGAATTTGATATATGTCAATTCATTAAAAACGTGGGTAATTATTTATCAATTATTCTTCTAGCTCCCATGTTTCTTATTATAACCTGTGATTTCTTCAAAAAAACATTCACCAGTCAAGTTGTTCAATTATGAAACACTTTCTATCATGTGTTAATAATTTTAATAGGATATTAAATATAAGACTAGTCTGGTTCCAACTCTATTTCCTCAAATATAATTATGTTCATTAGATCCGACATTTATTCCCTCAATAATGTTTCATAAAATATTTTTTGCACTTTTTATAGAATGGGTGGCATAAATAAGTGGTAGGCCAAAAATCTAATTCTCTCTAAGATTTTAGAAGGACTTATATGCCTAGGATATAAATTGACCATTTTACCAAACCTTGTAACTCCCTTACTTAGAAACACCTTTAACAATACATTAACCTCCACATGAAATTCTAAATCATTCCTTTAATTATTTGTGTAACTATTTTTTCTTCATTGATTTATCTATACATTATCTTGGATAGATCATACTTTCTTTGGTGTTTACTAAAAAAGTTCCGAGCCTACAATATTTCTTTCTACATCTTTGTGGAAATATATAGACATATTTTCTTATATAATTCTTCTTACGATTCCATTTGAATGATTGAATGAAAGATATTATTGAATTAAAATTCTACCAAACATAATTATTAATCCCACTTACCTTTAAAATCAAGTGATCAAAACCATAACATATCATATATTGTTTAAATAATCCATTTAGACTGTCTCTCTATTTGGTGATGATAAGTGGTGATCAAATGTATATTGATTTTGATATCCTTTTGAAGACTATTCCATAATTTTTATGTGAACCATAGGTCATGATCAGATACATTTGAAATAGGTGAACCATTAAGTCTTATAACTTTATTAATATAGAGCCATGAAAGGAACTCAAGAGGTAGATACTCCCTTTTACTAATAAAATCAGTATACTTGTTAAGGAAATCCATCACCTATATAGTATCAATCTTCCAAGGAGTCTTTAGTATCCTAGTAAGAAAGTCTATGGTAATATCACCCCACTTCCACATAGGTATGGTGACAGGTTTCATGAAACATTTAGGATTCTATCTCTTATATTTAACTACTAAAAAACATGAAACTTGATATATATTCAACAATTTCTTAATTTATAGTATCTCACAAAAAATTATATATTAAATCCCCATAAATCATGGTGATAACAATATGTATAGAGAAAATTAAGATAAGATATTTATCTAGAAATTATTTCTTTGGATCAGGTATGGATTGAACACAAAATATCATTACAAATTTCAATATACTATTTTAATAGAAAAATTACACAAACTTCACAAAATTTAAGACTTTTATTTTCTTTTGTAATAAATTTGCATCTAGATGAGAACTTTTTATCTTCTCCAATAATGATGGTATGGAAATAATTTTTAAAACATGTGATTTTTCCCCTTCTCTGATAATTCTCATATCATTCTTTAATCAATACTTGAATATTGGATCCTTATCTATCGTAATCTTGGTCAAAAATCCATTGTACCTTCTAACAAATGTGTTGGTCACCATGTTTTAATTCCTTGGGTGGTACTTTATTGATAAATCATAATCCTTATGTAGTTCTATCCATCTACTTTGTCTCATATTGATATCATTCTGAGAGAATATGTAATTGAAAATCTTAAAATCTGTATATATTTCACATATATCCCCATAGAGATACCGCCTCCATATCATCATGGAAATAATTACTACTAAAAATTAAATATCATGGTTTGTTTGATTATATTAAAGGACCTTTAACCTCATTGATTCATAAGAAACAAATCAATAATTCTACATAAGGACACATCCAATTCCTTTCCTCAATGAACCACTATATATAAAAAATCCATCATTCCCCATATAAAACATCAACATAAGTTCATTTTCTAGTATATTATTTAACCCTTAAAATAATTCTTGACATTCCTTTAACCATAAAAAATATCCCATTTATTTTTAAAATTATTTAACACTCGAGACAATTGGTCAAAATTTTGATCATATTTCTGACAGTAACATGCTAATCCAAGAAAAATAAATATCTTAGTTGTATTCATTAGTGTAGTCCAATATTTAATCAAATTTATCATATAAGTATAATCAAATATCCCATCCATTGAGAAAATATTTCCATGAAAATAATGATTCAAAATCCAAAATTCATACTTTCTAAATTTCCCATAAAATAATTTTTCTGTAAGAGTCTAAAGAATAATTCAAAAATGATTTATATACCTCTCATAGATTTTAGAGTATATAAAGATATTATGATTAAATACCAAATATCAATTTAATCTCTAAATACTTTTTTCATTAGATCTATAAACATAGAGGGAACATTAGTAAATATAAAGGGATTTTTTTATGAAATCATAATGTCCACACCTTATACAAAATTCTGTCTTCGATAAATAATCATTATTCAACATTAACTAATGATACCCAAATTGATGATCAATCTTTGAAAAATATTTCGATCCTTAAGGTTGATAAAATAAGTCTTCAATGCATGGAAGAGGATACTTTTTATTATGGTAATATAAATTATCTCCCTATAATTGATGCAAAACCTCATAGACCTATCCTTATTAATTGAAAAAATATCAAGGGTCCCCCTGTTGAAACACTAGGGTGAATTAATCCATTATCACACAACTTATGTATTTGTTTATTCAACTCAACTAATTACACTGGGGAAATAATATATCATGTCTTAGATTTAGTTCATGCATTTGGGATGCGTTTTATGGAAAACTAAACATCATGCCCAGGTGGATATCTTGGTAATTCTTTAATTCATCAATATATTATTATAAAATTAGTACATCCTCTATTCATAGGTTTTTTACCATACTTAGATTGTGTCTACTCTTAATCTCTTAAAATTTTATTATAAAGGGATATAGGAGTTGGTTCCAAACATGAGTAAGATAATGATGTTTTATTTCTAATAAAGGAATTCCATACCTCCATTATAAATTGAATTTTTCTTATCTTAGATTTAAATTTTCACACTTTACTTTGAATGCTAATCCATACCACAGATTATGTCAAAGTCAACCATAAGGATGATAATCAAGTTTACAAATATAGTATATCCATGCATCATAATGGAAACTGACTAAAATATCCTTATTGAAACAATATTTTCCTTGGGTATCTTGATTGAATAATACATTTTCAGGGTGATAGGGGATGATTTATTGTTCTTATAAAATAAGAAAACTATAAAAGAGGTTGAATATTTATAATTTAATAAAGTATTTATTATATATTATTTTATGATCAATGTACATGCTATCACATATTTAGGAAGTTTAAATTCTTCAATGGTAATCTCTTAAGATTATCCTTACCCCTAAGCCACTTTTGAAGTAGATTACCTTAATGAATGAGACATTGATTTAAAAAATTACCTATCTCCTTATAGTTAAAAAGTAGATTTCAATGGATTCCTTCATTAACTTAAGTTCATAAACTATGTGTCCCTTATTTCTTCACTTGTCATAGTCCCCTATAGCCCTTAATAAAAATAAATAGTATTTCTTTCCTCAATTATCACATGTTGTAAGATTCCCTATTCGCTTATCCTTATTTTCAACATTTATTTTTTTCCATAGTGCTTAACAACCCCATTTTTCCCTATTTCCATAGAAAATATTATTCCTAAAGTAATATTTATATATCTTGATGGAACTTGATAATATATCATTATATGATGAAAATTTTTATGAGGATACTTCCTTTCAGAGGATCATATTAATCCCATAAATTAATAGTCAATATTACTTTCCAAAATTATGTATGTAGTCTATTGCATACTCAAATAGTATAGTAAACTTTTTCTTGTAGTAAAAAATGCTTTCTTTTTTCTTTTTTCTTTAAATAAATAAATTTCATTACATATAATCCCATTTCACTTGAGGAAATTACTTATAAATTAATATCACCATAAAATTATTCCATTCCATACTCCCTATATCTTTATTTACCTCATTATTTTGAATCAATGAACACCATTAATTAAATTCTCACTTTAAATAATAAATTTCCAGAATAACCATCTCCATCTGATTAATTTCCAAAGTTAGGAATATTTTTAAGGGACTTGATCCATTGATGAACTACAAATGGATTTCTAGGTCCATTAAATGATGAAGGTTTCTACAATCTGAATCTATATAACATTTTTCAACTTTGTTGTGAAGAAATATGTTTCTCCATTTGGAGTGATTTTATGGGTTATAACCTTAAAAAATATCCCTAATATAGTCAAAACATGTTTAGCTACAAAACCAACCATATTGGAATGCCTGAGAGGTAAATACCAACATTGATTATAGGTGTTGAAATGTTTCCCATTATTTATAGTTGGTGATATCTATAATTAATATATTACACTTAATACAGCTATAATGTTATAAATATTTTATTATAACATAAAAATAACATATATTGGAAATATCTTGAATAATGTTAAGGGATTATTATAATGTTTGAGCAAGAAATGTTCTTCTTTAGTCAATATCCCAAGGTTTATACTAAACATTCTTTAGAACCAACTATAAAAAGTCTAACTCCAATAACCTAGAGCCTATATTCACTTTATTACATTAGTACAAGATAAAAGTGATTACATACCAACAAATCAAATATTTTAGCAGTCTTAGGAGAATAGATACATAAATGATTCTTATATTAAATTGGAAAAATAAATACTAGATTTTAAATGTCTTGAAAACAATCTTATTACTTTTAGTACATCCTATATATCATTCAATGATACCTTATGGAATTATTAGAGAAAGGAAAAAAATAAATAATGATTGAAAATTATTAGTAAGTGGTTATATACAATATAATCTCTCAAGAATATGTAAGGAATAAATAGCCTGGAAGATTAAATAATCAACAATTGATCAATATCTAGAAAACATGATTATTAAATGTATCTATGTATAATATAAACATAATAATCAAAAGGATAATAATTAATTAATGTATTGTAAATATTTGAAATTTTACTATACTTTTTCCCTTAAATAAATATTATATTAATATATTATTCTACATGAAACAATGAACTAAAACAAAATTTTGATATGTTAAAATAAAATTTTATTGTTATAATATAAACATTATATTAGTGGTTATAAAATAAACCAAAGGTATTATGAAGTTTATCAACAAAAAATAAAGAAATAACATTGGTGGGGTGGAAATATCCCTTATAAATATCTTTTTTCCATAGTTAGAAAAGAGGTAGCTTTACTAGGGTTTTCATTAGACAAATCCAAAGTGAAAATCTAAAAATTATGGTTTGAGTGAAATTGTATGTGGCTGAAATTCAAGCTCATGGATATTTCCATGAAACCCATGAAAGCATAAACACAACCCATGATTAATACTAGAGATTATCTTATGAGATGATCATATACAGATAAACTGTGGTGTGATTTAACATAGAATTAGAATGATATAATTCTGTAATTATTAATGTAATAATTTATTTATCATATATATTTGAATAATTTTTTAGTCTTACTTTTAATGAAAAAGAAACTTTTTATTCTAAAAAAATTGTTTTTATTTATATTTTATAGTTAAAAGAAAAAATTATTAATATAAGAATGTTGATTTTTCAAAATTCACATTATTTTTAATTAAGAATTAGCCAAGAATAGTGAAAAGCATTGATTTTTTTTAATGTCATCACTTTTATGTCATTATCATAATACAATAATGAATTAATTATTTTGAAATTTTTTTCACTTAAAAAAAGTTTATAAATTAAAATAAATAAATTAAAAATACTATGTTTAATTTATAAAACCCATGTTTTAAAATTTGCAAACATAATTAATATTTCACACTAAAAACTATTTTTATTTTCTTATATTAAAAATTAGTTTTCATAAATTTAAAAAAAAATTAAACTAAAAAATGGATTTCAAATTTTAGATAACAATTTTTATATTATACAATATATTTTCATTTACTTTTAGGCATAAAAATACGATAACTATGATTAAAGTAAATTACCACTATAATGGTAAAATTGTTATTTAGAAAGACTTATTTTATAAAAATTGTGTAAATTTTATCTAATAGATTAAGTAAATAAGCCATAAATAATGACTATAATGTGAGTTTTTAACCTATATATGAAAATATTAATACTCATTCAATTTTAAATCAATACTAAATAATATTAGGAACACATAATTGTAAAAAACAAATTTCTTCAAAATAGAGATTATATATATATATAATGTTTTGTTTTAAAAGGTAATCTTCTATTATTTAAAAATTAATTTATATTAACTGATGATTTAATTTTGGTTTATAGTACCCAAATTTTTTAACTGTGGAAATATTTTCTTTTCATAAAATATAAATTATATAGTTAAAGACTAGTTACCTAGGAGTAAATGAAAATGATAAAATGTAAAAACCTAATGTTAAAGGACATGAAATATGATTAAAAATGTGTGAAAATAAATATTTTAGGCTTGGAACTCCCATTATTACTCCAAAAACGATTATTTTTACCTTTTTTAACTATTTACCATTGATCAATGTATTTATATTATTGAAAAGTATCATGTTAAAAAATGTGTCATTTTATTCGCTTAAAAAAGGGGATAACTCCCACCTTCTCCAAGTTACACATAACTTTTAAAATATCCATAAAAAATTACCCAATATTCCTATCCTATAATTATCTTACACTACCTAAAGGAAATTTTCACTACCGGCTAGCCTATGTCCTTCTATTATAATAAGATCATCAAGAGGATGTTCAAGGTCTCGATGTAAGAATTACTTACTCCATACCATTTTCTTCTTAACCTTATTCTTCAAAACCTACCTTAACCAAAGTTATATAATGAAAAAGTATCATTAGTATAAATATTTTTATTATATTAATTTAAAAACCCATTTCTATTCATTCTGATACACTTAGAAAAATAAAAGTATGTCGATCGGGAATTTGTACATACTAACACCTCTACGATGCGATGTTGTCCATTTTTCACTACCACCTCTCTTCACTGGTAATAATGGGATAATTGTATAATAAATTTTAATTACATAATATAATTATAATTATGTAGTGATAAATAATAATCCACCTCATTTACCTCTCATTATTTTTGAAATGAAAAAGTTAGCAGTGTGTTGTGCAGATTACCACCTCCATAAAAAACATTTTTTTTATTTTTCATATTGGTTTTTATTAATTATGAAAATCACATAATATCTGATTTGAAAACATAAAAGTGTCTAAAAATATCATTATTATTTCTTAGTGAATACATTATTCTAAAATAAACCACTTTCATGACCATAATCTTCCATTAATTATGGAATGAGATGTTTGGGTCGGTCTAACCACCTACCTGAAAAATGATATAAAAATCTATCATGGATGACTATTAGAGATTAAATAATAATATTAATATAATTTAATTATAAAATATTGATTTAATTATATTTTTTAATAGGTTAAATTAATCATTAAATATATTATTAAAATATCATCTTCAATCACCAGAATTATGGAAATAAGACGAAAACGATTTCACTTTAACACAACATACCTAAAACACTTATGTAATGAGATAAGAGATTTATATAAAAATATAAGTTATATATTGAATTATGTTAAATTATCTAGAAATTATGAACTTATTATCAAATAATGGTTACCAAAATTTTCATCATAAAGCACAAGAAAAACAATTAAAGTTACTAAAACCAGATTGTAAAAATAATAAATTATGAACTAATATTTTCATAATAAAAAATAAGTAATGAATTATATAAAAGATAATGTTAATTAATAATTATTTGAAATAAATTATTAATATAGTAATGATTGTTTTTTTAGAGTTCAGATGGTATTCGACTAAGTGAAGAAGGAAGGTAAGGGTTTGTGTTAACTAAATTTTCCTCTATTGAGTTAAGAACCTTCTTATTAAAATTTATTGTTTAAATAATGATTTATTCTAACATATGAATAATTTATAACGAATTATATGTTTATAAAATTATTACTTGTACACTCATTATTATATTTTTCATACCTTAATGAATATGCTACTGAAAACGGTATTTTGGCCTCAAATCAAATTTCTTGAGACATATTTCATGTTATGAACCACTTTACTTTTATATGGTGTTTACAATTTATATTTGTTATATTATATCATGATTAGTTTTTTGTTTTCATGGTCTTTTAATTTATCTTCAATCTATTTCTCTTTCAAGGGTTTTGATTTAGATGATACTTAGGCCTTATAGTTTACTTCCCAACCTCATTTTAAAATCAAGATCTCTCAAATGTGATAAATAATCTAGGGAATTTTTATACTCTTTATTTAGAACATAAATTTCATTTTACTTCCCTATAGTTATCCTTGGTGATATTTTTTTCTTCATTACCTAAATTTTAATTTACTATTCTATAATCTGTTTAAGTGATGTGGTTTTCAAAAAATATATTTTTCATACAAATAAAAGGAAATTAATTTTCAATCATATTTTATTTTTGAATAAAAATTTTCTGGGTATCCATATTTTTTTGAAAATTGAAAATTGTAGTTTGAAAATAACTTGACTTTACTTTCAAATTTTTTAATAGAATATTAATATAACACTTTTTGTATAGACTAATTTCGATGAAAGATCCTCTTTTATAATTTCTGTGAGAACATATCATTTTGTTTCCATTTTAATTTTATGTGATACACTCAATATATATTTTCTTTTTTTTTTTACAAAAGAAAATATTTTTTAAGATTTTTTAAACATTACTTGTAATGTGATTTCAAAATATTAAGGATATTCCTTATTTCAAATATAAGTTTTTCTTGAAGCTCCTAAAAATTTGTTTTAAATAAAAGTCAACATCATTGAAATATAATACATTTAATTGAGGATATTCATCAAATTATCCATCCACATTATTTACCTAGATTGATTATGAAATATTATTTTCTATTATAGAATTGATCAATTACTACCTTTTCATTACCTAATCATCATTAGTGTATAACCATATTTTTTTAATTCATTTCCTCTCTAAATACCATTTTTTATTCTTTCTATTGAATAGTTCTCAACTTGTCACCCATATATCAATTTATTATGTATGTGTTTTCTAAACAATATTTCATTTATCTATACATTTTAAATACCATATAGTCCATTACCCAAATTTAATGGAATTTACTTGTATTGTTACTTGATTTTATTAGATACCCATTTATTTTCCATAAGTTTATCATGTTTGGTTTATTTATGGAATTGTGAATGTTTTCCTTATGTTGATCCATTTTAAACCCAATTTATTCCATTTTTTCTTTATTTTATAATTAATAATTGGTTTTAAGTGATAGTCTATGTATGGATAATGATATTTGGGGTCCTACATTTTTATCCAACGCATTAGTTAATGATTTATATCTTATAAAATTACAATTCGTAGAAATTATTTTGTTTATTCACACATTCATGGGCATGATTGAATTTTCTCACATTTTTAAATCATGGAAATTACTGGGATTATGCACGAAGGCATGGGAATGATTTTTTTTCTCACAATTTTTTCGTATGATTATGTATATTCCACAGTCTAATACTTATTATTTGGAATATGTTATGCTCTCATGGATCATTTTTAATTAATTATGTTTCTAAACTCTCTTGTTTCATTTCTTATGCTATTCTATTTTTTTTTTCATGAATCATGTTTTATGATCTATAATTTTTTGGGTATGATTTTTTATGTATATTGATTATACCCATATACACATCTTATAATCACTTGTGATCTTTTATTGTCATTACTTATGTTTAACCTTACTGATATTTTAAGTTCAACCCATTCTTATGTTACCATTTCCATAGGTTATTAAGATAAAAAAAATAATGAAATGTTTATAAGAGTATCATATGTATATAATTAATGGGAGATGTTGAGTAGTTGTTATAGTTTAAGAATTTGATTTTATTGTAAAAAAAAGTGCATTTTTTGAAAAAGACATGAGTTTAGAGAGTTAAATATTTTTCCCAATTCATTGAAAATTAGAGCCTAAAATATCATGGGAATGAATTATAATGAAATATTTTCATTAAGTCACGTGATTAAGATAGTCTCATACTTAGGGAATTATAGTTGGTATCCAAGTAGAGGTTAGATAACTTTAGAGGCTAGGATGCTAGCTGAGGATCTTTATAGGGTTGATAAATTAATTTTAATCATAATTTCAATGGTTTGGAGAAATATTTAATCTATTAGAGGAAATATTTAATATTTTAGAGATGTGTATAAGTGAATTTTATTAAATAACGTAAAGATAATTCTAATTCATAAGTCTAACTCTAGGAAAACATCTTGGCGTTTTGGTAAAGTAGATATGGTGTTATTATCATAGAAATTTCATCCCTATAGGATACTATTACGTGGATGCAGCTGTGACACAGATGCACTCGGGGTAATCACCTTGAAAAATGATGGTTGAGTATCAAATAAATCTATACTCTAGTGCACTATGAGTGGGACTAAGACTTGAAAACATGATAGATACATTTGAAGGATATTCTTGGGCTAATCACCTTACCTTTAAAAGCCATTATATTGGATTTATAATGTTAATGAATTAGGTTATGTAATATGAGAGAACCCAATATAATGAAACCCATATTGAAACATTGTTGATTTAAGTTTAACTGAAATCTAAAGTAATAATTTTGAAGAGTAAGATATTTTGAGGCTGAACTGGTCATGTCATTACCATAAAATATTTATCTTATGGTGTTACTTTTTCATCACTCATGTCCACCCCTTTATGTTTTAGTAATTAATGATGATATAATTAAGAAAGATGAAAATAGATTCCATGGAAAATGGTGAGATTGTAAATATGAAGAATATAATAGTTTAAGATCTAGACTGAGAAATAATAAGATTATACTAACCCATATTTCAAGAATTATGATAAACAATGTGGACTTAATTGAGTTTCAAAACACACCAATAAAGAGAATGATTGGGGATCATGGAAGTTAAGGTGATGAATATGATGAAATAAAAAAGATTCAATTGATACTATATTAAATATATCAAAAGAGTCAGCTAGGGTAATGTATCAAAATAATTGAGAGTTGTTTTATATGTGGAAAAAGAGAGTGTAACACCCCAATCTTCCATGGTACACTTCTCTTTGAATAATACAGTAGCGTGTGTTGTACGCAACTTCGAGTTCTAACACACACCACAACCAATAAAAGTAGCCGTTATGAATAGTAATACATAATTTTTGAAATTTTATAAATTTTATCTTTCAAAATGGACTTCATTTTTGGATTTGGAATATCGATTATGGCCTAGGGTTAAATTTTGGAACTTTTCGGATAACTTTTATATTTTGATGAATAGTAAAAATTAATAATTTTTAATTAAAAACAACTTTTTTAATCAAAATAATTAATAGTGACAAAATATAATATTGTGTGGTTTTAAAGTATAATTATAATATAATTTTACCATTTTATCCAATGGTGGTCATTAGAATTAATTTCACTTTGAAATTGGACATAAACAATTGTCAATCTTTTGATTGATATTGTTTCTTAAAAATACGCTATTTGTTTTGACAATGAGAATTAATTATAAAATTAATTAATGCAACATATATGTTTGGAATTTTGTAAAATACACACCATTTTTGAATTCATAATATCAATTATATCTTAGGGTTAATTTTTGGTATTTTTCTGAAAAACTTCAATTTTTGATGAATAATGAAACCACTAAGTGGTAGTTTAAAAACTACTTTTTTCATGTAAATGAAACATTACCACTTCAATGATTTTATTTTAAAAAATATGACATACATGGTTGTCATTAGAAAGTAAAATGTGGTTCAATGGGATTAAAATAATTTTTTTGTGAGTAGTAACTTTTAAATTTTATTAATCACGATTAAAGGTAATTAATGAAATTTAAGGTAAAAATGATATTATAAAAATATAAAAATATGTTGAAACTTTGACTACACTTATTGTATGAGTCATGGCCGACCAAGACAATCCATGTGTCAACTTGGTGACGTCATGGAGCCACTTGGGTAAGAAAATGACATTAAGAACTTTTTATTTAAAGTTAAAATAAAATTGTCCCAAACATGTGTTGTTTTACTAAAACAATTATTACATGGGGTTATATAAGTTATATTTTAGACTATAAATATTAATTGTAAAGATAAAAATATTTCCTACATAATGTTAATTTTTTTTATAATTTTTATACATTAAATAAATTAAAGTTTTTATGACACCATGATGATGCAACGATTACCTCATTAATTAACGATTTTAATAAAATGGATGTATAATGTAAAATCCAATACTTAAACTTGTCCAAAACCTATTGGATGAGTAGATTTCGAACCCTCATCACCTTATCCTCGAAATATATCATTTTTGGACCTTTAAAATCCAAAAATCATTTTATAATAATGCAACATTTCATGAGTTTCCAAGAGTGTCCCTCCTCTCCTCTTATAAAAGGCCCCCAACTCTACCACCTTTTTCAAACCTTCAAATCCTTTTGGCTTGGACAACCTCTGGAAATATACTCTCTCAACATTCCTCCCTTCATCCTAGAATCCTTACCTTAGGCAGAAATCTCTTCAAGAAACCATTTTGGTTCAAACTGAGGGGAGTTACCCGATTTAAAGGTAATGTCTTCTCTAATGTTGTTTTGTTTTATTTTGATTCTCCAACCCCTTAAACTATTTTTATTACTTTATTTTGTAAGAAACACAGTATATAAAATATACTAGGATTCTGTCATGAGAAGTATTTTATTTACACTTACACATACCTTCGTCTAATGGTTAAAGAACATACTGTTTCTGTGGGTGGCGAATTACTGCCTCACGAAACGATGATTGTTCAATATTCTTTAACACCTCTCATGGTGGCCATTATTATGACACTATTTTCATATACAATATATATATTATGTTTATGTTTTCCTTATTATTCTGTATTTCTTATTTATGGAATACCATTATGATTTCCATTGTGGGTAAACACAATAATTTTATTTTAGGAAGTGCGGACTACTGCCCCCTCAATGTGATTTGAATTGTTAAATGCCATATATGGGACATATAAAGGATGGAGTAAATGATATTATATATGATATTATACTGGAATTATAATATACCTTTATATAATTATGATTAAATTCCATTAAATGTGAAATAGAAATGAAAGTAGCGTTCATGCGTACGTACGGCTTACTGTCTCCATGAACGGTGCATTTCATTTCTTACCACTAAATGTTATGTAATATTATGAATGAATGTATATAATAGATATATATGATATATATGATATCTACATCATTAATATCATTCTGGATATAATGAATATTTTACCACATGAACAACTTGTAATTATAAGAAGTTTATTTTTGACTCAAGTACCAAGGATTGAAAAAATGAGCGTTATTAACATAAATAATTACATAATGTTCATAACATGGTAATAAGTGATATAAAAGGAATAATAAACTTGAAAAAGGTTCTTAATAAATTATAATTTAACTATAGTTTATTATTTAGGAGGTTAAATAATGGTCGAGTCAAGTCGGACACGAGGTAAGGGAACTTCTTAACCCAATTTCTTTTCTTTGGGTTAATCTCTTACTTTCTAATTATGTCATGATATTATTATGTCCTATCTTGTATTTATACTTTCTTTATGTGTAATTATAGTGAATAAAAATAATAGATCTATTTTATTTAAAAAATTATCTTTGTAAGGGACTTCGTCTCAATCTCCATTCATTGAGGCATGTTTTGTTTTATACTCAAATTTCTTTTATACAGTGTATAAACCCCTTCTACTTTTACATTTATTCAAAAGGAATATTTTTATATGAAGCATTTTACTAAACAAAAAAAAAAGGAATGTTTTTCTTGTCATACATGTGCTGCGACAACGAATTATCTGCCACCGTGACCATTATTTGATTTTCGGCTTCCCCTACAAGCCATAACTTTTTTTAAATGAAAATTAAATACAAAGTTTTAATTTTCATTCATTTTGGTATTGAAAATGGTTTTGAAAGTGTTTTTATTATATCAATGTGTTTTATTGATATCTTTTGATTGAAATGTGGAAATGTTATGTTTCCTTTATGCATGTTTTATGTGATATGATTATGTTATGGTTTATGATATGTTTAAACCTGTTCATATGAGGAATGCATTGGGCTTAATAAGTGATGAGTGGAGCCCGCTATAGCTCCTCGATGCATCGGTAGGTCTCATGAGACAAACTACTATCTTGGCATGAGGCCTTGACAAAATCTTATTAGTATTGGCACGAGGCCTTGGCTATGTGGTTATGATAGGATGGCATTATGCATTCCATCTTTATGAAATTGGTTATTGAGATTGCATGTGATTATTTGACTAGTAGAATATACATGTGAATAAGTAAATGGCATTATTTCATTTTATTGTTTCCATATTATGCTGAAGTTCAAGTTTAAAAGGCTTTTGTTTTAGTTATACATTGCCTTAAATGTTTATGTTTATTTATGAAAGTTTTTGCTATATTAATATCCTTACTGAGCATCTGAGCTCACCCCTTTAAATGTTTTAATTTTTCTAGGATGTGATGAAGTATATTATGAATAACCTGCATTGATAGTATGAGGGGATATGAATAAAGGATGTTTTTTTAGTTTTGTTTTACTTTATGATGTAATGTAAGACTTATGAATGTATCTAGTGTTTCCAAGACTACTAAACTAATCAGTCTTTCGAGACTTAATCTTTTGTGATCATGCCAATGTTACACAATAATGCACCGACTCTGGGTAACTAGTGTCAGGGCATTATAGAGAGAATATAGAAAATAATTTCTAAGGAAAAGTGAAGAGTTCACTAGACACACTGAAAGGAAAAAAGTGTTCTTCCTATGGTACCATTAATAGTTTAACATCTTAAATTTTGGGAACTTAATAATTATCCAAGTAAATACTCTAATAAAAGGGATATTAATAATCATATGCACCATTAAATTATAAGGTAAGGGAAATCATATGAAACCACAACTATAGATGTGGGTTTCTAAAATGATATAGAATGAGGATCACTGATCACCCACTCATGAACTGAAAATGATTTAATCATATCTATCTCAACCTACTCCTATATACATTGAATTTTTACTAAGAAAATAAAATTTCCACACCAATTACTTGATTTTTATTTATTAATAAAAATTTATTATGGTAGGATTATGATATCCCATTCATAACTCCTCTTTAATAAATGGTTGTAGGAATGTGCTTCATATAAATTTATATTATTCTCAGTAAAATTTTATATTATATTAGGATTGTATTTTATCTCTTCAAATATAGGATATGATTATTTTTAAGACAGAAAAATCAAATCTAAAAATAAACCCACAAAAACATATTAATACAAGGATAACTATAAACTCCCAATGAATATTTATTGCCATTTTATGGGTGTATTTAGTGTAAATGGATAAGGAAAAACACGACATTGGTTATATAAATTCTATGATAGAAAAATATTTTACCTAATATATAAAGGCTTGTATCTATTAAAATATATATATGGATACATTATTATCATTAGATACACATAAGTATTGTTTTATTTTGTAATGATTAAAATTATGAGGATATAATTTATTTAATGGATTTAATGTATAGACCCAAAATTTTACTACGTATTTTTATTAAATAAATATTATATTAATAAATTATTATATAAACTAAAATAAACTAAAACAAAATAAAAATATGTTAAAATAAAAATTTACCATTATTATGTAGTTATTAATTTAGCGGGTATAAAAGGAAGTAACCATATTACAAAATATATGAAGAAAATGGATTGAAATGTCATTGAGTTGAGAAATTCTTCCGTATAAAGATCATTTATGAAATCATAGAAAATTTGTATCTTCACTAGGGTTTTCCTTGGACCCATACTAAGTTTAAATCTAATAATTATGACATTATTGAAATTGTATATGAGAGAAATTTAAGCTCATGAAAATTTCCATGATATCCATATTAGTAGAAACATGACCCGCTACTTCTCTAAGAGTCTACATTATTCTAAAATTATATATAGAGATATTTAATGTCTTTTTAACTAGATAATAAGGTGATATAATCATTTAATTATAATTTAATTATTTATTTATCACATATATATTTCAAATATTTTATTTTTATTTTTAAAGAAAAGGAATGTATATTTTTTCTATAAAAATAGTTTTTATGTAAATTTAGTACTTAAATGATTAATTTATTAATTTTAGTCTTTAAATTATAAAAATTTAAATAAATTTTTGGAATAATAATTTTAATATTTTCCTAGGATTAATTTTTATAAATAACTTATTTTTAGGTGATTGTTGAAAAGGCATTGTTTTTTCTAATTACGTTACTTTTATGACATTTTCATTATACATGAATGAATTAAATGTTTTGAAAAAAAATTTATATAAAAATTTATTTATAAATTAAAATAAATAATTTTAAAATATATTTTTTTAATATATAAAACCATTTTTTAATGTTTTGGAAACATAAGTAATATTTTACTTTAAAACTGCTTTTATTAACTTATATTAAAAATTAGTTTTCATAACATGTAGAAATTGAAACTAAAAAAATATATTTAAAATTTTAGATCAAAATGTTCAAATTATTTAATAAGTTCAATTTTATTTAAGGGAATAAAAATTTAGACTACTCCGAATAAATGAAATTACCACGATAAAGGTAAAATTGTTATTTTCAAAAATTGTTTTATTAACATTGGAAACTTTTTATCTAATCAATAAAATTAATATATATTAAATAATTAATCTAATATTATTTTTAAAACTATATATATAAATATTGAGTCCAATTCAATTGGAAATAAATGCTAAATTATTTTAATAACACATATCGGTTAAAACGACATTGTTTCTATAAAAATAAATTTTCTATATATAAAATTTTCTAAATTAAAATCTAATATTATATTATTTAGAAATTAAATTATATTAAATGGATTTTTAATTTAGGTTTATCACACCCAAATATTTTAACAGGGGTTATCTAATATTTTTAATAAAATATAAATGACTTATTTAAAACCTACTTACTTATGTAAATCTGAAAATGGTAAAATTTTAATACCTAATGGTAAATGAATTAAAATAGGTTTAAATCATATGTATAAATTAATAGTTGAGTAATTCCTGACCCAATAGCACTCAAAATCCATTATTTAAAATTATAGTACCATTTACCCTTGAATAGTGTCATTCCATTATTTAAAAATAATGGGTGCTAACAAAAGTGACATTTCTTCATTTATAAAAGAGGATCACTTCCACTTTCTCAAAGTTAAATATCCCTATAAAATATTAATTAAAAAATTACAAAAATTTAATCTCCTAGAAGTACATTTCACCTACTAAATCCTCTGGTCATTATAATTTATCATAAGTACTTCAATTCTTAGAACTTCCGCAGGAGGTTGTTAAAGGCCTCGACAAAAGTATTACTTACTTTTTACCCATTTCTTATTAATATTCCTCTTCTATAACTACCATAACCATAGTAATATAATTACCTAAATATAAATTTTATACCTATTTGTTATTATATTTAGGAAATAACCCCTATTAATTTCTCCCTACACACTTAAATAAGTTGTGGAACATTGATCATGCATTTGCGTTGACTAATACTTCCATTAAACAATGTGTTCTATTTTTTACTACAAGCACTTTTAATGGGATAAAAATATGGAATTGAAGAATAATTTTGAATTATATAATATAATTATAATTTTTAATAGAAAACATATAATCTACCTTCTTTCCCTCTCATTCTTTGGGAAATGAAAACATTAACCATGTGTTGTGTGGACTACCACCTCCATAAAATAACAATTTTTTTTCATTTTTTCATCTTAATTTTTATTTTTTTTCAAAACAATTTAAAATAGGATTCAATACATTAAAAATATTTAAATAAAATCACGTTCCTTATATAATTATGTTATTATGAAAAAATAAACCACTTTCATTACTATAATCATCCATTAATTATTATATGTTCATGTTTGGGTCAGTCTAATCAAAAACATGAACAATGCTATAAAAAACAATAATGGTTGACTATTAGAACTTAAATAAAAATATTATTATAATATAATAATAAAATAATTATTAGTTTATGGTTATATAAGTTTTTTATTAATTGTTTTACTTATTATTAAAATATCATCTGTAATCCTCCAAATTATTGAAATTAGCCGACACTGATTCTACTTTCAAGCAGCAAAACTTAAACTAGGATGGAATTAAATAAAATATTTATAAATAAATATAATTTATCTTTTATATTTACGTTAATTATATATGAATTATGAACTCATTATCAAATAACAGGAACCAAAACCATCATTATAAAGCATGCGTGAAATAATTAAAGTTAATAACAACAAAGAGTAAAAATGAGTTATAAATAACTAATATATTCATAATAAATGATTTTAAATGATATATATAAAAGGTAATGTAAGTTAATAAGGTTTATATATATATTATTATGAAATTTATGTTTTTTATAGGAGTTTAGATCACATTTGATACTATGGGGGAACAAGGTAAGAGTTTGTGTTAACTCAATTTTCAACTGTTGAGTTACAAACATTCTTATTATAATAAATTATCCAAGATTGATTTATTATTCCAAATGAATACATTGTATTTTATTTAATAATTCATTGTTGGGTTCTAAAATTCTTCCTTATAACCAAATTATCAAATTATTCTTACATTGAATATTATATTACATAAATGGTTGTGTTTTGCCTCAACTTATATTTATGGAGATATACTTGTTCTTCTGCACGATTTTACATTTATATAGTGTAAACTAAATATTTTTATACTATATAATGAATTATTTTTCATTCAATTTATCTTATGTTACATTTAATTATCTTTCTAATTCAAGGAGTATAATTTAAATGATACTTAAATTATAAGGTTTATTTTCCCCACATCATTTTAAAACTGAGATATCTCAACTTTCATAACCCATCTGGGGATATTTTAGTCATTATTTTGAACAGTATAATAATTTTACTCCACTATGGATATACTTATAAATACTTATTTTCTATATATAGTTTTCTTAATTGAATGTTCTATAATCTATTTAATTGATTCAATTTTTAACAATGGTTTTCCTAAAATAATAAAAATGAAATCATTTTCACTCATATTTTATTTTCAAATATAAATTTTCTTATTATTAGAATATTTTATTTAAAAATTTTAAATGGTAATTTTTTTCTACAATGAATTTATTTTAATTTATTTTTATTTTGAAATCAATTTAACATTTTTAGTTTGAGAATTTTATGATAAAAATGATCTCTTTTATCATTTCTCGGGTGAAAATATTTTTCTACTGCCATTGTCATTTTATATGAAACATTATATCTAAATTTTCCTTATTTTTAAAAGAAATTAGTTCCACTATATTTAAATAAAATTTCTTTTAAAATTAATTTAAAAGTTCAAGAATATTTTATATTTACAAAAGTTTATTTGTAAAACTCCAAACAAGGTGTTTTTCATCTAAGTCAATGTCCCTCAACATATCTTCTGATTGATCAAGAATATTATTTAAATTACACCATCCTCATTATTTATCATGATAGATTATGTAATATTTTATTATATTAAATAAATGATCCATCACTTCCTTTTTCCGTACTAATCATATTTTGTATATAACCATAATTTTTCTTCCATTTCATTTCCTCTATAGATACCATATTTTTGATTACTTTAATATATGGTGTTCACCTTGTATCTAATACATGAAATGATTGTAATTTTTTTGATTAAATCATATTACCTTTATATATATTGTGTAAATACCCGATACCCATTTACCTAAATTTAATAATATTTACCTAGATAGTTACATGGCGTCATTAGATTTAAATGTTTTCCATGGGTTTATCATATTATGATTATTTATTGAATTATGAATGTTTCCCTTATCTTGATCTCTTTGAAAAGTGTAAGAACCCTATTTTCATTCAATGGGTTCTATTATATAATATGGGTGATTGGTTTTATTTAGTTATTTTATGTATTTATTCTCATGAGTGGGGTCCTATATGGACCACAAATAAATGTTTTATGGTTTTATATCTTAGGAGATAGAAAAAAAATGACTAGTTATGGGGTTGATCACAAAGGAATGAACATGATTTTGTTTTCTAACATATATAAATCATATACATGATTGGGGTTGTCTAATAAGGCATGAGAATGATTGTTTTGGTAACAAAGTTTTCATATGATTATATTTATGCCACACTCTTATTCTTATTTTTAAGAATATGTTATGCTCTAATAGATCATATTTATTAAATCATGTTTCCACAATACCTTGATTCATTTATTATGTTATTAAATATACTATTATATTAATATTGTTTTATGATCTATTCTTCATTATGAATTATTTTATTATATATCATTATTTTACATATATTATCATCATTTTTTAACTTATGATATTTTATTTTTATCACTTATGTTTACCCTTACTGAGAATTTCAAATCACCCATTTTGTATGTCTAAATTTCTCAAAGTTATGAGGATCATATTAAATTTCTATATGAGTATAATATGGAGAGAATTGGTTTGATATGTTAAATAACTATTAGGGATTAAGAAATTTCATATATAGTGGAAAAAAATTCCATTGGTAGAAAAAGACATCTGCTGTGTTAGTAAATATTTCCGTAAATCACAAGAATAATAAACCAGAATAATCATGGGAATGGGTTTTAATGAAATATTTATTCATTTAATGCAATTGATATGGTATCTTAATTGAGTAATCATATGTATAATTCCATAAATCCTCATTAAAATTTCTAGGTCTCAGTAAATAATCATTCAATATATGTGTAAGTATACACCAAAAAAAACAATTCTTAAAGAATTAATATTTTTTGGTCTCATGATACCTTACTCGATGCATGGATGGGAAATAACATACCCCACCTATAAATTGCACATGTCCGCATCTTATAAAAGTCTCCACCTAACACATAAATATAAATAATTTATCCTAATTAATTGAATGAATATTAATACACAATATCAATATTAAATTTTTAATAACACTATTATTAATAAGACACCTAAGAATAGTTCATAATTTTATTTAGTCCCTCATTTATTAGAGAGGGTAAATAACCATGGATATAATAAGGAAAGAGACATGGTGGGAGAAAACCACATTTTTAGTATTTCCAAGGAGGATGATAAAAAAAAGGAGAATAGGAGTTTAACAATGAAATATGAAAGGTAGTTTAAGAGTAAAATAAGGGGAAACTAAGTATAATAAGAAAATCTATTCCTAGAATAAATATGGATTATTAATCAATAAATATCTATGTTAAATCAAACATACCTAACATTAATATTTCCCCAATAAATGAAATAACTTTCGTAGTAGGATTCACTTAATTCACACAATATATAATATTGGATATAATAATTAGTCAACCTTGAAATGATTCTAAATATATTAATATTATAAAGAAAATATTAATGAAGTAAAAAGATCATATTAAAAGAATGATGAACAGTGATAGAGAACATAACCTCAAAGAAGTGAATAATCTAAGAATAAATCCTTATGAAAAAATAGGGTATAACCATATATCATTAAGAGTTTAGGGAAGAAAATAAATTCATTAGAAATAATGGACTTATTAAAAAGTAATTTTTTAGTGAAATATAGAGGAAAATGGAAGAGAAATTTTACAAGTAAATTTTTAAAAACTATTGTTATGATTTTGTAAAAAGGAAGTTATAAATAACTTTTAGAATTAATTAAATAAGGTTTCAAGTATAATTTTAAAACATTATTTTTAAATTAATTTAAAATAATGGAATATTGAATGAAACCAATTGTATGTAATCAAATATCAGTTGGAAATAAAATATCCATAAATAAAATGAAATCAAATTTCAAAATTTTTAAGAAACTAATATCAAATTATTTTAGAATAAAATGATAAAATATCTAGAATATTGTGAAAAAAAATTTCTTTAAATAACTATGTCAAAATGTGAAGGATTATTAATAATTATTAATAATCATTATGGTGGGAAAATTCAGTCAAGATTAAGATTTTAAATAATCATTCCTTTCATACTTTTTCATAGAGAGATAAATGTGACATGTATGGGATATTTTAAAAATGATTCATTTTTAAACTTTTTTAAAAAGTAAAATATATTTAAAAATGACATCAAGTAATAATTTTATTATATTGAGAAATATTATTCAAACAAATATAAGGAATTTGTATATGGAAGAGAAATATTCCTAACCAAAAAAGAAAAATACGGTCGAACTTTCATATAAATTTTCTTTTAGTGGTTTTGAGTTCTAAAGAGAGGGAAAATGGAATTAATACTTGAAAAACCCAGAAATAACCAATGTATTAGAAAATATATGGGGTGTAATGGATAAATAATATAAAATTCCATCAATTTAAATTGATACATAAACTATCATGATAAATAGTGAGATTGTAAAATATACCCATACCTTGGATTCCTACATCGCCATACACATTCCAAAAATTTGTATAATATATTTATATTTATTATTAATATATATAAGATCCATATTTATATCTTTTTTCTATATATAATTCATTGATAACATTATATACCAATTTACTCATACTTATTCATTAAAATCAAATATTTAGGAATTAACTATTATGCATGTTTTGATTCAGTGTTTCTGGTCCTTTCACCTTGGTCACTATTTCATCACATTTTGAAAGTTAATAATTTTGAATATATAATATTTATACGTTAAATAAAATTTTCTAAATATCTATGTAAGGGTTTTATGAAATATTAAATATATTTTTCAGAGAGGTAGTAGTCTGCATGTACACATGGGTGATGTTTTTATTTTTTAATGGATGGAAATAAGAAATGGTAGATAATAATTTATTATTATAGAATCATAATTATTTCATATATATGATATTTATTCACTAAATAAATCATTATAACTATCTATGTGAGTCAATAATGAAAAATGAGATATGTCACCTAGGGAGGTGGTAGTCCGCATATTCACATGAGCGACATTTTCATTTCTCAATAAATGGAAAAGTGGTTGATGATATTTATTCCATCAACTTAATAAACTTTTAATAAAATAATTTAAATTATTTATTTATGTTAGTATGGTTATATAATAATTTTAATGGAATTATAAAGAATGAAACTTGAGAGAACATGATTAATACAATTACCTATTCCTTGGGTATCCTCCTTTAGAAATATCCTTCATAATTATTTGGTTTTTATTTTGGTGATAAAAACCACTTGGTAATGGAAAAGAAAGTTTGGAATGAATTTTAGTAGATATTGGTCAATATAAAGTGATAAATAAGTGTTAAGAAAATAGGGGGGTGGTGGTGAGAGTTTCCTTTTACAGGTGAGAGGTATGGAACCATTGTAAACAATTTCAACTTTAAAATAATATAAATTCATTTTCATGGGAAATTTATCAAACCGTGACATAAAATCTTGGTTCCAGTGATAAATACATAAAATATATATTTATATCATTGATACTGATAAATTTGACATAATTCTTCCTATCTAAAACATACAACATCAAAATAAAATATCATATCACATATATACCAAAAGAAATTTGAGGTTTAGAGTTTTATAGAATTAGAAAAAAAACCGTAAAAACTTGGGTTCATAAATAACTAGTTCATAAAGAGAAACATCATATCCCAGTATACCCATATTTTTATATTCCATGTTAATTATTCAAAATCTCCCATAAAATTCATTAACTATGAAACCGTTCTAAACACAAATAATTTAGCATCAATCTTAATAACCTGGGAATAGGAAACATGTGAAAGGGTGAGCTCAGAATCTATGTAAGGGTAATCATGGGAGATATCAATTGATAATCATATGAAAGAATAAGATAATCATAGGGTTATAAGATCTTGAAAATAACATAAAATGTTCATACCCAATTTGAAAAAGATCATAAACATGATTAGTGAAATAAAACATTAGCATTTTAAAAGATACGAATCATAAGAATAAGAATTCATTATAGCTCAATCATGAAACATAGTTTCTTTTTATAAATATATATAGAATCATAATATTTATATAAAAAATTTCATATATCAAAGATAACTACCAAGACTATATGATCGGGAATCTAAACCCCTTTCCCATTATAAATCAAGAACATTAACATGTTTCTCATAACAGATCAAGAACATCAACTTGTTTCCCATAACAGATTAACCAAATCAAATTGTTTCCTATAACTATTTCATGAGATATAATAAATTACCTAATAAACTAGAGGGATATATAGGTCCCACCTATCAAATAATAAAAATCACACATATGTGTCTCACAAGATCACAAGTTATTCATCACATCAGAACGCATGAATGAAATGGGTTTTATAAATATTTCATCATAACATCAACCATGGAAAATAAATGTGTTTATAAAAATCTCGACTTTTAACAATAAACATAAACCATCCAAAAGAAGAATAAGTATGGTATCCATGGATTATATCCCAATTATTTATTAATAATCATCAAATCATGTCATATTCTTTGGAAAATTATCTGGATAGATCACTTGGAATAATTCTTAAGGAAAATTACTTTTCTATTTTAAAATTAATTATATTTTTAAAAAGCTACACAACTATAAATGAAAAAAATTACCTTGAAAATAAACTTGAAAAATTATGAAGGAAAATTCAACTAATTGAGGCATTATGAAATTGGGAAAACAATTTTTTCATTATAAGTTAAAAAAATATTCCTTGTATATTTTTTTGTCAAAAAAGTCATAAAGTACCTCATTTAGAAAATGATGAAAATATTTCTTCTAAATTTTTTTATAAAAATTAAAAAATACGTAAAAATGATTTTAAAAAAATATTGGAAAATATTAAAACCGTTTTTAAAAACATATTTAAAAAACATGGAAATAGATGTGAAATAATACCTAGTGTCTACTTAAACATAAACAATCCAGAATAATGGTGAGATTATGAAATAAACCCTTACCACTTTGGTAACATTTGAATCATAAGAGCCATGAAAAATGAAAATTTTGATGGATATATATATCTATATAAAAAAATATCATGATAATACTAAGAAAGTAAATTCTTTGATAGTGTATACACCACACAAAAGAAACTAGTACTGTATAAGCAAAGAGTCCCACATAAATAAAAGTGTGATGAAAATACCTTACCTTGAGTCAAAATCATCACATACATTATTAATAATCATGAATAATATAATTAGATTAATTATTTAATTTATTATGAAAATTTTTAAGGTTTATTATTCCATTTATCTCACTTATTACCATGTTACAATAATTTATTAATCATTTATGTTCACATTGAGCGTGTTAGTGATATTTGGTATGTAAATCCAAAATGACTTCAGTAGGTTGAATATGATAAAAATAGTCATTATTAAACCATATAAATAATAATAATAATAATAATAAGGAGATAATTATAATTTTTATTCATCAATTATAGTTTTAAACACAACCATGAAATGTGGTTATGAAAAATGAATTATGTTACAATCATAGAGACGGTAGGCTATACATATGCATGAGTAACATTTCAATTTTTCACTGATCATTATGGAAAGAAATTAAGCATTATTTTATTATACATAATGATAATTATATAATAAATATAGTATTACTTATTGAAATATAATTTTATATACCATCAATGTGATGTGGTGATGAAAAATGAATCACATCGCTTCGTGGAGGTAGTAGTCCACACGTACACATGAATGATGTTATCATTTTCAGTGCATGGAATGGTAAGAAGTTAAATGATATATTAAATTTTTATAATTATAAATATTTCTTAAATATAATATATAATCATTAATTCCTTCATTATAACCAGTCATGATAGATGGTGATGGAAAAGGAATACATCCGTTCGTGAGGTGATAGTCCTTTGTACACACAAACGTTGAATTCCTTTCCCTTTTGATGGATATTAGAGTTGTATATAGGTTATTAAATTAATATAATGATATAAAATTATATATAGGACACAATTTATATTATGTTATCGTGTTTTAAGAAGATTTTATGGAGGTTGAAGAAGAAATAAAATAGAAACAATCAATTAAAAATTATACCTCTTATTCGAACAACCTCCATTTCTTATCAACATAAGACCACTAAGGTTGGTGTTCTTCCTAAACAAAGACTTGTATAAATAGCGAATGGATTATGGGAAGGTATTTGGGAAATTATTGGCTGGAAAATATTAGTTTTTTAGTGTTTTAAAAAATTATAATTAGAGGTTCCCTTTCACAAGAGAGGGGTGGAGCAGTATTGGATTTTTTCAAAATATAAAATTAATATATATTAATATTCAATTAAAAATTAATCAAACCAAATTTATTTTAAATATATGATGTTTATGGGTCTAAAAACGCCTATAAAATAATTTTTGGATAAGTTTTGGTCACATTTTACCCTTATCATTTGATTTTAAACCCCCGTTTACCCTTTCTAAACTTACCATGATGATAGGGATTTTTACTCTTTATTGGTCAATATAGTTACTAAAAATTTAAAAAAGGCCTATAAATGGACCATGTTTTATATTATACACAATATAGTAATATATTATCTGAATATGATATTTTTTGGAATTTTAAATCATTTAATAAAATTTATTTATTCTAAAATATAAATATTTTCAATTTTTAGGACTATTCATTACTATGACAATAATAATATAAAGATAAAACTTCAAATTAGAAAAAAATATTTTATTATATCCCTAAAATGTCAAGGTAATCTATAAAATTCATTTATTATATAAATTATCTTAAATTATAATACTTTTAATATTTTTAATATCATTTATTTAATTTTTCTACTAATTAAATAATTACTATGTAAGTGTTATACAAGAATTTATGGTAATTATTTTTTTCACTAAAAATTAAATAAAAATTAGCATTATGAAGATAAAAATTTTATATTTAACAATAAAATATATATTCAAATATACCCTCCACATATACTCATATTAAAAATATTATTGTTATAAAAAAGAAGAGTTATATTTTTTCATTTTCTTGAAATAAAATACCACTCAGGTAATAATATCATAAAAATAAACATAAAAATCCATATAATCGAATATTGGATTATTATGGAAGAAACATACTCATAAAATAAAATCAATTCAAGTTTTAGGCTCCTTTAAAAAATTATGTCATTTTATTTTTAACTTTAATTACCCGATTTAGCCTTTACGTGGTAGTAAAAATTACTAAGATTACTATTCATATTTACCAAAAATAAAATTGAAATATTTAATAAATTTGGAACTATTGATTCAAAATATTTAATCCATCTTTAAAAATTCAAAGCACGAAAGTGACAGAATTAAATTTTAATTAAACCTCAAAATCGTGATGAAAAATATTTTTTTCAGAAAAATGCCCCTTTTAAAATATAAAATATTTTTATACAAAAATTAACATATAAAATAAATTTTTTAAAAAAATAATTGAATTATTTTAAATAAAAATTAACTAATTAAATTTTAATATTAATCCAAAATATCATTAGACACTATAATAATTAAAATAATATAGTTTTAAATTAAAGAATTTGTATTTCTCATTATTCCTTAAAAATCAATTTCCTTATAAAATTATCCAAAATTCATCTTGAGATATTTTTTACCTGACCGAAATATTTTTTTCAAATTAATTTTCAAAATATTTTATAAATTAATTATAATATTCACTCATAAAATAGAAAAAAAACCCATTTTTGAAGAAAACATATTTTTTGAAGAATAAAATGTCTTTATTAATTTTTTTTTGATTATTTTCTAATAAATTTTAAATTTATTTATATTGGGTTGGAACTTTATATTTATTTCATAAATCTTTTAATCATATTCATACCATCCAATTTAATAGTTGGGTTATGTTGATCACATTAAAATAACTATATATCGTTATTTGTTTAAGCTCAGTGTTACGTATCTTGTATGCTATAAAATTTGTTTTTAAAATATAAAAATATAAATTAACCCCCTTTAATAAATTACATCCTAATATTTTAAACTTGATCTCAATAACTTAGGGTTTAAATTAAAAAATACCTTGTCGAAATCCCACATCATAAAAAGTGTTAATAAAACTTCCACTTGAAAAAAGATAAAGAGAAGTATGAAAGTTATATAGAATAAAAAAATGGATTTTTATATGGGAAAAAATTAGTAGAAAGTGAAAAAATATATATAGAAGAGAAAAATAATTCCCATGGATTTATATAGTGTGATAGATAACATCATCATGGGAAATTTAACCATAATAATATCATAAAATTATAATGGGTTAAAATACCATTGGATTTTCAGTAAGAAAAGTAAATGGATAATTTTTTTTATGTATATATAATTTTCCTAGAGTTGAATAATTAAATTAATTAATTTTATAATAACACGAGGAATTATTCTTAATTTACAATTATAGTTTCAACCTTTAATTAATTTCCACCATAATCTCATCTTTCGCTCTAAATGATGATGATTTAGGGTGAATTCTTCATTCCTGAATAACTAAAATCAACTTAAAATGGATCTCATAATCAATTAAAAAATAAAAACATATTACACCTATCTTTATGAAGTAACAACAAAAAATGGTTAGGAAAAGATAGGATAATTCTAAAATTGATTATACTCTTCAAACTAAGAAAAATTACTTTAATCTAAAAAATTCAACCGTAATATTAAAGGTTTAATATAGATCATTCAATAAATTAATATACTTAAAATTACTTAAAATATTCCATAATAATATTGAAACCCAAAAATAAATAGGATATCATCACATAGTATTCCATGATTTATTTAAAATTTATCTTCAAACAAAATCTATCACTCTTAATATCTTCCAAAATATCATTAGTCACCTTAAAATTTCATAACTTCATGTATCAAAATGGTTTTATAAGAATTTTAACTTATGATGAACCTTAAAGTTATAAACCCATTATGGTATCTAAAAATCATAAGATAACATCACATGAAAACCTCATAATCTCCAAATTTATGTAAACCATGCTCTAATACCAACTATAAAAGCCCAAGACCAACACTCCTATATCTGGTACTAAAAAAATTGCCTTTCTAGATTTAACACCTATAAATGTCACCCAATTAATACCATCCAAGAATAAAAGAATCAAAATGAAATATTATATCACTTACATACCCAAGAGTTTTTTTATTACGATTTTTAGAGAATTTGGACAAACTCTTAACCACTTGGGTTCATAAATAACATGTTTATAATGATCAAAATCAACTCCCACTATACCCAATGTTTCATACTCCATGTTATGTCTTCAATACCTACTATAAAATTACACACACATGAAACCCTTATAAATAAATCATTTAGCATCATTATTTATTACCTAGGAAAAGGAAATATAAGAAAGGGTGAGCTCAGATTCTTAGTAAGGGTCAGTATGAGAGATATCAATCAATAATCATATGAAAGAATATGATAATCATAATGGTATAAGATTATGTCCATAACATAAAAAGTTCAAATCCAAAATTACAAAGATCATAAACATGAGTAATGTCATAAACCATTATCATTTTAAAAGAATTGAATCATAAGAATAAAAAATCATCATAACTAAATCATATAACATATATTCATGTCATAAATGTGTATTTCATCATCATAAGTATAGAATCAATTTCTTATGTTAATGATAACTACCAATTCTATCAGATCTGGTATCAAAACCTATTTCCCCTTGTATATCTATAATATATACATTCTTCTTATAATGGATCAAGCACATTGTTATGTTTCCCATAACAGATGAAGCACTTCGACTTGTTTCCCATAACTATATCATGAGATATAATAATTTACCTAATGAATTGGAGGGAGATATAGTTATCACCTATCACATAATGAAAATAATATATTTTTGTTACATAATATCATAATTCTTTTATCATATTATAACACACGAAAGAAATGGGTTTCATAAACATTACATCATAACATAATCCATGGAAAAAATCAGTTTTATAAAAATTTTATCTTTTCACCATAAACATAAAAAATATAAAAAAATAAGGATTATATACCTGGATAAAATCCATATTAAAGCCAAAGTATCATCAAAGGATGTCATATTATATGGACAATAATTTTGAAATATAACTTGGAATAATTCTTAAGGAATATAACTTTTCTATTTTGAAATCATTTCTCTTTTTAAGAATCTACACACTAACATATGATTTTTTTGAAAATATAATTTAAAATTTTTAAATAAAGATTCAATGAATTTAGGTTTCATTATATTGAGAAAATTCTCAAATTTTATGTATGTTAAAAAAAACATTCCGTCTTATTTTTCTTAGAAAAGTAAAAGAGTACATCATTTGGAAAATGATAAAAATATTTATTTGAAACAGTTTTTTAAAAAGTAAATCATGGGTAAAAATAAATTTAAAAATTTTTAGGATAATTTTAAAATATTTTTAAAAAACATTATTAGAAAACATGGACATTTAAGGGAAATATTTCCTAGTATAAACTTAAACATAAAAAATCCCGAATAATGATATGATTGTGACATAAACCCTTAACAGTTTGGTAACATTTGAACCATAAAATCCATGAAATATGGGTTTTCATATATATATATATATTTATATTTATATATCACATAATTTTTATGATAAGAATCATAAAATAAATTCAATTTCAGTACATAAACCACATAATAGAAACAAGTAGTGTATAAGACATGAGTCCCCCAGAAATAAAACTGAGATGAAAATACCTTACCTTGAGTCTGAATCATCACATATGTTCCTTATCTACCAGAATATTAACCATTGATTATTTATTTAATTACTTAAGAACATTTTTAAATTTTATTACTCCTTTCATATCACATATTACCATGTTTTAAAAATTAATTAATAATTTATATTCATGTATAATGTTTTTGTGATATTTGGTACATAAGTCCAAAATGACTTCAGTAGGTTGACTATGGTCAAAGAGTTAATTATCCCATAATATATAGAATAATAATCATGAAATAATTATTATTTTTATATATAAATTATAAATTGAAATACATCCATTAAATATGTTTATGAAAAATGAACTATGTTACAATCATGGAGACGGTAGGCCATATATACACAAGAGTAACATTTCAATTTTCAACAATCATTATGGAAAGAAGGTAATTATAATTTTATCATTGAATAATGATAATTATATCATATATATCATATTAAATCATTATATATACTTATATATATATATCAAACATGGTATGTGTTGATGAAAAATGAATCCCAATGCATCATGGAGGTGGTAGTCCACACGTACACACAAATGACATTATCATTTTTTTGTGCATGAAATTTTAAGAAGGTAATTGAAATATTATATTTTTATAATGGTAAATATGACATGAATATAATATATAATCATTAGTTAAGTTATTATAACCAATAATGAGAGAAAATTATGGTAAAAATCATATTGTTTCGTGAGGCGATATTCTTCCATACACATGAATGATGAATTACTTTCCCAATTGATGGATTTTAGAGATGGTTATAGGTTATTAAATTAACATAATAAAATATAAGTATATTTACGTTACTTTTTTTATTATTTTATCATGGTTTTATATGATTTTTAGTATGTGGAAGAAGAAATAAAATTGAAATGCTTGATTAAAAACAATACCTCTTCTTTTAACAACCACATTTTCATTTCAACTTAAAGCCTCATTGGTTTGTGTCATGCCTAAAAAAATACCTATATAATGATGGTATGGATTATAAGAAGGTATTTGGGAAGGTATTTTATGAACCAAATGGGATTTTAACTGTGAATTAATGATAAGAAAAGGTGCCTTTTTATAAGAGAGGGGAGGGGCACATTTGAAAATTCCCAAATTATTAAATTAATATAAATTAATATTCAATTATAAAGAGCTCTAAACACATTTATTTAAAATATTTAATTATTATTGGTCTATATAAAATAATAAATTATTTTTCGGTCAAATTTAGGTCACACATTTTCACTTATCATTTGGTTTTAACCCCTCATTGACATTTTTAAACTTACTATGACAATAAGGATTTTTACACTCTAGGGGAAAATATAGTTACTATAAATAGAAAAGGACCATAAAAGAGACATGGTTGATATTATAAACTATATAAAAATCACTTGTATTAATATAATATTTATAGTATTTTTTTATCATTTAATAAATATTATTTTTTTTAAATTCGAATAATGTCAATTTAAAGAACTATTTATTAATTTGACATTAATAATAAGAACATAACACTTATAATTCAAAATAAATATTTTATTATATCCATAAAATTTCAAAATAATATATAAAAGTAGCTTATTAAATTAGTTATCTCAAATTATAATAATTATAATACTTCTAGTATCATGTATTTAATGTTTTCATTAATTAAATAATTATCGCAACAGTGTTATAAAAGCATGTCATGTAATTATTTATATACTAAAAATTTAGAATAAATTTCCATGATTAAGAGAAATATTTTTATTAAGATATACTATTTATAGCGAAATAAATTCCCTAGATATACCTATATTAAGAATATTATAGCTATTAAAAACAAGAGTGTGACATGTTTGACTTTTCTTGAAATAAAATAATATAAAGGTCATAATCACATCCAAATGGCCGAAAAAATCCATATAATAAAATATTAGATGAATTTTAATGAAATAAAATCATAAAATAATATTAATTCAAGTGTTATGGTCATTTTATAATCCTTATCATTTGATTTCTAAATTTAATTACCAAATTTAGCTTTTACTATGTGAACAAAAATTAATACGGTTACTATTAATGTTAACGAATAATAAAAGGGAAAATTTAATAAATTTGAATCTAAAAATTAAAAATATGGATTATATAATTAAAAATTAAAATCATATAAGTTTCATAATTTAATTAAAAATTAAACCATCAAAATGTGATGAAAAACAGTTTTTTAGTAAAATTGCCTTTTCAAAATATAAAATGATTTGTGCTAAATTTACATATAAAATACATTTTGAAAACAAAAAATGAATTATTTTAAATGAAAATTAAATAATGAAAATTTAATACTAATCCAAAATTTAATTTTACTTGTAAAAACTTTAAAATAAAAATAATAGTTTTCAAATTAAAAATCATTATTTTTCACTATTTATTAAAAAAATAAGTACTTTAATAATATTATCAAAAATTAATGTCAATATAATTTAGACATACTGAAATTAATTTTTTCTAATATATTTTCTAAATATTTTATAAATTAATTTTAGTGTTCCCTTATATAGGGGAAGAAAATTTATTTTTGAAGAGAACATATTTTTTAAAGAATGAAATGACTTAGATTATTTTCTAAAAATTTTAAATACATTTATATTGAGTTAGAACTTTATATGTATTTTTCCAAATTATTTATTCCTATTAATACCTATAAATTTTACAGCTAGGTTATATTTATCATATTTAAAAAATAATATTTTTTTGTTTGTTTAAGCTCAGTGTTTCGTATCTTGTACGTTGTAGACTTTCTTATTAAAATCTTGGGAAATTTAAAGAAATTTAAACCAAATATGTTTTTTATGAGAGGAAAATATACTGTAAATATCCACTAATAAAATAATATTCATACAAGTTTTAGTGATATTTTTATCATTATCTCTTACTTTTACCTCTTGTTAAACCATTTAACCCTTACTCCGGGGACATGCTTTTAGTGTGGTAAATTTTCATTATGAATAAAAATTAAATGGAACATATTACATAATTTTAATATTTTTATTCTATGTAAATAATCAATTTTAAAATATTCAATTTCTATAGGTTGTTAAAATTAATATATATTTGTATAAAATAAATTGTTGAAAATATTTTTTAAAAAAATGCATTTTTAAGTTTCAAAATTGATTTACACCAAAATAAAGTATAGTATTCATTCTCACGAAAATAATTTTATTATTATTAAAAATGATAGTTATGTAAATTTAAGAACAATTCTAAACTGAATATATATTTTTAAATAATTAAGTAAGAAAAAAGTTCAAAATAGTTGTTTTATTATTATAAAACATCACCAGGGTTATGAAACACATAACAAAGGTTTCTAAATTCGAAATAATAATTTAAAATGATTATGTTTACTTCTTATATATATATATTATAATTTTTTTTCAAAAAAATTCAATTCATTCATATATTATGATGATTCAATAAAATTGGTAGTATTTTGTAAAACATTAATTTTCACTTTTCACCCAATAATACACTAATTAAGAAAAATCCCAAAAATTCTACATAATCCTATTTATACCTAATTAACTTAAAACTAATATCGATTTGATCAAACTAAAATTATTAAAATTATAAATTTTACTTTAATATATATTAATGAACAATTTTTATTATTATAATATAATGTGAAATTGGTTATATTTTTGGAATGTAGTGTTTACCAACTAGACTAAAATATCATATATTAGATAAAATGTTATAGGAACTAAGAGGGGAATCCATAAAAAACATAATGAATATGGAAATTCAACTCATAAAAAATTATGACTAGGGTGCATAGGGCATTACAAAATAGAGATAATTGATGTTTATAAAATATTTTCAACTATAGATTGATCAAAAATAATTAAACCATTATTGGAATTTTCAGTGAAATGAGGATTAATAGTGTACCAAATGGATGTGGAATACATATTCTTAAATATATTCCTTAAGAAGAATTTTTTTTGTTAATAATATATATTAATTTAGTATATTTTAATATAAGAGAATTTTTTTCAGCTAAAGAAAGAATTGTATGGGATAAAGAAAGAATCCAGATTTTGGAATTGTATTCTTTTTCAATACTGCAAAAAATATCGTATTACAAAAAGTCAAGGTCAATCAAATTGTTTACATCCAAAAATAAAATTATAAAATAATTTTTTTGCCCATTTATGTGGATGAAATAATCATTTGACGATGTAATAAATCACCATGCTAGATATTAGTGGAATACAAGAATTGTGATTTTAATTGTTTATTATTACAGAGTTAAAATTTTTACATAGTTTATAGATGAATCAAGGATGAAATGAAATATTTATCTCCCAATAAAAAAATACAAAAAAATCTAAAAAGGATTGGAATAGAGGATTCATTGTTTATGACATCACTTGTGGTTAACTATATGTGGTTATTAGTATATGATGATGAAAATAATGTTGATGTGATGGAATATAGAATTTTTCTTACTAGACTATAATACCTAATAATAAAACGACCGGAAATTTTGTTTTGCAATTGTTAAGATACCTTGTACCAAGGTGGCCATATGTTAATCCATATACCAGCTATGAAATTGATTTTTTTGTTGCATCAATATCATTGTGGAATTAGGAATATTATCTCATAAAATATCATAGTAGTAGATTTTAGGATACAATGTCAAGGATTGGGCTGGTTTAGTGGATGACCAAAAGTCTATGTATGGAGTTATTTCTATTTTTGATGTTTTTAATTTCTTGGATCAGAAAGAGACAATATTACATTTCAATTTGTAGTATAAATGTTGAGTATATTATAACTACTCAAACATGTAATGAAATACAATAGATGCACCAATAACTTGAGGATTGTTTATTGGGTATGAAATCTCCCATTATAATAAATTGTGATAACTCGAGTTATATAAATATTAAGAAAAAACCTATACAATATTAAAGAAAATTTATGTAAAGATAAATTATTATATCATCAAGGAGACGAATGGAAAATGGTTTATAGCTTTGGATTATGTGATAACACAAAATTATGATGCATACATTGTGATGAAGGAACTACCCAAGGCTAATTTTGAAAGGAACCATTTGGTACTAAGTGTCCAACAATATCCATGCAACTAAATAGTTTATAGAAGGAACCCCAATTCCACATTGTATTTTCATTTTATTTTAATTTATAGAAACTCTCTTTAATCACCTGTTTGTATTTTTAACATTTTTTTTGAATATTCAAAGAAGTACCCTTTTGGTTCATTTATAAAATGCGAGAGGTTATCGATGAATAACATGCGAGAATTTATGAATTATTGGTGATGAAAATGATTGGATGCATTATTTAGTACTAAAAAATGTAGATAAATCCAATTATAGTGTTTTATAAAATGTTATAGTATATAAATGTCCATTCAAGTGAAGAATCTTGGTTTATAAGTAATGATTCATAAAGAAAAAAAGTGTTTTAATGAGGCACTTTTCATTTAACTCTTGTTTCTCATGATGATCTGGACTCATATATGCATAGTGATGATGATGTGTTAATAATAAATGAATTATATGTTGTAAAAAAGGGTTCATGTAATTCCTTGAAATTTTAAAGAACATTCATTATATTCAATAGTGTGTATGACACACAACACCAAGTGCATAAGGGAATATAATATTTCTATAATTTAAAATATAATTACTATTTTGAATATATTCAAACTATCACATAGATTGTAATTCACAAAAAAACTATGTTATATTTCCTTACACATAAGAACGACCTCATTCGATAGATTGAGTTACACGCAAGACCTTGTTTCACAGAACAACAATATATTATTAAAATATTATTATTTAATATAATAAGATATAACCTAGACATTAAATTAGTGTTGGTTAATAGCATTAAATAAATTATGAAAATATGAAGTTTAAACAAATATAAAATGAATACATTGGTTAAAAATAAATTAGAAATAAATATAAGAACCAATTGAATACAAAGGGAATATTTTCATAGAAACCTATTTTTATACTCACAAAATTGTTTTATCATAATAAATTAAATTAATTAAAATTAGTGAGTGATATTAAATAAATAAATAAATAAATATTATATATTCAATCAAATATTTTTGAAATTTATGCAATATATTTGATAATCATAAGATAATATCAAACCCAATAATTCACATAAAAATCAATATTTTTATAAGGGCACTTTTACCGTCTTTTAATAGAGAACCAATTTTAAATACAATTTTTGGAACTTTTATAGATTTTATTTTTAAAAAAAATATTAATATTATAAATTGAAAAATAAAAATTATGTTATGGTAAATTTTTTGTATTTTTCTGTGAAGATTAATTTTTTGATGAATATTGAAAAATTTTGAATTTTAATTCAAAAACTGCTTTTGGATATAATTTATTTACAAGGATAAATAATAATTTTTATTGGTTTTAAATATTAATTAGATAAATTTTATATAATTAAATCCAATTTAGGTATTTTTAATCAATTTCAATTTAAATTTGATATAAAACTTTGGAAACTTTTTACTTTAAAAGTCTGCTTTTTTATCCCATCTGTAGGATTAAATTTTAATTAGTTTTTCCAGTTCTAGGATTGGAATTTGGAAAAATAGATTCCATATTTGGAATAAAAATGATTTATAATTTCTAATAATTTCAAATTATATTTTAAAAAAATATTAGTGAAAGTAATTAAAATTAATTACAACAATTTAAATGAAAATTCGTTTAAAAGGGGATTAAACCTTAAACTTAAGGGCCAAAATAACCTAGAAACTTTTAAGAAAGAAATTTTATAGCCATATTTGGTCCCTATATTACATTTTATATAATATTTTCCATTATTTTATCCAGTTTAAAAGGAAAATATGTGGGTGGAATTCATTTTTAAAAAATTTACAAGAGTTCCACTCGTCCTCCACTATAACAAGGAACTCAACCCTCCCACTTCCTCACACCTTTAAAGACAATTTTTATTGAATAATATCTTAAAAATAGCACTTGATAATCCATAAAATAATAATATAAGCCTCAATTTGGGAATTAATACATCTATGGAATCCTTTTGGTGCAAACCAAAAGAGTTACCCAAAGAAGAGGTAATATCCTTCCTCAAGATCTTTTGTTTTATTTTCATTCGTCATCTCCTAAAATATTATTATTCAATGATTATATTATAAAATATGTATCCAAAATATACTGAGATGTATTTATATCAATTTTTATACCTAAAATTACACACACTTCTATATAATGGGTAATGAACTTACTGTTTATGTGTACGTGAACTACCGCCTCGCAAAATAATGTTGTTCATTTTTCTCTTTACCACCTCTCATGGTTGAGAATTATGATGGAAAATATATTTATATATTATATATATTATATATATAATTTATTTATGCATCGGTATTTTTTATATAAAACATAATTTTATGACTTTAATCTTCTTTGAATATGATAACATCATTAGTGGAAGTGTGGACTGCTGCCTCCTAAAAGTGATGTGATTTGTTTACTCTATAAATGGAATGCATAATGGATGGTTTTAATAAAACTATGTAATATATATGAGATAGATATGATACTATATTTATAATGTACATATACATATATATCATTTACTTAAAATTATTTTAAAATGAAACAAGGAAATGAAATTAGCCTTCATGCATATGTACGACACACCATCTCCATGAATGGTGAATTTTATTTATTATCTCCAAAATTTATAGATAATTATAAATTAGTATATAATGAATGTATTTGATAATTAAATAAAATTTTAAATAATTTATATTATGAAATCTTGATCTACATAAGAATTTAAAAAATAACAAGTCAATGCATACTTGAAAAACTAAGAAATTAACACCCGAAATAGTGAAAACAATGAATGATTGTTAAAAAATGAGTAATAAGATATTATAATATGGACATATATGATATTATAAATATTTAAATATTTATTTAATAAGTTTTTAACATTTTTAAAACCCTTATACAGGATTTTAAAGGATGCTCACCCAAAAAAGGAAATGCAAGGTTGGGAATTCTTGCCTCACTTTTCTTTCCGTGAGGGATATGCCATTTTCACCAATTACTTCTTTGTGTATTGTATATACTTACCAATTTGATATGTTAGATCTTGAACTATTTTATCTTCATGGTATTTAAAAATTTAATTTAATTTTATTCCTTCATGAGTCTTATGATTCAAATGTTTCAATGTGGTATGTGACACTTTGTAATATTTAATGATGATTTTCCTCAAAAATAATTTTAATGATATTTCAATGGTATTTATATTATTTAAGATATACATTAATTTTGTGCACCTAATTTATTATATATGGTGTAAATAATTACAATTTTAAATGTAATATCATTATTCATTCATTCTTCATGATATTTTTGAGTTTTAATTTGAATTGTTTCATCTAAGAGTATTTGAATTAAGCATTACCAAGTGGAAAAGAATTTCATAACTTAATTAAATTTAATTGATTTATATTACTTCCTCATTATCATTAATATTCTATGAATATATGTATAAAGAAGTTTTACTATCTTTTGATTTATTCACACTTTTTTTAGGTGGATTTACAGTTTATAAAAATAATCTATTATTTGATTGATTCTCACATCAATATTATGGTCTTTTCAAGGATTTTCTTCACAATCCCATTTTATTTGGGATTGTTTATACTTTAATTTACATTAGTGGAAATTATTTGATCATTATTTAAAAACCCTTTCATTTTCATCTCCTTTTATTTTTCATGACCCTTTTTTAAGTAATTGTATAATTTTCCAACTCATTGGTGCTCAAAATGTTTTTGGAAATGTTTTTATGAAAACTCAAATTCATTTCTATTTTTAGTCGAAGAAATTATTTTCTTTTAAAAAACCATATTTTATAAAAATATATTCAAAAATGTTCTTAAACTTTCTAAAATTATTTATTAAAGACATTTTTACCCTTTTTTTCTTTTACCAATGTTTTCAAAAGATTTTTCTTATCTCTTCTCGAATAAGGCATTTTTCTAACCTTTTTACCATAAAAGATGAATGTTCTTTTTATCTCATATGTCATAAATGTATTTACCCACCATCATTTATTTAGATATTCCTTTCCACGTTTTAAAATTTATTACTTTTAAAATAAATTTTTTTCAGAAGATATTTTCTATGAAAAGTATTTTCAATTTTATTTTCAAAATAATAAATGATATTTTCCTCAAGATTTTTTAAAATATTTTTTCTAGTATTTCAATTAATAAATAATATTAACCCTTTATTTTTACTCAAATTAGGATATGGTATATTGATACCATCCATTTTATTCCCCTGGATGATTTATGATTGATTTGGCTAAGGATAGTATTCATATTCACTTACTTGATTCATTTGTTATTCCACATGAAATATTCAATTTCATATAATCATTGAACATTGAGTTTCCCCTAATTATCCATATCATTTATCATGGATATGTTTATTTCCTAAACCATAAACCATTTTTCATATAGTGTTCACTCAGAAAGTTGTTTGATTATTTGAGGCAACATTGATAAATTTGTATCTTTTATTCAATAAAGATATTTGATAAGGAAAATTGTTTATTAATTAAATCGATTACACGGCATGAGTAATGATTTGTACATGCATTGGAAAGTGAGCCTTAAACTTTATATAGCCCCTTGATGCATCGATAGGTCTCATGAGAAAAATTAGTCATACAAATTAAAAAAAATTCTACCTATGGTTGTAAACTATCTAGAGGATAGATCTTGACACTAGAGGTTTTCATGTGCCTAAGACATGATGTCCAATAATTAATAATTGAATTCATTTTGATTCAGTATTTGATTAATTTAATTATCAGTTCATTGATTAAATGGAAAGTGTTTTTGGTTATTTACTTTTCGATATTATTTACTTACTTACTTATTAGTTATTGACTACATGGGATGTGTTCTCAGATATTTAACTTACCATATTTATTATTATATTTGATTAATTATTACTTCCACTATACATTACCCTTACTGATAATTTAATCTCATACTTATTATGTTTCCTTTCCCCAAGATTCCATGAATTGTACTAAAGAAGATATGTAATGATACACCAAATGGAATAAAGTTATTATCCTCAATGATTTTTTTTGTAATTAGTATATTAATTTGAAAATCAATAATCATGTATATATATAGTTTACTAAGACTGCTAAACTATTTAGTCCTTTAGGACATGATTTACTTTTTATCTTATTCCAATGTAATAGTAGTAGTCTCCAGTTTTTGGATTTCTGGGTTCGAGTCACTATAATTGGTATTAGAGTAATTTTAGTGTAAAACTTGGGAACTAGATTTAGGAAAAAATAAATTATAGAACATAACCATAAGGTATAAATTGAAGATAAGTACAGAATAATGTCCTAAAATTTTGGTTAGATATATATTATTTGATTTTCTTAGAACTACATCCCTATTTGGATACTACAAGTGGGTGTGGTTTTTTCACAGATTTACCTAGGAGTAAAAAATCTGAAAAGGTGTGTTGGACCTAACTTGGTGTAACTTAGTACATGACAATGGGATATACTATGCACATGGATTGACACTCATAGGGGATACACTTAACATATTTCACATTTTCTTTACAAACAGTTATGAAGGATTTGAATAGATGATTACAATTAATGACCTAAGATAAACCATAGGCCAAGGAAGGACCTATGTGGAAATAAAACAGATGAAGTATTTATGTATTGATGATGCATTAAAAACCTATGTTAAAGGATATTTATTTATTAACCTTATTTCAATTATTCCCATTATATTTATTTTGGAAATTATATTGATATGGTTTTAGAAAAGGAAAATCTATATTCCATGTGAAAACCCATCATGTCCAGTAAGGCCACAGAACTTGAACCCATTACCAAAGGATGATACGAGTTTAATGCAAACTATTGACCTATTTAATTTCCTCATTAATATGACATTTTTTTAGTTAAATAGTTTGATTAGTAAATATTAATGATGAACTATACGTGTTAATTTTTAGGTTTAGAGATTAAAGCCTTAACCATATTGTTTTTGGAAAATAGTTTGACATAAATAGTTTGAATTTTCAATCTTTTATGGGCCTTCAGATCTATTAAAAGTGTATTTTAGTTTTTCAAACATCAAAGTTATTTTTTGGATATCCATTTCATGATGTATGGGATGAATTATAATTTGATAGAAGGACAAAAAATATAGAATTGTTCATATAAAATTGAAACGTATCAATTAATTATATTTTCTTATATTCTTAGGTAATAAAAAGGTTGGGGTCGAAGCCTCATTTTTATTATTAAATAAAAGTAATGACCTCTTTTAACTAGGTAGAGGGAAACCCATTACATAGCCCGAAGTCCCAGTGGGCTTATAGCCCATTACATAGCCCGTAGGCCCAAATATATGGCCCAATTCACATTATGTGAATAGTAACTCTAATGCTACAGTACACGCACAGTATCGCTACTGCTATAGTGTGCTACCGCCACTACAGTACCTGTTTATGAATAGTGTTGCTGCTGCTACAGTACCGCTACAGTACTGCTATAGTACCCTGTTCCCAATGGGTTTTTTTTGATCCCCCATTTTTCATGTAGGATTACGGGGTGCTTACCACTAATCATTCAATTTTTTATGATTTATGACCTTAATAACTCCATATAAATATTTATACTTGTCCTCCATATACGTATATCTACTTTACACTAATTTTCTTCTACTTAGAGACCCAATTATATGTTAGTCCATGTGAAATTTTTTACTTTGAATTCTCCCTTTTCTAGAAATATTTTTGTGAACCCTTCTCACGATGTGAGATTTAAACATAGTAAATATCAAATAATTTAGTTCCAAGATTGAGTTTAAATTGAGAGGATGAAATTTAATTAATTTGGGGAAAATGTAACACCCCAAAATTCTAAAACAAGAACATTGTATTCAATAGTGTGTATGCCATGCAACACTAAGTGCATAATGGAATATAATATCCCAGACTTAATAATATTATTACTATTTTAAATGAATTCCAACTATTATATATCATGGAATTCATGTAAACACAATGTTATATTTCCTTACATGCAAGAACTACCTTGTTCGATAGCTTGTGTTATATGCAAGACCGAGTTTCACCAAACAATAATATATTATTGAAATATTATTATTTAATATAATAAGATATAACATAGCTATTAAATTAGTGGTTATTAATAGTATCAAATTAGTTATGAAAATATATGGTTACAGAAATATAAAATTAATTCATTGGTTACAAATTAATTATAAATTAATATAAGAACCTGTTGAATATAAAGAGAATATTTTTATATAAAACTATTTTTATGTTGACAAAGCTTTTTTATCATAATAAATTAAATTAATTACAATTATTTTTTGATATTAATTATATATATATATATTATATTCAATCAAATATTTTTTATATTAATCCAATATATTTTACACACATAAGATAAGAACAAACCGAATATTTCAAATAAAAATCAAATTTTTTTATAATGGCACTTTTACCGCATTTTAATGGAGAAATTATTTTAAATACAATTTTTGGATATTTTATCGATTATATATATAAAAATAAAAATAATATTTTAAATAAAAACTTAAAAATTAGTTTAGGGTTAATTGTTGGTATTTTTGTACGAAGTTTCATTTTTTGATGAATATTGAAAAATGATGAATTTTAATTCAAAATTGTTTTTTCATCTAATTTATTTGTAATTATAAATTATATATTTTATTTGTTTCAAAGATTAATTATTTAAAATTTTAAATCATTTAATACAATATATGTCATTGGAATCAATTTCACTTTGAAATTAGATAGAATAACTTAGCAAACTTTTGAACATTTTTACTTTAAAAACCCGCTTTGTCACGCCGTCTGTGGGATTAAATTTAAATTATTTTATTCTAATTCTATGATTGGAATTTTACAAAAGTAATTTAATATTTGGAATAATAATAATAATTTATAATCTATAATAAGGTCGAATAATTTTTTTACCAAAAATATTAGTGAAAGTAATTATAAGTAATTATAATGATTAAGAGAAAAATTGGCTTAATAAGGGACTAAAGCTTAAACTTAAGGGCCACAATGACCCAGAAACATGTCCAAAGGCCATTTTATATAAATAATTTGACACGATATTCCATTTTCTTGAATTTTATCCATTATTAGAGCCTTTTTAAATGGAAAAAATGGGTGGAATTCCGTTTTGAAAAATTTACAAGAGTGTCACTCCTTCTCCACTATATAGCACTCAACCCCCACTTTCTCACACCAATAAAGACACTTTGGATCAAACAATATCGACCTAAATAGCTTCTAAAAATACATTCCATTATGCTATAGTCCTCCATTTTAGAAAAAATCTATCCAAGGAATCTCTTTGGTGAAAAAAATGAGTTACCCAAAGAAGAGGTAACATCCTTCCTCAGGCTCTTTTGTTTTATTTTCATTATCCATAACATCAAATATTATTATTACATGATTATATAATAAAACAAGTATCATAAATATATTAATATGTATTTATTTTAAGGTTTAGACCTCTAATTACACATACATCCAACTAATGTGTAACAAACATACCCTTTATGTGTACAACAAACTACTGCCTCGCAAAACGTTGTTTTTCATTTTTTCCTTTACTACCTATTATGGTTTAACATTATGATAGAAACTCTATTTATTTATGATATATATATATATATATTTTTAATTTATTTATGATTCTGTAATTTTTTTATATAATAGACCTTTATACTTTCCATCTTGTGGGAATATGATAACATCATTTGTGGATGTGTGGACTACCGCCTCCTCAAAGCGATGTTATTCATTCATGCAATACGTGGAATGTATAAAGGATAGTTTTAATACAAGTATTTAACATATATGGAATTTATATGTTATAATATTTATAATATAAATATAAATATAAATATATATATATCATTTAATTTTTATTTTTTTAAAATAAGACAAGGAAATGAATGTAGCGTTCATGCGTACGTATGACATACCGTCTCCATAAATAGTGCATTTCATTTATTATCTCAAAACTTTATAGATTATTTAAAATACATATATAATGAATATAAATGATAATTAAATCATGTTTTAAATCCTTTAAACTATGAAATAACTATCTATTAAATGATAACAAAAATAACAAGTAAAAGCATACTTGAAAAACATAAGCAACTAACACCTAAAATAGTGAATATAATGAATGATTATTAACGAACAGGACATAATATATTATAAGAAGTTCATATATGATATTATAAATATGAGTACGGTTATGGTATAAGTTATAAATATGTTTTAAATACTTATAAAGGATGTTAAATGATGTTCACCCAAAAAAGAAACGTAAGGTAGGGGATTATTGTCTCACATTTTTTTCGATGAGGAATATACCATATTCATCACTCACTTCTTTGTGTGGTGTATATACAACAAATTTTGATATATTATATCATAAAATAATTTATCTTCATGGTATTTAAAGATCTAATTTAATTTTATTCCTTCACAAGGCTTATGATTCAAATGTTTCTAAGTGGTATGAGACACTTTGGAATGTTTAAAGATTATTTCTCTCAAGAATAATTTTAATGATATTTTAATGGTATTTCAATTATTTAAGACATAATTTATTATTTTTCACTTAATTTATTATATATGGTGTACATACTACCACTTAGATATGTAATATCATGATTCATTCATTTTTCATGATATTTTGATTTTTAATTTTAATTATTTCATCTAAGGGGATTTGAATTATGCATTAACAAGGGGAAAATAATTTCATAGCTCAATTACTTTTCATTAAGTTATATTACATCACTACTACAAAAATGGGCAAGGGAAGCACCCCCTTATATCAGCGCTAAGCAAAACCACTGATAAAGGATACCCTTTATCAGCGCTAAAATTTCAGCACTGATAAAGGGATTCCTTATCAGCACTAAAATTTTAGAGATGATACCAGGATTCTTTATCAGCTCTTTTCTAGTTCTAATAAAGAGGCCCTCTATCAATGCTAGAAAAGTTCTGATAAATAATCCCTTTATCAACGCTAAACAAAGCGCTGATAAAACAAACCTTTATCAACGCTTTTGTAGCACTGATAAAGAGTACCATTATCAGCGCTAAAAAAGAGCTGATAAATGACACCTTTATCAGTGCTAAAATGTTAGCACTGATAAAGTTATTCTTTATCAGCGCTTTTTTAGCGCTTATAAAACATTAGTCCATTTTTTTTATAAAATTGGTCACATAGTGCCCCCGTTTTATCTCGACCTAAAACTCTCGTGGTACTAGAACCCTGCGACTACACTCTGCTGCCCACTAAGTTCACGTTGCTGGACCTCCACCACCCTCGCTTTTCATTTCCGGACCTCCGCCGCCCGCTTAGTTTGCGTTCCCAGACCTCTGCCACCCTCAAGCTTCGGTTTTCCGGACGTCTGCCACCCAAAACGCCCTTGAGATTCGGTTTGCCGGACCTCCCTTTAAGGCATGTTTTCCAAATCTTTTTTTAATATTGGTCTCCTCTCCCATCATACATTACCATATGTTTATTTGGAATGCTAGATTTAATGGATATTTGAGGTTGTGATGGTTGTAGTCTATATGATTCATCCTTTTCTAGAAACCTATGGATGTTTTAGATTATTTCCATTTAAAATCCCTTATGTTTCCTTCCATGGTTGTCTTCTTTGGGTGGGTGTTCGAGACCATTAAGGTGGTTATTATTCCTTATTGTCCTCTGATTCAAAACTTCTGGGTTAGAGCTAAATCTTGATGTGTTGGGTGGTCTATCTTTTGAGATATTAGTTGTCCATCTTTGTGAAAAAACCATTTTATATGATCTATTTATGGTTGGACATAGATAGGATTTTTGTGTGTTCTAAAATGAATAGGATTATAAAGTCTCTTGATGGACCAGGAACTGGGAGGTGTTGGTGTCTACTTCAATGAGACCGTCGATGGGTGACACTATATAGTAGGAATTAAAGGTTTCCATCAATTACTTGATCGAGGAATAAATCCTTTTTAGTTTTTTACTTTCTTGTTGTTGGTTGAATCACTGATAGATATTGATTGTGTAATTTCATTTGGATTCATTGGTATGTTTTGGGTCTGCCTTTTGTAACGCCACGACCCCAGTTACCCAGAGTTGGTGCATTATTACATAACATTGGAATGATCACAAAAGATCAAGTCTCGAAAGACCAATTAGTTTAGTAGTCTTGGAAACACTAGATAGATTCATATAGTTTACATTACATCATAACGAGAAAATTAGAACAACATCTTGTCTCCACACTCATATCCCCTTATACTATCCCTGCAGTTCTTCATAAAATACTTCTTCACATCCTGGGAAAAATAAAAAATAGAAGGGGTGAGCTCAAATGCCCAGTAAGGATAACAATATAGCGGAAACTTTAATAAATAAGCATAAACATTTAAGGCAATGTATCACTAAAACAAAATCCTTTTAAACTTGAACTTCAGCATAATATGGAAAAAATAAAATTAAATAATGCCATTTACTAATTCACATGGATATTCTACTAGTCAAATAATCACATAAAATATCAATAACAACTTTCATAATGATGGAATGCATAATGCCAGACTATCATAACCACATAGCCAAGGCCTCGTTCCAAGACTACACATAAGATTTTTTCAAGGCCTTGTGCCAAGACACTAGTCTTTCTCATGAGACCTACTGATGCATCGAGGAGCTATAGCGGGCACCACCCGTCACTTATTAAGTCCAACGCATTCCTCATATGAATAGGTTTAACATACATATTCATATTAAAACTAGAATACGAAATGTCAATACTATCTCCATAAACCATGAATGGTACAAAAATAACATATCCACAATCAAACATATCACAAAACCTTCAATACAATATGGAAGTTTTGTATCAAAATAAATCAACTTCAAATAAGCTTAAAATCCATCAAAGGATGTTGACATAGATTAAATCAAAACTATTTGTGAGAAATATATCTTTTTTTGAAATCATTTTAAAGTCACATAATTATAAAATAAAACATTTACTTTGAAAATTTTCTTATAATCTTGTAATGGAAGATTCAAAGATTTTATAACCGCAGAAAATAGTTTCACCCTCCGTATAAGTTAAAAAAAGACATTCTTACCTTAATTCTGTCAAAAAGGTTAAAAATGACCTTGTTTGGAAAATGATAGAAATATTCCTTTATAAAATTCTTATAAAAAGACAAAAAGGGTATAAATAACTTTATCCCATAGTCTCTAAAATATTAATAATGATTTGAAATACATTTTTAAGAAACATGGATGTGGATGATAAAGAGGTCCCAGTAGATAATTACGTATAAACAACCTCGGATAATGAAGACATTGTAAAATAAACCCTTACCTTGTACTTTTACTTGGTTGAGGGTAGGTTAACCTCCTGTTAATGGTGAAATAATTTTTATTAAATTATACATTAATCATATACATTAATATTATATCATATATGATCTTTTAACATTGATTTGTTAATAATATCTTAGTATTATCATCGTTTCGGTTGTTAACTTACTCATTTTCTTTTATATGTTTTGTTAAGTAAGTCGTGTTTGTTATGGATACGTTGTATATTATTCATATCCATAATGATATCAAGTCCTTAAACATTATTTTTAATCATTAAATGAGAATTATAATTGCATGGATACGATCGGGAATGAATCTCATCGCGTTTGTGGAGACGGTAGTCCGTACGTACACACGAGCGATAATATCATTCTTTTGATTTTAAAATAATATATAATTTGATGGTATATCCTATATACAGAATAATTATCATGTTATATTTATTATTTACATGAATTAAACATCATTATTATACCCATAAAAATAATAATTTATTGAATAACAATTACACCACAACGTGGAGACGGTAAGCCGTACGTACACACGTATGGTGACATGTCATTCAAAGGATGGATAGAATACTGAATATGGTTGTACCACATTTCTAATAACATCACAGTATATATAAGATATTGGAGTTATTATTTTAGAATGGGAATAACAAAGAAAGAAGAAGTTGAAGAAGAAATGAACTTGAAAGAGGGTGGTGAAAACATTACCTCTTCTTCGGGTTCTTCCTTTTGATTTAATCAAAAAATTTCCTTAGGTTGGCTTTCTGATCAAACTAAGGAATCTAGGTTGAAGTTAGAGAAGATGAGAGAGTATTTGGGTAGGTTTTTTATGATCCAAAAGGCTTTTAATGTGTGAATTAGTGAGAAGGGCGGGTGCCCTTTTATAAGAGGGGTGAGGGGCACCTTTGGAAAAGCTAGAAATAGTATTTTATAATAAATTCATTTTCGGTTTCTAATGGATATAAATTGGATTATTAAATTTTAAGGAGGTTATGGGTTGAAAATAACTCAAACAATAGGTTTTAGACAGGTTTGGGTCACTAAATTAACCTTATCTTTTAGTTTTAACTCTTACTTAATTAGTTTGACATTTACCATGTCACTTGGTATTTTTATATTATATATTTAATAAACATACTATATACATCAAAGAGACCCCCAATTGGTCTATTAATGATACACCTATCATTATATAAGTCCTTTGGCTGCACCTTAGATTTTTAGTAATAGAATATAAATTAATAATATAATATTTGTTTTAAAAACTCTTTTTTGTCAATTTTGACACTATTGGGTATTTTCTTTTTGATAATTTCATAACTGAATTATTACTTCAAAAAAAGTTTTTATAACCAATCCTAATATGTCATATTAACCTAGAAAATTAGTGTAATTCATAAAAAGTGTCAAATTACATTTATTTATATATTTATAATGTCAATTATTTTAATATTTCATTAATTAGGTAATTACTGCATCACCATTGTGTCATAAATATATTAAATTATTTAATGTCTAAAAATTATAAATAAAATACCATTATGTATGAAATCTTTTTATATTTTTAATTAATATTTACAATCAAATTTATCTTATGTATAACCCTATATTAAAAATGTTTTAGTTATTAAACATTGATTTTAATTCTTTTAAATATTTTTTGAATTAAATAATAATTAATGCCCTAATCTAATCCAAGTGGACCTAAATGATAATATTTTATTCCTAAGGTTGTTTTCGGTCGATATACACTTGTCCAAAAGAATTAGGACATGTGTTAGGGTATTATTTATAACATTTTTACCCTTAATTACCCTATTTACTTTTAACTGTGGTAAATAAAATTAAAAAGTTACTATTCACAAAAAATTATTTCCATATAATTGAACCAAATTCTACTCCTTGATATTAACCGAGTCTCTCAGATTTTAGAAATTCCACTCACAGAAGCGGTAAAATTAAGTTTTATGTGAATTTCCAAATTCTCCTAGGAGGTGGGTAAAAGACGGTGAAAAGTTCAATAAAATTTTTATATATCTAAAATTATTCTAAACTAACTCCAATGATTTACATTGAACATATATAGGTATTATGTATCTATTTTTACCAAGATTAAATTTAAATAAAATAAATAATTATTTAAATAAAAATTCGGTTTTAAACTATAATTTAGTGTTTTTTTCACTATTCATCAAAAATTGAAATTTTCAGAAAAATACCAAAATTTCACCCTAGGATAATTTCAATATTCTGAATCAAAAAATGAAGTCCATTTTGAAAGATAAAATTTATAAAATTTCAAAAAGTGGGTATTACTATTCATAACGGCTAGTTTGATTTATTGTGGTGTGTGTGTTAGAACTCGAAGATGCGTAAAACACGCACTACTGTATTATTCAAAGGGAAGCGTACCGTGGAAGCATGGGGTGTTACATTCTAACCTCTTTCAAATAATTTCATCCTAAAAATTTCTAGAATTCTACCACATGAAAAGACTCGGGTGGTTCTTCATTATAATTTCCTCAGGTTCCCACATTGCCTCTTCCATCTTATGGTTTCTCCACAAAACTTTTACCAGATGAGTCATCCAGTTTCTCAGTACTTGTTCTCTCGTATAAAGAATCCTGAAGGGCTCTTCACAATAAGACAGATTGGGTTCCAGTTCTAATTCCTCATAGGTGAGTACATTCGTTGGGCCAGGCATGTATTTCCTCAACATTGATATGTGGAACACATCGTGAACTTTGGAGAGACTTGGAGACATTGCCAAAAGGTAAGCTACAACCCCAATTTGTTCTAGAATTTAAAAAGGTTTGATGTACCTAGGACTAAATTTACCCGTCTTACCGAAACTTATAACTCCCTTCCATGATGATACCTTTAAGAAAACATGATCTCCTATATGAAATTCCAAATCCTTCCTTTGGTTATCGACATATCTCTTCTGCCTACTTTGAGCTGCTTTGATGTGGTTTTGGATTACCATTACCTTTTCTATTATCTCCTCCACCAGTTCTGGGCCTACAAGTTTTCTTTCACCAAAATCATCGCAACAGGTTGGTGTGCAACATCTCTTTTGGTATAATGCTTCATATGGTTCCATCTGAATACTCGAATGGAAGCTATTGTTATAGGAAAATTCTACCAGAGGTAAATATTGATCCCACATACCCTGAAATTCAAGTGAGCAGGATCTCAACATGTCTTCTAAGGTTTGAATAGTCTGTTCTGATTGTCCATCTATTTGAGGGTGGTAGGCAGTGCTCAAATGAAGTTTAGTATCCAGGGATTTCTGAAAACTTTTCCATAATCTTGAAGTAAAATGGGGATCACGATCAGAAACAATCGATAGGGATGCTCCATGAAGTCTCACAACTTCATTAATATATAGTCTTGCTAGACGTTCCAGTGGTAGATCTTCTCTTATAGAAAGAAAATATGCTGAATTGGTAAGAAGTTCAACAATAACCCATATTGAATCGTTCCTTCTAGGAGTCTTTGGTAGTCCCATGACAAAGTCCGTAGTGATATTATCCCATTTCTACTCAGGTATGGGAAGAGGTTGCATGACTCCTCCAGGCTGTTGCCTTCCAGATTTCACTTGTTGACAAACAATATATCTTAACAAAAAATCAGAAATATCCCTCTTCATGTTGTCCCACCAAAAATGTTCCTTCAAATCTCTATACATTTTGGTGCTCTTAGGGTGTATAGAAAAATTGGAGCTATGGGAATCTTCCAACAATTCCCTTTTTTGATCAGGTATATCAGGAACACAAAGTCACTTCCCAAATTTCAAAATTACATCTTCATACACAAAGTCTCTCAATCTTCCATCATTCACAGCTTTAATCTTCTTCTGAAACTCTTCATCACCAGTCTGAGAACTCTTTATCCTTTCAAGTAAAGATAGTTTGACAACCATTTGAAAAAGTATCAATGTTTCACCTTCTAGGGTAATTCCCATATCCATCTTCACTAGATCAATGAAAATGGGATCCCTTTCAATTCACATCATGTTCAAAACTCCATGATCTTTTGTGCTCAAAGAATCTGCCACTTTGTTTGCCTTCCCAGGGTGGTAGTGTATCGTGCAATCATAATCCTTGAGTAATTCAAGCCATCTCCGTTGCCTCATGTTGAGTTATTTTTGTGAGAAAATATACTTAAAACTCTTGTGATCAGTATAAAGATCACATTTTTCACCATATAGGTAGTGTCTCCTTATCTTCAAAGCAAAGATCACAACTTCTAACTCAAGATCATGAGTAGGATAGTTTTGCTCCTGAATTTTCAACTCTCGTGATTCATAGGCAATAACCCTATCATTCTGCATAAGGACACAACCATGTCCTTTCTTTGATGCATCACTATAAATAACAAACCCGTCATTTCCCAATGGTAGATTTAAAATAAGAGCATTGACTAATCTTCTCTTCAGTTCTTCAAAACATTCTTCACACTCTTTTGTCCAAACGAATTTTATCCCTTTACGTGTGAGCTTCGTTAATGGGTTAACCAATCGGGCAAAGTTCTGGATGAAATGCCAAAAATATCCTGATAAGCCAATAAAACTACATACCTCGGTTATAATCATTGGTGCTGTCCATTATTGGATTTCTCTTTTCTTAGAAGGATCAATAGAGATTCCATCCTTAGAGATAATATGGCCAAGAAAAGAAATCTCTTGAAGCCATAATTCACACTTGCTAAACATCTCATATAATTCATGTCTTCTCGGAGTCTTTAGGATAATTATCAAGTGATTTTCATGATCTTCATAGATTTTGGAGTATACCAAGATATCATCAATAAATACCACCAAAAATTCATCTAGATATTCCTTGAAAACTGTATTCATTAGATCCATGAATACAGAGGGTGTATTATTCAGCCCAAAAGGCATTACTGTAATCTCGTAATGCCCGTACCAGGTTCGAAATGCTGTCTTCGGAATGTCTTCCTTCTTTACACACAACTGATGGTATCCAGACCGAAGGTCAATCTTTGAAAATTATTGAGCTCCATGCATTTGTTCAAATAAATCCTCAATGTGAGGTAGAGGATACTTGTTCTTTATTATTATAGAATTGATCTCCCTGTAGTCAATACATAACCTCATAGATCCATATTTTTTTAACAAAAAGAACAGGGGCTCCCCATGGAGAAACACTAGGGAGAATAAATCCCTTATTAATAAATTCCTCTAGTTGTTTATTTAGTTCAAATAATTCCACAGTGGTCATTCTATAAGGGGTCTTTGATATAGGCCTTGATCCAAGAATTAAATCAATGGAAAACTCAACTTCTCGTTCTGTAGGATGTCCAGGTAAATCTTCTTAAAACACATCTACATATTCTTTCATAATAGGTACATCCTCTATTTGAACATTCCTTTCCTCATCCATAGTCATTTCACTCTCTTCCTCCCCAATAATTGAATTTAGTTGAGCTACTGGGGGTGGATCTAGAAAAGAATTAGGTGGTGAAGATTCTTCTCTAAAGATATGGTGTTCTTTATCATCATCATAAGAAATTGTAACCTCCTTCTTCTTACAATAAATCTTCATGTCATGGTCCGAAAGCCAATCCATAATGAGGATTATATCAAACTCGATCATAGGTATGACGATGAGATCAGCAGATAAAGAACATTTATGTGCTCTAATGGGGACTGATTCATAAAACTTTGTTGGAATGATACTTCCCTTATGATTTTTAACTGAAAAATACCTTGTTAAATCAAATTGGAAATATCTAATTTTCTTAGAAAATTGGGAAGATATGAAATAATGAGACGATCCAGAATCAAATAATGCATTTTCTAAACTTGAGGAAGCCATTAAATTACCTGCCACCATGCCTTTCAGAGATTCTACCTCAACAATATTGATAGCATAATCTTGGCCTTTATCCATTGGACATTTCTGAGGTAAGTTCCTCTGACGCTTAGGATATTCATTTGCATAATGTCCCATCTATCTGTAGTTGTAGCATTGAACATCGGTAGCTTATTTCTTGCCCTTGCAATTACGAGCTTAGTGGCCTTTTTCACCACACATGTAACATACTCCCATTCCCTTCATGAAAGTACCATGGTGTTTCTTCCCCCATTTAATACAGGATGTATATTCAAATTTTCCCTTCTTCCCCTTATTTTTATTCCCAGAGTGATCAGTAGATCTCTTCTTCTCTTGATTTGCTTTAAAGTCACAAGACATAGAGAATTATTTTTCTGTCTTGATAGAACATGAGACAATATCTTCGTACGACGAGAAGGATTGTGACACTAATTCTTGATGAAGAAATGGTTTTAACCCATCAAAGAAATGATCAATCATACTTCTTGGGTTACATATATAATCTACAACATACCTTGATAACCTTCTAAAGATAGCCTCATACTTTGTGACATTCTCATCCTCCTTTTGTCTCAGACTCAGAAATTGCCTTTCCATATCTACTCGATGGTCACGAGGAAAGTATTTATTTAAAAATAGATCTTTGAACTCCCTCCATTCCATATTTGATACTTCATCATCTTCCTTAATGTTTTGAATCAATGACCACCAGTGATCATCATCTCCAGTGAGGCGGTAAACTGCAATGACAGCTTTTTCCCTTTCACTACTCCCCAAAGCTTGAAATATTTTCTATAGGGAACATATCCATTGGCCAGCTACTAATGGATTTGTAATCCTATTGATTGTTGGTGGTTTCAGCCTCATGAAGAGATCTAACATTGATCCTCCACGCTGTGGATCAGGGTGTTCCATACGGGTAATGATTTTATTCATAACCTGAGTGAGTTTTCTTAGTATGGTGATTAGCTGATTAGCACCAGTTGGATCACCAGCTCCACTATAATTATCTTGAGAAGGAGGGAAATCCCTACATGGAGTGTGTGCATTGATATGGTTTCCATTTCTTCAACTAGGAACCATTTCTAAAAAATGGTATAAACTAGATCAGTTTATGAAAAAAAATACATAATTTCATACTTGTAAAACACATAACATAAATTGAACCATTTCTGGATATAATCCATAATCATAAATATGTTTTCATTGAGGAAGTATATACTCATAAACCCTTCATAATGGTTTGTAAAGAAAATGAGAATTATCCTAAGAATATCTCCTGGGAGTGTCGTAACCAAGTGTGCATCAAGGCCCGTTGTCGTTCACCAGTTCCCGTTCGAGTCTACCTCAAAGCGGTGTTTTCAGGTTTTACCCCTAGGTACATCTATGCAAGAGCTTCCTCTACCTGCTCGTATCTAGACAGGTATTTGTTGCTCAGAAAGCATAAAAAATTTCTACAATACCAACATTCTAGGAAGTTCTTCTATACTAATCCTCAAAGTCCATCTTAGGTCTATGTGCTCTAATCAGATTTTATCTAAATCTAGCTTCCAAGGTTTGTACTAAACTTACTCTGATACCAACTGTAATGCCCCAACCCTAGTTACCCAGAGTAGGTTAATTATTACCTAACATTGGAATGATCACAAAAGATCAAGTCTCGAAAGACCGATTAGTTTAGTAGTCTTGGAAACACTAGATACATTCATAAAGTTTACATTACATCATAAAGTGAAAACTACAACAACACCTTTTCTCCACACTCATATCCCATTATACTATCCCTGCAGTTCATTCATAAAATACTTCTTCACATACTGGGAAAAATAAAACATAGAAGGGGTGAGCTCAAATGCCTAGTAAGGATAACAATATAGCGGAAACTTTTATAAATAACCATAAACATTTAAGGCAATGTATAACTAAAACAAAATACTTTTAAACTTTATCTTCAGAATAATATGGAAAAAAGGAAATAAAATAATTCCATTTACTTATTCACATAGATATTCTACTAGTCGAATAATCACATACAATATCAATAACCACTTTCATAATGATGGAATACATAATGCCAGACTATCATAACCACATAGCCAAGGCCTTGTGCTAAGACTACACAAAATATTTTTGTAAAATCCTTATTCCAAGACACTATTTTGTCTCTAGAGACCTATCGATGGATAGAGGAGCTATACTGGGCTCCACACATCACTTATTAAGTCCAATGCATTCCTCATATGAACAGGTTTAAACATAACATAAATATTCTTATTAAAACTAGCATATGAAATGTCAATACTTTCTCCATAAACCATGAATGGTATAAAAATGATACATACATAGTCAAACATATCACAAAACCTTCAATATAATATGGAAGTTTTGTATCACAACAAATCAACTTCAAATAAGCTTAAAATCCATTAAAGGATGTTGACATAGATGAAATCAAAACTATTTGAGAGAAATATTTCTTTTTTTGAAATAATTTGAAAGTAACATAATTATAAAATAAAACATTTACTTTGAAAATTTTCTTATAAGATTGTAAGGGTAGATTTAAAGATTTTATAACGGTGGAAAATAGCCAAACCCGCCATATAAGTTAAAAAAATACATTCTTACCTTAATTCTGTCAAAAAGGTTAAAAAGGACCTTGTTTGGAAAATGACATAAAGATTACTTTATAAAATTCTTATCAAAAGTCAAAAAGGGTGTAAATAACATTATACCATAGTTTTTAAAATATTAATAATGATTTGAAATACATTTTTAAGAAACATGGATGTGGATGATAAAGAGGTCCCAGTAGATAATTATGTATAAACAACCTCAGATAATGAAGAGATTGTGAAATAAACCCTTACCTTGTACTTTTACGTGGTTGAGGGTAGGTTAAACTCTTTTATAGTGGTTAAATAATTTTTATTAAATTATACAAGAATCATATACATTAATATCATATCATATATGATCTTTTAACATTGATTTGTTAATAATATCTTAGTATTATCGTTGTTTCGGTTGTTAACTTACTCATTTTGTTTTATATGTTTTGTTACGTAATCCATGTTTGTTATGGATAGGTTGTATATTATTCATATCCATAATTATATCAAGTCCTTAAACATTATTTTTAATCATTAAATGAGAATTATAATTGCATGGATACGATGGGGAATGAATTTCATCGCGTTCGTGGAGACGGTAGTCCGTACGTACACACGAGCGACAATATCATTCTTCTGATATTAAAATAATATATAATTGGATGTTATGTCATATATACCAAATAATTATTATGTTATATTTATTATTTACATGAATTAAACATCATTATTATACCCATCCAAATAATAATTTATTGAATAACAATTACACCATGAAGTGGAGACGGTAAGTCGTACGTACACACATATGGTGACATGTCATTCAAAGGATGGATAGAATACTGAATATGGTTGTACCAAATTTATAATAACATCGCAGTATATATAAGATAATGGAGTTATTATTTTAGAATGGGAATAACAAATAAAGGATAAGTTTAAGTAGAAAGGAACTTGATTGAGGGTGGTGAAAACATTACCTCTTCTTCGGGTTCTTCCTTTTGATTTGATCAAAAGGGCTCATTAGGTTGGCTTTATGATCAAAAAAATGACTATAGGTTGAAGTGAAGGAAGTTGATAGAGTATTTGGGAATGGTTTTTCAGATCCAAAAGGCTTTTAATGTGTGAGTTAGTGAGAAGCGGGGGGGGGGGGGTGCCCTTTTATAATAGGGGTGAGGGGAACCTTTGGAAAAGCTAGAAATATTATTTTAAAATAAATTCATATTCAGTTTATAATGGATCCAAAGTGTATTAATTAAAGGTTAAGGTGGGGATGGGTCGAAAACCAATCAACCAATATGTTTTAGACAAGTTTGGTTCACTAAATTAACCATATATTTTAGTTTTAACTCTCAGTTAATTAGTTTGACATTTACCATGTCACTTTGTATTTTTATATTATATAGTTCATAAACATACAATATACATCCAAGAAACCCCCAAGTGGTCCATTAATGATACAAATATCATGATAAAAGTCTTTTGGCTGAACTTTAGATTTTTATAAATATAATATAAATTAATAATATAATATATTTTTTAAAAACTCTTTTATGTCAATTTTGACACTATTGGGTATTTTGTTTTTGATAATTTCTTAACAGCATTATTACATTGAACAAAACTTATATAACCAATCCTAATATTTCATATTAACCTATAAAATTAGTTTAATTCATAAAAAGTTTCAAATTACATTTATTTTGATATTTATAATATCAATTATTTTAATATATCATTAATTAGGTAATTACTGTATCACCATTGTGTCATAAATAAATTAAATTATTTAATATCTAAAAATTATAAATAAAATACCATTTTGTAGTAAATATTTTTATCTTTCTAATTAATATTTAAAATTGAATTTATCTTATGTATAAACCTATATTAAAAATGTTTTAGTTATTAATCATTGGTTTTAACTCTTTTAACTCTTCTTTGAATTAAATAATAATTAATGTCTTAATCTAATCCAAGTGGACCTAAATGATAATATTTTATTCCTAAGGTTGTTTTTGGTCGATATAAACATGTTCAATAGAATTATTACATGTGTTAGGGTAATATTAATATCATTTTTACCCTTAATTACCCTATTTACTTTTAACCGTGGTAAATAAAATTAAAGAGTTACTATTCACCCAAAATTATTTCCATCTCATTGAACCAAATTTTACTCCTTGATATTAACCACGTCTCTAGGATTTTAAAAATTCCACTCACAGAAGTGGTAAAATTATGTTTTATGTGAATTTCCAAAATTCTCCTAGGAGGTGAGTAAAAGACGGTGAAAAGTTCAATAAAATTTTTATATATCTAAAATTATTCTAAACTTACCTCAATGAATTACATTAAACTAATATAATTATTATTTATCTATTTTTACCTTGATTAAATTTTAATAAAATAAATATTTATTTAAATACAAATTTATTTTTAAACATAACTTTGTGTTTTTTTCACTATTCATTAAAAGTTGAATGTTTTCAGAAAAATACCAAAATTTCACCCAAGGCTAATTTCGATATTATGAATCCAAAAATGAAGTCCATTTTGAAAGATAAAATTTATAAAATTTCAAAAAGTGGGTATTACTATTCGTAATGGATAGTTTGATTGGTTGTGGTGTGTGTGTTAGAACTCAAAGTTGCGTACAACACACACTACTGTATTATTCAAAAGGAAGCATTCTGTGGAAGATTTGGGTTTCACACATTTCCTTAGGTTTCAAATTACGCTCTTAGTTTTTCTTCAAGGTTAGTAGTTGTAGTCTCTTATTTGGGTGAAGGGATGTGGTCTTAGTATATTTCCATCTTATGTCCCACCATTTTAGTGAAAATTTAAATGGTTGGGTGTCCTATTCTAGGTCTCTGGACATTATTGGTATTTTCTCTCTTCTTAGTGATGTAGAAGTGTCATTTGGAGATGTATTATGTTCTTGGAGGATATACAGTAAGGGTTCTTGGGAATATTGGTTATATGTTCATTTTAATTTTTTTTGTAGTGGTCCTCTATTTGGTGAATCTTCCTTTATTTTGTGAATTTTCCACACAATAATTATTGTGTGGAATTTATTTTTGTCTCATCATTTTCTATCCTTCTTACTAGAATATTTATTTGGATAAAAAGTGGAATGATGGGGATAATTGTAACATCCCAGTAACTATTTCATCAAAGCAATTCTCTTTGAGTTTTTTTTTTGGGTTTCTTGAGGGGTTATAGGATGTCCCAGACTATCATAGAAGGTGTGGACATGAACATGTAGGTTGAAAAGCTTCATGTGGTCCACCGAATGGCCGGTGAGGGTAATTGGCTAGGAAATGAGATTCAAAATGGATAAAAAAAATTCTATAGCCATCAGCCAGCTGGTGGGTCTGTAGTGACTAGCCAGTGGGATAACCTATGGTTATAACATTTATGCTATAACCATTGCCTAGCTAGTGAGGGCCACTATCTAGCCAGTGGTTCCATTGTATATGAGGAAGCATTGAGGTAGTAGGGTAATTGCACCCTGATACCCCCTTTTATTTATTTTATCTTCTCCCTCAAGTTTAACTCAACCAACTCAAGCCTCGGGAGCCCCTTTGGATAGTTTGTCTCTTCTATCCTCATCACTTGGTGGATTGAAGTTTCATTCGAAATGGTGATCCTATTTTGGTATTTATTTATTTTCTTGAACTTCAATCTCTCTCCATCACTTGATTATTTGTTCCTAGGGGCTATGGAAGCCTTGGTATTTACTAGACCTATAATTTTTATGGGGAATTATGGTTATAATATCTATTTTACCTATTATTCAGATCCCTTTTATATGATTCAATGTTCTTCATTTTAGTAGACTCATTCAGATTCATTGTGTTTTGATCCCAAATATTCCATGTGGGTTTTTCTGTACTATATCTTCCTTTTGGGATTCATGTGTTTCATGAATTCATATTTTTTCCATTTGAAGTTGATTATACATGTTTTGATAATTTTTAAGCACAAAATAACCCTATTAATGAAAATAATATATGGAATGGATGGTATCTTGTTGTGAATTAACCTTTTTCATTGAAATAAATTAGGTTTCCTTCTACCGTTGGTGGATTTGATGTTATAAATGAAAATAATGGTTTAAAATAAATATAAGTTGATTCTTTAAATAAAATTACAAATTGTTTGGAATGTGTTTGTTTATTGAATTTTTTTGGTAATGATTTCCAAAATAAATTAAAATTTCTTGTTTTTAAATGGTTTATGGTATTTCTATTTTAGAAAATTAAGGGGGATTGATTGTCCTTTTGAATAAAATACCTTTGATCCCGACCACCATCCATTGTTTTTTGGGGGTGACTTTAATGTCATTTACAACCCTAAGGAAAGGAATGGTAGAAGCCCATTCTAGAGGAAGGACATCATGGATTTTGTTCAGTTCATGGCTGGGAAGGGCCTCATTGATATCAGCTTCTTAGTTAACAGTTTCACCTGGTGCAACAATTGCAGGGGCCTTCACCACTTGTGGAGTCTATTGGATAAGTGTCTAGCCAACATGAAAGCCACTAACCTATTCTAAAATACAATGTTTTTCATCTTTCTTGAGGTATTTTGATTCACTCCCCCCTCTTGGTTTCCATTTCTTCTTGGTATGATCATCAGGAACAGTTTCACTTCCACCAGTAGTGGGTTAACATCCTAGGGTACCAGGACATGGTTTGTGAAATATGGAATAAACCATTATAGGAGTATCAGGCCAACTTCAACCTCAGTGACCTGACCTCGAACCCCAATAGGTGCATGTTCTCCCCTTCCTCCTCTGGAACCTTCACCACCAGGGACTATTGTTGCATATAGGCTGCTTCGGAGTATTTTAATAGATGGAATGATATCTTTGGTTTATTGGATTATTTGCACCGGTTTTAGATTTATGTGTGACTATATACTTATTATATTTTCTTATTATTTCTTTCACACCACCACTTGAGTCAAGTAACCTGATTGAAATCCATATTGGTACTTTGGTTCTGATGTGGATATGGTTTTTTATGTGTTTGTGACATGTGTATGTGTGGATATATGGGTATTTAGGCATGATGATATTGAATGTAGGGTAGAGACCAAGGAGTGGTAGATGTATCATTCTTGATTATTATTGTGTTTGGTCTGGGGTGATTTGAGGAAACTATAATGAATATAAAGTAATTATATTTAATGAAGATGAATAAATACTAATGGTTAGGATCTATTAATTTCTATTTTTATAAGGAAGTGGTTCTCTTATACAGTATTTGGAAGTCTTGTTTTGTGTACATGAACCATAAATAATTATATTTGAGATTCAAATAGGATGAATATGAATAAAGATTGGATGGATGCTAATTGTTTGACAATAGAGTATGAGAATGAAGTGAAAGAGTTCATCAAGATTGCAAAGGATCACACAAATGAACCTTCTCAAATCCTTTGTCTATGTTTACATTGTTATTATTCTAGACTACTTACTCCAGAGGAGTTGGACGAATATTTGATATGTCATGGAATAGATCAGAGTTATAAATGTTGGAATAAACACAGATAAAAAGAGAATGTAGCTACTGGCTGGGATAAAACTGCGTTTTATGGATCATCAGATATGAATACAAATATAGATAATGAAGAAGACCATATGGAGGATGTGATTAAATATGTCAATGATGATGAATATTTTATTGAGGAAATGACAAAGACAATTGAATATGAACTCTGTGATTGCCAAAAAATTGTTTGAGAAGTTAAAGAGTGGTGCCAAGATGCCATTTTATACTGCTTGCACTAAGTATACAACATTTTCAGCTGTACTAAAGATGTATAAATTGAAAGCAGGCAATGGATGGAGTGATGTCAGTTTTACGGAATTACTTGCTCTCTTGAATGACATGATCCCAGAAGATAATGAGCTCCCAAGCCGTACATATTAAGCTAGATGAATTCTACGCTCGATGGGTATGATTTCTAAAAGAATACATGCCTATCGGAAAGACTGTATATCGTTTCTCAAGGAGAGAAAATCACTTACGGAATGACCAAAGTGCGGTGCTTCTTGATACAAGAAAGATAAATCCAATCCTATGAAATTTGTATGGTACTTTCCAATCATTCCAAGGTTTAGGCGTCTATATGGAAGTGAAGAAACTGCAAGACAATTTTCATGGCATGCAGATAAAAGAAATAAAGGTTGGAAATTACATCATCCAGGAAACTCTCCTCAATGGAAGAAAATTGATCATGAGTATCCTGAATTTGGAAAAGAGCTGAGAAACCTTTGTCTTGCATTATCTACATATGGAATGAATCCTTTTGGTTTTCAAACCAGCACTCACAGTACATGGCCTGTTATGTTGGTAAATTATAAAATTCCACACTGGTTATGCATGAAGCAGAAATATATCATGTTATCTATTCTTATATCAGGACCAAAACAACCAGATAACGATATTGATGTTTATCTGGATCCTTTGATCGAGGATTTAAAGTTATTTTGGGATTCAGGTGTAATGTTGTATGATGCTTATAAAAGTGAGTACTTCACGTTGAGAGCGATGTTGTATGGGACAATAAATGATTTCCCTACTAACAGAAATTTTTCAGGCTATAACATTAAAGGAACTAAAGGCTGTCCTTTGTGCGAAGAATATACAGAATCAATTAGGTTGAAACATTCATCAAAATCTGTGTTTCTAGGACATCTTAGATTTCTACATTGTCGGCATAAGTGCCGATCTTGGACAACATCATTCAATGGAAGTTCAGAATAATGCACAATAATGTTTCCACAAACAGGTGATCAACTGTTTGAGAAAGTAAAAGATATGAACACAATTTTTGGTAAACCATTTTCGAAAAACCTTATGAAAATCAGTTGAAAAAAGAGATCAGTTTTTTTGAATTACCATACTGGAATTGTTTGTACGTCAAAAATTTTCTTGATGTGATGCATGTGGAAAAAAAATGTATGTGACAATGTTATCGAAACGTTGATAAATTCTCCTAGAAAAACAAAATATGGAATTAAGGCAAGGTTGGACATGGTTCACATGGGAATACGAGAAGAGTTCGCTCCCGTGAAGTGTGAAAATTAAATGTTTCTTCCTCCAGCTGCTTATACTCTTTCTAGGGAGGAGAGATATCAGTTTTGCAACTTCTTCAATGATGTAAAGGTTCTAGAGGGGTACTCATAAAATATCAAGAACATTGTGTCATTGAATGATTTTAAGTTAAAAGGTTTGAAATCACATGATTGCCATGTTTTGATGCAGGATCTAATTCCAATAGCTTTACGTTTCATTTTTCCCAGGAATGTTTGTCATACATTAACCAAACATTGTTTCTTTTTAAAATCTATATGTAGAAAAGTTTTAGACCTGACGAAATTGCCAGCTATGAAAAATGAAATTGTCATCATATTATGTGAATTAGAAATGTTCTTCCCACCAATATTCTTTGATATGATGGTTCATTTGATGATTCACTTATTGAGAGAGATTCGACTTTATGGTCATATGCAATATAGATGGAAGTATCCTGTTGAACAATATATGAAGATTTTGAAAGGGTATGTCAAAAATGGAAGTCGGCCAGAGGGTTGTATAGTGGAATGATATATTGTTGGGGAAGACATTGAATTTGGTACTGAATACCTATCTCATGTGGAAAGCATAGGTCTCCCGAAATCTCGTCACACTGGACGCATTGAGGGTGAGAGAATTTCTGGAAGAGAAGTTGTGGCAATCAGTATTACAGATCAGGGGCCGGCCCATCTTTAAGTTTTGTATAATATTTTGTAGTTTACTCCATATATTGAATCTCACAAAAAAATTCTTAGGCAGTTGAATCCATCAAGGGATGAAAAATGGTTATCAGATACACATAATAAATAGTTTATAGGATGGTTTCAGGACCATATTTTTAAGCAGTTGGATGAAAATACAAATTCAATGTCAGAACGACTTCGATGGCTAGTCGCTGGACCAAGTGTATATGTATTATCTTACAGTGGTTATGTAATTAATGGTTATACATTCTATACAGATGAACATGATGAAGATAGTACCATGAAAATAGTGGAGTTACACTAGTGGCTGAAGCAATGCATGTTTCTTGTAGTAAGGACAGAAATCCAATTTATGAAATATGTCATACTTTGGCATTATCAAACTAATATGGGAGTTGTATTATATGACATTCTAATTGCTGATTTTTCAATGAAAATGGGTTGATAACAACAATGAAGTTAAAATAGATGAATGGGGATTTGTGAAAGTTGATTTTAGTAAAGAAGGGTACAAAGACAAATAGTTTATAATGGCATCACAAGTGGTACAAGTTTTTTATGTTCCAGATCCCACAAACTGAAAGTGGTTGATTGTTCTATTATCGTCTAAAACTACTAAAGGTTCCGATGAAAATTTAATTGAGGACGATCATTTTCGTGGTACGTTGCAATAATTTTGGAGCAGTCCCAATGCAGATGGTGTTTTGTATGTTAGAGAAGACCATAATGAAGGGATTTGGATAATCGATAGAGGTGTCAAATCCATTTAGCCTTTGAAAAAAAGAAATAGAGTTTAATAAATAGGTTATATTTAGTTTGTAATATAGATCTTGTTATCTCATGTTATTATCTTATCATTACTGAATTTATGTAATCTAAATTAACTGTTCAACCACATTTGAAAATAATGACTTCTGCACATTCTGGTGCTCCTGATCTTGAGGCTGAACAAGTCTCTCAAGTTACTGCTGCTGCGGCTGCTGCTGCTCCTGCTGCTCCTGTAGCTCCTCCTGCTGCTGCTGCTCCTACTCCTATTGCGGCTTCTGTTGCTCCTGTTGCTCCTCCTGCTGCGGCTCCTGCTGCTCCTGCTGTGGAAGCTACTGCTCGTGCTGCTGTGCCTCCTGCTTCTCCTATTGTTGAGGTCCAACAACCATCAGCACATGCCGTTGATACCATTTCAGATGAACATTTAGATGATGTTTATATTGATGAAATGGTCTGGAATGAAGGACTGACATCGCATAAAACACAGGTGTGTCGTAGTTTGACGGTGTTAGCCAAAATTCTTAAGGCAAAAAGCAAAGGCATCAAATTTGAAGTCATATGGAATGCACGGGGCCAAAATGTGAATCCAAACAAAGCTATGTTTAGCAGCTACATTGGAGTTGTCACTTGACAATGCATGCTGATTGACATAGATTCCTGGCACCATGTTTTGTCCGGGATGAAGGCTGTGATCTGGAAAGAAATTACGGTTACATTATGAATTTATTTCTTTAATTTACTAGAAAATAAAATAATGAAACAATGTATTACTCTTCTCAATCTCTTGCAGAGTACATTTATAGTAGATGATTCACACAAGGATTAGGTACTATGGATTTTAGGAAGGATTCATCGAGGTTTTCACACTGTTTTAACAAGATTTCACCTGAAATATTCCAAAGGTAAAATAAACCTGCACCCACCCATTGTCTATGCTCACCAAATATCCCAAGAAGCACGAGATGAATTTATTGGCCGTCGTGGGGATGATAAGTTTCCGGTACATTGTGGGTGATAATATGTTGTTTGAGGATACCTGCATTGATCACTTTGATTGTCAATATTTCATTTATGAAACAGAAACTCTGTACTCAAAATAAGGAATGTGCATCAAAACCAACATACCCCTATCGTAAAGCAAGGATGGGGTACGCTTCATTAGAAAATAAAATGGTACATATTTTAAATTTACCGTAATATTATTAGGTTCCAATAAAAAAATCATAATTATCTATCTATATTTATATGTAGATTGATGAGTCTAAAACTAAATGCACTTCCATCCCACATCATGTGCTATGGAAGGAGGCACGTGTGAACAAAGAAGGGAAGTTAGTAGATGAGAACACACAGAAACTGTGGGAAATATGTGTAAGTATGACACAATGATAAAAAAATTTGTTTTAAATTGCTATTACATAAAAATAATTGGTTATTTTCTTATATCAGATAGTCACAGGAATCAGCTACTCCTGTAGCAAATATAGACCTATTATCGATGGATTTGAAGCATCCAGAAAAGATGGTCGTGTTAGAGGTGCAGGGTTTGGGGTGACACCCTGAGTATATTTTGAGAAGAAGAAAAAAACGGATCATACAGATGAAAAATTGGAACAAATGGGCGAAAAAATAGCAACTCTTAAAGAACGATTGCAATGAAAGGGAGAGTTGCTAGCAACTTTTATGGGTGGGAAGCAAAGTGAAAACACAACTCAGGAGCAACCAGTGCGTGAACATCCCGCCCCACCCCCCACTAGATTTGAGGCGAGCCATTCCCCTCAAAGAACTGTCTTAGCCATGGTAATCAATATTCTAATAATTGTTCCCATGAAATGTGAATCAGACAAACATTGATATTTTTTTGTACTAATCTTCTACAGGGTGATAATGATTGTGATTTATATCTGTCAACAACCACCTATCACCTTGTAGTGAGGGCTGCAATGTTTAATATACCAGATGCCACACTGCATAATAGACCACTTCTGAAAGATCATCTGAAAGTGACGATTACTGTAGCTCATGATCCAAATCCAGAGCTACCTATTCCACTTGATGACGGTGATATTCATACGGTCGAAAAAGGCTATTGGGACATTCATTGCATGGCCATCACAACTTGTAAGAGTACATGCGAACAAAGAGGTATTTATTTCTATTTTTTTCAAGCTAAACCCTTGACAATTAATTAAAAAAGGGTATAAACCAATGATTATTATTATAGACGGAGAAAGGGAAGGGTGTGAACAACATCGGCTCAAAACTGTCTAAAGGATCGAACAACTGATCCCAAGGACCTACTAAAATCAGAATAACACCACCTATTCTTTATCCACATTTACTACCATTGAAGACTCATGTGGATACAAAGCTAAAAGATGGTAATAGTCATATAGTGGTTTTCGAAGAGAATATATACCGAGAGGAAAGTCAAGATTTTGTTGCTTCTGAAAATTTAAATGAGATCCTTGAAAATGGTTATCGAGGCATCATAGATGTAAATGTATATATGAGGTATGTTTCCATGAATTGATATTATAAAAGCTGATATAATGTGAAAATTATGACTAAATGAATTTTATATTGTTGACAAACGCATTTATGAAAAATAGTTGAAGGAATTTTCCCAAGAGACAATATTGGGACTTGTTAGTCCTCATATCACATCAACACACCTAACAAAAATAGAGCCATAAAAAAGGGATGAAATATTGAACGGATTGCTGAAAACATTTGAAAGTAAGATTACCGATGACAAACTTTTCCTAATACCAAACATGCAGGGGTAATACACTACAATTAAAGAATATCAATTATATTTTCACTTCTTTTATTATTTATTACTTTTTGTGTTTTTAGACAACATTGGTTGCAAATTGCGGTGAACTTGGATACTCCAAATACTTATTTTTTGGATTTAAAGCAAGGATATCCATCAAACCGACCACACATGATTGAGTTTTTGAATCTGTAAGAAACTACATCTTACGTTTTAGGTATAAACATCAAGTAATATAATTTATATTATATTTTACTATGGATTCTGTTATGATAGGGCGGTGTATCATTATTGTTTAAAAAAAGGAATACAGACAGGGGATAAGCATAAAGAGGCGCGCAAGTACTACGTCTGGACAAATATCAGGGTATATATAATAAAATTTCACTATCCAAACACATCTAAACACACGTTACTTATTCTCCTAATGATCAATTTTCTTAGTGTCCAAAACAAACAAATGATAATGATTGCGGTTATTATGTTTGTAAATTTATGAAATAGATCATTTTTCCTCAACAAACTAGCATCGCTAAAGAGGTATTTTCAAAAACACCTACTAGTTCATTTAAGTTATTTATTAATTATTTATTTTTATATTTTGCAGTACTACTATGACTGCCGAAAAGCCTCATACTCACAAGACGATATAGATTTGTTCAGAAATGTGTGGGCCGCATAACTGATGGCAGATTTTACAAAAATACAATGAATATCTGACTTGGGGACATGTACAATTGGCGATCATTTTTGAGAGGGGTTAAGGGGATCAAAAGATGAAACATTGTTGTACGTAAATGTTCGTAGGAAATTTTAATTGTTATTAAATAAAACATACTTTCTCCAATGATTCATTTTCCCATTTTAATAGATGATATGCACCAGCATCATGCAAGAATGATGAACCACTCAAAGGGTCTCTATTTTGTTTAAAATGGACACAATTTTAAGTGAAAACAAAAAATGACCTATGGAAATCTGATCATACGCATTTGGATTTCCTTGATCTTTTATTAGAATGATCCAAGGGTCCTTGGTGAAGTTTACGAGTCATCCCCACCTCAATCCGAGGCACGATGTGACCGCTATCACTCAAAGTGTCTCTCTTTTGTTCAAAATGGATAAACTTTTATTTAAAACAACAAATAACCTATGAAAATCTGACAAAACGCAATAGGATTTCCTTGATATTTTTTTAGAATGATCCAAGGGTTCTTGGTGACGTGTACGAGTCATCCTCACCTCAATCCAAGGTATGGTGTGGCCGGTACCACTCAAAGGGTCTCTATTTTTTTTAAATGGACATGATTTTAAGTGAAAACAACAACTGATGTACAAAAATCTACCCAAATGCATTTGTATTGTCTTGATCCTTTAGGAGAACAATCCACGGGTCCTTTGTGACATGTAAAAGTCAACCCCACCATAATCTGAGGCACAGTTTGGCCAGTACCACTCAAAGGGTCCCTATTTTGTTTAAAATGGACACGATTTTAAGTGAAAACAACAACTAACATACGAAAATATGACTAAACGCATTCAGATTATCTTGATCCTTATGGATAATGATCTACGGGTACTTTGTGACGTGTACGAGTCAACCTATACTCAATCCAAGGCACGGTGTGGACGCTAGTACTCAAAGGGTCTCTTTTTTTTAAATGAACACAATTTTAATTGAAAACAACAACTGGCCTATGGAAATCTGACCAAATGCATTCAGATTTTATCCATCCTTTAGGAGAACAATCTACTGGTTCTTTGTGATGTGTAAGAGTCATCCTTGCCTCAATCCGAGGCATGGTGTGGCTGCTATCACTCAAAGGGACTCTCTTTTATTTAAAATGGACACAATTTTAATTGAAAACAAAAACTGACCTACAGAAATCCAACCAAACACATTTGGATGGACTTGATACTTTATAAGAATGATCCATAGGTCCTTTTGGACGTATAAAAGTCATCTCCACCTCATTCCATGGTACGGTGTAGCCGGTACCACTCAAAGGGTCTCTCTTTTGTTTAAAATAGACATGGTTTTAATTGAAAACAACAACTGATCTACAGAAATCCAACCAAACACATTCAGATTGTGTTGATATTTTATAAGAACGATCCATAGGTACTTTATGACATGTATGAGTCTTCCCCGCCTCAATATGAGGCATTGTGTGACCGCTATCACTCAAAGGGTCTCTCTTTTGTTTAAAATGGACACCATTTTAATTGAAAACAACAACTGACCTATTAAAATATGACCAAACGCATTCGGATTGTGTTGATACATTAGGATAATGATCCAAGGGTCATTTGTGACATGTATGAGTAAACCCCACCTCAATCTGAGGTACGACGTGGCTGCTACCACTCAAAGGGTCTCTCTTTTGTTTAAAATGGACACAATTTTAAGTGAAAACAACAACTGACCTATGGAAATCTGACCAAACACATTCGTATTGCCTTAATATTTTATTAGAACGATACAAGGGTCCTTGGTGACGTGTAAGAGTCATCCCTAACTCAATATGATGCATGGTGTGGCCGCTAGCACTCAAAGGGTCTCTCTTTTGTTTAAAATGGACACCATTTTAATTGAAAACAACAACTGACCTATGAAAATCCAACCAAACGCATTAAGATTGCATTGATATTTTATGATAATGATCCAAGTATCCTTGGTGACGTTTATGAGTCATACCTACCTCAATCCAAGGCACAGTGTGGCCGGTACCACTCAAAGGGTCTCTATTTTGTTTAAAATGGACACAATTTTAAGAGAAAACAACAAATGATGTATGAAAATATGACCAAACACATTCGGATTGTCTTGATCCTTTAGGATAATGATCCAATGTTCCTTTGTGACATGTAAGAGTCAACCCCACCTCAATACGAGGCACGGTGTGGCCGTTAGCACTAAAAGGGTCTCTCTTTTGTTTAAAATGGACATGATTTTAAGTGAAAACAACAACTGACCTACGGAAATCTGACCAAACGCATTCGGATTGTGTTTATACTTTAGGAGAATGATACAATAGTCCTTTTGGATGTGTACAAGTCATCCCTGCCTCAATCCGAGGCACGGTGTGCCTGCTATCACTCAAAGGGTCTCTCTTTTGTTTAAAATGGACATGATTTTAGGAGAAAACAACAACTGATCTACAGAAATCTGACCAAACACATTAGCATTGTGTTGATCCATTAGGATAATGATCCAATGGTCCTTTGCGATGTGTAAGAGTCATCCCCACATCAATCTGATGCACGGTGTGGATGCTATCACTCTAAGGGTATCTCATTTGTTTAAAATGGACACAATTTTAATTGAAAACAAAAACTGACCTACGGAAATCCAACCAAATGCATTTTTATTTCCTTTATACTTTAGGAGAATGATCCATGGGCACTTTTGTGACATCTAAAAGTCATCCCCGCCTCAATTTGAGGTATGGTGTGGCCGGTACCACTCAAGGGGTCTCTCTTTTGTTTAAAATGAACACAATTTTAATTGAAAACAACAACTGACCTATTAAAATCTGACCAAACATATTTTTATTGCCTTGTTCTTTTATGAAAACGATCCAAAGGTCCTTGGTGATGTGTAAGAGTCATCCCCACCTCAATCTGAGGCACGGTGTGGCCGCTAGCACTCAAGGGGTCTCTCTTTTTTTAAAAAAAAATTGACACAATTTTAATTGAAAACAACAACTGAGCTATGAAAATCTGAATAACAAATTAAGATTGCCTTGATATTTTATTATAACGATCCAAGGGTCCTTTGTGATGTTTATGAGTCATCCCCGCCTCAATAGGAGGCACGGTGTGTCCGGTACCACTCAAAGGGTCACTATTTTGTTTAAAATTGACATGATTTTAAGTGAAAACAACAACTGACGTACAAAAATCTGACCAAACACATTCAGATTGTCTTGATCATTTAGTAGAATGATAAAAAGGTCATTTATGACCTATATGAGTCAACCCTGCCTCAATCCAAGACATGGTGTGGTTGCTACCACTCAAAGGGTCTCTCTTTTGTTTTAAATGGACACAATTTTAATTGAAAACAACAACTGACCTATGAAAATCTGACCTAACACATTTGGATTGCCTTGATATTTTATAATAATGATTCAAGAGTCATTAGTGATGCGTATGAGTCATCCCCGCCTCAATATGAGGCACAGTGTGGCCGATACCACTCAAAGGGTCTCTATTTTTTTTTTAAATGGACACGATTTTAAGTGAAAACAACAACTAACGTACGTAAATCTGACCAAACGCATTTGGATTGTGTTGAAATATTATGGGAATGATACAATGGTCCTTTGTGACATGTAAGAGTCATCCTAGACTCAATCCGTGGCACAGTGTGGCCGGTACCACTCAAAGGGTCTCTCGTTTGTTTAAAATGGACACCATTTTAATTAAAAACAACAACTGACCTTTGAAAATCTGACCAAACGCTTTCAGATAGTCTTTATCCTTTAGTAGAATGGTTCACGAGTCCTTGGTGATGTATATGAGTCAACCCTGCCTCAATCTGAGGCATGGTGTGGCCGGTACTACTCAAACGGTCTCTATTTTGTTTAAAATGGACACAATTTTAAGTGAAAACAACAACTGACGTACGAACATCTGACCAAATGCATTCATATTGTCCGGATCCTTTTTGAGAACAATACAAATGTATTTTTTGACGTGTAAGAGTCAACCCCGCATCAATCCGATACACAGTGTGGCCGCTAGCACTCAAATGGTCACCCTTTTGTTTAAAATGGACACAATTTTTAATTAAAAACAACAACTAACCTATGGAAATCTGACCAAACACATACAGGTTGCCCTGATATTTTATGAGAACGATCCAAGTGTCCTTGGTGACTTGTAAGAGTCATCCCCACCTCAATCCGAGGCACGGTGTGGCCGTTATCACTCAAAGGGTCTCTCTTTTGTTTAAAATGGACATGATTTTAATTGAAAACAACAACTGACCTATTGAAATCTATCCAAATGCATTCATATTTCCTTGATATTTTATGAGAACAATCCAAGGTTCCTTATTGATGTGTATGAGTCATCCCCTCCTCATTCTGAGGCACAGTGTGGCCGGTACCACTCGAAGGGTCTCTATTTTGTTTAAAATGGACATGATTTTAAGTGAAAACAACAACTGACGTACGAAAATCTGACCAACACATTCGGATTGTCTTGATCCTTTCGGAAAATGATCCAAGGGTCCTTTTTGATGTGTATGAGTCAACCTTTCCTCAATCCGAGCCACGGTGTGGCCGCTATCACTCAAAGGGTCTCTCTTTTGTATAAAATGGACACCATTTTAATTGAAAACAACAACTTACCTATGAAAATCTGACCAAACGCATTAAAATTATCTCGATCCTTTAGGAGAATGATCCAAGGGTCATTTTTGATGTGTACGAGTCAACCTCGCCTCAATCCGGGGCACGGTGTGGCCGCTAGAACTCAAAGGGTCTCCCATTTGTTTAAAATGGACACGATTTTAAGTGAAAACAACAACTGACCTACGGAAATCTAACCAAACACCTTCGGATTGTGTTGATACTTTAGGAGAATGATACAATGGTCCTTTGTAACATTTAAGACTCATCCCCACCTCAATTCGAGGCATGGTGTGGCTGCTATCACTCAAAGGGTCTCTCTTTTGTTTAAAATGGACACAATTTTAATAGAAAACAACAACTGACCTATGAAAATATGACCAAACGAATTCGGATTGACTTGATCATTTAAGATAACGATCCATGGGTCCTTTTAGATGTCTACGATTCATCCCTGCCTCAATCTGAGGCATGGTGTGTCCGGTACCACTCAATGGGTCTCTCTTTTGTTTAAAATGGACACAATTTTAATTGAAAACAACAACTGACCTACGGAAATCTGACCAAACGCTTTCGGATTGTGTTGATCCTTTAGGAGAATGATCCATGGGTATTTTTTGACATGTATGAGTCATCCCCTCTTCAATCTGAGGCACGATGTGGCCACTAGCACTGAAAGGGTCTCTCTTTTGTTTAAAATGGACACAATTTTAACTGAAAACAACAACTGACCTATGAAAATCTGACCAAACGCATTCAGATTACCATGATCTTTTATGAGAATGATCCAGGTGTCCTTGGTGACATGTATCAATCTTAATTAAGTGTTTTATATATTTTTAGGTAAATAATTTGTCCAACCCATGTTATCCCCAAATCGAAAGGGTTCAATCCACATAGAAAATACATTTGGGTTACAGGGTATTAAATTCCATAAAGGGTATCCAACATGGATGGATTGTGGAAGAAAAGCTATTTAATTATGAATTTATAGGTAGGTGGATGAGCAAAAGAGAATATTGGGACATTAGGATATTATATGCACTAATGGATGAGGGACATCACTTGTGTGGGTCGTATTGTGAGGTTGTATGATTCCACTAACTATAATATTACATGATTATAAATATAAAGTCAGGGGAACAAGTATATGGAAGTATGATCCCATGTAATTATCATATGTTGGATGAGGTGAGATTAGGGGATTATAAATTAAAAAAAACCATTTCAACACTCACCACTCATGTTCCCTTAATCATACATTCCCTTGATGCAACTCTCGTAGCCTACCTCCCTCAAAATCACTATGCCACCAGGATATCTCAGTTTAGTTTTACATAGATTCTAATGAGATAGCTCATCATCTAGCCAAAATTATTTTATCAATGTCAGGAGATGCCATGGATGATATCTAAGGACTAGGATGACCCCCATGAAGTTCATATATTGTGAAAAATCCATGAATGATAACATGAACTAAATTAGACAACTATGATGTCCAAATAAATAAAAAAAGTGGAATATCCATGGTGATACCATTTCTGGTTTTGTTGTGTCATAGTATCACTATGGAAGCTTTAGAGAAGAATATGTGGCATTGGATAATTAACACCCACTACATCGCAGGCTTGACCATTGTGTCATCGCAATCATGGGGCTTGAACCGAAGGTTGTGGATACACTATATATATTACATAAAACATTGTGGATAATTTTAACCAGATTTTACAATAATAATCTCTGATATATTGTTTATATTATTCCATAGAGGTTACAAATGTTGTAGTGTTGCATTTTTCAATGATAAGGGGTCCACAACATTATTCTTTCTGATGGGCTAGGGGTAAATGAAGAATGATAACATAAATTCGTCTACATTGTAGATACTAGACACCCTAGTGAGGTTTTGAATATGGAATTTGAGTGTTTTTTGGGATGAAAGAGTTATTATCATGGGGGATATGGATTTACCAACTCCAGGAAGAGGCATTCATGATGGGAATAAGATTCCATAACAGGTATTCCCCCAAGTTTCTGTCCATTTTGTAAAATTTGTTTCAATATAATATAAATTACTAGATATCCATGTGATTTCTAAAATATACATCCAATTTCTTTGGAGAAAATTATGGAAACCTATGAATGAGGGCCTCATATTCCTATAATAATGATAGAGAACTCCAAAAACCAATGATAACCTTCTAACGAATATAAATTGTGATATAAATAAATATAAAAAAGAATTGGAAAGTATAATAGAGATAAAATGAAGTAAAAAGAGAAAGGGGATATAATAGATTAATACATATATAAAGATGAGGGGAAAGCTACTATACAAAGGGGAAGACAACATGATAAATATGATGGTGGAAGATGTGGATAAGGCTTGGATGTTGAATCAGCTTCATTCTTCTGTGTATGGGTATACTTGTTGTATGGGTATACTTGGTCAAATTAGCTTATGATTTATGTGTTAATTTTGTATGGGTATACGTTCTTTAATTATCTTATTGAGATGATGATATTTTTTGTAGGTGTTTGGGTGTGCTGTTGCAGATTATTTCGTTGTAGCAGACAAGGCATTTATTAGCACTTTTTTAGCACTGATAAATGGTGCTTTTATCAGTGCTAAAAAATCACTGATAAACTACACCTTTATCAGCGCTAAAGAATCACTGGTAAAGGATTAGTTTATCAGTGCTAAAGGAGCACTGAGAAAACACTCATTTATCAGCACTCTTTTAGCACTAATAAAGGGTTGTTTTGTCAGCGCTCTTTTAGAGATGATAAATTCTACCATTATCAGCGTTTTTTTAGTGCTGATAAAGGGTACCCCCCTTTATCTGCACCGAGCTTTATAATTATTTTTTAGCGCTGTTAAAGCCCATTTTTAGCACTGTTAAAGCCCTTTTTTGTAGTAGTGCTTCCTTATTACATTAATATTCTATGATTATGTGTACAATGAATTTTTTATTATCTATTTATTTATTTACACTTCTCTTAGGTGGATTTATAATTGATACACATAATCTATTCATTGATTGATTCTCACATCAACATTATAGTCTTTTCAAGTGTTTACTTTACAATCAAATTTTATTTGGGATTAAATATAATTGAATTTATATTAAAAGAAATTATTTGATCATAATTTAATAAACCATTTCATTTTATTGTCCTATAGTTTTTCATGGAATTTTTCAAGTAATAATACTTTTTTCCACTCTTTGGTACTCAAAATGTTTTAGAAAATGTTTTTAAGAAAACACAACTTCATTTGTCTCTTTATTCAGAGAACAAATTTTCTTCTAAAAAACCAGATTTTTTAAAACGTGTTTTGAAAATGTTTCTAACCTTTCCAAGATTATCTATTAAAGTCAGTTTTACTCATTTTTTTATTTTAGAAATATTTTTAAAAGAATCTTAATTTATTTTTCCAAACAAGGCATTTTTCTAGCCTTTTTACCATTCAAAAGGTATGTTCTTTTTAACTCATATGACATGTAATGATTTACCCTCCATCGTTTCTTAAATGATTCCTTTATAAGTTTAAAAGGTTATTATTTTTAAAATATTTCTTTTTCAAAATCGATTTTCAAAGAAATGTAATTTCAAAATATTCGTCAAAATAAAAAGGATATTCTCCTCATTAATGTTTTAAAAAGATATTTTATTGTATTTTAATTCAAAAATAAAAAAACCCTTTATTTTTACTCAACTTGGGATATACTGTATTGAAACCACCCCTTGTATTACTGTAGATGGTTTATGAATTATTTGGACAAGTATAGTATTAACATTCACTTCTTTGATTCCTTTGTCGGTCCCCTTGAAATATTCAATTTACTATGATCATTGAATATTGAATTTCACCTAATTATCCATATCATTTATCATGGATATGTTCATTGCCTAAACTGTATACCATTTTTCATATAGTTTTCACTTTGAATATTATTTGATTATTCAAGGAAATATTGAAAAATCTATATCCTTTATTTAATACAAATATTTGATAAGGAATATTGTTTATTAATTAAAATGATTTCTCAATATGAAGAATTATTTGGACATGTTATGATGGGAAAGGCCTGATCTTTATATATCCCCTCGATGCATTGAAGGGTTCTCATGAGACAAATTTGTTTCAAAAATTAAATAAGTTTCTACCTGTAGTTTTAAAATATCTAGAGGATATATTTTTACACTAGAGCTTTTCATGTTCCGAAGACATGAATTCCTATAATTAAGTGTTTTCTTCATTTTTATTCAGTATTTACCATCCATGAGATTTTGCAATGACATATCTATGGAATCATTTAATTCTCAATTAATTGATTAAATGGAATATATTTTTAGTTATTTACTTTTACATATTATTTACCCACTTCCTTCTCAGTTATTGACTACATGGAATGTGTTCTCAGTTATTTACCTTGCTATATTATTATTATCATTGATTCATTATTTCTTTCATTTTACTTTACCCATATTGAGTATTTAATCTCACCCTTATTGTGTTTTCTTTCCCCAGGACTCCCTAAAGTTCACTAATTAAAATAAATAAGGACATGCTAGATGGAATAATGTTATTATCCTCAAAGAAAAAAATTATGCTGTAATAAATATATTTATTTTAAAAATAATTTTCATGTATGTATCTGATTTATAAAGGATAATAAACTATTCGGTCCATTGGGACAAAATTTATTTGTATCTTATGATAATTTAATGTTAGTAGACACTAGCTCTGAGATTTTTGGGTTTGAGTCGATGCAGTTCATTCTATGGAGATAGTGAGTTTTTAATTGTTTGGTTAAAAGGATGTTGAATATTTTTTGGAGGACCTATCAATAAGCCCAAAGTTAGAGATTGAAGAGAAAAATACCCAGGGGGAATTTTTGGGTTGATTTTTTTGATAAGGATATTTAATGGACTTCCAAATGAGCTTAAATGTCATGATGAATCCTAAAGGTGTTTTGGTATAATATCAAAGGAGGTAAATAAGTTATATATATAGGGAAGAAGCCACACCATGAAAACTTAGATCACTCCATAGAAGAAGTTACAAGAAAAATGAAAAATGAATGGGTTTCCCGGTATATGTAAGAGTGTTTGAAATCATAAAAAAGTTTATATAGTTTGTTAATAGGAGAATAATAGAGTTTATTTCAAGACAATCATATTTAAACCATGAATTAACTATTGGAGAGTGGTAAATTATTAATATTGACATCAAGGGGAGTAGTTCACAAAGTGATGGAGAACCCATGGGAGTTTAACCTTGACATTTTTTGAGATTTATTCTTATGTAATTACATGTAAATTTGAATATCTTAATGAGTATAAAAATATATGAAAATATGAAAAATTTCATGGATGTGTACATATAAACCATGCTATAATGGGTAGAGTTGTTTTGACGTGTTATTATAAAGGGTAAACTATTATTTTTTCCCCTGATTTGATATGATAATGTGATTAGTTACAATAAATTAATAATAATTACATGTTGGGATAAAGAGTTTCACACTATGGAGATTCTTTAATCTAAGATCATGGTTTCATAGGGAATAAAAATCATTTCATTAAATTTATGTTCCTGACATAAAGGGTTTGACTAAACAAATGTCTATATTCAAATATCATATATTTTAGAAGGAATATCAATGATTTGGGTGGATTTTCTTGAATAAATTTTATAGAAGATATTTTGAAAAAATTCCATGGTTACCTATTGTGAATGAATATTCAATTAATAGATAAATATAGAGATTTTATAAAGATAGTGGAGAGTTTTATCTCTCTTAAAAAGGGTGAAGGTTCTTAGATTATTAATGATAGAGAGAATGAGGAGTTCTAAACATGTACTTTCAAGTTATATATAATAAGAGACCAGTGAGAAAATCTCATTAGAGGTTCATAGATTATATAAAATTTGATGTAAGTGAGTTAATTGACACACAAATAATGGTGGGAACTCATCATGAATGTCACAAAAATATCACATGGATTGGAAGCATGCTATCTGAGTTATCAAGTGCATTTTGTTATTTGTTTTTTGAATGTTTTAAATAGTGAGGGCCCACATGGTTGTTCTAAATTATAAAAACATGAGGTTCACTTTGTGTTTCAGTAGATTTGGCACATCACCATTTATTTCTCCTTAGATTATCCTAGTATGGGTGAATCAAGTATATTTGTCATATCCCTCTATTATTTTATATATCTCTTTATATCATTTATGGGGATGATTTTTCTTCTAATAATCATGGAATAATATAATTAGAGAACACAATTTTTGAATGATTGAAACACCAAGATTCTCCACCTATCTAGGTATTTACCTATCTTGGGAGCAATAGTGGATTAGATTTATTGAGATTATAGGTTAATATCTAGTATCATAAAGGGGCTAAGAATAAATAATAATGTTATATGACATACATTGGATACTTTTAGAAGAATAACAGATTTATAAAAGGCATGAATCATAGTCAACTATGTTGAAATATTATGGTGAATCTAATATAGAAAAATTATAAATGTTATTATTCATAGTTTATCACATAAAAAAATTGTGTAATTAAGATTGAAAATATAAAAAATATTGAGGTCACCGTGTAGTATCTATTAATGGAATCTAAAGGTTGTTGAGATGAAAAATGAGGTGATCATGAATCTTGACGACCATAAATGGTTATCATGTAATATGTTTCATATGAATGTGAATGAAAAATGACAAAGTATAAATTGAACATGAAGGTCTCTTTAAAGTTCATCCTAGTGGATTCTGAAGTTCATATTATGTGACTATGAGTGTATATCAAATAATATAATAAAGAAATGTCATTTTTATTCTATAATGATCTATTTTCATGAAATTTCACATTCCTATGAGAATTCTTAATTGTATAATGACAGAATGATTTTTTTGATTTCAATATAATATTGAGAGTACATTGAATAATGTTTGATAGATATTAACGGTTATTCGATGTAGAAATAATATTTTCATCTATTGGGAAACATGTGAATATTAAATTGAGATTTCATTATTATTAAATGAAGTGAAATTTTGATCAAAATATTTAAGATATTTATAGTTTTAAATGTGTGATTTAAAGTAAATATATTTTCTAGTAAATTATTTTGATTAAATATAGGAATATTATATTTTCTTTTTATTGGTTATTATAACATTTAATATTCAAGAGTACACTATTATTAATTATAGATAATTGTTATAAATATTCAAACATTAATGTTTTGATGATATTAAAGATACACAATTTTATTTGATTAAGATTTCTAATTTTTTTGATTAATTTTATTATGTGATTCATTGAGGTAAAATAAGTAAAATTGAGAGACTATTATGAATTCATTGAATCTAGGAAAATACATAATATACCTAGTGAACAAGTGGATTATGAGGAAACTATGATTGAGATATATTTTATCCAAGGATGATCTAGGTTATTAGAGGATTTTTCTTAAACTCTCAATACTATCAAAAGATTAACTATTACTAATGTCGTGACATCTTGAATGAAAAATAATATCTTTTTCATTTTTCCTGAATCATTGTAAATAAAATATATTATTGTATTTCTATCAATAAACATTCACTATGGGATGATAAATTACCAGGAATTTATTCACTTTATAATAATTTAGAATATTTTTTACTTAGACTTTATTTTCAACAATATCATAGTTACCCACTTTATGAGGTGACACTTATAAAAATAATGAATTATTTTTTATGTTATTAATCACTTATTTTTATGAGTGGGGATGATAATTGAGAGGGAGGGGAACTATAAACTGAATAGAAACATATGTTGATTCTATTAATATAAATCATAAAAGTTAAGAAACACTATATCAAACCCTCTTCTAAGTGTAGCATCAACCATTTTATGGGAACCAAGAGTGTTATTAGAGTGATCCAGTTCCTATTTTGTTTGATCCATCAAGGTTATAAATACATTTATTTATAATTTTCAATATTAAATGATTTATAACCACTTTGAATAAGTGTGGGTAGTATAATAATAAAAAAACAGAGTGTGGGATACATTAATATTATTACAACATATCCCATTTTATCCTATATTTTATTAATCTAAAAACCATCCATTTTGTTTCTAATGATTTTTATTTAAGTGTTATGATCAATATTTTTATATAAATAAATATTTTTTATAATCCTTTTCTATTCTAGTTGAATAATTTATTCTAAGTGTTGATGTCATACATCTAAGATATGAAAAGTACTAATGCCTCATGCTGAATCATTAGGATCAACACAAATTATGAGAGAAATTATAGATTTCATAAAATTTCCTATTTATTGAAGGATTACAATAAAAAAATTATTAAATTATAGAAATAAGATCAGATAAATCTTTATACTAAATTTATAAATTCATCAAGTCCTATGTTCAATACATACGACTATAAAGAAGTCTAATGGTAATATTATACTCTAAATCTATATAATAAGAATAATGTTTTATGATAATAAGAAATTATTATGATCAAGAATTTCATACAATTAGAAAGGCAGATGAAACATATATAAAGTCAGATGCTAAAGTCTTATGATGATCAGAAAAGTCAAACAATCATATGATGACTTATTATCATAAGTCTCATGTTGTAGAAAACATACAAATCTTGGTATTATTAAGTAAGTTAAATATATTTTATTAATAATTTTGAAGATATTATTACAACTTAAATATTTCTAGGATTTTATAGTTTTGATTTTATTTTTATGAACAATAGATATTCCTTTATAAGTAAGGAACCGAGTAATTAAAGTTACTATTTCTCTTAAGTGAAATGATTCAACGAATACAAAAACTACATCAAAATAATACCCTATTTTTTAAATTTTTAGAGGAAGTCACATGAAAAATAATAATTAATTAATTTATGAGTATTATATTACTTATTAAAGAGCATTTTAATTAAAGGATATGAAAGAATATCAAAGTTAGGTGCTGTATATATTCATGTGATGTTATCATGAAACAAAGTGATGAAATATGTGCATAATTTTTTTATTCAATCTTGTTTTATGACTAAATATTAAAAAATTACTAATTTTATATGATTTAAAGATAAGTATATGATAAATGATGTTCTTAAGATATTATTTACTAGTATACTCAATCTATAGATAATCTTGATCATATTTTCAATTTCTTGTTTCAACTGTGTGATGAACACCTGATATTTAAGTCATCTCATTCTATGTAATGTTTACATTCATTGTACTGATTGTGAAAAGTAAAAGGATAGGTATTGAAAATGGGTATCCCCATAAAATATCTTATAAAATTTTGTAACATGTTTTTTTTCTTTCAATCAAACATCGAGGTCCCTAGAAAAAGGACATGCATGATGAAAATCACCAATATCATTGAAAGGGCGATTGCTGGAGTGGACTAGGGGATCTTTGTTCCTTATAAAAATATGTAGTATATATGATCTTATCCTTCTATTAAATATTAATTTGATGTTTAATATTTGACTTAGAGTAAAGGATATATTATTTTAAGTTTCAAAGAGGGTAATTTTAAATTGGAGAAACTTTTTAAAACTCAATTACCCTCCACTCTAAAGTCATTTTGAAACACTTATAAGGCCAAAAATGGTATAAAAGAAGGGGAATATAAAGTTCTCAATATTTTATGAGTTTTATTTTGAATAGAGAATTATAATACTGACACAATGGGTAATTAAAAAGATAAAATGTTTATTATTAGAGAACCATACTTCAATGGATAAAATTGTGAATAATAGAAGGCTAGAATGATTATCTTCTTGAATAATCAGGGATTAAAATTATATCTAAAGGAATCCATGACTTATTAAATTCAAAAATATAGATTAGATACTAGAGATTCTATAACCAAAGATGAATACGACCTTAAATACAATAGAATGAATGTTATTATTTGTTGATTAGGTACTAAGGAGTTGAATCATGTTGCACAGTGTGGCCCAGCAAATGAAATGTGGACCACTATTTTAGTAAATTATTATGGAATTGAAAATTTTAGGGAAAGAAGGTAAAATAACATAACGCTTAAATTTTACAGCTTTACAATATCAAATGGTGAGATAAAAACTCAAATGAATGATAGAAACATGGAAATTTTGAATATTGTAAATGTTTTGAGATCTCATATTCATGAACCTAATCAAGCATTGATGGTTCTAAGAGTTTTACATTCAAAGTGGAGAGAAATATCTATTTCCACAATGAAATATAAAAATTCAAATGATCAAAAAATAATAAATCTTATAGGAACTCTGATGATGTATTAATAATAAATGGAGGATGAAGTATCCAATCATAAAATAATTAATAAATAAAAATGCTACCCTAAAAGTGTCACGACCCGTCCTCGGGGCCCGTGCCGTGACTACCCCAAGCCCACCTTCCATAGGCCAGGGGTTGGCGACTAGCACCAAGGCGTAAATCCCGGTAAAAAGGGAAGGCATTGCCTTTGTAAAGTAAACAACCACACAGAGTACAAGCGGAAGAAGTAAACACTATGTAAAAACTGAGTACAACAGTAAGTGCGGAAAAAAATGGGGCCGGAAATACAAGCCCAACTGTAAAGTACAACTCGAAGGGAAAACAGCAACTGAAAAGTAAAGCTTCTACGCCGAGCTATCCACTGGAAATCCCACCTGAAGGGTGGGTACAGATAGCTCCTCTGCTCCTCGGGTCCCGCCGTCCTCTCCGAGTATGTCCGCCCAATGGTCCACCACCAGGTACCGTCCAGTCCTCGAACACTCGGCCTCTATCAGCACGGCCCGTCATCTGCAACCAACACAACGAGGTGCGGGCATAGCCCGTGAAGGGGTGAGTATAACGATACTCAGTAGGGACCCCGAGACCTTCAAGGTATCACTAAACCAACAAGGATAACCACAAAGAAGATCTCAACAGATAACCTCTACTTAGGTATATGCCCATACATATACCTAAGTTATCAAGTAACCCATCTCAATCATGAGGAAACACAAGGATTGTGAAATCAACGGATAACCACTACCCGGGTATATGCCCATACATATACCTAAGTTAGCAAGTGACCCATCTCAATCATGAGGTAAACACAAGGTCAAAAGTCTCAGCTCAACCAAGATTTTCATTATCGAAACCGTAACTGCTGAAGAGCTCCGTCTCTGGAGTGTACAGTGGTCCTGTCACGACTCCAAGGTACTGCTCACTAACCTAAGACTGATGAAGAACTCCACCCATCGAGTACTGCGGGCCAGCTGCTACAACCAAGCGCTCAGATGTGCCGCTACAACCAAGAGCACCCCTGTTGTGGGTCTGCCACTACAACCAAGCGCTCCCATGTGCCTCTACAACCAAGCGCACCTCTGTCGTGGGTCTGCCGCTACAACCAAGCGCTCCCATGTGCCGCTACAACCAAGCGCACCTCTGTCGTGGGTCTTCCGCTACAACCAAGCCCTCCCATGTGCCGCTACAACCAAGCGCACCTCTGTAACACACCGAGTCGTTCGATCAGCAGTCGTCGGGTCTCATCCAGCTACACGGTCTCCGTACTCCACACGCTCGTCGCTGGGAGGGTCCGCTCCACGAGCTACAGGTCGATACTCCAAGTATCTCAAAGTCCCATGAAGAAGTATCTCAAAGGACCTCCACGTCATAGGGGTCTCAACGCTACAGACGGCGCGTCAATCGGACGCCCGGTCTGTGAGTTATTAGCCTTTTCGTCCCAGGGGCCCGGTTGGTTTCGTGAGCGAACCAAACCCGGCCGTATCTCAATTGTACCCCGAACACTCATAGGGTAAACTCATAGGTACCGTTTCTCAACGCGATCACCAACGCCGCTGACGGTTCGTCAAACGGACTTTCTGTCAGAAAGAGATCAGATTTTTCGTTCCAGGGGCCCGGTTGGATTTCGGTGCGATCCAACCCGGCCACTATCCATCTGCATCCAAAACTCGGGCGGAGGATGCCAAAAGTTCTGTATTGTCAATAGGAACGCAACGCAACAGACTGCGCGTCAATCAGACGCCTGGTCTGGAAGTTATTGGCTTTTCCGTCTCACACCCACCGTGGGAAACTTCCCAGGACGTCACCCATCCTGATCACTACTCTAGGCCAAGCACGCTTAACTATGGAGTTTTAACCACGTAGCCTCCCGTAAAGGAAGATGTACCTTGAGTATAGTATACCGAAACGACCTTCTTGATCCAAGGATCGCGTTGCCGCTGACGGCGAGTCGTTTGGAGGCCCATAGCCCAAGATACAGGCATTTGTCCAAAAGCGGTCCGAAACTGGGGGTCTGGGCCCGGGCCGACCCGACCCGACCCCCTTGGTCCGACCCGAACCGGGTCAACCCGACCCGGTCCGGCGGCGTGACCCGGCCGGCGGTGCGGCCAGCGCGTCGTTCGGGTGCCGCGCGCGGGGGGCAAAGCCCCCCCCCCTTTGTGAAACCGCGGCCCCTTAATTGGGGCCACTTGAAGACCCGGCCGTGGGAATTAATTCCCCTAGTCTCCACTGCCCGGCCGGCCCACACTGGCCGGCCGGTTTCGCCACCAAGGACCGGCGACGGCCGATCCTTCCTTCGCCGACACCGGCGGCCCGGTGCCGGCAGCCTATCATCTTGCTCCGCCGTGGCCCGGAACTGGCCGCGGCCTATGCCGTTCGGCGCGATGCGACGGCATCGCTTCCCTCCGCCGCGGCCCCGCTCCGGCCGCGGCGCATTTGACTTTCTTCGACGCGACGCGACGCCATCGCGTTTTTGGATTTCTTTCCACGGCGCGGCGCGACGGCGCCGCGCGTATCTTCCGCAATAAATCTTGTGGTGCGACGGCACCACGTTTTCTCGTATCATCCTCAAGATACCATCACAAAAAACAAAGGAGGAGGGTCGGCCGTGTTTGTGCGGTCCGACCCCCTCGCGTTATTCAATAACAAAAAGGGTTTTAATACACGATTATAACCAAGTTTGTATTCACGAACAATAAAATAAATAAACCCCTACCTCGATTCAGATACGGTGCACGTCAACAACCCGCGGAAGACGAGCGTCGCGGAGGTCGGGCGTCGCGGGGAAAGAACGTCGACTTCGTTGTCGTCAAGGTGCGTTCGAAGGGGAAACGTCGTTGGAAGAAGACGTCGCGTTCTTCGGTGGAGATGTTCTTCGTTGAAGGTGTTCTTCGCGTTCTTCGTGGATGTTGAAGAAGAAGAAGACTTAGCCTTTTCTCTCCCAAGTCTCCACCACAAGAACAACTAACCCCAAAATAAAATAATCCTCCCACTTATTTTATTAACCCAATATAGGTTTTGAATTTCAAGAGTTTGAAAATTCAATACCCATATTTAACTCACTTAAGTTATTAACATTAGATGTTATAAAATTAAGGAGGTTTTAAGTTATCAAAACATAAATGGGGGGTTTAGAGGGGTTAGGAAAGTTAAGGAATTTGAAGAGGTGGGGAGGGGTTTGTGTGGGCCCCACCCTTTCAAATATCCACACATGGGAAGTTGGATGGATGTGGTCCCACCACCAACTTCCCATGGGAGAAGTTAACAACTTAACATGAAATAAAATTGATTTAACAATATTATTCCTTTTTTTAATAAAACCCCAAAAAATTAACTTCTTATCCCGCACAAACGCAACTACGGTAAAGGTTCCCTTAAGAGATTACCGGCGTTGTGAGTTCATCGGTGCAATCAGATTTCAATTCCGAGCACCGGTTCAAAAGATAGAAATTCCCGCTCGCTCGTTCACTGAACGTACCCGAGCCAAACTTCGGAAATTAATTCCGGGCACACCGGGCCTCGGAATCAGGCGCCGTTAGAAACTGCGTTCTTGTAAAATTCCAAAGAAAATTAAGAAAAAATTTTCCTTGAAATTTCTGGGTCTTTACATTACTACCACCTCAGGGATTTACGTCCCTAAAAAGATTCAATACAAACTAGGGTCACAAAAGCGGTACAGAGCACGCATCTGAGCCTTCCGCTCCCATGTGCTTACCTGGAGGTTCCGTACTGCCAAAGAAAGTGCACCCGAGGAATCGATCATCCTCGTAGGATCTGCTCCTGTCGATCCTCGATCCCCACTGGAACCTCCGTGAAAGACACCCCATCGCCATCGTCCAGCTCCTCATGGTCGATGATATGCGCAGTGTCGAGCACGTATCTCTTCAGTTGAGATACGTGGAAGTCATCGTGCACCTGGTGCAACTGCGGTGAATGGGTCAAGCAGTAAACCTCCCCGCCTACCCAGATGGGGACCTAAGAAGGTCCGATGAACCCTGGAGATAACTTGCCGCCTTGGCCACATCTCTGTAAACCTTGTCGAGGTGAGACCCGTATAAGAACGTGGTCGCCATCCTCAAACTCCAGATGTTTCCAATTCCTGTTAGAACTGGAACTCAAACGACTGTTGCCACGAGGGTAAGGTTGGCTGATTCAAGAGTGATCGGTCGCACCCTCCCGTGAAAGAGTTTATCCCGTGCTTCCTGGGGTTTCCTTTTCACCGACCAAGGAAAACCCATCCCGACGTCTGCCTAAAACCGTCAATTTGAGTATGAACGATTATTTCCCATTCCATACTCAAACTAACGTCATAAGGCCTCGACACTGTCACCAAGATATTCCAACCGAAACTCTCGTCTCGAGGCTCTGACCACTCCGTCGGCGTAAGTGTGATTATCAAGTCTCCTCCCAAGGTATCTCCAGATGTGAGGGTCAAGTCCACGACTTACCAAAAACTCTAGGTCTGGAACAAGATTTGTGAAAGCAAGAAATGATTCACATCGACGTCCGTTACTACAACATCTAGTAGTGGACATAGACTGTCCCTTGAATCATTTCTAGAGCCATTGGGTCACACTCCTTGACCGCATGCAGGCGCACTCTTCCTCCGCCCTCCAGCTCCCTGAGCCTGGCAGGAATAACTAAGGTGGGTGGTTGTACCATGTTAGGATGTACACCACCTCATGCTGCTCTCCTAGCTCTACCTCCACGTCTACTGCTTCGTAGAATCATCTCTCCTTTAAGCTTCCTCTTCTTAACACGCTCGAGTCTCTATGACTGGCACCAGTTTCCTGTTTCTTACTGCACTGAGCAGTCTTCATCCTCTCTTGGATGTCCTGGACCTTTTTTAGTCTCACAAGAGCTGCTATGATTTCTTCTTTGCCGATAAGAGAAACCCGGTCTCATCCCCTGGATGAACCACATTTGTTGCCTAATACAGTCAATCCTGACATGAATGATGCATTCATGCCATGGATGACGTCGTAAGGCCTCGACGTATCTACTCAGAGATCCAACTGTCACTCTCGCCTCCAAGGGTCGAGTCACACTTTCGGCATCAGTGTGAGGTCACTGGGTCCCCTCCAGTAGAAATCTTGAAAGTGATGGTCAAGTCAACAGTTTAACTGGGACCACTCAGTATCAACCAAACAAAAGGACAGGAAAGCAACAAAGATAAGTGTCTTTTTATTATTGCATCTCATAGTACAAAGACACGAATACAAAGCAACATGGAACTAGAAGTACAAAGGACGTATCCACTAGTTCCTCTCCTGACCACCTGCTCTCAGAGCTCTACTTCCTTGTCCACTGCTCGGCTGTTACCCAAGCACTCGCCGTTGCTTCTGTCTCGGTGGCTCCTCCAACACCCGCTGATCAATCGTACGAGGAGTCGGACAGTCACGTGCTAGGTGACACATTCTGCCGCAGGAGTAACATTGTCCGTTTCTGGCACGCCTGGCTCTAACCCCACCTCGGGTGCCCCGCACCACCTGTCCTAAAACCCGAGATCGTCCAACTGCTAGTCCGGTCCTCCTGGACCTCTGCATCATCTGTCTACTGCCCACAGATGACTCAGATACTGATCGAAAAGCACGCGGCAAAGGCGGAATCTCCTGTACACGCTCGAGGTGTAGAGATACTGGCACAAACTCCACCCTGAAGAAGGTCTCGAAGTCTTCCCATGCGAAGTTCATCTCATCGCAAAACTGGAACAAGTGGCTCCACCACCTGCCTGCTGCTGCCTGAAGGAGGCTGGTAGCAAAGATCACCATGAAGTCTGCCAGCGTCCCCACTAGCCTGAAGACTCTCACCACAGCCTCCATCCAAACCTCAGCCACCTGCGGGTCCGTCTCTCCCCGGAACCTGGGTGGCCTCTGGTGCTGGAACTTGTGCAGCGCGCTCAAGCGTCGTGCATCGCCTACTGCTGGGGCTGGTGGCATTGGTGTCCCAACGGGTAGTAGTACCGCTGGTGCCTCCGCTGGTGCCTCAACTGGGATAGGGCCCTATACTGAGGCCTCGTCGCTCGGCGGCTGTCAGTACGTACCACTCTCAGGGCTCTAGCTGGTCGTCCGTGAAAAGGCATTCTGAAAGAATCATCGTGACACGGTCAAACGTTTATACCTGGTGAGCTGACCTGGTTTGAGCTGTATTAAGGGAAATCCTTTGAAAACACACACGCAATTAGTGTTTTCGTGCACAAAGTCAGAAATCAGTTGTCAGGGTCCTGGTGTATGGATACGTCGGCCGCCCGCACCAACACTGGACTCCTTGAACTTAAAACCACACTCGGTACTCTCAACACTGTTGCTTCATAGAAAGAAAATCAGAGTTATAAGTTCTGCGGTAGAACCGAACTCCTCTGATACCAAATGTGACAACCAGGTCCTGGTGACAACACAGACACCCCACCTTAACAAGGCCGTCGGGTCCTGGGTCACCAGGTACCACCAGTTGCCCCCGCAGTCATGTGGGGCCCACCCCAGGGTCCACCCACATGACTGAATGGGTCATCTGACAAATGATAGTCCCCACATGCCAACACATGTCCTTTCCAGTGTGCTTTGTCCTCACTCACACACACCCTGGGAAACTTCCCAGAGGGTCACCCATCCTGATCACTACTCCAGGCCAAGCACGCTTAACTATGGAGTTCTAATCAGACAGGCTCCCGAAAAGGAAGGTGCACCTTGTTGACATGAGTCATATCATTTAGTCATTTAACCCTTTATCATTTGGGGATGTTACAATCACCCCCCCTTTAGAGCACAACGCCCTCATTGTGGGCCCTACATCTCAACCCAGGCAGTGCACCGCACTTAAGGCTGGGTTCCTCCTCTGATACCAATTTGTCACGACCCGTCCTCGGGGCCCGTGACGTGACTACCCCAAGCCCGCCTTCCATAGGCCAGGGGCTGGCGACTAGAACCAAGGCGTAAATCCTGGTAAAAAGGGAAGGCATTGCCTTTGTAAAGTAAAAAATCACACAGAGTACAAGCAAAAGAAGTAAAAACTATGTAAAAACTGAGTACAACAGTAAGTGCGGAAAGTAAAAAGGGGCCGGAAATACAAGCCCAACTGTAAAGTACAACTCGAAGGGAAAACAACAACTGAAAAGTAAAGCTTCTACGCCGAGCTGTCCACTGGAAATCCCACCTGAAGGGTGGGTACAGATAGCTCCTCTGCTCCTCGGGTCCCGCTGTCCGCTCCGAGTATGTCCGCCCAGTGGTCCACCACCAGGTACCATCCAGTCCTCGAACACTCGGCCTCTGTCAGCACTGCCCGTCGTCTGCAACCAACACAACGAGGTGCGGGCATAGCCCGTGCAGGGGTGAGTATAACGATACTCAGTAGGGACCCCGAGACCTTCATGGTATCACTAAACCAACAAGGATAACCACAAAGAAGATCTCAACAGATAACCTCTACTTAGGTATATGCCCATATATATACCTAAGTTATCAAGTAACCCATCTCAATCATGAGGAAACACAAGGATTGTGAAATCAACGGATAACCACTACCCGGGTATATGCCCATACATATACCTAAGTTAGCAAGTGACCCATCTCAATCATGAGGTAAAAACAAGGTCAAAAGTCTCAGCTCAACCAGGATTTTCATTATCGAAACCGTAACTGCTGAAGAGCTCCGTCTCTGGAGTGTACAGTGGTCCTGTCACGACTCCGAGGTACTGCTCACTAACCTAAGACTGCTGAAGAACTCCACCCATCGAGTACTGCGGGCCAGCTGCTACAACCAAGCGCCCACATGTGCCGCTACAACCAAGCGCACCTCTGTTGTGGGTCTGCCGCTACAACCAAGCGCTCCCATGTGCCGCTACAACCAAGCGCACCTCTGTCGTGGGTCTGCCGCTACAACCAAGCGCTCCCATGTGCCGCTACAACCAAGCGCACCTCTGTCGTGGGTCTGCCGCTACAACCAAGCCCTCCCATGTGCCGCTACAACCAAGTGCACCTCTGTAACACACCGAGTCGTTCGATCAGCAGTCGTCGGGTCTCAGCCAGCTACACGGTCTCCGTACTCCGCACGCTCGTCGCTGGGAGGATTCGCTCCACGAGCTATAGGTCGATACTCCAAGTATCTCAAAGTCCCATGAATAAGCATCTCAAAGGACCTCCACGTCATAGGGGTCTCAACGCAACAGACGACGCGTCAATCGGACACTCGGTCTGTGAGTTATTAGCCTTTTCGTCCCAGGGGCCCGGTTGGTTTCGTGAGCGAACCAAACCCAGCCGTATCTCAACTGTACCTCGAACACTCATAGGGTAAACTCATAGGGACCGTTTCTCAACGCAATCACCAACGCCGCTGACGGTTCGTCAAACGGACGTTCTGTCAGAAAGATATCAGCTTTTCCGTTCCAGGGGTCCGGTTGGATTTTGGTGCGATCCAACCCGGCCACTATCCATCTGCATCCAAAACTCGGGCGGAGGATGCCAAAAGTTCCGTTTCGTCAATAGGAACACAACGCAACAGATGGCGCGTCAATCAGACGCATGGTCTGGAAGTTATTGGCTTTTCCGTCTCACACCCACCCTGGAAAACATCCCAGGAGGTCACCCATCCTGATCACTACTCTAGGCCAAGCACGCTTAACTATGGAGTTTTAACCACGTAGCCTCCCGAAAAGGAAGATGTACCTTGAGTATAGTATACCGAAACGACCGTCTTGATCCAAGGATCGCGTTGCCGCTGGCGGCGAGTCGTTTGGAGGCCCGTAGCCCAAGATACGGGCATTTGACCAAAAGTGGCCCGAAAATGGGGGTCTGGGCCAGGGCCGACCCGACCCGACCCCCCTGGTCCGGCCCGAACCGGGTCGACCCGACCCGGTCCAGCGGGACCCGGCCCGGCCGGCGGCGTGACCCGGCCGGCGGTGCGGCCAGCGCGTCGTTCGGGTGCCGCGCGCGGGGGGCAAAGCCCCCCCCCCCCTTTGTGCAACCGCGACCCCTTAATTGGGGCCGCTTGAAGACCCGGCCATGGGAATTAATTCCCCCGGTCTCCACTGCCCCGCCGGCCCGCACTGGCCGGCCGGTTTCGCCACCAAGGACCGGCGACGGCCGATCCTTCCTTCACCGACACCGGCGGCCCGGTGCCGGCTGCCTATCATCTTGCTCCGCCGCGGCCCGGAACCGGCTGCGGCCTATGCCGTTCGGCGCGATGCGACGACATCGCTGCCCTCCGCTGCGGCCCCGCTCCGGCCGCGGCGCCTTTGACTTTCTTCGACGCGACGCGACGGCATCGCGTTCTTGGATTTCTTTCCACGGCGCGGCGCGACGGCGCCGCGCGTATCTTCCGCAATAAATCTTGTGGTGCGACGGCACCACGTTTTCTCGTATCATCCTCAAGATACCATCACGAAAAACAAAGGAGGACGGTCGGCCGTGTTTGTGCGGTCCGACCCCCTCGCGTTATTCAATAACAAAAAGGGTTTTAATCCACGATTATAACCAAGTTTGTATTCACGAACAATTAAATAAATAAACCCCTACCTCGATTCAGATACGGTGCACGCCAACAACCCGCGGAAGACGAGCGTCGCGGAGGTCGGGCGTCGCGGGGAAAGAACGTCGACTCTGTTGTTGTCAAGGTGCATTCGAAGGGGAAACATCGTTGGAAGAAGACGTCGCGTTCTTCGGTGGAGATGTTCTTCATTGAAGGTGTTCTTCGCGTTCTTCGTCGATGTTAAAGAAGAAGAAGACTTAGCCTTTTTTCTCCCAAGTCTCCACCACAAGAACAACTAACCCCAAAATAAAATAATCCTCCCACTTATTTTATTAACCCAATATAGGTTTTGAATTTCAAGAGTTTGAAAACTCAATACCCATATTTAACTCACTTAAGTTATTAACATTAGATGTTATAAAATTAAGGAGGTGTTAAGTTATCAAAACTTAAATGGGGGGTTTAGAGGGGTTAGGAAAGTTAAGGAATTTGAAGAGGTGGGGAGGGGTTTGTGTGGGCCCCACCCTTTCAAATATCCACACATGGGAAGTTGGATGGATGTGGTCCCACCACCAACTTCCCATGGGAGATGTTAACAACTTAACATGAAATAAAATTGATTTAACAATATTATTCCCTTTTTTAATAAAACCCCAAAAAATTAACTTCTTCTCCCGCACAAACGCAACTACGTTAAAGGTTCCCTTAAGAGATTACCGGCGTTGTGAGTTCATCGGTGCAATCAGATTTCAATTTTGAGCACCGGTTCAAAAGATAGAAATTCCCGCTCGCTCGTTCACTGAACGTACCCGAGCCAAACTTCGAAAAATAATTCCGGGCACACCGGGCCTCGGAATCAGGCGCCGTTAGAAACTGCGTTCTTGTAAAATTCCAAAGAAAATTAAGAAAAAATTTTCCTTGAAATTTCCGAGTCTTTACATTATGTGACAACCAGGTCCTGGTGACAACACAGACACCCCACCTTAACAAGGCCGTCGGGTCCACCCCAGGGTCCACCCACATGCCTGAACGGGTCATCTGACTAATGATAGTCTCCACGGGCCAACACATGTCCTTTCCAGTCTGCTTTGTCCTCACTCACACACACCCTGGGAAACTTCCCAGAGGGTCACCCATCCTGATCACTACTCCAGGCCAAGCACGCTTAACTATGGAGTTCTAATCAGACAGGCTCCCGAAAAGGATGGTGCACCTTGTTGACATGAGTCATATCATTTAGTCATTTAACCCTTTATCATTTGGGGATGTTACAAAAAGTCTATACTTGTAAGAAAGAGATGAAAGTAATAGGGATAATTTTATCTAACTAATCTAATAAAGAATATTCAAGATGCATGAAATTTTATAAATAAAATGATTAATTTAGTAGGAAATTTAAAAAAAGATATCAAGGGAAGAGGATTCGAGATTATATTAATAAAGCACAAGTAATTTGAAGGTAAATGAAAAGATGCAAGATTCATTGAATTTAATATAATCATGGAAAATAAAATATATTTCCCTTAGTTTATAGAAAATAATAAATGGAAGAATTTTTTTTAAAAGAAATATGTTTATAAGAAAAATGAGGATATGTAAATAATAGACACATGAAGTTATTCTGAAGACTCAAATTATTATTCATCTTCAGATTCAAATGATAGAAAATCAAACCAGAAAGCTAGCATGTGCTTTATGGATCAAATAGTCATGGTGCAACATGTCTATTGTTCTTATTCTAAATTTGATTATGGAAACCACTCATACATGGAGTTAAATGAGTATTAAACTAAAATGGAAGACTAACAAGAATATCTTAAATAGGAATATAAGATAATTAAATTATATATATTTTTTAGTTGTGAAAAATAAATATTATGCATGAAAATTTCAAAATTGAAATATAATTTGAAAAAATATTTTTCCTATTTCCCTATCCATGAAAAGAAGATAAAATAATTATGGGATGAAGTAAAGAATCTAAGTTTTCTTATAGTGTCTTTACTAAGGGGAAAAAATATTTTAATCAAGTCCTTGGTAATAATAAAGAAAACAAATACAAACACGAAATATTTTGCAACAATGAAAAACATTAGCTGTATATTAATTTTTAATTTCTCATTTTTGTTAATAGATACACGTGTTTTATTACTTTCTTCCACTAAATAAAAAATATAAATTTTGAAAAATATAGTAATATTAATAGAAATAATATTTGTGGTGTTATGAACTCATTTTATTTCAAAATATTTAGTTAAATTTTAGACTAGAAATTTTAGAAATATCAAACAGATTTGGATTTTAAAATATTTAGTTTCTATCATTACTTGATCCATGAGTATTTGGGTACTAAAAAGTACCATTTTTCAATTTTTTATAAGGAACAAGGCACAAGAAAAAAACTAAAAAAAGTTTATATATATTATCCATTCAAGGAAAAGAATAAATATTTTCTAATATTCATATATTATTTAAAATTTATGGAGTGCGTGAAACCTTTGGTAACAATTCAAAATTAATAATAATTGTTGTGGGTTATGTAGGTATTTTCTATTCAGTTCTTATAAATAAATTTTTATTTGATTAATGAATTAAAAAATATGATAAATATATCTCAACTTTGAGATGATTTATTTTCTATTTATATCACTAAAAATTAATTTTATATATATTTCTAATGGTAAATTACATAAAATTTAGATCACCAAGAAATAAAAATGATTTCACTCTAGATTAAGATTAAAAAATATATAAACTATTTTAATTATAAATTCAATGAATCTTGGATTTTTTATAGAATAATTAGATATTTCAAAGTATATTTTTGATGAAAATTATTTCAAAAGTATTTAATTCCATATTTTATTCAGCTAAAATTGAAAAAAAAAGAAATTATGTGATGGATTCAAAATGGACAAGAAAAACAAATCATTTTCAAACCAATTAAGATGTTTTATACTTATAGACCCATTGAACATATATTTATGGATCTTTTTGGCCCATCTTTAATAGACAACCTTAGATGTAAGAATTGTTTTATGTTTTAGTTGTTTTTTTATATTTGATTGTGTTTATTTATTGAGATATAAGAATAATTATTGTATTTTTTTTTAAATACATGAAATATATTTGAAAATTAAATGGATTCTAAAATTTCTCTTTTAGAAGTGGTAATGGGGAAGAGTTTGAGAATTATTAATTCGATTATTTTTTCTCAGAACATGTATTTAAACATACCTTCTCCACCCCTAAGGAACCACTATAGAATAATGTTGTTGAAATGAGAAATAAAACTTTGAAAGAGATTTATAAGATAATTTTCTATCAATATATAACAATCAAACACTTTTAGGTTGAATATATTAATAAAAAATCATATTCCATTAATTTAGTTATAATAAGACCAATTTTAGAGAAAGAACATTATGAGTTATGGAAAAATAGAAATAAAAAGATATTTTTCTTTAATTTTTTTTGGATATAATGTTAATAAATTGAACTCCAAGAAAAATCATGGTATTTTTGATCCAAAACATAATGAAGGAAAATTATTGGGTCATTATACCACTTCTAAATATTATCAATTTTTCAAAAAAAATGAAAATATAATTAAAGAATCCTCTCTTGTAAAATTTGATGAATGTTTCCCCTTTGATCCCAAAATGATTTGGACTAATGAATTGAATTATTCTATGTATTTCTGGAGGCATGAAACAATCTTTGATAACCTAAAGGATGATGATACAGAACATGATTAAGTATAATCTAGTCCTAAAAGTTTTAAATCTAAATAACCTGAATGTGTACTTCCAAGATAATCTAAAACCCCCCAAAATCATCCTTTAGAGACAGTTATACGATGTCTAGATAAGAATGTTAGAACTATAAGGAATAATGGAAACATAATAGAGTTTTATACCCTTTTATCCTATATTGAACCTAAAACCATATATTAATCCATAAGCAACAAGGGTTGGTTATTTTACATGCAACAAGATTTAAACTTGTTTAAGTGGAATAAGGCATGAAAATTATTTAATAGAACCTACAATTATCTTGTTATTAAAACCAAAAGGGTATTCAAAAATAATAAGGATTATCAAGATGCGATCATTAGAAATAATCCTCGGTTAGTTTCCAAAGGCTATAACCAAGAGGAAGGGATAAACTACGAGAAAAAAAATATCCCATATATCTATATTAGAGGATATTAGAATCCTTTTACAATATATATCTTATATAAATAATAAATTATTTTAGATGGTTATAAAATATTCATTTTTAAATGGTTTCTTAATAGAGGATATTCTAGTTGAATAACATCTTGGTTTTAATGATCCACATTTTCAAAATTATGTTTTCTAACTTAATAAATCATTGTATAGTCTTAAAAAATCACTAAGAGATTGGTATAAATGTTATCTTCATTTATTTTATCAAATTAATTGTCTTTGGGATTGAAATATACAACTCTTTTTAAGAAAGAATAATAAAAGGAAATGTTATACATTTAAATTTATGTTGATGATATGTTTTTTAGTTCCACATATTTGAATTTCAATAATTAATTTAGAAAATTAAAAAAAAGAATTATGGGTGAGTTACATTTTTTCATTGGAATTTAGATTTACTAAAAGTATTTTAGGAATATATTATATCAAGGAAAATGTATACATGATTTACTTAAATGATTTGGACTTGAAATATAGTGACCCTATCCTTTTACACATATTATTACATGATTTTATGAATAATTACCCATTAATTACAAATCAAGGATTGTAAAGTCTATTGTATTCAGAAGACTAGGTACATAATTAGAAATATTGAAACCAAAATAAATACATCATTTATTTAAACATCATTATGAGCTCCTAAATTACATTAATATCTTACATCTTCATTGGATACACTAGAGAATCCATGAAAAAAGGTATAAGATAAAAATCATAGAAAGGGAATAAACATAGGTATAAAGAATAGAAAATGAGTTAGAAGGAATAACATGGTGGTATAAAAAGGAATAGAACATGAATAAACAAATGTAATCATAATATATAGTACATGGGATCATGTAATCATGGAAACATATGAATGTGGGAGAAACACATAATATGACATAAACACGAGTCAAGGTTAACTTCCAAGACTATATCACATGGTGAACAAAGTCCCATAATGGAATTAGGTTTACTCCCAATCCCAGCATGATATATCACGAGACTCAAAATTACTCAATGCATTGGAGTGATATCTATTATCCCCCATCATAACATTTTCATGCATATGTTTTCCACATGAAGAATAAAATATAAGGAATAAATATAAGGATTACCCAAGGAAAGAAATGGGTATCATAATCATGTCATAAGGAATAACCAAGGGAAATATAATAATAGTGTACAAGAAATAATGAATTTAAATAATACATGGACATTGATAAGGGAAAATAGGCATATATAATGATAAATTATGTACAACTAAAGTAAATACATTTAAAAAGAGTGTTTATGAGACTTCAGAAATGATCCACTTTATTGTCACTTAAGGGAAAATATTAAAAATCATTTAAAGAGTAAATGGAATATATTATTTGTATAAAAAAAAAATAAAATAAGATAGTATTTTCATGATAAAATGCAGTATTTTAGAAAAAAAATTGTGTATTAAAAATGTTTATTGAGTGTTCTTGAAATTGGGTATGAAATTGGGAAGTTTCCTTTAATTGGGTTTACTTATCAGGATGAATTGAGAAGGGATCCTTTTAAAACATGTATGTACCAATAAAAAAAGGATGAATTGATGTGGATAAATATTTTTGAAACATATAAACAATATTTATAATAATTTCATAAGAATAAAGAAGAAATACATTACTATAATGAAAGATAAATCTTAACCCAAATGTAATTTGGAGGTTCAGAGAGATCCCTAACCTTATGAATGGAAGTGTTATTAACTTTTACTTAATATCCTAGATAATAAAATTAAATTCATTTATAATTTAATTAAAAACCTATTAATTATATATTTTATTTATTATAATTTTATTAAGTTCATTTGTGGAAGTTTTTATGAGTTATAAAGTTTATTTTCATTGTTCTATGAGCATTCATTTCATGGTTTCATGGTCTGTTCGCTTATGTATAATTATGGAATATCTTGGTAAATTGTAATAATTCAAAAAAATTAAAATTATATAGAATTAAATAACATAAAAAATTTAATTGGTCTAATATATTAGTTACTTTTTTGATATGAGGATGATTCATTAGATAAAACGTTAATGAAAAATTATTAGTTTATTTTAGCGGGTTTTAAGACCATCACAAACTAGTATAATTTCATTTAATATTAGGTTTATATATTATTTAAATAAAATAATATAATCTGAAATACACATATTTTATTTCTTTTAACCATAAAAATTGTTTTATGACTAGCCTTGAAGGTGGTAATTAAAAACAAATACTCGTCATCCATAATGGTGGTGAATCGAAACCCTACAGATGATGTTTTCATTTTTAGAACAAAATGGGTAGAGAAGAGATTTGATTATTGATATTCCATTAACAAAATAAAATTCTAGTATATGTATGATACTAGTGTTATAATTTCACTTTAGATAGGGTAGGTGAGGGGAGGATAAGAAAAGAAAATAAAATAAAAGAGAAATAAGCAGGGATTTACCTCTTGAATATCATCTCCTTAAGAACCTCCTTAAGGAAATTGGAAATATAATTTTGATGAGGCCATAAAGACCATGATGTTGGGAAGAGGATTGGGAGAGTAATTAGGTAGAATATTATCAATCTCCAAGTCTTAGAATGTGTGAGGAGAAGAGGTGGTGAGGGGTTGTATTTATATGGGGTGGAGAGAGGTGTTTTTGATTATTTTATTCATCTGTTTATTATTTTGGCTCACGACTATCAATTGTGTTGATTATTATGACTATGTACAGTAATAAGTGCATGTTATTTAAAACTAATGGTTTTTTACATCATCCATGACTCAAAAATTCATTTATTTACTTATAATCTCAAATACCATAAATTATTATTTTTCACTATTCAATAACAATTCAACTATTTTAGAAAAATACAAAAACATCACCCTAAAGATTTTTGGATGTGTAGTTTTAAAAAATGGACTCTATTTTATGAATTTTTTTTCTATAAATTATAAATATAATTTTAAATTAAAATCATCATTTATTTCAAAAATAACGATTTTAATATTATAACCAATTTTATGTCCTATAGAAAAATTAATTAAGTTCTCATAAAATTTAATTATAATCATAAAAAAATATAATTTTTTTATTAATAAATTTTATGAAAATAAATTTTATTTTAAATCATTTTATTAATTATGAAATTGTAAATAAACATTTATGTTTTATAAAAAATGCATAATTTATCATTTTTAAAACATTTATTTACTTATACCATGATATAAATATATCATATTTTATTTTATAAGATACCTAAATTTTATTTATACATTCATAGGTAATGTTACCATTCTATTGTCCAGATTACTATTCCTATTGGTCACATTACTATTCCTATTTCTAGATTACTATTCTATTAGTATATGTTCTTTAATTTCAATAAATATATCTTATTTCCTTCTTAATTTAGTTTTATTAGGTTATATTTGTGTTGTATCTATTTTATACTATTTAATATAATTATAAGAAGGTAAATTTCATTGATAAAATTCTCGGTTGTTCATTCTTCCCCCATTATGAAATTTCGACCTCACAATTTCGTTTTACATTATAAGCTGAAAACATGTGAGGGAACTTCTCCTTCATTGATTACTTTGGTTCACTTGTCACCTCTTTGTGCTCAGGGGCCTACCAATGTACATTGACTAGGTGAGTCATCTTGTTGTGTAGATCTATATATCTATGGTCCAAGATCTTCACCGACTGCTCCTCATAGGGTATATCATTTTCCAACTATACTATTTTTAAATTTAGTACATGTGAGAGATTTGGTTTGTACTTCCTCAAGAGGGATACCAGGAATAAATCATGTACTTGAGACATGGTTGGTTGAAGTTCTAGTTGATATGCCACAAATTTGACATGATCAAGAATCTAAAAGGGGCCAATGTACCTAGTACTTAGTTTTCTTTTCCTTCCAAATATCATGATCCTCTTCGATAGAAATATTCAAAGTAAAACATATTCTCTAACATAGAACTCCAAAATCCCTTTGATGGTGGTCATCATAGTGATTTTTTTTGAATCTGAGCTGCTTTGATATTTTTTTGGATGGCTTGAAACTTCTCTATCATCTCTTACACAAGATCTGTCCTAAGTAAATTTTGTTCTCCAACTCCATTGTAATAGATTGGAGTTATACATTGCTTCTTATATAGAACTTCATATGGATCCATTAGAATACTCGTGTGGATACTGTTGTTGTATGAGAACTCAACCAATGAGAGATATTGATCCCATCCACCATTTAATTCCATTTAACAGGATCTCAATATGTCCCCAAGTATCTAAATAGCCCTTCCAGATTTTCCATTATTTTCTGGATAATAGGTCATGCTAAAATTCCATTCAGTACTAAAATCATGTTGAATAATTCTCTATAATTTAGATATGAATCTTGGATTATTATTTTTTATTATCAAAAGTGGAACCCCATGCATCGTCAATACTCAAATTTAAATTATAAATTTGTTCAAGAAATAAATCTTTCCAAATAGCAATGAAGTGGGTTGTCTTGGTGAGTAAATCCACCATAAACCACATCACATTGTTTCCTTAGGATGTTTTCTATGGACCAATGAAAAAGTCAATTGTGATATTCCACCATTTCTATGTGGGTATAGTAAATGGTTTCATCATCCCTTTGGAATTATATCACTATGCTTTAACTTTCTAACATAACAAACACCTTGAGATATTCTCTATTATACCGTTTTTCATATTTTAACCCTATAAGTGTCTTTAAAGATCACAATATATCTTTTTAAAATGTAGAAAGGATGGAGAATGATGAGATATGTGCATTATCTACAATATACTTCTTTATAATAGGTGATGAATACACAAAAACCCTAATTTCAAACCGAATCACACCATCGCCATCGATGTGGAAATAATATAGATTCCCTTCCTTTACCTATTTTCCTTATTATGTAGCTCCAAATCACCCCTTTATGCCTCCTTGATCTTTACTTGGATGGATGGTAGAGAAATCATTTGGTAAAGGGTGGATGTATTCTCTTCTATTATGATTTATCGATTCATCCTTTTCATTTTCATGAATATAGGGTCTTTCTCAATCTTCATCATCGATAAACTATGAGGTTATTTTCTGCTAAGCACATCACCTACCTTGTTTTCCTTCCTAGGATGATAGTGAATAGAGAAATTGTAGTCCATGATTATCTCTAACCATATCCTTTGACTTATGTTGAGATCATTTTTTGTGAATATGTACTTTAGGCTATTGTGATTAGTATATATGTCACACATCTCACCATAGAGGTAGTGCTGTCGGATTTTCAAGGAAAAAATCTCAACTACTTGCTCTAAATCATGCGTTGGGTAGTTCTACTCATGGATCTTTAACTGTCATGAAGCATAGTCTATCAATTTATCATTCTTTATGAGTACAAAACCCAAGCATGTTTTTCAAAGCACCACTGTATATCATAAAACCTTATCCACTTTTTGGTAGTGTGAGCACAAGTGCAACGATTATCCTATTCTTGATCTCCTCAAATCATTCCTCTCATTTTTCCATCCAAACATACTTTATCCCTTTCCATGTTAAATTAGTTATTGGCTTGTAAAATCATGAGAAATTACTCAAAGAATGTTCGTAGTACCCATTAACGCCAAAAAACTACATATCTTCATTAAAAATGTTGGTCTGGGCCACTCCTCAGTTTCCATTTTTAGAATAGTCTAGATATATCCCTTTTCTAGTGATAACATGGAAAAAAATGAAACTTCTTCTCTTCATAACTCACATTTACTAAACATTTTGAGTCTAAAGAATACCACAATGCTCATTGTGGGTTAGAACTATATTAAAATTCTCATTGTGTTCCTACTTACTCTTGGAGGATATCAGAATATCATTGATAAAGAATACCACAACTTTTTTGAGGTAATTTCTTAAGACTATATTCATTATGTCCATGAAAATTTCTAGATCATTAGTGAGTTTGAAGGGAATCACTATGAAATCATGGTGTCCATACATCATTCAAAATGTAGTAATGGGAATACATTCCTTATTCAACTTTAATTGGTGATATCCTGATTAAAGGTCAACCTTTGAAAACACTTGGACCCATGTAGATGATCAAACAAGCCATCTATATATGTTTAGGGATACTTTTTATTTGTCATTATTTTATTGAGCTCACAATAATAAACGTAGAGGCACATTGATCTATCATTCCTCTTAACTAAGAATATTGATGCACCCCATGGTGAAGCACTTGGGCATATAAAACCCTTGTCCATATTCTCTTGTAACCACTTCTTCAGTTCTTCCAACTCAACGGTGTCCATTTTGTAAGGAGTCATTGATGTAGGTAGAGATTCAGGAATAAGTTCAATCAAGAATTTAACCTCTCTAGGAAGAGGAAGACCAAATAATTATTTCAGGAACACATTATCATAGTCCCTCTAATATCCATGTCATCGACCATGATTATTTATTTTTTCCAAATCATTTGAGGTAGATATGATTTATCATAATGAAATAATATCAAAAATTGAGACAACAATTCTATAGGAGATTCATCCTCCTCCTTAAAATCTAGATACCCTTTCTCATAAGGAAATAGTATCCCAATTTTCTATTTTTATAGGTAACTCAACCTCCATATTTTGAGGTGGTGATTGAATAGTTCTACTAAACATGAAAGATATAAAAGAATGTATAGAATAAGAATAAAATATTATAATCACTATTATTTAATGAATTACCAACATAACTATCACCACATAATTTTTGGGCTCAACCGTAATAGTAGTGATAAAATATTACCTGATTTTCTTAATGTTTTTTGTTGTTGATTTCCTCAAAAAACCCTTAGATTAGTGAATTAGATAACATAATTCCCATGTTACTTGCATTTGAAACACTATAATATAGACCGAGTTTTTTTGAACCATCCATTATTCTTACACATTAGTGGTATTATATAAATCCCTTCAGAAAAAATTATCCTAATGTCACTCTCTTCCACATTTGATGATCTCCTAGTTCCCCTTAGATAGTTTCCTTGATGCTTCTTCCCACACTTTTGACATGTGGGATGTTTGGTTTTCATTCCATCATGGGATTTTCTTTGTTTATCCTCCCATATTAAACTCCATTTTCTGCTTTTTCATCTTTGATCCCATGATACCACTGAGAGTCTCTGATCTCCAATTCAACCTTAAGGTCACAACTTAAAATCTACTCATAGATTTAAAAGTCCTTAATCTATAACACTTTTCATAGACTTAACTTTATTCCACTAAAGAAAAGATACACCATGAATTCAATACTCATTAAAAATTCTTATGTGTTTTATGAAATCATTGTAAAGTTTTCCTCTTATACCGCGGTAGACTTTTCTAACCTTTTCATCAATCCGAGGAACTCACTTTACATCTTAATAGAGAGACGTTATGGAAAATATTTATTGAAACATATTTTCTTAAATACATCCCATTCCATGGAATCAATTTCTTATTTATAATTTCTGTTCTTGATCAGTGTACACCATTAATCTGATTCCCCATTAAACTGATAGGCTTCCAACACATCTTTATCCTCTTATGAGAATTGGAGGAGAGAGAATATATTCTCAATGGAGTTAATCCATTGTTCTATGACGAGGGGATCAAAATATCCACTAAATATAGGAGGCCTATATTGTATAATGGATTCGACTGAAACTTTAACTTTCTTAAGAGAAGTAGGGAGTTACAAATGATTCAAGTTATTAATCATAACTTGATCTAGTTTACCATGTACAGTCATGAAGCTTTGAGCTCCCATTGCCATTATATTTTGAATTTCATTATGGAAATCCTCACATTCCCTATAATATTGATTGTTGAAATGAGTTCTCATATTTCCTACCATTAACTAAGAAAAAGAAAAATACAATTAGGGGGTCTTGAATATATAGATAAGAAGAATAATTAAATGAAACTTTTAACACAAAATTATAAACTTTTAAATGAAAATTATATCCTATCTTATGATTCCGCATGTTTCAATCCAGGTTATACATGGTGATAGAATTATCCCCAGTGTTCGTACTCAAGATTTATAGTAATAATATCAAAAAAATAACTATAATGTCCTATAATTACAACTATAGTGTCCCTATCCTTTTACACATATTATTACAAGAATTTAGGCATAATTAACCATGAATTACAAACTAAGGATCAGAAAGTTTAGTTTCATTGGAAGAAAAGTTAAACAATTATAAATCATAAAACCAAAATAAGTACATATTTTATTCAAACTTCATAATGAGATCCAAAATTCCTTTAATCTCTTACGTCTTCATGGGATAAACCAAGGAATACATGAACAAAGGGATGGGATAAAACACCCATTAAGGTAACAAACATAGGAATAAATAATAAATCATGTGTTAGATAGCATACCATGATGAAATAAAAAAGAGTGGAAAAAGAATAAAAATAAGGAAGTATATCATATAGAACATCTAATCATGTAATCATGGAGACATATAAATATGGAAGAAATATATAAGATGACATAAACACGAGTCATGGATAACTACCAAGACTATATTACATGGTGGACAAAGTCCCATAAAGGAATTAGGTTTAATCCTTATCCCAATATGACGTCTCGTGATAAAAAACCTCACCCAATGCATTAGAGAAATATCTAGGTTCCCCCATAATAACATGTTCATGAATATGTGTTCCACATGAAGAATCAAACATAACAAATAAATATAAGGGTAACCCATAGAAAGAAATGGGTATCATAATCATGTTATAATACCTAAGAGAAGGGAATATCATAATGGTGTACAAGAAAGAATATATTTAAATCATAAATAGACATTAGTAAGGAAAAATAGCCATATATTATGATAAATTATGTCCAACTGAAGTGAAAACTTGTAAAAAGAGTGTTTAAAAAACTGTAGAAATTAACCACTTTAGTGTGGTTTAAGGGAAAATATTAAAAAGTATTTAAAGAGGAAAAATAAATATTTTCTATATAAAAACATAAACAAACTAAGATAGTTTTTAATAATTATATGAGTGATTTAAAAAAAAAATTGGAGATTAAAATAGATTATGGATTGTTCTTTTAATTAGTTAAGAAATTTGGATGTTCCCTTTAATTGGGTTTTCTTATTATGATGAATTGAGATGGGAACCTTTTAAAACATGTATTTCCCCATAAAATAAGGATGAATTGATATAGATACATAATTTTGGAATATATAAATATAATTTATAATAATTATGTAATAATAATGAATAAATATGTTAGTGTAACTAAAGACAAACCCAATGGTGATTTGGAGGTTCGGAGAGATCCCTTACCTTACGTCAGAAAGTGTTCTTTACATTTACTTAATATCCTAAATAATAATATTATATTTATTAATAATTTAATTTATAACCTATTAAACATATATTTTATTTATTATAATTTAATTAAGTTCATTTATAGAAATTTTGATGAGTTATAGAGTTTATTTTCATTGTTTTGGGAGCGTTTGTTTTAGGGTTTCATGGTCAATTCACTTGTGTATAATTTTGAAGTTATTTTAAAATTGGAATAATTCAATAAAAATTAAATTATATGTTATTAATTCACTTACATAAATTTTATTGGTACCATATATCATTTTATTTTTGGATATGAGTATGATTCATTAGATAGAACGTTAATGAAAAATGATTAGTTTATTTTGGTTGTTTTTTTACTACCATCAAAAACTAGAATCATTTTATTTAATATTATGTTTATATACTAGTTAAAGAAAATTAAATAAGTTGAAATACACATATTATAATATGTTTTAAACAAAAAAATGTTTTTATGACCAACCGTGAAGGTGGTAATGAAAAAATAAAACTCATCATCCATGAAGGCGGTGAATTGACCCCCAAAGATGATGTTCTCATTTTGAGAAAAAATATAAGGGAGAAGATATTTTATGATGGATATTCCATTAGAAAAATATAATTATAGTATATATATGATACTTGGTCTATCATGTTACTTTTTATAGGGGATTTTAGGGGATGATAAGAAAAGAGAATAAAATAAAAGATAAAGAAGGAGGGTTTTACCTTTTGAATATCATCTCCTTGAGAACCTCCTTAACGCACTTGGAAATGGTCATATGATGTGACCACAATTTCAAATAAGTTGGGATGAGTCTTGGTAGAGTAATTGGGTAGAATATTAGAAATATCCAAACTTAAAAGGTGTGAGGAGATGAGGTGGTGAGTGGTAGTATATAGTGGGGGAGGAGAGGGTTTTTTTGATTATTTTATTCCTTTGTTTATTATTTTGGATCAAGACTACCAATAATGTTTATATTTTTGACTAAGTAAAACTAATTGTTCATATTATTTCTAACTAATGGGTTTTTAAATCATCATTTACTTAATAATTCATTTATTCACTTATAATTTCAAATACCATAAATTACTTTATTTAACTATTTACCAAAAATTCTACGATTTGAAAAAAATACAAAAAATTCACCCTAATATTTTTTATGTGTATATTTAAAAAATGGACTCCATTTTATGAAAATAAATTTCTAAATATTTGAAACATAATTTTTAATTAAATTTAAAATTTACTCAAAAAATACCCATTTTAATATTATAACTGATTTTATGACACTTTGAAAAATTAATTAAGGTCTTATAAAATTATCTTATTATCATAAGAAAATAAACCTTTAATTTATTAATCTATTTTATCAAAATAATTTTTTAAATCATTATATTAATTATAAAATTATAAATAAACATTTTAAAAAAACCAATACTTAATTTATCATTTTTAAAATATTTATTTACTTACACTATGATATAAATATATCCAATTTTCATTTATAGGATACATAGTTTTATTTATACTTTCATATGTGTAGTTACTATTCTATTGGCTAGATTACTATTCCTAATTATCACATTACTGTTCCAATGGTCAAATTACTATTCTATCAGTATTGGTTCCTTAATTTCTATGAATACCACTTATTTCATTATTAATTTATGATAATAATGATTTATTAGGTTATATAGGATATTTATAGGTTTTATACTATATAACATAATTATTAGAAGGTAAATTTTATTGATAAAATTCTTGGTCGTTACCTGAAATAAGTATGACTTATTTGAGTCCTATGAGTTCTAATAAAAATTTTGATTTTGATGAACCTAGGAAGATGATTAATAACATTCAATATAGAGGAATAATTATAATATTTCATTATATAACTACAAGTGGACTAAAAATCGCGATTTCTATATTTTTATTTGATCAATATCAATGAAACCCTATAGTGGTTTTTAAGGTATTTAAAATGAAAAATTTATTAATCCTTAATTATTCCATAATAATGTGATTTTGATTTAATTTCATGCTTATAGGTGTATTTTTATGCATCTATATTAGATAGAAATGTACAATTGGAACCTACCAATTTCTAGGAAAATATTTAGTTTCTTGGTATAGTTAAAAGGAACACTACATTGTATTATCTTCTACTGAAGCTAAATACATTACAACTGGATTTTTTTCTGCACCGATGTTGATTATGAAACACAAATTGATATATTTTGGATTCATTTTTGACCATATTCTAATTAAATGTGATAAAACCTCTACTATCAACATTTTTAAAAACCTAATAGGCCATTCAATAATTACACATAATGATTTGAGGTATTATTTCTTAGGGATCAATCACAAAGGGGGATATTTCATTTATGTTAAATAGTTTTGAATATTAGTTAGTGGATATATTTAAAAATACATTTATCTATGTTAAATTTTATTTTATAAAATTTTAATTGGGATTATTCGACATTATTTTATTTTATACTTAATTTATTATGTTTAAAAAATGATTATGTATTTTGAGTCATTTAATTCCTAGGTTATGCTTCATTAAAGTTTAGATATAATTAATATATCAAAATTTATTTGTTAGGTCCTTCAGTCTTTTTAGGATTACACTTATTTTAATATGTAACATACCATGTCACTAAAAGGGACATTATGGAATATTTTGTCTATAATAATTTATAATTTCAATGGTCTCTTGTCTCAAAGCCACATGTTTTTTAACCTCATAGGTATATCTTTATCCTTTAACCAAATGATAAAACTAATCCCTTTACTTTCAGAACACTTTAATCCTTTTCAAGTATAGTTAAATAAAAACGAGATGATGATTGAGCTTCTAGATGTATAAATAATTTTAAGTCAACTGGTAAAGATTGATAAGTTATATCAGGAAGAGATATGGATCCTAGTTGGATTAATCAGATGAATCTTATGTTGATGTTTCTTTGGTGTTTACAAAATGGTAAATATACTATTTATGAAAATAATGCATGATTTAGGTTCCAAATTTATGTAATGAAATTTTATGAGAATATAGAGTTTCACATTTCTCAATATGGAGATGTTGTAAAATTGAAAGTGTATAAGACAGACATTGCCATTTATTCTAAGTAGATAACTGAAACATTAAACTATCCCCAAGAGGGTAGGTATCTCTATAGTCATTATTTAATATATGATTATTAAATCATGTAATCAGTCTTTATATAATCTTTTTTTTATCAATACTTCATTTTAAGTAAATACTTAAAAGGACCAATAAGTTGACCAAAGTGTCCACTCTATGTTTATCAAGGAACATAAATCTTAGAGAGTCAAATAATTTGAGAAATTTCTTTTTTAGGACAATAATTTGATATATATATTTTTTTAAAGGATTTTAAAGTCAAATTTGCAAGGATTATGATAAACTATATATATATATATAGATATCATTTTTTAACTAAATAATAGAATTATGTTTTTCCCATATGGATATTATTTTACATTAATCTTTGAGAAGAATTATGTAGACTTAACTGATGTTGATGTTTGTGATCAAGCCAAGGATGAACATGTTGTAGTTGTAGATCCACATATTGAAATAGTTTTTTCTCTTGAACTAAGACCTGATACAATTGAGGTGGACATTGTATAGATACCTAGCCTAGGTTGAACTAACCTATTACTTGAGTAGGAATTCCACAAGGCCCAAACCATATTATAGATCAATACAAACAAAAGAAAATAAACAGGGAATCAAAAACATCCATTTAGTAATAGTGTTTCCCTTATAAATCTAGTGTCAACAATCCATGAATTGGATGGACATTCCCACTATATAAACATGAAGAACATATAATAATAGATATAAATAGATAAACAATGTAAAAACAATAATGAATATTAATAAATATCATAAATATCACCACATCACAAGTCATAAATAATACATATAAATATGATATCCATAGTCATAGCTCAAAATAGGGAATAATAAAAAAGTATAATACATAACATCTAAAATGGTAGAAAATCCTAAAACTTCTACACATGATCTAACTATTTAAGACAACATTTACACTATCCCAACTGACCAAGGATGCCGATAATCAAGATAATTCACCAAAAAAACTAGGTTCTCCTACCATTAATAATGTATTATAAAATAATTTATTCATATGAACAAATTAATATACAAGGTGTGAGGAACAAATACTAGTAAGATAACCCTATGAATCTATGTAAGGTCTTTACCCATTCAAACCACTATTCCTAGTTTGAAAACTTATTTTTAAACTGTGTTCACTTTTAAAACAAGACTACTTGAAAAAACTCATTTTAGAAATCCCATTGATTTTTTGCAGAAACAAGACCCATTTTCAAAGCATAGAAAACAAGTATCAATAAAATAATATAATATGTCCCAGTTAAAGCATGGTAAACACACCCAAAAAAGGAATATACATGGGAATAAAAATAAAAATTATTATATAAGAAAATAATGGACATTATATAAGTATAATATATCACTGCCAAACAAGGAACTAACATTATGGGATATAACCAATATATTCTAGTGTGACTTATTCTATGAAAATTATTTCTATACATGTATTCATGGTATAACAATTTTGAATTATTTATCACTCTTCCTCAGACCCAACAATAATTCCATGGGCACTCTCGGTCTTCATAGATATGTTTTAGAAGATACATTAGTCTCCCTCTAAAATCATCAATTAGTAAATTGGATAACATTTTGTAGCTATTCCAAGACATATTATGAGGTTCAATTTTACTATGTCATGAAACCACACACACATAAATGACCATGGTCTCCCATGTTATACAAGATGCTAAACACATAGACATCAAAAAGTACCAATCACATAATCCATTTAAATGATATTTTTATAAACCTTTAATGGAAATAATAAGTCATGCATCTAACACTATGAATGACTTAATTTAAATTCCATTCAAAAAAATCATTTGAAAACTTAAAAACCACTTTGAGCCATTTTAAGAGAATCCTAAAGTGCATCATATCCCACTCCATTAGAAAAGACACTTTAATGCATTAAATTGAAAACCCATTTCCAAAAAAATCACAAAAATCAAGGATATACCATCACTAATATTTCAAATCAAGGGAAATATAATAATAAAAAAACAAGGGAAATCAAGAATAACTGGAAACCCATAGAAAATATCCCTTAAATAGAGACACGTACCTTGACACAGTACCAAATAATTCCACCATCTATGATAGGAAAACGTTTTGAGGAAGAAAGTTCCTTACACACCTAAGCCAAAAAAAACATAAAACCATCATTAAAATCCCTAAGTCTAGCCAAAATAAAACCTAGGATTCCCAACATTCATGGATGATGAAGAAAATCATGATATAATGGTAAGGGATGAAGAAATCATGAAGAAATCAAGCATGGTTTGAATTAAATCTGTAAAGGAAAAATATAATACAACAAAAACCAAGGGAGGAGATCTAAAAGGTAAAGGGAGGGGGATGTGCATCCATTGGAGGTGAAATGAATCTATGGAGAGATAAAATAGACAAGGGAAAAATAATGAAAACTCATTTTTCAATGATACTAAAAAACCTAATGTTATGAATGTATGGTCTGAAAAACCATACACCAACCATGTGGTTGATACTTTCTACCTGAAACACAACCTATATAGATTTTGCAGATCCTCACATGGTTAGACAAACCATTCTTAGTCAGGAAAAATCCCACTGTCCCTGAAACATCCCTTTTATGTGGTGAGCTTCACGGTTTAAAAAACTATGCACTAGAGACTATTTATCTCAAAATATGAGTTTCACATCCAAAAACTTCTAGAAACTCACATAACTGATAAATAAATAAATAAAGAAAAAACATACAAGTGACCCGACAAGTGTCATAATTTTCACCATAATTCCACTTTCTACCCTTAAATAGCCATCAAGGCTCTTTGTATGAAAATAGTTGAGTCCAATACTCCCTCACCAGTACTCCCCACTTCCATGACTAGAATCTATTTACACCATGATTCAAAAGTATGAAAACTAATGAGATCCACTTATCAAATAGAACCTTACTTTGATAGTCCCATATATTAATATATTGCTCTATAATGGTAGTGTCATGTTCGAGCCTGAAATCATCCCACTCTATGAAATTAGATTAGTCTGGATAGTACATTTTCAATTGATATATGTGAAATAAATATTGAATTGAGTTTGTACATAGTGTCATGTCAAACTAAAAATCCATTATTCTAAGATTCTATGCAATTTAAAATGGACTAAAATAATGTGATACCAACTTCCCCTTATTTCCAAAGCGATAATATCTTAGTCAGATAGATAACCAAAGGAACACCTGATCATCGGCCTCAAAATCAAGTGGTTTATGAAGACAAGAAACATATAGTTACTGTGAACTATTGATAATCTCTTTTGAATAAAATTCACTTTCTCCATTGTCTTCTAGATGAGACTCGTTCTAAATAAGGAACTCTTAACCATATTATCCTAAAATGTCGCTAACTGATGTGAAAACCCATAAAACTCTACAAAAGGGGACATCATGGTCATGGGATAATAACTATTTTTTCATGAAAATTTTACCAATGAAAAACACCTATCCCCAAACCCCTAAAGTCATGCACTCATTCAAAAAGTATATCATCAAGAATATGGATGACCCGACCAATCTGAATATCCATCCATGGGTGATAACTTATACTTGAATTCAACTATGTTCATAAGGATTCATGGGTACTCTTCCAAAACTAAGAAGTAAAATGTGTGTCCCAATCAGAATCTATCATTAAAGGAACACCATAAACCCTAATGATCTATCAGATATACAGGTTCCCGAGCTCCTCTACCTTTATTGACCACTAATGTGAAAAAGTGGGATAATGAAGTCAAGTGATCTATAATAACCTAAATAGAATATTTCCCACTAGGTCTTTATGGTAGACCAATATAAATGTACATAGAGATTGTTTCCCACTTCCAGACTAGAATGGAGATAGGATAAAGTAAAAAGACTAGCCTTTGTTAGTCTTCTTTGAGCCTTAGGTAGGTAAAACATTAAGATATAAAATCCAAAACCAACCACCACATCCGAGGACATAATATTATCTTCTAAAAGTATAAAATATCTTGGTATCCCCAATGTTAATGACCAAAATATAATAATTCCTCTCATAATAAACCTCCTATATCAAGGTCATAGGAACTTTCAACGACTTCTTAAAGAAGAGTGTACTAATGAGAGACTGAGACCAATCACATGAGGTCTCCGCATCATTTAAAACTCTTCTCAGCTATGGGGTATCAAATTCAGATGTCTTATTACACTAAAACTGAACAATGATAGATTCCATGAATTGAACTGTGTTCAAGGAGATATTCTCTCTATCTTGTAAAATTTATAGACTTAGAACATCAAACTAACCTAACAAACACCACTCATCAATTTTTTTAACTATATAGATTGGTAATTTACTACTCAATGCACACATGACCAAATTGTTTATCCTAGGGGTATAAGTGATATAAAAACAAACATTCTTATTTTTCTCCACTCAGTGTCACCACCGGAGGTTCATACTCCCTTGGGTGAAGATATAATTTTATATCTAATGGTCTGAGTAAATTGTAAACTATTTTTCAAAGTGGTAGTAGATATTATTATTTAATTAATGTATCATATATGCCAAAATTAGTTCATTGGAGAGGAAATTACTCTAATGTGGACATAAATGATGAGATTCATTTTTAACAAATTTATAATCCTTTATCTTCACACACCACAACTCCAAACTTTTTATGTCATAGTACAATACATATCCCTTCCCTAGATCAGGAAGAATCAAAACTAGAGATGATGTTAAATGTACTAGGAAAACATGAAAAGAACACTAGTGGAAGATCCAAATCTTTTCTAGTTATGTCTCTATCTATTTTATAGGTTCTATTTTCCTTTTTTTGGTTATACTTTGGTTGAGGCTTGTATTGGGTGAATTTGGGTTAAATATGGATGTTTTTAGAGGGGTTTTGGGAAGTGCATGATTAGCGAACAATTTTCCCAATCCCAGTGCATTTCCCTAGAAAATCATGTAACCCCATATAGAGAGAGATTTTATGGTTGGAAAATGGTTTTTCAAACCATGCCCCTATTAGGATTAAACATACACCCCATAAGATAGTCATATAGTTAAGGCACATAGTTTGGTAAATCATGGACCTAGAAAAATGTACTTGTGATATTTAATCCTAAAAAAAATTAGTTTCAAAATTCAAGAACCTTCCAAACATCACCTTAATTTTGCAGAAGTCGACCCTAAATGTATTATTTCAATTTTAGAGGTTCATGGATGGATTTTAAGGCCTTTTAAACTCCATTATTGATGAATTAAAGATTAGATATAGGAATGTTCACCTATCCTAGTAAGATATTCTCTTCTCAATTGGTTTTTTTCTATGTCACTCTCTCTCTAGTATTTCTCTCTTCTTTTGAATGGATAATTTCCTCCATTGATGATGGTTTAGTTCTAGGTTTTCATGGATATAATCTTATGATATTGAATCAAGATTTTAGATCTATATATCATTCTTCATTGTGAAATTGAACTTTCCACTTCAATTTGGGGATTTTATATTAGTGAGAATCCATAAATGATATTGAGATAAGTGGTCTAAATTGAAAATCCACTTGTCTTGATTTAATTAAATGTATGTAATTACTAAATTTCAATAACTATGATCTAAAAATTTCATATGGAATTTAATTTTATTAAATTTAATTTCCATGTGATAAATGAATGTGTTGAATTTGGGGAAATTGTAGTTGGTTGAATTTGATTAATTAATAGGTTAAATAATTAACGGAATGATGTGATTATAGAATTTATGGGATATCAAGATTATGTAATCAGTCAATTAAATGGGATTGTGTAAATTGTTAATTGTTTAGATATGGGATTGATTGATAAGGGGAATAAAGGGATGTTTGTATTAATATTTTAGGGTTGATGAGTTATGTGAATAAATGTGAATAAATGGTTTAATGATGAATTTTTCATATTATTCATTATTATTAAAGTAAATAGATACTATTTAATTGATAATTGAAATGACATGATGAGAATGTTTGATAATAATGTTAATGATGATTAACCATGATGAATATAATATATGTGATATATGTGTGTTGGATTCAGAAATGTGGGGTGGGACACAGACTGATTCTCCAAATACCCACGGGGTACTATCCATGATGTTCTAGAACCAAATTCATACATGTGATTGTTATTGTATGGGATATGGACTGATGGTCCAAATACCCATGAGGTGTGGGACATGCATTGATACTGAAAATACCCATGGGGTTATAGACACAAAGTTCTATGCTCATGAGATTGGCATTGGACTATTGTTCCAAATTGATGTGATATGAATTGAAGTGAAATGATAAATGATAACCATGGTATTCTGATATATGATATACCATGGGGATTTTTCAGACTCTAGGAATTCCTAAGAAGGTATTGATGGGTTGGGTGTCTTTATAAACCTAGGGAAATTAAGTGGTTAATTAAATAATAATAAAACATGCTAAATATTTTCTTTATGAATTGTAATTTATTATTTATACAATTGTATACAATATTATTGACTAGATATTATCTAAAAAACCATTGGTTTTTTCCTTGTAATGGCTCAGACCCTCCTGGTCCAGTACTTTGCCAAAAACTCAGTTCCACCAAATAGCTCCACCGTTATGGTGGCATGGGTCATGGTGGAACCATCACAGTCACACTATTATGGTGGCACCACTAACAGTGGCTCACCAAACTAGTGACACCATCATGGTCACACACTGAAATGGTGGCCCCACTTTATGGTGTCTTAGCGAGCCGGTGACACTGTTACAGTGGCACCATCATAGTGACACCATCACGGTCGCACACTGAAATGGTGGCACCAAGATGTTGGTACCATGACCATGGCACCGTTACGGTGGAACCCTGCCTTTCCTTTTTTTTCCTTTGCATTTTTTTCCAGTTTCCCATGTTTTCCCAGTTCCACCCCCACAACGTATCTTTTGATGTAAAAGTGTTTTAATATCCCTTTTAAAGCCTTTTAAAAGACCATAAATGATATCTAAAATCCCCCGAGAGTGGGGAGACCCTAGACATACCCAAATCATGTGTCGGTGTTACGTTTATTCTCCGTTTAAAGGATATCCATCAACTTATAACCATCTGATGGTCTATCTTCACCATCTCTAAGGAGAATTATTAAATCTAAATTAATTCAATCATGTGTAACTGTCCAACCACATGGTGAAACCACGATCCTCCTTTTATGTTCTTTGAGATTTCATATCCCATAAATCCAAGATTGGGCCTTTTATCACACTGAGATCTTCTTCTCCCTTGGTCTTTTTCTTTTCCTTGGTGTGCTTGAAGTCCCTCTTTTGGAGACGAATCATGCGCCTATGTTGGAGCCCTTTTTTCTCAGCCTTCATGGAGTTATTTTTTTCCCACTGCTCGTGAATCTATAGTTCTTGGAATGTGGATATAAACTTCTATCGTTGATCATCTAGGTAGGGTTCATTCTTTATCTCTCTTTACTGTGTATCATGCGGGGTGGGTATGATAATTTTTCTGCAGAGATAGATAAAAACCAAAAATTAATGATGATAAGAAATGGACTTTTAAAGAATGAAGGGGTGTGGTTAATGATGTTTTTATACTCTTTTACCCTTTCTTATATATTTTGAATTTTGTGGGATTATGTCCACTTAAAATCATGACAATTGGTAGTATTTCTTTCCACACTAATGAACCCCTGTCTTATGTGATGACTGAATGGATGTAACTTGGAAATTGGTTAATCACGTAAAATCAGTTGATTAAATGGATGTACAGTGAACAACAATCTTTTTTGTGATCACTCAGATTAACTAAACGGAAAGAATTAACTTAATGAATGGTGTTCTTGAATCTGGAAACCACCTTGCCTAGTTTTGGTAACATGTGTGGTTGTTCTTCTTGATGCTTATGGGGTGACATGGTTGGGGATAAGATCCCCTATTGTGGTGCAGTTGTTGGTTTTTGGATCTTTGTCCATGTGGGGCCATATTTTGGGTCTTGGTTTAGTTCCATTACATCGAGGGATCTCTCAGATCCCTTTGGTAGTTCTAACTTTACAAGAGAACCGGGTGTGAATGCTTAAATTGCTGCTTCACTATTTTCCCTTCCATGGCTTGTGGCTATTCCTGTTAGTTTCCTAGTAGTGAATTTTTTTAAATGGAACCACTTGAATATGATAACAAGAATGGATATAATGGGATTTTTTTTCTAGGATGAGTTGTGACTTGGTTGTGGCTATTGTCTTTTTATGAATAAATAGTAATTATGGTGTTTGTGTATGGTCTAGTGTTGGAACCCCTAGGTTGGGATGAGTGCTTGTTACCTATATGTATAATTTAGTTCTTATGTTTCATATTCTCAGACCACCGTAGTTGAGAACGTCATGTAGAACACCCCCATTTCATGGGGGGAGGGTGTTTGTCCCAGCACTCTTGTGAGTGGCTGGTTATTAGATCATTTTCTACTCCCTTTCCCGAGTAGCCTAATATTCTTCGGGTAGGGTATGTTGTGTGGTTAGCCTAGGTGTGTACAGGAAGGTTTTTTCCCAAGTGTCTTCAGGATGAGGTCCATGTGTCTTCAGGTGTGGCAGTAGTTGTTCTTGCCTAGGTGTCTGTGGGCATGGTTATGCGTGGTTGTGGCCCATGTGTTTGTAGGCAGGAAATGAGGTTGTGGTAGCCTAGGTGTGTGTGTGGGGGGTATGGAAGTGGGGAAATAGTGAGAATGGTGTGGAGGTCTAATATTTAGGATGTATTTAATAACCAGTCGGAAAGTAGTGCAGGGCAACCAAACATTTATGTGTCATTACTCTTACTTTACTTCGCTTGTGTTATTTCGGGAGTGTGCCTTAGTAAGATTTGGGTAGATATTTTCCTTATTTGGTTCTTGGTTATCTCCTTTTATCACGAGGCATTAGAATTCCTCCCCACTTGTGCATGAGAGCTTTTGGTTTTCCCTATTGAGTATACCTATATACTCACCATACGTATATTTAACTACATTTGGGTTTCCAGGAGGACTTAGAGGATCGTGCCGAACCCTATTAGCTCATATGCCAGGACCGTTGACATTTTGGTTTTTTTGGTACTTTACTTTGGGGTTTTCTTGTACTTCTGTAGAACTTAATTTTGAAACATGCATGTGGGAATGGTTTGTTTTGAATTTACTTTTACTTCCACTTTTGGTGTTGTTGGTATTTACTATCTTATCTCCCGATACTACTAAATAAAAAGGGAAATGCCTTCCATTTTGAATGTGAATATATACCCTCAGTTTTAGTCTCCACTATGAGATCTATTGAAGGAGGGTCTCGAGGGTCATTATCTCTCCTTCAACATAAAGAAGGTAGGGTCTGGAAATATGATGTCCCTTTTCTCATCTTGGTGAAGGCAGGTTGTGATAGAATGTTATCAAAGGAATAGGTTGAGAGATAGGATGGAGTTTGGTGTTAGGCATAGTACAGATTGCATGTGATGGTACGGAAACAGTGTTAGGCATTCTTGGTGCGTGAAATAGGCCAGGGAAGACTGGCTAGGACACAAGATTTTAGGCCACCCCCATGATCCAATGCAAGGACTCTAGGCCTACCAAAAAACTAAGTGAGGATACAATAATTGCAGGGTAGAGACCCTAGGAAAGGTACATGCATCATAATGAATTGTTTTCTTGTGTGTGTTGGGAATTTTGGGGATTTAAAATGGATAAAGCAATCTTCTACACTACTCGGGCTTAGGCATTTCTTGTTTACATTGCAGCTATGGCACCTGGACGATGACCATGAGTAGTGTGGGCGATCGAGGCCCAGGAGGTTGTTTTGGCTGATCGGTAGAGGGATGACCAAGAGGGGGAGGAAGATCAGTGGTAGAGGACGCTTCATGCCTTTCAGCGGTAGACCATAGGGAAGTACACGAGAAGCATCTCAGATATGGAGACAGTGAGCTAGATTGAGGAGATGGTGATAGATTTTAGCTTTATTTAGGCTCTAAAAGAGTATTGGGTTCCTCTGGAGGTATGCTAGATGCGGGGAACAACACGCCAGTGGTGGACACTCTATCTTGGGGAGAAGAGGGAGGCTGAGGTTTTGTGGATTGACTTCGAGAGGGAGTTCCAGGAAGAATTCCTCTCTTCCACGATGAAGGTAGAGAAGAGGAAAGAGATGCACTCCCTTCAGTAGGGGAGCATGATAGTGAGGTAATTGAGGATCAAGTTCAAGAACCTCTTTCTCTTTGCTTCAGACCACTTTTTTGATGAGGGTTTCATGTGAGACGTTTAGCGGAGGCACTCCGATCTTCTCTCTAGTATGTTGTTACTCCCTTCACACTACTGATATACTTGGAGGTCTAGAAGAAGGCTGAAGTGGTGGAGATGATGCCCACACTTGGAGGTGTGCCCCTAGAAGGGATCCAGTAAGGCTCGTCAAAGGGAAATTCCGTCAGCAACATGCCTCTAGCATTAGGGCCTTCCAGGTTTCGGCCAGTGGGGAGCATGCCCCAGAAGTTCTAGTTTTGATCTCCTAGTCCTATCCCTTTCTTTTAGGGCCTAGGACTAAGATTCTTCATCTGTGGCAGTTTTGGGAACCTTCAGAATCAGAACCGAGACCGAGTGAAATAAAATGGGGGTGGTCCGGTTCAGCACCAACCTCAGCAGCAGTAGTTTCCATCCTGGACCTTTCAGCAGAAGGAGTAGGGAAAATGGTCTCACGATCCTCTAAGAGCAGATGTTTCAAGAAGAGGCTGACCACATGGTTCTCCTCAGGGACCTCATCCAATGAATGTTCAGGGAGGTGGCTAACTATAGAGGGGTAGTGGAGCTGGACGTGGGCAGTTGCACGCCGTAGAGGTAGTTGTTCCAGCAGGGCAAAAAGTCGTTTGAGGTAAGATCAACATGTTTAGTACTCTTGATTATTCCTTGATTGATTCAGGAGCTTCACACTCCTTTTTTACACCCAGTCTAGCCCATGCTTTGTGTCTAGACACAAATATACTTCTTGTACCCCTGGTTTTGAGTACGCCGACCGGAGGTTGGACCAGCTTGTCTCATGTTTTTCAGGAATTTATACTGATGTTAGGACCACATCAGTCTAGAGGGGACCTTCTTTTTTTGTATTTGTATCCATATGATGGAATTTTAGGCATCGATTGAAAGTTCTCTATATGTTCTAGTATTGAATTCTTCTGAAGAAGAGTCATATTTTTAGATATGGGTGGACAACGTGTGACTTTTGTCAGCGAGTGGGGTTTCTAGGGAGGCAGTGGATGAGTGAAAACCCTTATTTCCTTGTTAGCTAGGCTGTCAGTGGAGTCTGTTGATATGTAAATTGTGGAAGACTCAGGGATCATCAATGAATTAATGGACGTCTTCCTTGAAGAGGTGGTGACTCTACACCCTCGACATGATGTTGAGTTCAAGATAGACTTGCAACCTAATGCCCATCCAATTTTGATGTATCTCTATCGGATGGTGCGTTCTGAGCTGCGGGAGTTACAGATTCAGATTTATGATCTAGTGAAGAAGGGTTTTGTTGGACCAAGCACGTCCCCATGGGGTTCCCTTGTCTTGTTCGCGAAGAAGGTAGATAGTGGTCTCAAGCTGGGTATAGACTACTGAAGACTGATTCAGGTAACGGTCAAGAACTGTTACACTCTCCCAAGGATAGACGACCTTTTTAACCAGTTGAAGGGGGCATGATGGTTCACCAAGATTGACCTATGTTCAGGATATCACCAGTTGAGGGTGGAGGATGGAAACATCTTGAAGATTTCCTTTAGGTGAAGATATGGGCACTTTGAGTTCGTGGTCATGTTGTTCGGCGTTACAAATGCACCAGCCATGTTCATGGGGCTCATGAAATCCATATTTAGGGAATATCTGGACTGGTTTGTAGTCATGTTTATTGACGACATCCTGATCTTCTAAAGATCAAAGGAGGATCACACTGAGCATCTGAGAATGGTTTTAGAGGTCCCTTGACAACACCAGATCTATGGGAAGTTTTCTAAGTGCATGTTTTGGAAACGAGAGGTGCACTTATTTAGACATGTGGTGTCCGATCAGGTAATAGTAGTGGACCCTTTGAATTTCGAAGTGGTAGTTTCTTGGGCAACACCCAAGAACGTGGCATAAGTTCATAGTTTCCTGGGTCTAGTAGGTTACTACCAGAGGTTTTTGACCAACTTATCTCGAGTTGCAGCACCTTTGACTACCTTGAACAAGAAAGGACATGCTTTTTTATGGAGTGACCAGCGCTAGGTAGCCTTCAGTTATCTGAAGGGGAAGCTTGTTAGTTCCCCAATACTAAGGTTCCCAGAAGAAGGGGTGTCGTTTGAGGTGTTCTGTGATGCTTCATGCCAAGGATTAGGGTGTGTGATAATGCAAAAATAAGAGGAGATCTCTTATGGGTATAGGATGTTACGTACCCATGAGCGTAACTATTCCACCCATGACTTGGAGGTCGTAGTGGTTGTGTTCGAATTAATGCTGTGGCGGAACTACCTCATTGGGGAGAGATTTGTGGTCTTCACAGATCCCAAAATATTGAGTTACATCTTCTCCCAATGGGACCTGAACATGCAGTAGTGGAGGTGGATGGAGTTTCTTCAGGACTACGACTTCAAAATTTCCTAAACACCATGAAAGGGGAACATGGTGGATAATTCCTTGAGCAGGAGGTTGTAGAAGGATAAAGTTTGAGAGTCAAAAGATTCTTGGAAGTTGATGTAGGAGTTGGTTGTCCTACACATAGATGCAAGGGTGGAGGATGGCAGAGGCTATCTAATACAGATGATATTGCAGTCCTCTATGTTTTAGTAGGTGGAGGAGTCCCAGTGGGGGGACTTAGAGGCTGAAGTGATGCACAATCATGTTATCCAGGGTGATGTTCTAGGAGGATGGTTAGAAGATGGGAAAAATCAAGTTCTATTTCATGGAAAGTTGTTCATCCCCATGGGAATGTGGGAGAGGGTTCTTGGTGAGTTCCACAACTCACCCTTAGAGGTACATACATGAATTTCCAAGATGTACCAAGGATTGAGGGGTCGGTTTTGATGGCCTGGGGTGAAGCGGGAAGTGGAGGAGTTTGTGGCAAAGTGACACATGTGTTATCAGGTAAAGGTTAAACAACACATCCCAATGGGTTTGTTAAAACCTTTAGATGTCCCTGAGTGGACGTGGGATGAAATATCGATGAATTTCATCATGGCACTACCCAGGGTTCAAGGTGTCTATGATGCTATCTAGGTAGTGGTGAGTTGGCTGACGAAATTAGCTCACTTCTTAGAAATCAAGGAGTCAAGTACGGTCTATGCCTTAGCACAGAGGTACTTGGGCGAAGTGGTGTGGTTGCATAGAGTCCCAAGGTCCATAACCTCTGATCGGGATACCCGGTTTACCTCAAGTGTCTGGAAAGGATTGTAACATACTTTTTGAACCCAGATATACCTCAGTACTGCTTTCCACCCCCAGACTGATGGGTAGATAGATCATACCATCCAGATGTTGGAGGATATAATATGAGTAGGTGTTTTGGACTTTGGGGGATCATGGGTACGACACATGCCTCAAGTATAGTTTTCCTACAATAATATATATAACTGTACCATTGGCATGGATCCATTAGAAGACTTGTACGAGAGTATGTGTTCCTCACCCATGTGCTGGACAGAGTTCGGGGAAGTAGGTTTTCATGGATCGAAAGTGGTGCCAAGCATGATAGAGAAGGTTCAGATTATATGGGAGAGTATTAAGGCAGCTCCAGACCCACAAAAGTTTTATGCTGTTAATAGGAGGAGACCCTTGGAGTTAGAGGTTCGGGACCACATGTTCTTAAAGGTCTTCCCTCGGTGTGGGAAACATAGGTTATATAGGGGTAGTAAGCTTTCTCCCAGGTTCTTCAGAGCCTTCAAAGTGTTGTTGTGGGTCGAAAAAGTGGCTTATCAGCTAGTGCTACCACCGTCTATACTAAGAGTGCATGACGTCTTCCATGTGTCTCAGCTTTTTCGGTATCTACATGATGTTTTACACATCCTCTATTAGGGAAGGATGGATATCGAGGATGATGTGACGTTTCCTGAGAGACTAGTGATGATTGAGGATCATTTGGAGAGGGTGGTTCATGGATGAACCATTCCCTTAGTTCGTGTGTTGTGGATGCATGGTGGCCTCGAGGAGAGTACCTGTGAACAAGAGGCATAGATGCATGCTCAATACCCAGAGTTGTTTTGAGTTTTATTCTATTATATTTTGTAATTTTCTGTGATGTAGTGTTTTAACTTCTTAGCTATGAAATGGATTGTTTCCTTGATCTCTAGATGGGTGTGGAGAGTCCTGACTGTGGGGAGGGGAGGACCAGATCCCTAATCAAGATGCATTAAGTGGATGCATTTATACCCATGCAGGCAACTCAGTGCTATCCAAAGAGGATAATATCTTGACATGGAGGAAGGGACTCCCTAATCCATATGATTGGATGGTATAACCTCTACAAGTTTTTGTGGTTACTTGAGGGAGAGTTGTTCCAAGATGTTGACGAGGTTTACTCCTGAGAGGTATCATAGAGGTGTTTTTTCGGACCCCTCTCTTTTTTTGTGTTTATCATTGAATTCTAAAGGATGAGAATACTTTGAGAGGTATCTGATGTAATGGATCAGACCCTCCCAGTCCAGTACGTTTCCAAAAACGCAGTTCCACCAAACAGTTCCACCATTACGGTGGCACGTGTCACGGTGGAACGGTTACCATGACACCATCATAGTTGCACCGATGCGGTGGCACCACTTACGGTGGCTCACCGAACCGGTGACACCGTCATGGTCACACACCAAAACAATAACACCATCATGGTCACACAATCATGGTCGTACACCAAAATGGTGGCACCACTTACGGTGGCACTGTGATGATGGCACAGTGACTGTGGAACCATTACTGTGACACCATGTCTTTCCTTTTTTCCTTTTCCTTTTTTTTCAGTTTCCCGAGTGTTCCCCGTTCTGCCCCTATAACGTATATTTTGATCAAAAAGTGTTTTAATACCCCTTTAAAAGCATTTTAAAATCCTATAAATGATATCTAAAATCCCCCAAGAGTGGGGAGACCCTCGACATACCCAAACTATGTTCCAGTGTTACGTGTTTTCTCTATTTAAAGGATATCCATCAACTTACAACCGTCTGTTGTCTATCTTCACTGTCACCAAGGAGAATTATTAAATCTAAATTAATTTCATCATGTGTAACTAGCCAAATGTGTGGTGAAACCACGATCCACCTTTTAAGCACTTTGAGATTTCATATCCTGTAACTCCACGATCGGGCCTTTTATTACACCGAGATCTTCTTTTTCCTTGGTCTATTTATTTTCTTTAGTGTGCTTAGAGTCCCTCCTTCGAAGAAGAATAATGTTACTGTGTTGGAGCCCTTTCTGCTCAGCCTTCATGGAGTTTTTTCCCACTGCTCGTGCATCTACAGTTCTTGGCGCGTGTAGAGAAACTTCGATTGTTGATCATCCAAGTATGGTTTTTTCTTCGTCTCTCTTTACTGTGTATCATGCGGGGTGGGTATAATAATATTTCTATGAGGATGGATAAAAACAAAACATTAATGAAGATAATAAATGGACTTTTAACGAATTAAGGGGTGTGTTTGATGATGTTGTTGTACTCTTTTACCCTTTCTTATACGTAATGAATTTTTTGGGCTTATGTCCACTGAAAATCAGGGCCATTGGTGGTCTTTCCTTGTGCACTAATGAACCCCAGTCTTTTGTGATTATTGAATGGATGTAACATGGAAATTGGTTAATAACATAAAATTGGTTGATTAAATGGATGTCCAGTGAACAATAATCCATGTGTGATCACCGCAGTTAACCAAACGAAAATAAAGAACTTGATGAATGGTGTGTTTGAATCTAGAAACCCCCTGGCCTTGTTTTGGTAACATGTGTGGTTGTTATTCTTTATGATTTTGGGGTGACATGGATCGGGATGGGATCTCCTGTTATGTAGAATTTGTTGGTTTGTCGATCTATGGTCATCTGGGGCTGTATCTTGTGGCTTGGTGTGGTTCCAGTACATCAAGGGATCTCACAAATCTGTTTTGTTGTTGTGACATTATAAGAGAACTGGGTGTGAATGCTTGAATTTCTACTTGGATATTTTCCCTTCCTTGTCTTGTGTCTAGGCCTGTTAGTTTCCTGGTAGTGAAGAATTATTTAAATGGAACCACTTGAATATGATAACAAGAATTGGTTCAATGGGAAATTTTTTTCCGGGGATGAGTTGTGACTTGTTTGTGGCAGTTGTGTTTTTTATGAATGAATAGTAATGTGTATGTTTGTTTATGGGATAGTGTTGGAACCCCTAGGTTGGGATGAGTGCCTGTTACCTATATATATATATATAATTTAGTTCTTAGGTTTTTTATTCGTGACCCACCCTAGTTGAGCACTTCATGTCGAACACCCCCATTTCTTGGCAGAGTGTGTTTTTCCCAACACTCCTGTGAGTGGCTTGTCATTAGCTCCTTTTATGCTCCCTTTCCTGAGTATCCCAAGATTGTTTAGGATGAGTAAATTGTGTGGTTGTCCCAGGTGTGTGCAGGAAGGTTGTTCCCCAAGTTTCTTCAGGATGAGGCCCGGGTGTCTTTGGGTGCGGTGGTAGTTGTTTTGGCCTAGGTGTTTGCGGGCATGGATATGTGTGGATGTGGCCCAAGTGTTTGCAGGAGAGACGTGAGGTTGTGGTAGATCAGGTGTGTATAGAAGGGGTATGGAAGTGGGACTGCAGTGAGAATGGTGGGGGAGGTCTGATGCATAGGATTTCTTCAATAACCATTAGGAAAGTGGTGCGGGGTACCCAAACATTAATGTGTTATTAATAATACTTTACGTGACATGCATTATTTGGGGAGTGTTCTTTGGTGAGGTTTGGATGGATAGTTTACATATTAGGTTCTTGGTTATCTCCTTTTCTCATGGGGTATTATAATTCCTCCCCACTTGTGCATGAGGGATTTTGGTTTTCCCTATTGAGTATACCTGTATACTAACCCTACATATATTTAACTGATTTCAAGTTTCCAGGAGGACTTCGAGGACCATGCTAGACCCTATTATCTCAGACGCCGGGACCATTGAGGTTAATATTTTTTTTTATTTTGGTACTTACCTTTTGTGTTTTCTTGTACTTCTGTAGCACTTAATTTTGGAACATTCATGTGGGAATTGTTTGTTTTGGCTATACTTTTACTTCCTCTTTTGGTGTTGTGGTATTTACACTCTTATCTCCTAATCCTACTAAATAAAAATGGTAATTATTCCATTTTTCTTGTGAATCTATACCCTTGGTGCTAGTCGCCACTTCAGTATCTATTGAAGGCAGGTATCATGGGTCATTATCTCTCCTTCAACTTGAAGAAGGAAGGGCATGGCAATATACCGTCCCTTTCTTCATCTTGGTGAAGGAAGTTCGTGACATGCCTAATGAGTTACACTCACACATTACACAGGTTGTGTGATCTGTATCCAAATAGACTTCATGTTTTCAAGATAGGGTAATGGATATAGCCCAATGTTAGATGAATGAGTTGGAAAAAATCCTAGAGGAGGGAAATAAATTTGGTGTCAAGACAATCTTGGGGTAGTTATCAGTGTCATTATTTTTTATTTTCATTTTGAAAAATGACACTTATTTAGAATGAAATATATACTGTTTAGTTGGGGATATTGTTTTTAGTTTTGGTTCATCATGTTATATTGATTTTTTGTGGTTATTATATTATTCTTGTTGTTGGTTATTATCTTTTGGTTATTTCTTGGTTATTTCTACTACTGTGCTGATTTGATAAAGAAGGTATAGTCTCCCCATTATATATATATATATATTATACTATCACTACTATTCATAATCCTCTAGTGTAAGGGGAGGCATGCCTGAGGTCACACAACGGACCATCTCGGCACACCCATATGTGGTACCCAATTTGGGATATCACAAATTTCCATAAAAGGAGGTTTTATTTTACTTTATTTTCTCTTAATATTTCTGAAAGATATATAAAATATGAGGATGAGTATAGAATTGGTTAATATCTCATGAATGGGAGTATCTAACCCATGTATGAAGGTAAAGGCCAAGTACCCAGTGTGGGATTGTTGTTATTTATGTATGTTTTTACAGTTGGATGTTATTTCACATTGAGTGAAGAACTTGTTTTGTGGAGTGATTATTATTTTTTATATTTTTTGATATTTGAATCATGACCTGGTATGACATGAGAATTGTGTATGAATGCATCATTCTAGGCACTCAAGATTATTATGTGACATGCATCATCTTAGGAATGCATGGTAAAAGTATGTTTTGGTTAAGTTGTTAAATGAAAATTCCTTTATTTGATTATGTAATTAAATGAAAAATGTTCCTAATAAGAATTGAAAATTATAAATTATGCACAATGTGGAAAATGGATAAAAGGTTCTTCAATGAGAAACATGAATAATAATAATGTGTTTTACCCTATGTGACCACTTGAGGGATGGTTAAGGGTAATGATATTACATTGGTTTTGACCATGTGGTAGGGTTAATAGGAATGAATTTTTATGGATTATTGTGAACCATTATTACATAAATGTGATCATAATTTGTTATATGTCTTGAGACATGTGTTTTTTAGTTTAGAGATATGCGTCCATGATGATGCCTATTGATAGGATGAAAAAGTGGATATGGCTAGAAATAATCCTCCAATAGTGGTACCTGAGGCACTAATAGTGCTGAGTGAATGAGGTAGAGAGTATTTCTATGAGAACATTCCTTACATCATGTAGTTTATGGAGAGAGACCTAGAATGGGTTGTGAAGAGTATGTTTGACATGAAATGGGGGTTCCAATTATATCACCCTACAACCTTCACTAGAGAGGGTGGACCTGAGGCATTTGATTTATGGATTGAGTCCATCTAGAATGTACCTAGCAATTTAGATACACATTCAAATGATAAGGTCATTTTGGATGCTTATATGTTACAAGGATCAGTGAAGTGTTTGTGGGTTGTTTAGTCTTGAACTAGGAAGATAGATAGTATGGTATGGAAGGAATTTTTTGAGAAGTTCCCAGAGTACTTTATCTAGAGACACTGAAATAGGAGAGGAAAACTGAGTTCCTACTATTGACCTAGGGTAGTATTTCCATGATGGACTATGATGGTTGCTTTATTGACATGTAGTTATTTTCCCCAATCCGATCAGGGGATGAGACAACTATGACAATGAATTTCTAGGACATAATTAAATGTGAGATTAATTCGCATGTTAACATATTGTGGTTAAATAATTTGGATGAGGTAGTTGATCAAGCTCTCATATTTGAGGGGAACCTGAAGGAAGCTTCCATTGGAGGATATGTGGGTTCTGATAGATCATTAGGAGGTACATATACTGAGAGTAGGAGGCATCTCTATGATAATATTTACTAAATAAGTGGAAAACATAGTGGATAAGGGGAAGGATAAATTACTTTGGATCTTACTTGAGTGATCTTCCACCATTGTGTAGGCTAGGTCACTTTATAAGAATTTACCTTTTCCTCCAATAGAGTTCCTTGCTTGCAGTAACATGGGACATCTACTACAGTTCTGTAAGAAACCATGCCAAATGGGTACTGATAGGAAAACTAGACCAAAACAATTTGTGGGAAGGGGGTCTTAAACGCCATATCATTTTGGAAGTGGCAGTTATACTAGACATAGTGGTTGAGGAAGTGGACAAGGTTCTTCTGGGAAAGAGTGCCCATATCAATAGAGTGGTTCAGATCAAGGGACGTAGATTGTATCCTAGGGAAGAGGCATAGGACAGTTACATGCAGTTCATCCTACACTTATTGATAGAAAGGTTGTATCATTGATTATTAGATGTACTATTATTTTATATTCTATTTTATAAAGTTCCTTATTTGATACTGGCACCACTCATTCCTTTATATTCACACAACTTGTGAACAGGTTGATTCTGGTAGTAGTTTTTGTGAGTGGAGTGATGATGATCGATACACCAATGGGTGTATGATAGATACACCATTGGGTGTATGATTGAGAGACATATGTTTCTTCAAGGGGTGTTCTATCGAGGTTGGGGATTAAAACTTTCTATAAGATCAATACATCCTTAACATGTCAGGCTTTGATTTTATTTTTGGAATGGAATTTTTGGTATAATACCAATCCCACATAGATTTTTACCCTAGGAAGGTGATGGTTATGTATCATGAGGGTGAAAATTAAGTTCATCGTGGATATTAGGATATCAAGGAAGGTGGGAAGGGATATTTCATTAGAAAATAGGGGAGATCACTACCCTGGTTTATAGTCTTCTGTTGGATGATGGTGGTGTGAATCCTGAGAACTTTACACCCATAGTGGATAAGTAATAATATGTGTTTATTGAGGGCTTCTCAGGACTTCCACAAAAGTGATACATGAAATTTACAATTGAGATCATGATTGGGGCAAAGCACATTTCTATTCCACTTTAAAATAATTGAATTAATAGAGATTCAAGAGATCAAGACTCAAATTAAAGTGTTGATTGATTAGGGGTTCATCAATTTGAGTATGTTAACTTGGGGTTCACAATTTTTTTTATAAAAAAGGATGAAAGGACACTAATATTATGTGTTGATTACTAGATGTTGAATTAGATGATACCTAAGAACCAGTATTATCATCCATGTATTGATAATCTATTTTACTAGATGGGAGGGACTTGGGTTTTCTCAAATATTGTATTGAGATCAGGGTATCATCATTTGAGAGATTGATCTTTTGATATACTGAGGAATTATTTTAGAAGTGGTTATATACTTTATGAGTTCAGAATGATTCCATTTGGGTAGAAAAAATGCTCCTGTTTTGTTTATGGACTTGATGAACCAAATAATTCACCCATACCTAGACCAGTTTTTGGTAGTGTTTGTGGATGAAATCTAGGTTTACTCTAAGAATCATGAAGATCATGCCCAACATCTTGACATCATTTTGATTACGACGAGAGAGGATTGACTATATACCAAGATATCTAAGTGTTAATTTATCAGGTACATTTCTTGGGTTATATAATCTCATAAGAAGGTGTGTTAGTGGACCAAGAGAAGTTGCAAGCATTTGTTTCTTTGGAGCAGGACGAGAATGTTTTCGATATCCAATGTTTTTTGGGATTAGCGGGCTATTATCAAAGGTCCATTAAGGACTTTTCCATATTATCAGCACCACTTTTGGGCATGAACAAGAAGTGAGTTATGTTTTAATGGTCTAGGTCATGTGAAAATTTCTTCCAGGAGTTGATGAAGCATTTTAAAACTACACAAATATTCATCATACCAAAGCATGGTGAGGTGTATACAATGTTTTTTAATTCTTATCAGATTAGACTTATAGTAGTGTTGATGTATGGGGATTCAGTTGTGGCATTTGGGTCATGGTAGTTGAGGCCACATGTACAAAATTACCCTATTCATGACATTGATTTGGCCACCGTGGTTTATAAATTGAAGTGTTAGTTGTATTATCTATTTGGAGAAACATTTACTGTATATACCGATAAAAAGATATTATTGTATATCATTTTTCAATGAGACATTGATTTTCTATAGAATATATGGGTTGAGTATATGAAGTCATTTGATTTTGAGCTATCATATACACCTGGGAAAGGAAAAGGTGTTGCTGACACTCTATGTAAGAAAATATAGACTCAGATTGTTTAGGAGTCTTGCATCTGATTTGAAGATGATGAGATTACTGGAAGAGACTCATGTTGTTGTTTCGGAGATCCAAGAGTATATGAATCTCATATCTATATCAGTGGAGTCTATTTTGTATAGCTAGATTAGAGGCAGGAAGTATGAGGATCTAGATTTTTTGGACTTGAGGGAATGCCTTGAAGGAGGGGAGTCACCTTCAGATTGAACTATAGATGAGGATGATGTCATTTATGTTCCAGGCCATGCATTTATTCCTATATGTATGTGGGAGGGGTCTAATGATTGAATCTCATTCCTCAAAGTGGTTGGTGAATTTAGGATTTAGAAAAATGTTTCATGACCAATATAGATAGTTTATCTAGCTGGGGATGAAAAATGAGATAACAGGGTTCTTAACTTGATGCTATACATTTAAACAGGTGAGGTCCAATAATCAACAACATGTTGGTTTACTAAAGTTGTTTCCCATTCTAGAATGGAAGTGGTACAACATTATCATAGATTTTTTGGTGGATATCTTGAGGAAAACATATAAGAATGATTCTATTTTGGTGATTATGGATTTTTTGACAAAGTTAGCACATTTATTTCTTGTATGGGAGACTTTCAAAGTGGATAAATTGAAATATATGTATGTTTGAGAGATATTCCATCTACAAGGGATACTGTGAAGTATAGTTTTAGACTATGAATCATGTTTTAGTTCGTTCTTCTAGAAGGTATTATAGAAGGAACTTGGTACATAGGTTTTACTGAGTATAGCATTCCACCCATAGATTAATGGGAAGTGGGAAAATACTATATAGGTTTTGGAGGATATTCTATGAGTATGTATTCTTGACTTCGGTGGGTCTTAGAAAAAACACCTACCACATGTGGAGTTTTCCTAAAACAATAGTTATCTGAAAACTATTTAGATGAAACCATATGAGGCTATTTATGGTAGTCCATTTAGATAACCTATGTGTTTGATGGAAGTAGGTGTGTTAGAGCAGTTAGGACCAATTCCTCTGCAGGATAAGTTAGAGCTTGTTCAGCGGATTCAGAAATGTATGTCTATAGATTAGAGTATATAGAAGTTGTATTCTGATAGATGTCAAATACACCTTGAGTTTATAGTGGGTGATCGTGTGTTTCTTCTAGTTTCATCTAGATTAGATCACCATAGTATTTGGAGATAGGTTAAGTTGGTGACTAGGTTTTTAGGTCATTTTGAGGTTGTGGAGAGAATCAGGCTGGAGGCATACTGATTGGATCTTCCAAAAATGTACAGTGCTATGAATGATGTTTTTCATGTGTCATAATATTGGCAGTATCACCCATACCCTTCTAATGTGATCGATATTGATGGTTTTGAGCTTGAGACTGATGCATCCTTTGAGGAGAATTTGTTATGTGCGTCTGATCACACTGAAAAAATTTTGTGGGTAAAGACCATGCTGATAGTTTTTGTCCTGAGGAAACATGGGTGTGTTAAGGAGGAAATATGAGAGATATAAAAGAGGATATGTAGACTAAGTTTCCTGGTCTTTTTACCTCATAATCTTAGTGATACTTGGGTGTACAACTCAATGATGTGATACTATATGGTGGGGAGATTTTAAGATACCAACATTTTATGGTTATTCATATATATTGTATATATATACTCATTTTCCTTTTTTGGTTATATATTGTTTGAGGCATGTCCTGGGTTCATTTGGGAAAAATTTGGATGATTTTGGAGGGGTTTTATCCAATGAACTGTTGGCGAATGATTTTCCAAAACGGTGCACCCTGCACTAGAAAATCGTGCAACCCCTAACAGAGAGATTTTTTTCAGTTAGAATATGGTTTTTCAAACCATGCATCCTCTTAAGAGAAACCATGAACCCCCATATAAGATTAACACATTTAGTGTGCATGGTTTGGAAAATTGTGCACCCTTTCCCAGGAAACTGTGCATGCATGATTTAATCCTCCAAAAATTTGTTTTAAAATCACAAACCCCCGACATTAACCATAATTCAATCTAGCTCGACCATAAAGGATTTATGTTTTTTGGAGTCTCCTAGACATATTTAAAGGGCTATAGAACTCCTTTATTACTGAATCAATGGCTGAATTGATGAATATAAACCTGTCATGGTAAGAGATTCTCATCCTAATTAATTTTTTTTCTCTCCCATTTCTCTCTATTATTTTTAAGGGAGAATTTTATTTGTTGGTGATGGTTTTAATCTAGGATTTCATAGATCTAATCTATTTGATCTTGGATCTTGGTTTTGGGTTTAGATTTCATTCTTCATTGTGTAATTGAACTTTCTTCTTGAATTTGGGGATTTTCCATTGGGGAGCATCCATCAATGATCTTGAGGTAAGTGGTATAAATTTAAAATCCCATAGTCTTGATTTAATTATCAATAAGAAAATTTTCAATTGAAATTTTCATGACTAGGAAATTGAATCTGGAATTTTATTTGATTAAATTGAACTACCATGTGAAAATTGAATGGTTCGAATTTTGGGAAAATTTTGTTGGTTGAATTGGATTAATTAATTTGTAAATTAACTAATGTAATGATGTGATTATGGAATTGATGGGATACTGAGAATGTGGAATTGGTCGATTAAATGGGATTATATAATTGGTTAATTATTGAGATATGGGATTTATTGGTAATAGGGAAAAGGGGTGTTCAACTTAACCTCGAAGTGTTAAGCATTTGTGTGAATAAATATTAATAAATGGTTTAATGATGAATTTTTTATATTATTCCATGTGATTAAAGTAAAGAGTTATGATTGAATTTATAATTGAAAAGGTATTCTAGGATGATAATGTTTGATAATAGGGTTAATGATCATAAACCATGATGAATATGATATATGTTTGTTTTATGGATCAATGGTGTGTGAGACACAGACTGATGGTTTAAATACCCATGTTGTGATAACCATGATGTTCTAGACCCAAATGCATGCATTTGAATATTATTATATGGGATAGGAACTAATGTTCTGAATACCCATGGGGTGTGGGACATAGATTGATGCTATAAATACTCGTGGGGTGTAGACATGACGTTACATACCCATGAGATTAGCATTGAACTATGGTTCCAAATGGCTATGATGTGAATTGAATTAAAATGATAAATGATAACCATGGTATTTTTATATGTGATATCCTATAGTACCCATTATTTTTGGTATGTAACACTCGATTATTTTCTTGGTTTATATGTTTTGGGTGACGTATGGGAGAATCAGAAGATCTTGGAGTGAAGTTTGAAGCAAAGGGGAAGGCGCACGGGCGATGCATGGTTTATCAAACCGTGTGACCAAACCGTGCATGTCTAACTGTGGAGGAAGTGGCTTCCGCATGGTCGGCGCACGATTAAGGGAAACCGTGGGATAAGGTCGTGCCTGAAGGATGTCCAAAGCAGAAGCTAACACACGGATAGCGCATGATTTGTCAAACAGTGCGGACTAACCATGAAGTCACTTAAAGTTTGATCCTAAAATTGTAGATCTAACTCGTTTTGCCTTTAATTGCCTTGTTTAAACCTCCTAAGTGGCCCAAACTCGGGGTTACTCTCCCTTGAAGGTTGGAAGACTTCTCCCAAGCGTTCTAGAGGCGATCCGAAGGCTTCTCTTTGTGAATCAAAGCTAGATTCTTAAGGTATGTGATCATTCTTGATCGTTTTCATTGATTTACTTCTCCTCTTCTCTCATTTTCATAGATCTATGCCCGTTATGGGTAGATCTAAGGGTGTGGATTCCAAATATTACAAGATTTGGTCTTTGTTGTGTTAGGAGAAGTGATCTAAGGAGGGTTTTTGTAGTTTTGACCTGATGTTCTCGAGCATTCTTCGTCTGTGGCTTGGTAACACCCAATTTTTTGAGGTAGGTGGCTTCACTCTTGATTCAACTTTCTTAGAACTTGAAGGGTTAGTTCAAATTGATTTAATCGCATTGTTTTGATTGTGAAATTGTGGTGCAAAGCGTGTTATAAATATTCTATAGTGATGATTTATGGGTTTTGATGAAATTGAGGAAATTGAAAGAATGGTTTGTGAAAAGTGTTATGATTTCTTGATTTTAAAATAGTTATTTTAAAATATGGATTTTTAGGATTTGGAAAATGGTTTGTGGGAAAAAGGTTTTCAATAAAAGGGTGTTTTATTGAAATGGTTTTGGAATGGTTGAAATTGTGTGGTTTTGGGAATACTTGGTGTGTGTGTTCATATTGCATTTACGAGGCTTGGTTGAAATATGACCTTGTGCTCAGTGCCAAATGTCTAATGACACATGGGGAATAATTACCTTGTGATATCTTGGTAGATCGAAGAGAGACCTATCATGAGTATGGAACTGTCAAAACGATGTATGAATAGTGTATTTCACGGGTTGTGAAATGGTTGGTTGTGTGGATTTGTGAAATGGAATGAAAGTTCCAAAATGGAAATGTGAATTTGATTGGGAAAATTTTCTTGGTTTCTTTGTTAGAAAATGGTTTTTGTTGGAAAAATGGCTTTGACATGGAATTTTCTATATTGTGAACTGTTTTGGAATTGTTTTATAAATTTTTTTTATATAAATGTGCTAACATGTTTTATCCTAGAGGCATGGGTTGGGAAGTCATCGGGGAAAACCTACTGAGTTTCATTACTCACCCTCGACTTTGGCACGTTGGTTCTTTTGTCGATGCCATATACCAGGATGTTGGCAAAGGTAATGTGTCACACGTTTATAGCACTACTTATCGACTCTTGGGCTGGTTCATGATGTTGGAGCTTGGAACTTGTGGAGCATAGAGTTGGGTTGTCATCTTGAAGTCTTTTAGTTGTCTTTCCACTATTTACTCTGATTTGGTTTTTTACTCCGTTGTTGCACTTAGTTGGGTTTTTATGAAAATAATGGTTGAGTTGTTTTGATTTTAAACCATGCATCATATAGTGGTTGCTTGGAGATGTTTTTCTAGTTTTCACTGTTTGTTGGTTGTTTTCAGTTAAAGGGTAAATTGTCCCCCATATATTTTGAAACCCTTCGGCATTTATTGCTAGCCTTTGCTACCTTGGGGATGTCTCTTAAGGCCAATTAATGACTCGTTACACTCTCAAGCCAATAAGAATTGGCGGGTCATTACAAATGGTAATAGCTTGTTCGGTCCTTGCCTAACAAGTAGTCATTGATGTTCTTGGTCTTGGAGTTGAAATTACTTCTTGTCTATTCCTTGGATGGTCATCTTAAATAGGAGTAGGATTGTCCGAACATGAAATGTATAGCATAAAAGGATGTAGCTAACCCGTTTATACTGAACTTCAAGTTACCATGGTGTTGGGTACATAAGTGTTTTGGATACACTTCTAGAATGTTGGAAATCTCATTGTCATGGGTTTAGCCAATGAGATGAGCATGACATGCATTATAGAAGAATGAATTCCCACTAGGATTGCATAAACCATTTTGAGAAATGGATTATGGTTTGATGCAAAAGCATGATTTCTGAAAAATTTATGCACATTTTCAAATGAATGATTTTGAAAAGATAATGGTTGATGTATTTTGAAAATAGATTGATTTTCATAAGAAAGATAAGATCTATTTTAGAAATGGCTAGAAATTGATTTTGTGATAGTGGTGTAATAGAGATTGAAATGATAAGCCTTCAGTTTCTAGGAAGTGAGACTAACGGCGTGTGTTGTTTGTATAGAAAATGGAACCTATTAGATGTCGTAGAAACCAAACGGAAGAAGCTACAGAGAATGTGGTTGCACCTAAACCATGTGTGAACCAAGAGCTGTTTCAGAGTATCATTCAAGAATTTTAGGCAGTGGACATGGGGAATCAGAGGGATGAGTCAAGACATATATACCATTTCGTCCAGTTCCAGAAGCAAAATCCACCCATATTTTGGGGTGATTCTGAACCAGAAAGGGCGCACGTGTGGCTGAGTAGGACGAATCGTATCTTCTATTTCATCGGCACACCAGCAGAACTGAAAGTAAAGTTGGCGATGTGCATGCTGGAGGATCTTGCACGATAGTGGTGGGAGCTAGTGGTACAGGCTAAGGTAGATCAAGGCCTGGGCTGGGAGGAATTTGAGGAGTTGTTTAATAAATAATTCTATCCTCACATGTTCAAGATCCAAAGGACGATGGACTTTTTCAGCCTAAAGCAGGATAATATCTCTGTCACAGAATATGCGGCTAAATTCATGAATTTAGTGCGCTTTTCACCGGAAGTTGCTGCAAATGCATTGCTAAAGGCACACATCTTTGAATAAGGGTTTCGACAGGAGATTCGTTCGGAGATAGCTTTGCTCTGTATTATAGATTATATAGAGATGTTAAACAAAGAAATAGTAGAAGAATGAGACATCCCAGGAGTTATTGGAGGAGGAAGAATGATGATACCCATGGAAATGGGTGGCAAATCTAATGCAGGGAACAAGTGGAAGAGGGACACCAACTTCCAAGGTGGGAGTGCATATCAGAATCAGACGGTTGGATTGGTGAATCTTCCTCCATGACCCTTTATGAGAGCTGAGTGTTTTCAATGTGGTGTGATTGACCACATGAAACAAGAATGTACAACATCACCAAAATCATGTCACAATTGCAACAAGATGGGGCATCTTCGACGATATTGTCGTAGTGCTCCCAGGTCGGGTGCACATGACACATACCAGGTGTCGCAAGCATCTTATGATTCGATAGGGCGAGGATAGAAAAATCATCCTTGCCAGCAGAACATAGCAAGTTGTGGTGATTCCAGGAATACCATGACACCTCAGGCAGGGTAATCTCAACATGGTAGTAAGGAGAAAAGTGCAGCAACAAAGCAATTGTATGGAGAAGAACAAGTGATTGTGGATGACCAGTCTGGACTGTCTATGGTGAGAGGTATGGTTCTTTTAAAATCTACCATCATGAAAGTGTTGTTCGATACTGGTGCATCCCATTCTTTTCTTTCTTCTCGGATTGTTGATTTGCTGAACATAAAACATGAAATGATGCCTTTTGTGTTTAAACATCACACTCCTCTTGGTGAAAGATAATGTCAATCCTTCGTGTATAGAGCATGTGCTATAACAGTTGATGGAGCTTATGACAACCCTGTTTTTATTACAACTTAAACATGATTTATTACATAAAACATCACTTGATACAACAAAGAAGATTGAGAGGTTTAGTGTATTTGGGTCTTAGTATCATTACATAAAAACTAAAAACATGAAATACAACATCTTTATTGAAAACTTCCTTTACATGACCACTACATTCCCTCGTACTTAGCATTGCATGAGATAACCTGAGGACATGCATAAGAAAAGGGTGAGCTATAAAGCCCAGTAAGGGAGTACACATGGAATAAAATGAGGAGTACAATACATGTTAGGCAATAGACATGTCAATAGAGCATAAGATAAACATGAACATAAAGGCATGATAAAGCATGATAATCATAACATGGAAATGTGGCAATAACACTTAACTTTGAATTAGCATGAGCCAAGGCTCATTGCACATGAAGCATGAGTAAACCCTCATTGCATATGAAGCATGAGTAAACCCTAGTTGAACTTGAATTAGCATGACTCAACACTCATTTCACATGACGTATCATGGTACTATACTTTACCCAATGCATTGAAGCGCTATAAGGGCACACCCTTCATAAACATTTCATTTCATGCATAAGTGTGCCACATGGATCATAAAACAGAGATTCATAAAAAGTAATCATTTATTACATGATAAAGGAATGTGGAATTCATACATGAAAATTTACAATCAATAAGTAAATGTGCATAAAGGTGAAAACCCTTGATGGATAAATGGGCATGGTATTCACTACACAATAACATTGGCTTAGAAAATCGGTGTGATTTCGGCAGCGTAACGACGTGAAATAAGAATTCATAAAAAAGGTTGATGAGAGAAAGGGATTCCTCATCATATTTACATGTAATTGATAGTAAGGAGGTCATATAGATACATGTCTCAACAATTGTGATGGAATATAGATCCATGATACAAAATTATTTCTTGAAAGTAAAAGAAGAGAGAGAAGTTCCTTTCGGAATTTCGACATAGTAACGGGTGTACATGGGAGGAATTTAATGAGAGAGAAAGGGGTCTCCCATCATTAAAACAATAAGAGGGAAGTATGGGGAAGGTGATAAACCATACCACAACATTCATAATTGAAATTAAAAGGGAAATAAAACTTAAAGAAAATTGACAAAAATGAGAAAGGAAGAAAAAACCCTTACTTGGAAGTGTGCTTCCAAAGGTTAGAGAGAGGCTTTTGAGAGGCTTATTGGGAGGTTGGGGCACCTTGGGAGGATTATAGAGAGATTAGGTAAGAGGTTGGACGAACTCCAAGGGATTTTAGTGAGGAGGAAGTTGGATCTTGGGTGTGTTTATATAGGGAAGGTGAGGGAATTCTTTATTATTTAGGTTTGGGCCCCCTTACATTAAATTAATCCAAACCACAAACCATCCCATGGTTTTTGCCCATGGTTTTTGTAAAAGGGAATAGGAAAACAATATTTTATAAGGCCCAAGTCCGAACATCTTATAATAATAATGTTGCTTGTGTGGAGGTGAGTCACACTCCCATGGAAATTAATTTAAAAAGGCAAAGTGTTGAATAAGTCTTGAGGGGTTCATTAATGCTTTGAAAAATAAGTCAAACAAACCCAAAATCACTTTATTTTAATGATAAAACATCTATTGTCCGAACATAAGGATTATAGTATTTTATTACATCACCATTGGGTCATTATGATATCATAAAACACATTATATATTTAAACGGTATTTAATTTTTACCAAAAAATTTGACTCTCTCAGAAAATTATGAAAAATTAACTGTTGGATAATTTCGACGTCCTAATTCCAAAAATGGCATTTATTTTATCTAAAAAAATTCTAAATATGTTAATTTCCACTTTTAAAATAAAAACCAACATTTATCGAAAATTCACGGGTTTTGACAGAAATGGCTTTCAAACCTTAATAAAAATTTTAATTTCATTCATAAAATTATAAGATCATATATATTTAATAAAAATTAATTTAATAATATTATTATTATTTTATTAAAATATTATTTAATTCAAAAATCCCTTAATTTAATAAAATAGATTACTTAATTAAATAATAACTAAAAACACCATTTGTACTTTAAAAACTATTATAATGTATCAAAAATGACAAGAAATTATATTCATTATTATATAAAAAAATAATGTACATGAACATAGTACTACTTATTTGTTACATAACCCCTTAAAACAGCCGCATAAGACCTAAGGGTAAGGTGTGCGATGGTGACAGACTCTTGGGGTGGCTCGGATAACATCGCTCGAGTGGTAATTTCAACCAACTTCCACTTTTCCCGTAGACGGTCCTGTTCGAGCTTGACATGGTGAAGATCAGCTTGGGCTTGGTCAAGGGCGAAGCCCAAAGACGCCACCTCTTTTCTGAGCTCCGAAAAATGGGCTTCTTATGGGAAAATTCAACTGGATGAGACCATCACTTCCTTTGTCTGAGTAAAATTGGGTTCGTTAAAGCCTTATATTTATACTAATCATGCGATCACTGTTTAAAGGCTATAAAAGTAACGGTCACAACACTTATCATTAAACCAAAGAAGTTTACATTTTATAAAAAAATTTATATAAAGAGACATTTAATAAGATCAATATGGATTTCCATTAATGAAACTTTGGGTCATTACAATATTCCCTCCTTAAGAAATTTCTCCCTCGAAATTTTTCTTTTCCCACACTAAAACAAAAGTGGGTAACTCAGCTTCATCATATCCTCCTACTCCCAAGTCGCTTCTTCAAACTTGTGGTTTCTCCACAACACCTTGACGAGGGGAATTGTCTTATTTCGTAGAACTTTTTCTCTATGATCTAAGCTCTTCACTGGTTGCTCCTCATAAGAAAGATCGTCTTCCAATTGTACCACCTCAGAAGAGAGTACATGTGAAGGGTCCAGTATGTACTTCCTTAAGAGGGATACATGAAAGACATCATGCACCTTGGCCATGGTAGGTGGAAGTTCTAGTCGATAGGACACTGCCCCAACACGATCCAGAATCTCGAAGGGGCCGATGTACCTTGGACTTAACTTCCCTTTCTTTCCAAACCTCATGACCTTCCACGAAGATATGTGTAGAAACACCATTTCTCCAACTTTAAACTCCAGGTCTCATCGACGATTATCTGCATAACTCTTCTGTCGACTCTGGGCTGCCTTGATATGCTGCTGAATGGTTTTCACCTTCTCCACCATTTCTTTGACCATTTCTGGTCCAAGCAGCTTACGTTCACCAACCTCATCCCAACATGCCGGTGTTTTTCACCTTTTCCCATACATGGCTTCATATGTTTCCATTTGGATGCTCGATTGGAAACTGTTATTATAAGAGAACTCAACAAGAGGAAGATGTTGATCCCATCCTCCTTTAAAGTCCATTGAGCATTCTCTAAACATATCCTCATGTGTTTGGATAGTTCGCTCGGATTGGCCCTCAGTTTGAGGATGATAGGCCGTACTGAAGTTCAGTTCAGTATTCAGAGCATGTTGAAGACTCTTCCAAAACATAGAGTTGAATCTTGGATCTCGGTCAGACACAATAGATAGTGGTACTCCATGCAACCTTACCACTTCCCTGATATATATCCGCGCTAGTTGATCCAAAGATAAATCCTCCCGAATAGCAATGAAGTGTGCAGTGTTTGTAAGAAGATCCAAAACAACCCAGATTGCATTGTGGCCTTTGGATGTCCTTGGAAGTCCGGTGAAAAAAATCCATGGTGATGTTTTCCCATTTCCATTCTGGTATGGGCAATGGTTTCATCATCCCCTTAGACTTCTGCCTCTTTTCCTTCACTTGCTGACACACCAGGCACTTTGATGTATATCCGGTGATATCCTTCTTCATATTATCCCACCAAACGTTTTCTCGTAGATCTCGATACATCTTTGTGCTCCCTGGGTGAATAGAGAAATTTGAACTATGTGCATCATCCAGAAGTTCCTTCTTTTGCTCCGGACTTGATGGAATACATAGTGTTTTCCCAAACCGCACAATTCCTTCTTCATTAACCTTAAACTCCGAGGATTTTCCCTTTTTGATAGATTTCACTTTTCCTTGAATTCCCAAATCATCCTTTTGAGCATACTTTAAACTTTCCAAAAGAGATGGTTGAGCAATAATTTGTGAAAGGATTGATGATGTTCCCTTATTTAGGATTCCCAAGTCCATATTTATCAATTATAAGAAGATTGGATCCTTCTCAATTCTCATCATTAATAGAATCGCTGGATCCTTTCTACTTAGGGAATCTGCCACCTTATTCACTTTCCCAATGTGGTAATGTATTGAACAGTCATAATCCTTGATGAGATCTATCCATCTTCTCTGGTGCATATTAAGCTCTTTCTGTGTGAATATATATTTAAGACTCTCGTGGTTAGTATATATATCTCACATTTCTCTCCATAGAGATAATGCCTCCAGATTTTCAAGGCAAAGATCACCACCGCCGACTCTAGATTATGCATTGGATAGTTTCGCTCATTGATTTTCAACTTCCTTGAGGCATAGGATATCACTTTATCATTCTTCATCAGCACACATCCTAAGCCCTTCTTCGAAGCATCACTGAATACCACAGAAAGCTCCCCACTTGTGGGTAAAGTGAGCACATGTGCAGTGATAAGCCTCCTTTTCAACTCCTTGAATATTTCTTCACATTCATCACTCCAAGAAAACATTACTCCCTTTTGAGTTGGCTTGGTAAGAGGGTTGGACAATCGTGAGAAATTCCTCACAAATCGTCGATAATATTCAGCTAACCCCATGAAGCTACGGATATCTGTTACCGATGTTGGCCCAGCCATCCCTCAATTGCATCTATTTTGGAGGGGTCCACAGATATCCCATTTATTGTGATGATATGGACCAAGAATGAGACCTACTTCAACCAGAACTCACACTTGCTGTACTTTGCATAGAGCTTCTCCTTGCGCAAAGTCTCTAGTACAATTTTTAAATGCTCCTCATGATCCTCCTTGGTTTTGGAGTATATTAGAATATCATCTTTAAAGACTACCACAAATTTTTCAACGTAATCTCTAGAGACTCTATTCATCATGTCCATGAATATTTATGGAGTATTGGTGAGTCTAAAGGCATTACTATGAATTCATAGTGCCCGTATCTTGTACGAAAAGTAGTCTTGGGGACATCTTCCTTCTTCACCCTTACTTGATAATATCCCGACCGTAAGTCCACCTTGGAGAAGTATTGTGCTCCATGCAGCTAATCAAACAAGTCATCGATTCTTGGGAGATGATACTTGTTCTTTATCATGATTTTGTTATGTTCATGATAATCGATGCAAAGCCGCATTGACCCATCCTTCTTCTTGACGAAGAGGACTGGTGCACCCCATGGGGAAACACTTGGGCGTATAAACCCTTTATCCAGATTCTTCTATAGTTGTTTCTTCAAATATTCAAGCTCTATAAGAGCCATTCTATATGGAGTCTTGGATATTGTTAACGCCCCAGGTATAAGTTCAATTGAGAACTCAACATCTCTTCTTGGAGGAAGACCAGGCAGTTCCTCTGGAAACACATCCGTGAATTCCCTCACAATAGGCATTTCTTCAAGGATGGTTTCATCCTTGGACTCAATCATCTGTTCCAGATATGTGTGCTTATAAGGCAGTAATATCCATGCTTAAGATGATGGAGCTAAAGGAGATTCATCTTCCTCTTGACACTTGTAAAGAATCGGGGGTTGATTCTTCATATGGAGTGTGATTTCCTTCTCCTGACAATTTATGTTGGCTCTATATAAGGAAAGCCAATCCATGCCAAGAATTGCATCAAATTCCACCAGAGGGAGTATGACGAGGTTCTCCAGGAAATTCAATCCACATATAATAAAAAGGGAGGATTTATACTCATGTGATGCAATGATTGCCCCATTTTCCGTACTCACCGACATCTTTACTTCCAAGATTTGTGGTGGTGCTGGGATTGTTCTACTAAACTTTAGAGATATAAAAGAATGTGTAGAACCTGAATCAAAAAGTACGTTCGCTATTCTTGAATGAATAACTAGCGTACCTATCACCACTTCGTTGTCGGGGTTCACTTCGGCAGAAGTGATGGCAAAAGCTCTTCCTTGCTGTCTTGGAGGTTGTTGGTTTCCTCTGATGACCCTTGGATTAGGGCACTGATTTACAAAATGACCCGTTTCTTTGCATTTGTAGCATTGAACAACGCGTTGAGGTTCGAATGGAGCATTTCTCTCCTCTGTTGCAGCCGCGGGTCCTTCTTGCTGACTGTTAACAGCTAGGTGCCCTTCTCTTCCACACCTGAATCATTTTCTCATCCCCTTAAGGCAATTTCCAGGGTGATTCTTTCCGTACTTTTGGAAAGTGGGGTGCTGGAACTTCTTAGTGCCATTGGATTTATCCATAAGACCACCAGTATTGAAGTCCACCTTACGCTTCTTATCCCCATGATACCCCTGTAATTCTCCGATCACCATTTCGACCTTGAGGGCACATCAGACAATTTCCTCATAGCTGTCGAATTCACGGATCACTAATGCTTTCCGCAGGCTAGGCTTTAGCCCACAAAATAATCGGTCAACTTTTCATTCTAGGGTAATGACAAAGCCAGAAGCATATCGTGCTAGCCTTGTGAAGTTTGCCTCGTACGCTCCAATAGATTCTTCATTTTTTTGCTTGAGGGAAAGGAAGTCCCATTCCATCTTAAGCCGGAGGGTGCACGGAAAATATTTATCAAAAAACATCTTCCTAAATTCATTTCATTCCAATTCCTCGATCTCCTCCTCAGGCTTCGTATTTTTGATCAATGTCCACCATTGATCAGCTTCATCCTCCATACGATAAGCAGCCAGGAGATCCTTCTCTTGTTCCAAACAATGAAGGATGGAGAAGATCTTTTCAATGGATTTGATCCATTGTTCAGCGATTGTGGGATCAGATGATCCACTAAAAGTAGGAGGCCTTTGTCTCATGAAGCTCTCGATAGTGACTTGTTCTTTCTTGGGGGGGGGGTGGGGGGGTTGAACGTTCCTCTTGACCCGTGTTTCTATTAAAAACTTGAGTTACCTGAGAGATAAGCGTGACAAAGTTCACGATTCCCACTCCCATTGGATTGGGCATCTTATTAGTACAATCATCACACTGATCTTCACAACTATTGTTAGCCCGAGTCCTCCTATTACCGGCCATTGGATGGAATAAAAGGAATTTTAGGGGTAACACATAAAGGGTAATCCAAATAAAAAAGTTGATGACATATAAATAAACTTTAATTTCTTTAACTCATGAGTCTATAGGATTCAATCGAGGCTTTTCATGATCTACTTTCTAACATATATTCTTAGGGGCATTTTTCCCTTAATAAGGGTTCATACTAAGATTGTGAATTTATCAAAACATATACCCCGAAAGTGTCGTAACCAAGAGTGCAGCAAGTCCCGTTGTCGTGCACTAGTTCCCATTCGAGTCTAGCTCAAAGTGGTGTTTTTGGGTTTTACCCATAGGATACATCTGGTCCAGAGCCGTCTCTACCTGATCATATCCAGACAGGGATGTATTTATTTGATAAACCACTTACTTAGTATTTACCAAAACATAGGGATGTTTTTATTATACTTAGTCTTGTATCTAAGGCTTTACTAGGGTTTTCCTAATCCCAAAAATAACTAAACCTATCCTCTGATACCATCTTTGACAACCCTGCTTTTATTACAACTTAAACATGATTTATTACATAAACCTTCACTTGATACAACAAAGAAGATCGAGAGATTTAATGTCTTTGGGGATTAGGATCATTACATAAAAACTTAAAACATGAAATACAACATCTTTATTGAAAACTTCCTTTACATTACCACTACATTCCCTCATTCTTAGCATTGCATGGGATAACCTGAGGACATGCATAAGAAAAGGGTGAGCTATAAAGCCCAGTAAGGGAGTACACATGGAATAACATGAGGAGTACAATAAATGATAGGAAATAGGCATGTAAATAGAGAATAAGATAAACATGAACATAACAGCATGATAAATCATGATAATCATAACATTGAAATGTGGCGACAACACTTAACATTGAATTACCATGAGCCAAGGCTCATTGCACATGGAGCATGAGTAAACCCTCATTGCACTTGAAGCACGAGTAAACCCTTGTTTCACTTGAATTAGCATGAGTCAACACTCATTGCACATGACATATCATGATACTATACTTTACCCAATGCATTGGAGTGCTATAAGGGCACACCCTTCTTAAACATTTCATTTCATGCATAAGTGTGCCACTTGGATCATAAAACATGGATTCATAAAACATAATCATTTATTCCGTGATAAAGGAATGTTGAATTCATACATGAAACTTTACAATCAAAAAGTAAATGTGCATAAAGGTGAATACCCATGATGGATAAATGGGAATGGTATTCACTACACAATAACATTGGCTTAGAAAATTGGTGCGATTTCGGCTGCGTAATGGCGTGACATAAGAGTTCATAAAAAATGTTGATAAGAGAGAAAGGGTTTCCTCATCATATTTAAATGTAATGGATATTAATAAGGTCATATAGATACATGTCCCAACAATTGTGATGGAATATAGATCCATGATACAAAATTATTGCTTGAAAGTAAAATAAGAGAGAGAAGTTCCTTTCAGAATTTCGGCATAGTAACGGGTGTATATGGGAGGCATTTAATGAGAGAGAAAGGGGTCTCCCATCATTAAAACAATAAACAAGCAGTATGGGGGAGGTGCGAAACCATACCCCAACATTCGTAATTGAAATTAAAAGGGCAATACAGCTTAAAGAAATCTGACAAAAATGAGAAAGGAAGAAAAAACCCTTACTTGGAAGTGTGCTTCCAAAGGCTAGAGAGAGGCTTGTGAGAGGATTCTTTGGAGCTTGGGGCACCTTGGGAGGATTATAGAGACAGTAGGGCATAGGTTGGACGAACTCCAAGGGATTTTAGTGAGGAGGAAGTGGGAGCTTGGGTGAGTTTATATTGGAAAGGTGAGGGAATTCTTTATTATTTAGGTTTGGGTCCCCTTACATTAAATTAATCCAATCCACAAACCAACCCATGTTTTTTGCCCATGGTTTTTGGAAAAGGAAAGAGGAAAACAATATTTTATAAGGCCCAAGTCCGAACTTATTAAAATAATAAGGTTTCTTATGTGGAGGTGAGTCACACTCCCATGGAAATTAATTTAAAAAGGAAAAGTGTTGAATAAGTCTTGAGGGGTTCATTAATACTTTGAAAAATAAGTCAAACAAACCCAAAATCACATTATTTTAATGATAAAACATATATTGGACGAAATTAAGGATTATAATATTTTATTACATCACCATTGGGTCATTATGATGTCATAAAACACATTATATATTTAAACGGTATTTAATTTTTACCAAAAAATTTGACTGTCTCAGAAAATTATAAAAAATTCACTGTTGGATAATTTTGACGTCCTGATTCCAGAAATGAAATTTATTTTATCTAAAAAAAATTCTAAATATGTTAATTTTCACTTTTAATATAAAAACCAACATTTATCGAAAATTCACGGGTTTTGAAAGAAATGGATTTCAAACCTTAATAAAAATTTTAATTTCATTCATAAAATTATAAGATCATTTATATTTAATAAAAATTAATTTAATAATAATTTTTTTATTTTATTAAAATATTATTTAATTCAAAAATACCTTAATTTAATAAAATATATTTCTTAATAAAATAATAACTAAAAACACCATTTGTACTTTAAAAACTATTTACAATGTATAAAAAATAACTAGAAATTATATTCATTATTATATAAAAAAATAATTTACATGAACATGGTACTAATTATTTGTTACATATCCCCTTAAAACAGCCGCATAAGATCTAAGGGTAAGGTGTGCGATGGTGACATACTCTTGGGGTGGCTCGGATAACATCGCTCGAGTGGTAATTTCAATCAACTTCCACTTTTCTAGTAGACGGTCCCGTTCGAGCTTGAAATATTGAAGCTCAGCTTGGGATTGGTCAAGGGCGATTCCCAAAGACACCACCTCTTTTTCGAACTCCGATAAATGGGCTTCGTATGGGGAAATTCTACTAGATGAGGCCATCGCTTCCTCTGTCTGAGTAAAATTGGGTTCGTTAAAGCCTTATATTTTTACTAATCATGTGATCACTGTTCAACGACTATAAAAGTAACGATCAAAAATCTTATCATAAAACCAATGAAGTTGACATTTTATAAAACATTTTATATAAAGAGACATTTAATAAGATCAAGTGGGATTTCCATTAATGAAACTTTGGGTCGTTACAGAGCTAAGCTGAAATGGGACTTATCCATATTGGAGATGGATTTCTATGATATAATCCTGGGTATGGATTGGTTGACAATGTTTAAGGCTCATATCGACTGTTATGGGAGAACAGTTAGGTTCACGATAGAGGACGAAATCGACCATCTCTTCAGAGGATAGAGGATGGTAAAGAAAGGATCAAAGAGCTTGTTGGAACCAATGATGGGAATGATATCTTACCAATTGGAAGCTTTGACTTTGGAATCATTGTAAGAGATCGTTGAAAATAGTTTTCTTGCAGTGGTGGATCAATTTCCCGATGTTTTTCTTGAAAACTTTTCAGGGTTACCACCTGTAAGAGAAGTGGAGTTTACAATTGATCTCCTTATGGGGACCAGTACTATCTCACTTCCATCTTATAGGATGGCAAAAACAGAGTTAAAGGAAATGAAGGTGCAGTTAGAGGAGCTGGAAAGCAAAGGTTTTATTCGGCCCAGTGTGTCTCTGTGGGCAGCACCAGTTTTGTTTGTAAAGAAAGAATATGGAACTTTAAGGCTATGTGTGGATTATCGTAAACATAAACAAGTTATGATTAAGAATAAATATCCACTTCCACTCATTGATGAATAGTTTAATCAATTGAGGGGAGCTCAGTGGTTCTCCAAAATTGATTAACGGTCCGGATATCACCAGTTGCAAGTTCGGAAGGAGAATATTTTGAAGACAGCCTTTAGAAGAAGATATGGACACTACGAATATGTAGTCATGCCTTTTGGTCTTATAAATGCACCAGCGGTCTTCATGGATTGGATGAATCATATATTTCAACCATATCTGGATTGTTTTGTTGTGGTGTTTGTTGATGACATATTGGTGAATTCAAGAACAAGGGCTGAGCATGAGAAACACTTGGCGATAGTGTTGGAAATATTGAGTGACCATCAGTTGTATTACAAATTGTCAACGTGTGATTTATGGATACAAGAAGTACGTTTTCTGGGCCATGTCGTTTCTGGTAAAGGTGTTTCATTGGATCAAGAAAAGATAGAATCTATTATTTCTTGGAAACTATCGAAGAATGTATTTAAAATACGAAGATTTATTGGTCTAGATAGTTATTACCGAAGCTTTGTGCATGACTTATCATGACTAGATTCACCTATGATAGCATTGAAAAAAAAGCACATTTCAATGGACTGAGGAATGTCAGAGATCTTTTCAAGAGTTAAATGTTCACCTTACATCAACACCCATCTTGATTTTTTCGGAATCAGGACAGGGGTATGTGGTGTATTGTGACACTTCGGGAATAGGGTTGGGTTGTGTTCTCAAGATAGGATACCAGTTTGTTGATTATGGTTCAAGGCAGTTGAGGGTTCATGAGAAGAATTACCCAACACACGATTTGGAGTTAGCTGCAGTTTTCCATTCCTTGAAGACTTGGCGTCAATATCTCTTTGGTGAGAATTTCACTGTGTTTACAGATCACAAAAGCCTGAAACACATTTTCTCACAATGAGATTTGAATCTGAGGTAGAGGAGATGGATGAAGTACCTTTAAATGTTCGACTTTAACTTGATGTATACACCGGGTAAGTGAAATTCAGTGGCTGATGCATTAAGCAGAAAGTAGTATGCTCAGTTGGTGAAAGAAGCTTCAGATGAATGGCAGTTGATGTCGGTCTTAGCCGACATGGATGTGGAATGTGAAAACCAAGATGATGTTGCAGTTTTCATTTCAGGTACGCTTGTTCCTGAACTGATAAAAGTGGTCAAATAGGCACAAACATCTCATGCGGAATGTCTGATAATGATTTCAAAACTCAATAGTGGGGAGACGATTGATAGTCGGAAAATGGAAGCGGGTTCAGTTTTGTGTTTTGGAGATCGGATGGTTGTACCTATAGTTTGTCAGGAAGAACTCTTTAATGCTTACCACCATTCATGATGGGCTTTACATTCGGGTACACAGAAGATTTTTATGGTGCTAAAGGGGTAGTTTTGGTGAAGTGGCATGAAAAGGAAGGTGGATGAATTCGTCTCGTGATGCTTAACTTGTCAGCATGTTAAAGCAAAAAATCAAAGACAAGCTATTATGTTACATTCTTTACCTATCCCAGTATGGAAATGGGAACAGATAGCATTGTATTTTGTTACAGATCTTCCATGAATGGTCCGGAAACACGATGGCATTTGGGTGATAGTGGATCGTCTAACCAGGTCGGCCCATTTCATCCCAATTCGTGAAACCCATACAGTGGAAGATCTGTCAAAAATATATATCTGGGAAGTGGTAAAAAGACACGGTGTACCTATTCCTATCATCTCAGATAGAGATCCGAGGTTCACATCTCGTTTTTGGAAATCCTTACAACAATCCCTTGGGACTCAGTTGACTATGAGAATGGTGTATCATCCTCAGATGGATGGGCAATCCGAGTGGACGATACAGACATTGGAAGACATGTTTTGGGCTTCTGTAATGGATTTTGGTGGCTCATGGGAGGATCATATACATTAGTGGAGTTATCATAAAATAATAGCTATCAAGCCTCGATATGCATGGCTCTGTTTGAAGCATTGTATGGGCATCCATTTTGTTCTCCACTATGCTGGGTGGAAACTGGTGAAACTTCACTAGTCGGGCTGAGCCTTGTCCAAGAAACATCAGAGAATATTCAGTTGATTAGAAAGAGGATGGAGATGGCTCAGAGTCATCAGAAATCTTATGCAGATCATCACCGAAGACCATTTTTGTTTGCAGTGAGCGATCACGTCTTTTTGAGAATCTCTCCAAGGCTTGGACAACGTCGTTTTGGGAACCAGGGAAAGATATCTCCTCAATATATAATACCTTTTGAGATACTATAATGGGTTGGAGAGGTGGAATATCAGTTGTAATTACCACCACGATTCAGTGTAGTGCATAATGTGTTCCATGTATCTCAGTTGAAGAAGTATCAGCCCGATCCTAACCATGTGATCAGATGGGATCACATTGACCTAGATCTGAATGCTTTGTTGATACATATCTTGGTGCAGATTGTGGATAGGTAGGATAAATTATTGCATTAAAAAAGCATCGTCCTTGTGCGGGTTTTGTGGCAACATGGTCAGATTCAGGAAGAGACTTGGGAATGCGAGAAATAAATGAAGGAGAAGTTCCCCAACATCTTTCAGTCAAGCAATGGTTTTCTACATTCTGAGGATGGAAAGTCCAATGGTGGGGAGAATGTATTACCCCCGGTTTCTAGAATGTAACCCTTAATTGATACTTTTATTGTTTTTAAACGTTTTGGGTGATGTATGGGAGAATCAGAAGATCTAGGAGTGAAGTTTGAAGAAAAGGGGAAGGCGCACGAGCGGCGCACGATTTATCAAACCATGTGGCCAAACAGTGCGTGTCTAACTGAGGAGGTAGTGGCTTCTGCATGGTTAGTGCACGGTTAAGGGAAACCGTGCGATGAGGCCGTGTGTGAAGGATGGACGAGGTAGAATCTAATGCACGGTTAGTGCACGGGTTGTCAAACCATGCGGACTAACCATGCGATCACATAATGTTTGATCCTAAAATTGTGGATCTAATTCTTTTTGCCTTTAATTTCCTTGTTTAAACCTCCTAGGCAGCCCTAACTCAGGGTTACTTTCCCTTAAAGGTTGGAAGACTTCTCCCAAGTGTTCTGGAGGTGATCTAAAGGCTTCTCTTGGAGAATCGAAGCTAGATTCTTAAGGTATGTGATCATTCTTGATTGGTTTCTTCGATCTACTTATATCTACTCCTCCTCTTCTCTTGTTTTCTTAGATCTACACTCGTTATGGGTAGATCTAAAGGTGTGGATGCCAAATATGACAAGATTTGGTCTTGGTTGTGTTAGGATAAGAGATCTAAGGATGGTTTTTGGAGTTTTGACCTGGTGTTCTTGAGCGTTCTTCGTCCGTGGCTTTGTTTCACCCAATATTTTGAGGTAGGTGGCTTCACTATCGACTACTCTTTCTTACAACTTGAAGGATTAGTTCAAATTGATTTCATTGGTTGGTTTTTATTGTGAAATTGTGGTGAAAATCATGTTATAAATATTCTTTAGTGATGATTTATGGATTTTGATGTAATTGTGGAAATTGAAAGAATGGTTTGTGAAAAGTGTTTTGGTTTCTTGATTTTAAAATTGTGATTTTAAAATATGGATTTTAGGGATTTGTAAAATGGTTTGTGGGAAAAAAATTCAATAAATGGGTGTTTTATTTAAATGGTTTTGGCATGGTTGAAATGGTGTGGTTTTTGGGCATACTTGGTGTGTGTGTTCATATTGCATTTACGAGGCTTGGTTGAAATATGACCTTGTGCTTGGTTCAAAAAGTGTAATGGCACATGGGGAATAATTACCTTGTGACGACTTGGTAGATCGACGAGAGACCGCTCATGAGTATGGGACTGTCATAACGATGCATGCATAGTGGATTTCACGGGTTATGAAATGGTTGGTTGTGTGGATTTGTGAAATGGAATGAAAGTGCCAAAATGGAAATGTGAATTTGATTGGGTAACATTTCTTGGTTTCTTTGTTGGAAAATGGTTTTTTTGGAAAAGTTTATTTCACATGGAATTATCTATATTGTGAACTGTTTTGGAATTGTTTTATATAAATTGTTTTATATAAATGTGCTAACATGTTTTATCCTAGAGGCATGGGTTGGGAAGTTATCGAGGAAAACCTACTATGTTTCATTACTCACCCCCTGATTTGGCACGTTGGTGCTTTTGAAGATGTTATATAGAGGGATGTTGAAAAAGGTAAAGTGTCACACGTTTATAAAACTACTTCGTGACTCTTGGGCTGGTTCGTGATGTTAGAGCTTGGAACTTGTATAGCATGGAGTTGGGTTGTCATCTTGAAGTCTTGTAGTTGTATTTATACTGTTTACTCTGATTTGGTTTTTACTCCATTGTTGCACTTAGTTGGGTTTTTATGAAAATAATTGTTGAGTTGTTTTGGTTTTAAACACTGAATCATGTAGTGGTTGTGTGGAGATGTTTTTCTAGTTTGATCATTTTATTGGTTGTCTTCAGTTAAAGGGTAAATCATCCCCCATGCATTTTGAAACCCTTCAGCATTTATTGATAGCCTTTCGTGCCTTGTGGATGTATCTTAAGTCCATGTAATGACTCGTTACACTCTCAAGCCAATGAGAATTGGTGGGTCATTACATATCCCATAGGGATAATTCAGACTCCAACATGGGCTGAAGCAGGTATTGATGGGTTTGGTGTCTTCGTGAACCTAGAAATATTATGTATTTAATTAAGGAATTATTAAATGTGATAATTATTTACTTTATACATTGTAATATATTTTTTATACAACTTTATACACTGTTATTGATTGGTTATTATTTTTGTCATCGTTGGTGGTGGCCTACTAAGTTGTACTCACAACCAACTTGGGATGCCTGATGAGTACCTGAATAGACTTCATTTTTTAGGACATGATAAGGGGAAGAGCCTTATGTTAGATGGCCGAGATGGGATAGAGCATGGTTGAGGAAACAAAAACTGGTGTCGGGACCCCCTTGTAAGAGTTTTTGATGTACTTATTTTGTGTTTTCATTTCGAAACCTGACACTTATTTTACATGAAATATCAAATATTAAGTTACAGATATTGTTTTCATTTTTGGTTCGTCACGTGATACTAGTTTGTTCTGGTTATTATATTTTTCTAGTTCTTGGTTATTGCTTGGTTATTTCCACTATTGTGATGCTTTGATAAATAGGATACAATCTAACCATGATATATATATACATATATATGTGTATATATATATATATGGACCTCACTACTAGCCGACATCCTTTGGTATACGAGAAGGTTCACTTGAGGTTACGTAACTGACCAGCTCAGTGAACCGATATGTGGCACTCAGGTTGGGAAATCACAAGTGGGACTGATCACTCTAGTCAAACCTCAACCCTTTCTGAGTCAATGCTATTATAGGAGAGGATAGCAAAGAGATGTTAAAAAACCTACTATAATAAATGATTAATCCTAAAAAGATACTTATCTTAAACATTGTTGGGACCAAGAGGAATTTTAGTTTTATTTGAGTTAATGAAGGTGGTAAGATGGAAATGGAATTGGTTACATTGTTAGATTTTTTTATCAACACTTGTAAAGTCTATGGAAGATTCTAATACTAGGTTTCCCTTTCTGGTATGGTACCACAAGATCTGATATAGTTGGGTATGATACAAATAGATGGTACTATTGGGTATGCTATGACATAGTGTGTTTTCATTGGGTATGCTATCTTCTAGTTTGATACCATTAGGTATTCTAACACTAGGTATTCTCTAGGGAGGTTCTACCATCAAGTTTCTACCACTAAAATTATACCATTAGGTTTATACTACCATGATGTTACCATCAATGTTTTATCACTAGAGTGCAATGGTAGGAGGTTCTACTATTGAGGTGATACTATTGGTATGAGACTGCTTGATGAAGAACAAAGTAGTCATAAGTTTCATTGTAATTAAAGCTAACTTGAATTAAATTAGTCAATTAAAATTGAAGAGATCTTCTATTGATTAAATATCATGATAAAATCTATAATGATTTTAATAAAATATTCATGAATGTAGTTTGAAGGATGGAAGAATGAATATACTTGATGAAGATGATTTTAAAGAAGTGGTTTTAATTACATAGTTGAATGGTAATTAATATGACTCAAATATCCAATTCATCCATGTAGATGAATGTTCACATAACCAATTGAGTCATGTAGTCATCTTCAGTCGTGTAGCCTATTGAGTCACACACCCAAATACATCACACAGTGGATTTCTATTTCATAGGTAATGTGAAGGATCCAAGATTGAAGGTGGTTCATTTATAGGTATAAATATTACTAAATTAAAGATGAAATGGGCATGTGTCTATATCATTCATAAACAAATACATATTTTTTTTAATTTTGAGGAAACACTTGTTTAAAGAAGTGTGAAGATGCTATATTATTTCTACAAGACCCGATGCATTTAAAAATATTTATGGAATCCATTTCCTATGAATGTTTTTATGATGACAAAATATAATGTTTCTAGGAGTTTTAAATTCAAATATATTTAAATGGTATAATAAATATTTTAATTAAAAATAATGAGAAAATATTAAATATCAAGGATTGATAAATTTTTATATGATTATTTATATGGTGGTTGTTTTATATACAAGCATGATGTTTGAGTGAGAGGTGTCAGTGAAGAATTAGTGGTTCCATGTAGTGTTATGCATGAAAATTTAAGTGAAGTCCTTCCTTTTTGAGATGAAAATAAGAATAAGAATATCTCAAAAAACTGGATAACTATATTACTACCTATTAGAGGTAGATACATCTAATTTCTTTTACCATTAAGATGTTGATTTAATGTGGGATGAACTAGATATGTGGGATGCATAAAATAGTTGAGATATGTGTGTGATAGTTTTATGTATTTTACCTGCTCTATGTTGTTCAAAAAGTATTAGTTGATCTTATAATCATGGGGTTTATTGGTTGATTTGAAAGACTATATAATCATATTGAGTAGTGAACCATGTAAATCTATTATTCTCTCTATGTGTGTTCTTATGTTTGGATTAACAAAAAAATTCACTCTAAATAAAGGTAACGGTTTCTAAAAAAAATAAAAAAAAATAAAATTATTAATCATTGGTTAACAACCCATATTTTTTATCCCATTATCCTTTATTCCAATAAGTGGCATTAATGGGAGGTTCCCTTCATTAGTGTATTTCTTTTAATGATATATTTTTCTAAAGTATTCATTGTTTTTGTAATATGATTAATGGATAATTTAAATATATTAAATAATAAGTGGATTCCCAAGTTTTTATTGGAACTTTTTTCATATAAAGAGAGATATAATGCTTCCATATCCCCTGTCTATCATTTATGATGTTCTTTAATTAAAAACTAATTCATTTTCTAACTATGTTGAAGGTGTTTCAATTACTACAACTGATAATAGGAATTTTGAGCATGATAGTCATGATAATAATTATATTATATCTTCTATTTCATAAAGTGAATTTATGAAAGTTAAACGTTTTGAAACTAAAAATGGTATCTAGGATAAGATACAAAATATCTATGAATGAAAGACCATAGTAATTCAAGCTAAGTTTATCTTTTAGAGACTCAAATAAGAAGAGTTTTGAATGACTGATGATGATAGTATTGATAGTTTCTTTATAAAATTAAATGAAGTTGTGAGAACCATTAGATTATATGGTGAGAAGTTATATGATTCTATTATTGTTGAAAAAAAATTATGCATTCTATAAGATAAATTTGATGATAATGTCAGGAATTTAGAATAAAAATATCAAGGTGATATTCCACTTGATGATGAAAATAATATTATATTTTCTTATTAAATAAGGAAATATAAAGAAGCTAAAAATAAGGTAAAGGATGAAAAATAATTTTCTTTTGAATTCACCGAATATGAGATGGGAAAGAAGATAGTTTATGAGGATTATGAAGCCAAATATTTAAAATTATACAATGTTATAGATAAAAAATTCTATAAAATAATGTCCCTAATCTCAAGAAATTTTAGAAGAGTCAAATGATTGTTTAAAGTAAATCTAGAACTTAAGTGATCTAATTGTGGGGTATTTTAGCATTATTTTAAAATTTTCCTAAAATTATGGATGATGAAGTTGATGAAGAAGCAGATATATATTTCAAAAGATCCTTAAATAATAATTCATAAAGTGAAAAATTATTATCTAAAATAAATGATTAGAATATGTATACTAAATAATGGAGAAATTTTTTATTGATGTAGGGGAATGTGAAAGAAATAAGGTGGAAAGTGAAGTGGTTGATAATGGAATCAATTTTTATTGAGATATTCTTATTACTAAATTTATTGATGAAGACTTCTCTAGTGATGAATGTGGTAACTCTCAAAGTTAATGTGAATAAAACCAATATAGTTTATGAAAAATTGAGGATTGATATATTATCATTGGAAAATTTCATAAGATTAAATGTAGAAAAATAAGTTGAATAAATATAATCATTCTAGAAATAGTGTAGGAATTTCCCATGAAGAATAAAAATATTATTTTAAAACGATATTGATAATTTAGAAATTCTTATTGATATTAATATGACCTTGGGTATCTTGATAAATTAGAATATTATAGAGTGATCTTATTCAACTAAAAATATTCAATGTATAGGAATAGCTGTATCTTTATAGAAATATATATCAAAATTTTATTCAAGAAGTTATAAAATGTTCAAAGAAGAAATAAATGTTATAAGGTCAACAAAAACCATCTTCTCATGATGATATTATTACAAAAAATTTGTAAGTGGTTTCAAAATAAAAATAAATTTAAAGGAACCATTTTTTTGATAAAAAAAACTTGGGTTAGAAAAACGAATCCATGATTATTGATAAAAATAAAATATAAATTCAAAGACATTATTCTAGAAAGTAGGCTTTGTTCAAATATAGATATTAATTTTATGGTTATTATTGGTATTGTGGATGATTCAAGAATATAATTTCGGATGTTTTGGTTTAATTTACATCATGATTATGATTTTAGAGGATTTGGGAGACATAATTTGAGGTTGAGTCATCTCAATTTAAGAAGATAGATTTAGAAACAACCTAGGAAAACTATTTTGAAGAGTGAAAATGTAATGAACAGAACTTTTGAATAATATTTGTTTCATAATTTTTTATATTATTTTATTTTAATACTCAAGAAAATTATATCCTTTAATTAATAAAGTGGGTATAATTAAAATGAGACCGTTGGGTTTTGACTGTTATATGACCATTGGTCAATATGACAATTGGAAACTATAATCATAACATTGTGTTTAATGTTTATAAATACAAGTTATATTGGTTAATTAATACAGAATGATTATTGAATGGCCTCATCCAGTAGACTGGGGCCTTATGAAGCCCTTCTTTCGGAGCTTGGGAAGGGTGTGGCATCATTAGGCTTTGTTCTGGACCAAGCCCAAGCCGAACATCAACATGCGAATCTTGAACAAATCACCTAATGGAGAAGTTCAAGCTGATAGAAATCACCACTTGGGAAATGTTGTCTGAGCCACCCCCAGATTATATCACCATAACACACCTTACACTTCGGTCTAATCCAGGTGTTATAACGGGCTATGTAACGAATCCTTAGTTACTTTTCTGTAATCCCTTGGAAAAAATAAAATGGTCATTTATTATTATGAAAAAGTTGGTGAGTTCAAATATTCGGATAAATTTGGGATGAATTTATAGTTCTATTTTATTGATGAATTTTGGAAAAAGGGGGTATTTTTATATTTGTATTCTTTAAATAATTAATAATGTGATTTGATTTTCAAAAAAGGTCTTCTACAGTTGTGTTCAGTAAGAAATTTAGAGTATAATAAGATCAACTTAATTTTTAATTAATAGTAAAGTATGAATATTAACATACCCGTATGAATAGTAATGAATAGTAATAAATAGTAAATAGACCAAAAAAATAGTAACTTCACCCATGAATGTATAAATATATTTTAGACATCTTTAAAGTGAAAAAACGATCATAGTATAAGTTTTGGTATTTTTCTATGTCATAAATATTTAATTTACAATTTTTTAATTAATTTAATAATTTTAAATAGAAATTTATTTTCATAAAATGCAATCAAATATTTTTACTTTATTTTCTTATGGTAATACGATAATTTTATGGGACCATGATTACTTTCTTACGGTGTTACAAAATGAGTTATAGTTTTAAAGTTGCATTTTTGGAATAAATAATTATTAGTTTTTAAAATTAAATTAAAAATATTTAGGAAATTATTTTCATAAAATGGAGTTCATTTTTTAATTCAGAGCATCGATATTAGGTTAGGGTGAATTTTTGGGATTTTTCTGAATTAATTGATTTCTCGGTGAATAGAAATAATACAGTTTTGAGTTTCAGGTGTTTAATGACACCATTGATGATGTAATCATGATGTAAATAATCTGATAGAATTTTGAATAGTGAGTTATGTAGTGAGGTGTCCCAAGTGGACAATACCATGGGAAAATACCATGAGAAATCCCATGGTTTTGCAAATATCACCGATGAGGTGTCCCTTGGAAATTAATAATTTATTCCCTCACTTTTCCAATAAATACCAAACCATTTCCTCATTATTTTCATTCAAAAATACTTCTCAACTAAGCTCTAGTCTTTTTACCTCCAATGGACTCCCCCAAGGTTCCCTAAAGCCTCCCAAGGTCCCGAGCATCAGGCTTTCAAAGTTTCTCTTCATGGTAAGAGATCCTTTCACCCTCCTCTTTTAAGTCATGACTTTATTTATGTTATATCTTATAGTTCCATTTTATTATGAGGGGGATTGTTATTATATATCTTTAATACTGTCCATTTCATGTCCAAATTATGAGAGACCCTTTCCACTCTCATCAAATGATTTTCAAAATATTTAAGTGACGCCGTTTGGCGGCCAAATTTTCATAAAAGAAATCACGTCTTCTCTTTTCCTTCGAGTTTCATTTTCATCTGGTATTTCCTTCAAATACCCGTACCATGATCTTATTTCATGTTATTATGTACCCATACTGTATTATGAGTTATTTATGAGTGGTTTACCATTTTACCCTTTCTTTTTAATTTTTTATAAAAAGATGTTATGTAGCCGTTATGCTGCAGAATTTTCATCTCGAAATTCCTCTCTCTTTCTCTCAAGAACTTATCTTGTGAATACCCAGACCTATTTAATTTCTATGGCTGTTCATAAATAAAAAAATGATATATTTTATTCTGTAATTAAAATACATATAACCCTCACTCCCTTTAGATGGTTTATAAAGGACATAATGATCTTATTTTTAAAAACTCTTAAAATGTCACAATTTTGAAATGAAACCCATTTCTTTTGTTCACTATGGGTTATTTATGAAATGTTTGATTATGATCTATGTGGATCACATGAAAATGAAGAAATGATAAGGGTGTTCCCTGATAGCGATCCAAGTATTGGTTAACACATTTAATCCATAGAGATGACAAGTTTTCCTATACGTTGGTGAATAAACTTGGTAATTTTTTATGACACCTTGGGGATGAACCTTGGTGATATGTTCATGAATGTCTAAATTAAATATTGTAGCCACATATTAATGTTATGGTTTAAGTTATTTTCATTATTAAATGCCTCTACCTCCATTTCTTATGTCTTTATGTTTTTATCAAGTTCTTATTGATTTCACAAGTAAACTGATTCCCTTATTTTCCTTACTGGGCCTTCTGCTCACCCTTTCCTTGGATGTATGTCTCTAGGTTATGAGATGCAGTAATTTTACTTAGGATAAAACTATGATGAATCCTTAAAAGTGTATTATAAGGATGTTTTATGTTTTTTTTCATATATTATGTTCCTGATTTCTAAGACACTAGACTTTAAAGATCCTCTGTACGTAAAATGTAATGAAAAGTTATGTAATAAAAAGGTGGGATTCGATATGAAATATATTTTAGTTGTTATAAGTAGTGTGTTAAAGATGTTATCTTCCAGTTCATAATGAAAAATAGTGTCTAATTATGGTTCTAGATTAACATTTAAAGAATCTTCCTGAAAAGGTTAAATAAAAGGAAATTTTTTAGATGTTTCTCGTAAAGCCTCAAGAGAGGAATATCCATAGGTATTAGAAATTGGGTGATCTTTTTGTAGGATAAAGAACATAATTTTTTTGAAAAATGTTATTAAAAAAAATTAAGGACTATTTACCTTTGTAAATGATTGATCTATGATGATTAAAAGGGTTGTGTTTTTAATTAAAAAGAAAAATCTAAATCCAAGAATACCATTTTTGTTGATGGGTTAAAAAAACATGTTAAGTGTTTCAATGCTTCATGGTGAAAGTAATGGGGTAATCTTCATCAATTAATTTTTTTATCATAATTATTTCTATTTAATCATGAAAACTAAAAATATTCTTTTTCATAGAAGGCTACGTTATCTTAGAAAAAGGAATACGAGCATGATTTATCACTGAGAAACTATTCAAAACTTGTATAAGATTAAAAGGGGTAATGAATAGATTTTCCCTATATTTCATAAGGGAAGATCTATAATTCCTCACACAAAAGGGATAATATTTAGAAATCACATACTTTATAACTAATCTATTTAGATATTTTTGGTCCCATGAGAAAGTAGTAAATAAGTGAATATAAGTATTTTATATCCTTTATTGATTAATTTACTCAAATTACTTGTATTATATTTATGAAACATAAATTAGAGCCTCAAATGGTATTTAAGACTATCAGAAGAGGTGCTAAAAAACAGTGTAGTTACTCTTTGAAGTTATTTTAGATAGATAATTTTTCTGAATAAAATATTAATAGGTTTGAATATTATTTGGAAATACATGGCATTCATCATGAACTCAGTACACCATACCCACCATAAAAAAATAATGAAACTTAATAAAAGAATTAAATCTTGGTAGATATGGCTTGAAAAATATTGATAGAAACGAAATTTATATGAATTTTTAGAGGCAAGATGTAGTATTAGTAGTACATTTTTAAAATAACTATTACATTAGAATAAATTTTATATGATTCCATATGAGATGTAATATAATAATAATTAAAGAATGAAGAACCTTAGAGTGTTTGGAAGCCCTTATATAATCAATATTTGAGGCGAAATACTAGGTAAGTTTGAGCCAAGATGTGATGCTGTAATACTTCTTGGTTACCCTCCAAATAAATAAGGATTTAATTGATATAACCAGTATAATTTTATAATTGTTGATATATATGATTTGAAGACACTTTTATTTTCATGGAAATAAATTATTAATATTGATTCTAGATCTGGAAGTGATGTTTATGTTGTTTATTTTGAATATATTGAATAAATTTTAGAAAACGATGAAAATGTCAATAATATTTATATTAAAAGAGAATATTTAACCATCTAAAATGTTGAGGAAAAATTACATTCAAATCTTTTTAGGATGATAAGGCAGGATTAGATTCATAACATCATTAGAAATTTAGAAAAATAAGTCAAACTAGAATAACTCTAAGAAAAAAATATCATACTTATTTTTTTATCATGTCTAACATAAAGATGTTGAAAAATATCTGGAGAATCAAGATTTGGATGGTTCAATGAATGTTGAACATGGTAAAAGTGATTGTAATGAGACTTGGTAACTTTTTCCCAATCCAAAGAAAAAGAATAATAACAGGATAAAGTTGCTGTATATAAATAAATTGAATGAAATAGCTGAGGTGTTGAGTAATAAATAACAATTGGTGTGTAAAAGGATATTCAAATTCTGAGGGAGTTGAATTCTAAGAGACTGTTTCACTATTTTCACGACATGAAACCATTCCAATTTTCCTTTATATTTTTTCACAAATTATTACAATATATACCAAAAGGAAATCTAGTATGAATTTATCAATTGAGGATTAAAGAGGGAGGATTACATGGAACAACCTTGTGGGTTTATACTTATAGAAGATGAAAATTATGTTTACATGTTAAATAAGGGTTATTATAGAATGAAACAATATCTAAGGTCATGGTATTATAATCTTGAAAATTACATGAAGATGTTGAATTTCAGAAAGGGGAGAGTGAAAACAAATCTCTACATCAAAGATGAAAAATAGGTATCTATCTATATTATTTTTTTATAGAGGAAATAATATTTATTAGAAATGATAAATAAATGTTTTAGAAATTATCTAATGAAATTAATATTTTTTTAAATCCATTTCATGGAGATATGTGGTAGTTTCCTGGTCTGTATATCAATGAATATAAATATAACATTTTTATTTCTCAAGGGAAGTATGTAATGAAACACCTAAAAAGATTCAGTATAAAGGATTAAAAATTATTTTCCACACCAATTATAGTTTGAAAAATGATATCAAAATATGAACATGCAAAATAAGTTAATAAAAGGGATTTTAGAATATTGATTGGCAGTTTTCTATAACTTACAACTTCAAGACCAAATATACTATATGTTTTCAAACTTTATTCTATACATCAATGTGGACCAAAAGTATATCATTTTTCTACATGAAAAATGATTTCTAGGTATCTTATGGGTATAACCTATTTTTTATTTAATTATTATAATAAATAAAATTTGTATTTGTTTAGTTATACCGAGGGAGGCTATGTGCCTACATAACATGATACAACTATGTTGATGTTAAGGAAAAATCAGTTGTATGATCTGAAGGTGGATATGAAAAATGCCACTTCTTCTTGGATTTGATCTTCTGAGTGATATCAATTTTTTAAGTAATTTGGTAAAACATTATTGGATAAAGATTATTAATAGTAATTATCAATTTATCATGTATCTTATGGACATAAATGAAATGAAATTGTAATTTATTTAAAAAAGAGTAGATTGGTGATATATTCACCAAGAAATTTTCTAAAGATGAATTCTAGAATATGATGTTGAAGATGGTTGGTCAACCTCACCCTATAAAGGGATATGGTATGTCTATTATATCACCCATATCTTATTTTATTTGTATTTTGTTTTCAAAGAGAGAGAAAAATGACAATATAATATATCCATTAACATTTTTTTTAACTATTACGGGAGATAAAATATTTAGGGGGAGGTTTAAAAAGTGGTAATCTATGATTTCAACATGCGTGAACTATCTTTATAGTTTATTATATTGGATTAAGGAACTGTTATTTTTAAATTTTTATGTGAGTTTTTATTATGTTGGTGTTACAAGTTAATGGGAGTTTTTTTTGTGAAGGCGTGTTAAGGATAACATGGTTAGATATCACTATTTTTTGGACAACATGGAATTATTATATAATAATTATTTCTTCCTACACCGAGTATAATCACATAGGATTTGAATTGTTGGATATTGATATAATTCTTGTGTTTTAGCGCTTTAGTGACTTATGATCCTTGGTAAAAAAAAATCTGTAGGGGAATATTTTTGAGATCAAGAGGCCACATAGTGTCGGTTGAGGTGAATAATTTGGTAAATAGAAATGGTTTTATATATATTGATAGACTTTTTTAGTGCATGTAATGTATTTAGAATGTGATACCATTGGGTATTCTATCATCAAGTATGGAACTTATATTTTCCACTGATGGTTATGCTACCACTAGGTGTGCTATTATTGGGTATGCTACTTCCATGTATGATACCTCTAACTGACTCCATTGAGTGTGGTAACTCCATTTGTGCTACCATTGGGTATGATACCTCTAGGTGTGCTTCCATTGGGTATTCTAATGCAAGGTTCTACCATCAGGTTTCTATTATAAGGATGTTACTCACAATTTTCTAGTGAAAGGGTACTATAGCTAGTGTGCTACTACCAGAGTGTGGAGGTAGGTGGTAATATAGTTTATGTCTTACCATTGAGGTGCTACCATTGGTATTCTAACCCTTAGTGGAGAACATAGAATCTATGAGTTTCAAGGTATTTGAAGTTACCATGAAATAAATCAATCAACATAAAGTGAAGTGATTTTATAACAATTAATTATCAGATAAATGTTAGCATGATTAATACAATGTGATCAAGAATATTTTTATAATGAATGATGAAAGAATATACATGATTTATATTATGTTTGGGAAGTATGATGAATAATGTGGTCAAATGGGCATATAGGTGATTTATGTAGATGATTAATCCACATAAATGATTCACATACCCAAATATCTATATATCTAATTGATTTATGTAGCCTCCATTAACAAACTATCATATTGAGTCACATAGACAAATACTTAACTTAGGGTATTTCTATTATACATGCAATGTGATGAGGGTGATATTGAAGGAAGTTTGTTTTTATATTGAAGGATACCAAAATTGTAGATGACATGTTCATGTCTTTGTATCAGGCATGAATTGATTTATATAATTTTTCTTCACATTTAAGAATCAATGGATTAAAAAAGTTTGAGAAGTTTATGTTATTTCTATAAGACCTAATATAGTTACGAAGTGTTATTGAAGTTATTTCCTATGAGTGTTTTAACAATGAATAGTTCTAATGTTAATTTGAGTTTAAATTCAAATATATTTATGAGGTATGATTAATATTTAAATTAAGAATAAATATAAATGATTAATAATTATGGATAAATATATTATCAAATAATTTTTATAGAAGGTGTTTATTATAAATGTTATCATGAATATTGAGAGAGAGGAGTTGGCGGGGAGTCAGTGGTTTCATAAAGAACTGTTCATATAAATTGATGCGAATTTTTTCCATTATAAGAAGAAGAGAAAAAGAATAATATCATAGAAAACTAGAGGCATGTATTACTATATATAAGAGGAATAAATATATATATTATCTATTATCATTTTAAATTTTTATTAGTGTGTGTTTCTGACGCTTTAGCCGGGGCACGTGCATCCGTCTGTGGGGAGGACGTGCTGCTTGTTACCATGCATTCCCGCTTTCCAAATGTGGGAGACATCCGTTACTTATTCAAGGATGTCTTATCCTTGATCGAAACTGGGATGATGGGATGCCGGTTCTTCCTTCCGTGGATTCCTCCTCGGAACTCGTTACCTAGTCCGGGTCTCCCTCACAGATTTAAGATGGGTTCGTGAAGCTCATTCCCAGCTCCATATCTACATGGACTCCAGTTAATTACTCTGCTTCCGTCGAGACGCTCCAAGGGGTCTTGTCGAGGCAGCATCCTTCGGTGAGGAGAATGGTCACATTGGGGTGTCGTTGGCATGTTTGTCTTCTGTCCCTTATCACAGTGCTTCTCGAGGGCGCGGAAGCCCGAGGCATCCCACATCGAACGCAGGGATTGAGTACCATCTATGGTTTTCCTCATCTTCCCAAGTTTAACACGGGGTATGTCGCAAATTTAACGTCTTGTGGAGACGGATCGGGTTGAAGGACCCCCTAGGGGGAACACCGATGTTGGGGCCAGGAAGTGGGCGGCTTCCCAGATGTCATGGAGTGGGATGGGGTGGCATGATCTCACCGGGATATGGTGGCCTGGGTAAGGATCATAATGGATGGTGGAGTGATGGGCTTGAACATCGTGGATGCTTCCTATATATCCCCATGGTATAGAATCAAAGTCCGCATAGTTCGGTGGTATGGTGGGACACCTGAAGAGGTGACCCGTGAGAATGAACGCATGGATTGGAACCTGGAGGAAGTAAGATCTACGGGCTAGGGAATGAGCTTCCCAAGGCACGTGGGCTCAGGGGGGAAGTCAGGATGAGACGTGGGTGTGAGACATGGGGCTTATGCTTTGAGACGGCCCAAAAGGGGGAATACAGTTTAACGTCATGCGGGATGAGGTACAGTTTAACGTCATGCGGGACGAGGGCATACAGTTTAACGTCATGCGGGACGAGATATTTGGGGCTTATTCTCTAAGGTGACCCACGGTGGGTTTGGGGATTAGGCTCTAAGGTGACCCATGGTCGCTAGGGAACCGACGTGGAGAGGTTGGGACGACCGGGTGGTGGGCTTGAACCCCGTGGAGGCATCCTACGTATCATACGTTAGCACGGATCAAAGTCCACATAGTTCGCTGGGATGGGGCTAACCCTCTGAGGTGGCCCATAGAGGATGTCATGGTTGATGCGCGCTCTAAGCCCATGTGAGTCATGCTCGGTGTGAGAAACAAGATGTAGGAGGGACCAGACGATCACATCGCAAAGGGTGCGTCCGTGAGAAGTGGAATGGGGCTTACGCGTTGAGCGGCCCAAATAGGAAACAGGGGCTTACGCGTGGTTAGCAGCCCTTGGTGCTGGGGCTTACTCCAGGGTGGAGGCCCATGGTGCAACAAAGCGTATTGGGAAAAGGACTCCGCTGGCCTTGGCAGGGGGAAGTACAGAGATGCACAGGTGAAACCTTCCATAAGAGAGGCTAGGGGCTTACACTCTGAGGCATCCCTTCCCCCGTGGACAAACGCCACTCCGACAAGGAGGATCTCATTCCATGCGAGGAACAGTCCATTCCCGTGGAGACAAGTGGACATAAAGAATGACCGAGATGGGGGACCCTACGTGCAAAGCACGGGGTCAGACAATACTTTAATGTAATGTGTTATGGACGTGGTGCTCAGAAGTTTAACGTCCTACAGCTTGGATGAGGTGAGTTCGCTCCACACCCCTATGGCTTATATGCCCAACTCCCTCTACCCTTTGTGGTAGGGAAGGCATCAACAAGGCCGTAGTGAAGGGGGGCCGCAGGGCGAACCGTTGAGGGGTCCACGTTAGCGTGGCTATGCAAAGAAACAATAGCCGTTAGCGTGCCTATGCGGAGAAGAATAAGGAAAAACAACACAACAGGAAACACCCCCCAAGGGACCTCGAGGTCACATCGTACGACCCTAGAATGCTGTACGGGAAAACAACGCGTGGCGCGCATGCCCGGCAGGGGAGACATCAGGTTCCGGCGTAAAGAGGCATCCAAGGGGTGTCAAGGTGAGGGGTCCTGGGTTTTGCGTGCAAAGAGACGGTTTGCGCGCAAACCACTAGGATGGCGCGCAATTGGGACAAAATTGCGCGCAGAGAGGAAATTGCGCGCACAAAATTGCGCGCACAGAAGGGGATTGAGCGCACGTGACACAGATTGTGCGCAAGGAAGGAACTCAGAGGAGGGGGAAAATTCACTTAAGCCAGTGGAGTTGCGCGCAAAGGAGAACCCTGGGGCAAGGTTTCACGAAAAGTGGAATTACCTAGAAGTCATATTGAGCACGGGGGGAGTCGAAATGTGCGCACGAGAGCCGATCCGAATTCCTCAAACCCCAAACCGCTTGGGGTAGCCTTCTATTTATAGGCATCGGCCAGCACGAAATCCCGTTGGCGCGCGAAATTTTCTGCGCTGGGAACCGTTGGCGCGCAAAACCTCTCCGCGCAGAACCGGGGTGCGCAAATATTGCGCGCCTCACCGGATCGATTACTTGAATCCCGAGGATGCTTCGCGCGCACGACAATATTTCGCGCGGATCCTTCTTTATTTCACGCACCACTTACTGGGCCTCTGGATCGGGCCTCTGATTCTGAATATGACTTTGCTTCGTCATTTCGAAACTTCCTCCGGGAGTTACCGTCTTTTTCGATGTCTACAAATGCCCCCCTTAAAATTGGATCGGCGGGAGGTCGAAACTATAGGATTCTGAGGGAAACGCCGAAATGACGAAGGGCTGGGTCTCCTGGGAAATTTGCGTGCAAAATTCCAACAGGGCGTGCAAAATGACGGACTCATGCGGAATCCTATTTCTGCGCGGTGTGGAACCCTGGCCTCACCTATAAAAAGGGGCGCTGGGTCCCAAATCCATACTTCATATTTTTCCGTGCGATCGGCTTATCACTATCATGCGCGAAATTGGTCCTGTGGCTGCGCGTACAAATGCTTTGGCAGTGCGGAATTCCTTCAGAATTTTGGTCGTCTTTGCGCACCGACACATGGTATTCCATGATTATCATGCCGATTGAACACCCATCTCCTGGATTACGCGGAACTACTTCAGATTTCGCGCAACACTCTCTGATTCCGCGCACTACATCCTGATTTTCCAAAACTCCTGAAAAATTCGAGATGGCTGCAAACCAAGTTGATGAGGGGGAAGCCTCCATTCGTATGGGCGAGATGGCGGCAAACGAAGAGGTTTATGGAGCCAACGTGATCGTCTCTAATAACCTATCCTTGTTCAATCTGCTAACTACGACCCAAAAGATGTATCCCCTATCTGACATCCTCCCACTCTGGAACTTTGGCATCCTGGAGGAGGTGCCCCAGCTGGGCTTCGAGGTGGACACGCCACAGTCATGGGTGACCTGGGAGGACGAGCTTCCTCGCTACAACATCACCAACAATGGCCATCCTACCAGGGAAACCAGACATATGGACTTATATGTCCTGAACCCGACGACTAGGACCATTATCAGGGATGATCCTGTCGCAGAGAATTCTCCGACCCTCAATGCGAGCACGTTCCGTCAGAGCGTCACAGATGACACAAAGGGCTGGTTGAATGATTGGGACCTGTGGTCCAGGGGAAAGTTCACCAGTGAATGGGCCTGGGCGTTCTGGGTTCGCCATACCTGCGACCAGTTCGGGGATGAACTGCGGTTTATCGGCCTGTTCGAGGTGGATTGGACATCACAGTTCCACTGCCACCATCAACCAGAACTCGGGCTGGAGCTATTCACTCGGTGGTCTCCTGACACCAACACATTCCACCTTCACCATGGGGAAGTTGTCATCAGTCTCTGGGACGTTCACTGCATCATAGGTATCCCACTGGAGGGCTACCAATACGACGAGTTCGTTCCTCCAAAGAATACCTGGGGAGACAGGTTGCGGACGCCTATGATAACGTAGCACCTATTGGAGCTAGCTAAATAGAGGCTGGGGGTCAAGGAATTCATTAAGGACATTGCATATAAGGGATGGTTCAGCCTATTCCTTGAGAAGGATTCGACCATCAAGATGTCGGGATAGGGTAAACGGAGCCCAACCGCAGCTCAGAGGAGCAGGGACGGGTCATACTAGAGGACCTTGGAATCGGGGCAATACCAATCATGGGGCTATCTCTTCATCGAGGCATGGGACACGAACATCCGGTATGCCAGGTTCTTCGCCGCCTTCCTGAGCGGGTTACTACTGCCGGTGCGGGATGTGAGGATGGGCGTCCGTCCAGCAACACTGGTGATGGCAGGTACCATGGCCGCCAACAAATGGTTCATCTTGGGCATCCCCATACTAGCCAAGCTGTACACCATCCTGGGATGCATCTCATGAGGGGGGTCACCTCAGAGAGTATGTGGTCCCTTCCATATCTTCCATGGCTGGGTGGAGGCTCATCTCGGCAGGTACACTTTCCTAAATGCCATCTGTCCTCTGGGTAATGGTCTGCGACCGTCCTTGCTGAACATCGTAGGGGTGGCACCGATGACGCTCAATGAGGAGGGCATGATAATCCACCTTGAAAACCATAAAAACTTCAACTTCAGCCCATTCCCCACCCCAGTCATCCAGATGGTGGACAACGGGCGAGGCTCTTTGAAACAGCCAGGAATATTTGCAAAGCATTCGGGGTGGGGTGCTCGTGGCTCGGATCGATGAGAAGGTGATCTGTGAGCCTTACGTACCATCCCGATTCGCCAGGAAGTTCAGGTGCCTTCAAAGAATGCTGAAGAAGGTATTCACGGTTGTATGGAAGGAGAATAATCCTTGCGTCCTGCGCCAGATGTGGTTGATGTTTACCACCCTTCGGTTTCTGGTGATGTCGTTACTCTTCCTCCCCACTGGGGTTGATGTCGGCCTAGCAACCGAGTATGGCCGAACACTTGGACCATCGCGTACCCCTGAGGGGCCTTTAGGCAAGCGAGTCCGGAAACTCGAGGTTACTAGCATGGAAACCAGGAAATGGGAAAGAAGCCAAGGTGCTTCCGGAAGGGGGGAACCAATGGTGCGTCAGGGCAGCGAGGCCTGTGCAGGCCGATACTTCAGCAACGAGAACATCACATAGTGCCGCCGCATCCTCATTACCCGTGGGCGGGGGGGGGGGTCACATGAGGCATCCAGAAAACTGCCCCGGGAGAAGAAAATAAGATACCTTCTCGAACCTTCACAAGATGCAATTCTCCCGGCACTGTGGTTGGCCTAGATGACCCTGTGGAAATCGTTGAGCATTGAAGCCATCTGGCAGAAGATAATGCAAAACGAGATCCAGCTGGCCAGAGGAGGTCGGGCTCGTTCGAATTACCGACCAGAGGTAAACTTCCATCAGCGGCATGCTTATCTAATGGCCATGGACACATACACATGACAAAGGGGTCGGCATACAGATCCACCTTTCCTAGTGAAAGTGATGGTTGGCCAGGAGCATGATCCGGAAGTGATGCTGTCGGGAGAAGGCGATAGTGACAAGGAGTCGGAGGGGGAGGAGGAAACTGGAGAAGACAAAGGTGAAGGAGAAGACGAAGAAGGAGAACCCGAAGGTGAGGGGTCGCAAGGGGTGATCTACCAAGGGAGTCTCCGAGAGAGCGGCGATATTTTCAGCTCTGATCTCGACATAACCAAGATACTCGAGTTTTGTCTCTATCTTCATTCATTTTCCTTATTCATCCATTCTCCTTTTCAACCTCTAACCCATTTCCCTACCTCACTCAGGAGCAGTTGAGCGTTGGACAGGTGTCCCTACTAGAGGAGGGAGGATAAGAACCGGTGGGACATGATGGGGATCCGACACCCATCATTGAATTAACAAGCGCAGAGGGGTCTCCCCTTACAATGGCTCCTACAGCGGCTGGAACACTAGAGACCGACGCTCTGGATTCCTGTAAGTCTCACGCTTCACTACTGGCGCTTGGTGTCAGAATATCCCAACTGACCAGTGTATGCCTTGCGCAGTGATCTCAAAATTGAAGGCTTGTCAAGCTACAGAGCCCGGGCCTCCGCGAGTGGACCAGTGGTTGATATACCACCTCATTCAGAACATGCTCCCTACACTAAGTCCTCCCCGACAATTGGTGAGCAGGGGGTGGCGGACATCAGTGGCACTGTTCCTGAGGCGAGGTCAGAAGCTAATGGAGGTATCGTCGCTACTTGGGGCGAGAGAAGAAGGTCGCCTGGACGTCGAGGATCCTATTCCTCACAAAGGCGTCCCTGTGGCGGATCCTGCTGCCAATCTACTGGCTGCCTTCCCTATATACCTAGATGGACTTAGACTCAGGGAGGCAGCCGTAGATGGCAGCTGATGACATGCGCAAGGGACGCTTTGTGAATTGGATCCTGAAGTCCAGGCGACCTTCTTCTCACAGCCCCAGTTGGATTTGCTGAGGCGGATGGGATCACTCCAGACCTGATTGCGCTTCCTGTGTGCCAGAGGGGCTGACGCTCAACGCCTTCATCTGACAGTCCGTGATTACATGGCCGAGAAGATACGTGAGAGTAGCCGGCGCACTGATGTTTCCCAGTGCCGGGAAGGATCGACGAGTGTCCAAGCGTTGTTGAGGGCAAAGCAGGAAGTCCTACACCTTGAAGGGAAGGTGACAGATAAGGAGGCCTTCATTGCAACATGCTCTGAGCTTGTGGAGCAACTGACGGCCCAAATGGCTGACGCGTAGGAACAACTGATGGAGGCGAGTCACCAGATGACCGTACTTCGAACCGAGCGGGCACATGCACAAGCTAGGGTTGGCGAGATGTGCTCTGCGGTGACTGATGAGGAGAGAGTCTTCAAGGAGTGAGAAGCGGTCCTGGAGGCTACCAGCCAAAGGGTAGCAGTGCTGGAAAGATCACTTCAGCATGTTGATCCCTAAGGGCTTTGTTTTGGCCATCTCATGAACTTCTTGCTTGTACTGCTCATCATCTCAATACAATACATGGCCAAATCCATTAATTTGTGCCCTTGGTTTAATATGCTCAACCATTGTTCCGAAACGAATAACAACTCATCCCTAGGATCCTGTGGGTCGCGCCCAACGCGAGAAGAAAAGGATGCTCGTGCCATCATTTCGTCCAACTGTGGGGCATTGACCAAGCTTCAGGCATCCAAAATTGGGCCTGGATTTCTGAGGAGACCCTAAAAAAATTGATGTATCAACTTCTCAATGTGCTCTAACACACGATCGGGGCAATGTCGGGGGCATTGAAATCCATCCGAACATATGGAGATGGAGATGAAGGGTAAATCACGCTGCCCAAATTTGGAACACTATGGGGCGCAACGATGGAGGATAACTATAAACTGTGGCAGAAACACAACATCCATATCGTGTTGGCCTGGAATGGGGACAATAAATGAGGGATGACCGATGACCATGTTTGCAACACGGGGCCTAACACAAATATCGTCGGTCAGTTTTCCAAAACGTTGGCCCAGGACAGTAGGCGAACCATAGGTCATCAACCATACTGTTAGGGGGTCCCATCAAACATGACCAGTCCTCCGAAACGTTGGCCCATGATAGTAGGTTGACCATAGGTCTATCATCCATACTGTTAGGGGGTCTCGTCAAACATGACCAGTCCTCCGGAACATTGGCTTGGGACAGTAGGCGGACCATAGGTCTATCATCCATACTGTTAGGGGGTCCTTTCAAACATGACCAGTCCTCCAGAATGTTGGCCCAGGACAGTAGGCGGAACATAGGTCTATCATCCATACTGTTAGGGTGTCCCATCAAACATCAAAGGAAATGAGGATCTGAATAAAAGGGCACACAAAGCGTGGAAGGTGGAGTGGTGGTTTGTTCGAACAGAGTCCAACACTCCCGAAATAGTGCCACCGTGGCGGAGGCACATTAGGTGGACATACCGACCTGATCACGGGTCATCCCAACTTTCAAGAAGGACCTCTTTGGCGAGAGAACTATCACTTCCCATTATTACTATGGCGAATCCTGAACTTATTCAGGGTAGATTTCCCGATTACACCACTTCCCATGAAGTCAGACTGAGAGGCCGACAATAAGGAGAGACGGGGTTTGGTAATCCCTGGGGATGGAACCAAAACAAAATGTTCGGGAATTCCTACGTATCTCATTAGGATGAGAATCAAGCCACACTTAGTTCTAGAAGCACAGTTTAACATCATGTTGGATGAAATACAGTTTAACATCATGCGAGACGAGGGACACATCTCTCTAGGGATAAGCACGACACGGTGAGTAACCTGACGTGAATGAGGACATAATCCCGCACCACACCGTGCAATCCCAAAAGAGAGAGCGAGTCGTAGAAATCCAAAGAAAGGATCTTAGTTTTAGGTCTTAGAACTCAGACCAAAGGACAAGGGGAATGGGAGACAGACGGTAAAGTGATTGAAAAACCCAACGTGAATGGGGAAAACCCTGCTTACTATGTGCTCCCAGGGACACGTTTAGGCGGAGAGACCAAGCGTGAAAAGTTAGGCTGGGCCTGTGGGGAAGTTCCCAGGTGCTCCTACGTATCTCATAAGGATGAGAATCAAGACACACGTAGTTCTTGAAGGGCATCATGGCGTGATGGGGCGCCTGCGCAAAGGATGAAGGAGTCGTGCGGGTCTAGCCCTCACACCAAAAGAAGCGTCATTTGATATATCTTGTTCTTTCTTGAAAGTAAATGGTTTTTCTTTTGTGGGGAGACTGTCCTTGGGTAGAAATTACCAACATCTCCAAAATAATCAATCCATAACAGGCTTTGAAAAGAGGTATGGTGATCGACCAATACCTGGTGTGATGTCCCCCATGGGGAGGTCACCACAATGTAGTACCATTTTTCATCATGCGGCCAGGACGATATCATCATAGTTTAAGGTCTCATGGTAGGACCAAAAATATAGTTTAAGGTCATATGGTTTGGACCAATAACATAGTTTAAGGTCATATGGTTTGGACCAACAGCACAGTTTAAGGTCTTATGGTTTGGACCGACAACACAGTTTAAGGTCGTATGGTTTGGACCGACATCACAGTTTAAGGTCGTATGGCTTGGACCGACAGCACAGTTTAAGGTCGTATGTCTTGGACCGACAGGATAGTTTAAGGTCGTATGGTTTGGACCAACAACACAGTTTAAGGTTGTATGGTTTGGACCGACAACACAGTTTAAGGTCGTATGGCTTGGACCGAGAGCACAGTTTAAGGTTGTATGGCTTGGACCGAAAACACAGTTTAAGGTCATATGGCTTGGACCGACACCACAGTTTAAGGTCATATGGCTTGGAACGACAGCACAGTTTAAGGTCGTATGGTTTGGATGGACATCAGAGTTTAAGGTCACATGGCTTGGACCGACAACATAGTTTAAGGTAGTATGGCTTGGACCGACAACACAGTTTAAGGTCGTATGGCTTGGACCGACAGTAGAGTTTAAGGTTGTATGGCTTGGTCCAACAACACAGTTTAAGGTCATATGGCTTGGACCAATAGCACAGTTTAAGGTAATATGGTTTGGACCGACAGCACAATTTAAGGTCATATGGTTTAGACCGACACCACAGTTTTAGGTCGTATGGTTTGGAACGACATCACAGTTTAAGGTCGAATGGCGTGGAATGACAACACAGTTTAAGGTCGTATGGCTTGGACCAGCAGCACCGTTTAAGGTCGTATGGCTTGGATCGAGAGCACAGTTTAAGGTCATATGGCTTGGACCGACAGCATAGTTTAAGGTCGTATGGCTTGGACCGACAACACAGTTTAAGGTCGTATGGTTTGGACTGAGGGGAACATGCACGATGCGATTCCATCACTGCGCGCGATTCCGAGAGAGGAGCCTCGGGCCAAGGGGCCGGTGAGTGTCCAACCATTAGGAGGGGGACAAAAGATGTTATCTCCCAGCTATGCTAGGCCCAAAACGCAATGTCCGGGTGACTCCTCGTTTCCCATGGGGATGAGGGTCAAGCTGCACAGAACTTGCAAAGAAGAAACCCAAGAACATACTCTAGTGCTCATACTGCGGGAGCCCCGAGAGACACCATTACGCAGCTTGGTCTGTCTGAAGTGTGGGGGTATACTGAGGGTTAGTATAAGGAGTGTCAAGATTCCACCTTGACACGGTGGGGCAGAACATAATGTGAATCATGCAACCATCATTCAGGGCCCGGGGAAGCCGGTGTGACGACTGAGGATTACTGCTGACCATGTTCATAACACATCATCCTATCACATTAGCCATGGGGACAAACCAATTAGCATCAACTACTGACCATATTCGCACCATGGGATTTGTATCAATTGGTTGTATGAAACCCTCGAGGGCATTGACCCGTGACGGTAGGAGAGACCTTGGGCATTGTATCCAGGCCGTTCTTGGGGGTCCCTCCGGGTGTGAAGGATGATGGGGGCCCGAATGAAGGGGAACACAATGCTTGGGAAGTGGATAGAACATTCCCAAGTCAAATTTGACACTCCAGGTCCTAGAACAGAGTACTCTAAACACATTAGCAGACCACTGCAAAGGGTCAAAGGGCTCAGTCTGAGAGCGGCCAAAAGATGGCGAATCCCCGGGAAAAAAGGGGGCGTAATGCCAAACACCATGACAACCAGGAGATCATGGGATCTCCTAGGAGATGGGGCTGGACCTGACATCTAGGTGTTCAAGCAGTCCTACGTATCCCCTAAGGATGGGAATCAAGCCACACATAGTTCTAGAAGCACAGTTTAACGTCATGTAGGACGAAATACAGGTCTTAGTTTTAGGTCTTAAAACTCAGACCAAGGTGCAGTTTAAGGTCATGCGGGACAGTAAAATGTGGTTTTAAGGTCATGTAGGACCATAGATCCCAAATTTAGGGCAAAATGCAGTTTAAGGACATGCTGGACCGGGTGCAGTTTAAGGTCATGTAGGACCAAAAGAGGATATTAGTTTTAAGTCTTAGAACTCGGACCCTTGACGCTCAGGAAAAATACTATTTGAGGAACCTGGCATTGGTGGGAGGGGTGACACTCTCACCATCCATAGTCACCAGGGAATACGCGACATTAGGATAGACCTTATAGAAAATAAAAGGTCCCTACCACTTGGGCTCCAACTTGGGTGGTTTCCTTCCGGGAATCATTAGTGCTCTGAGAGCCAGCACCAGGTCACCTTGCAAGAAGGAGAAGATGCAAACCTTCTTATTGAAAGCTCGAGCCATCCTGCTCTGATGCCTTTCCAAGTTATGTAAAGCGCGAAGCCAACTTCGGTCTAGCGCTTCCAATTCGTCTAGACAGATTTCGACAACTCTATCTGGCGCTTGCTGGTCGTAGACCACCATGCACAATGAGGGAAACTAGACCTCGATGGGCAGGTTGGCCTCAGCTCCATATACCAGGGAATACGCAGTCACCTGGTTGGAGTTACGAGTCGTCATCCTGTAATTCTAGAGGGCATTGGGGAGCTTGTCAGGCCAACTTTTCTTGTTATGATCAACCATTTTTTGTAGAATGTTAGAGAGGGTTTTGTTAAATGCCTCAATCTGTCCATTCGCCTGCGCATGATAGCAGGAGGTGTGGTTAGAGCGAATGTTGTACTTGGCGTTCAATTTCTTCAGCTCGCCCGCTCGGAAGTTGGTTCTGTTATCCGTGAGGATAGCATGAGGTACTCCAAACTGATAGATGATATTGGAGCTCATGAAGTCAGTGATAGAAGAGGCCTTGACTTCCCTGAGCAGGATTGCCTCTGCCCACTTCGAGAAGAAATCCGTAGCAGTTAAGATGAACCGGCACTGGCAGGCCATCACAGGCAGGTAAGGCCCTATGACATCCAATCCCTAGACTACAAAGGGACAAGAATACTTGGTAGTATGGAGAGGTTCCGGTGGCCGATGCACAAAGTTAGCATGAACATGGCACGCATGCCACCTCTTGGAAAACTCGATGCAGTCGTGGATCATGGAGGTCCAGAAGTATCCCAACCTCAGAATCTGGTGAGACAACTACGACCCGGCCTGGTGGGCGCCAAAGGAACCAGCGTGCACTTCTTGCATGACCTGTGGAATCTCGACTCCTTGAAGACAACGGAGGAGAACACCATAAAACTCGTGCCTACAAAGGAGCTTCTCACGGCTGGGACCACTTTGAAGGGTGAACTGCGGCACGCAGCGTCAGATTCGTTCTTGCTCGTCTTGGTCCAGCAAAAGATTGTCGTGCCAGAGATATTCAACCAAGGGAATCCTCCATCCAGGAACTGTCTCAATCACCACGCCTAAAGCCCCCGAGGGTCCGGACGTAGGGGCGGTAGCGGTGAGATTGTTCACTCGCGGGCCACAATCTCCCTCTGGAAGAACATGAGAAATGACTCTCTAGTGTGCCACGTGGATGATTAGGTCATCCTGTTCGGGCTCCACAAGGGATGCAGCCAGGCTGGCCAAAGCATCTGCTCGACTGTTCTGCGATCGGGGAATGTGAACAACCTCTGGTCGGGAGGGGAACTTAGCCATTAGACGGAGGGTGCACTCCAGAAATGGAACGAGCTCGGGCTTCCTGATAGTATAGTCACCATTGACCTACTTGATGACTAGCTCAGAGTCCCCTTTTACATACAGATGGTGTACGTTAACCTCTAGATCCAACTCGAGGCCAGTGATGAGGGAATGATATTCTGCCTCATTATTGGCGCATCCTTCTGACAACAGGAATGAATATGGTAGAACAGCTTGCTCCTGGGTGATGAAGACGATACCCAGGACCACATTGTTAAGCCTAGGATCATTGAGCCTTCTACCGGTGGGGCTTCAGGAGGCGCCGTCAAAGTGCATCTACCAGTATGGGATGGCATGATCGACTGGGAGGATTTCCTCATCAAGAAATCCTAGATCCAGTGGTTGGTCTGCGGAGGTTGGGTGGGTAGCTAAGAAGTCTGACAATTCCTGTCCTTTGACGGCCTTATGAGGTATGAACTGGATGTAGAACTGCTGGAGGATCACCGCCCATCACGCCAATCGGCCAGTCAACATAGGTCGGTTCAAGATGTATTTCAACGGGTCTACTCGAGAGACCAGCTGTACCTCATGGTGTTGTAAGTAGTGCCACAATTTCTCTACAGCAAAGACGAGCGCCAGACAGCTCTTCTCAATGGGAGAATATCTAATTTCCGTGTTGAGGATCATGCGGCTGAGGTAGTAAAGGCTATTCTCTGTTCCCTTGCTGTTCTTCTAGGCGAGAAGGGCACCGAGGGATCGCTCCAGGGTGGTCACGTAAAGGACCATCGGATTTCCAGGAATGGGTGTTATCAGGACCGGAGGTTGAAGCAAATACTTCTTCATTTCCTCAAAAGCGATCTGACACTCTTTGTCCCACCCATAGGTGGCGCCTTTCTTCATGATCCAAGAAAGGGTCTTACACTTGCCGGCCAGATTCGCAATGAATCGGCGTATATAGGCTAAGTGGCCTTGGAGGCCTTGAAGCTCCCGAATATTATTCGGGGTAGGCATCTGACTGATGGCCTTGATCTTCTCTGGGTCGATCACGATGCCTCAATACCTAACAATTAAGCCAAGAATCTTTTCAGAGGTGACCCCGAAGGCACACTTCAACGGGTTCATCTTCAAGTGGTGAGAACGGCGGAAGCCGAAAACTTTCTCAAGGTCTTTGATATGGTCTTGGTGCTGACGATATTTAACCACCAGGTTGTCTACGTAGCACTCCACCAGTGTCCCGAGGATCGGTTTGAATATGCGGTGCATAGCCCGTTGATAGGTGGCACCCACATTCTTCAGGCCGAAGGGCATAACATGGTAGCCGAAAGTAACCTGGGGGGCCCTAAAGGCAGTGAACTCTTCATCCTTGGGGTCCATCCAGATCTGGTTGTACCTGGAGTACCCATCCATGAAAGAGAGGGCATGGAACCTAGCTGTTGCATCCATCAACAGCTCTGTCATGGGAAGGGGAAAGTCATCTTTCAGACAGTGGAGATTGAGATCACGGAAGACGATGCAGACCTTGATCTGCCATTCTTCTTCCGGACGGGAACAATGTTTTCTAGCCACCTGGGGTACTGGACTTTCTTGACAAAGTTGGCCTTGATGAGCTTATCAACTTCGGCCTCAACCATGGAACCATGAGAGGGGTGCATCTTTCTGGGAGGCTGCTTGAACCCGCGATGGTTTGCTGGGAGGCCAAGGCGGTGGACGACTACCTGGGGATCTAGTCCCGACATCTCATCATAACTCCAGGAAAACACATCACAGTGTTGTCTGAGGAAGTCTATGTACTGTTGTCGTTCCTCGGGGGGCATAGCGGCGCTGACCAATGTGGGTCTCAGGTCCGCCTCGCTACCGAGGTTCACCTGCACTAACTCATCGACCATGGTGGATACACCCTCCTCAAAGGAAGGAGGAGCATCTTCCATGTCCTCCTCTCCGCTTGTGGATGGATCGTCCACAGGGGGAGCCGTTTCGGGGCTGCTAGACCCTGATGGGGAGCTGGCGCTGGCTTGAACGTCAGAGGTCGTCACGTCGGGAGACTCATGTATTGCAGAGACCATGGCGACGAAGGCTGTTGATCCAACCCCATCTGGCCTTCGGCCCAAGGGGCCATGCTTTATGACATCAAAGCAATAGTGGCGCGTTGGCTTGAGCCGGTCGATTCTGGCCCGGTGAAACAGACACGTATGACGTACTGCCGTTGCCATGAGCCCAACGTCCCGATATCATACAGGGGTAGGAGGCTCGGGGATCACCTGAGCCTGGTTGGTGTAAGAGTACGAGGTGATTTCTCACTGTTGCTTAGACCCGAAAATATTCCTTCCTCTAGTACCTGATACAATAAAGACCTCTCCCATATCGGGGGTCGTGGCCTCCAACCGATGGATTGGGAAGACATATGCGTCATCCAAACCTACCCAGGGATCACTCGTGACAACAGTGGGCTCGACCTCACCTTCCAGGATCTGCTTGTCCTTGCTCTTGTAATAGTCAGTGTCTAGGTAACGGGCTTCACAAGAGGCAAATGAAGACACATCTCCTTGGAGCATGACCACTAGACCCTTAAGAGAGTATTTGAGGCACTGGTGATACGAGGAGGGAACCACTACGTTAAGGTGGAGCCACAACCTGCCCATCAACGTGTTGTTGGCGGTGTCCTGAGAGACAACCATGAATTCAGTATTGGAAATTAGACCACCGAACTGGGTATTCAGACGAATCTTGCCGAGTGGAGTTTGCTCGGTCCTATCATACCCCTGGATCCTGAGGTCGGAGGGAGTTAAATCATCCTTAGACAACCCCAGTTTCCGTAGTGTCTGAGTTGGGATCAAGTTAATCCCAGAACCCGTGTCGATAAGACAGTGGCGGACTTCCATGCCATTGAACTGGCTGGTGATGTATATTGGGTGGATGTGCCCCTATATTTGAAGGTCTTCATCTTCACCGGAAAACGAGATAACCGCCTGACATTTATCATCCTCAATCACCTTGGTGTGGAAGGCTTTACGACTGCTACCTCCGTTTGAAACTAAAGGGGGCTTCTTAGAGCCTCGACAAGTGCCTCACGCATTTCAGACGACAGGCGAAGGGCCTCAGGGATAAAAATCCTTGTCGGAATGTTGGCCAGGTGCTTAAGAACATCACACTTTCAAGCCAAATGCGAGCTTCTGTCTACAGGAGGTCGCTCTGCGATTGGAGGCATGACGGGCCCTTCTGGCGGGACCGGTGACTGACTGGAACTAGGCACGTCCCTCTGTTCACTAGCCAAAGCCCGTGAGGTGGCTTTCGTGCTAGGACCGGAATATCGTAGTCATCCGGTGGCAGGGCAGGGCTGGTTGCGACACGGACGAGGCAGTTCTGCCCGATCCAGCAACACGAACGGTGGTGTAAGTGAACCTGTTGACACAGGGTGAGGGAGCTGTGAGTGCTGCTCTCTGTACCGGGCTTCTTGCCTGGTCTCGGTAGCATGCACGACCTGACTAGAGGTGACGACTTCAGTGCCCCGGCGATTCATGTAGCCACGGCTCCGCCGACGTTGGCGACGACTGGGGACATTGGGGAGGTCCACATGGCGTTCCACATTTTCGGGGTCAAAAAGGGATTTACAAACTCTACGGTGTTAACCGAAGCGTACCCCGGGCTTTCACTCGAGGAGTCACCCACTAACGGATGGGGTCTCAGAGGGATCCCCATTTCTGGGGTCATGAAATCGCCAAGCGTGCGGGAAGATGACGACAATGGCAGGGCACGTTCTTTCTTCTTGCGCCACAGCTTGCTATTCTGGGAAGAGGTAGGCTGGGATGACGATGCCAAAGCGGCGCTCGCAGACTCCGAGGACTCTGTCTAACTCAGGTGGGCATGAATGATGCCATGGGCACAGGAAACCGTCCTGCGGGCCATCCAGTCGTTATACTTCTGGGACCCACGGTCGGAAACCTGTTCCCTCTCATCCCCGTTGTCACCGCTGCCATCTGATCTTACGAAGAAACCTGCCACCTGTGCTGGGGCTGGGTCCAGCCAAACTATGTTGTTGTCAATCTGGTCTTGGAGCCAGTACTTGAACACATAGCATCGCTGGATGGTGTGTCGCAGGATCCGGTGATAAGGGAAGTAGTTAGGGTGATCAGTGAGACACGCCTCTTCTGGCTTCCAGCACTCAGGCTGCCGCATGATCCTCTGCTCCAAGGTGCTACTGAAATAACCAAGGACCTGGGCCTCACCAAATGAGTAAGTCTGATTCCTTCTATATGGAAAGGGGGATCATGGGGGCTGACCATGACCAGGGGCCGGAGGAGCAGGCCGAGGAGGTGGAGCATGATTATCTTGCCTAGGTGGTGGAGGTGCGTTACATGGAGGCGCCTGCCGATTATGAGGTGGTCTCTACTGGGCCGGAGGCTGTTCCCGTGAGGGTGGACCCCTATGAGCCTGCTGATCTGGCCTCACTAGTAGCAACTCTAGCTATCTGGGGGCCTCTATCTGGGCTACAGCAGTGGGCTCGGCTCTGGCGTCTCTCCTTGTAGAGATTACAAGAGGCAGCAGGCATGCCTGACTGGCCTGTTGCTGGGCTTCTTCGAGGCGCTGAGCCTTGTCTGAAAAGTCCCGGAACCCTCCAGGTAAATTCTGTGTGATCAGGGAAGGAAAAAACTCTAGATTGACATTCCCTAAACACATCATTAGTAATTTCTCCTGAGCCAGTGGCATGTCAAGGGAGTACATGAGACCCTTCCACCGGGCGACGAAGTTCGGGACTCGCTTGTCAGGCCTTTGTTTGCAACTGAAGAGGTCTGCAATGTTCGTCTTCCGGGTTGTGGAACTGAACTGGTAGAGGAATTTCCAGTGAAGGTCCTCCCAGCTAGACACAGATCCAAGAGGGAGCTGGCTGTACCAGACGAATGCTGGCCCTTCCAGTGTCTGAATGAAACAACAGAGCTTGGCAGCCTCCTGCTGCGCTGGAGTCCCTAACATAGGCCCGCACCTCGAGTTGAAGTGGGCCAAGTGTTGTAGCGGGTCTCTGGTCTTGTTAAAGGGGGAGAAAGTGGGGTTCCCAAATCCCAGTGGGGCCGGCATATCATCCACCCATTCTGGGTATGGCTTGCCGTCCGGTGGGATTGCCACCTGCCGAGTTTCCAGGGCCTCCAAGCGGGCGATGAGTACATTCATCAGATCATCCGGATGCACATTACTGTCCTGACGGGGATCTCTAACCACAAGTTCATTTCCAGGATCTTCGATACGGTAGTCAAGCTCAACAGCTCACGAGGCAGCTGGCGGAGCGACTCTCGGGGCGGTGGGAGGAAACCGAGTAGGGTCCCCCAGGTGGTCCCGCCGCTCGGGAGGGTTCAGCGAAACATATCGCGCCCTCTTGCCATGGGTTCCAGCTTCTCCCCTTTCGGAGAACACAACATGGTCGCGGTTTCCTGGGGGAATCTCAGCAAGGGATATATGCTTCTGCCCCAACTGTCATGGTCTAGGGTTACCGTAGTCAGGTCGCCCCTCTGCAATGCGTTCGGCCAGGAGCTCATCAACCAGCCTCTTTTGCTCAGCAAGCTGTTGGCGTAGCATGGCCTTCTCAGGATCTTCCTCTGCCTTCTGCACTGAGGCAGATGGGTTGGTGAGTTTGACAAACCCAACGGGCTCTTTACCCTTGCCGATGTTTCGGCTCAGTGTCAGTGCCTCCGTGGGTACAGGGAGACCTAGGAGGCTCCTCTGTTGGCAAGTAATCCTCCCAGATAGGTCCAGTAGCGGCTTTTCCTCAGGGGGTGAGCCCCCGTCAAGGGGCTCCACACCATTTCTCTCATCTGAAAGGTCATCCATGTTGACTGCCGCTGCCCTTGCCGACGTTCCCTCAGGGCCGCCCAGTGAATCGGGTTGTCGGCGGATCACACAGAAAAGAAGAGAAGCGTACTGCCCCCATCCACGGACGTGTGCGTGGGGGGTGGCTTCCACAATAACTTTGTGGAGTACTTGAAAACTCTGGATGCATTGTTGCTGGAGGTCCCCTTGGTGGCCTAATGACTCGGGGTGCCGAATCGCAGGGAGCTCTGCTAGGTCAACCCGATGGCACTACTTACCGATATCCTCGAGATGTGCTTGGCTCCTGGGATAATGCTCTAGCTAATGGAAAAGATGGGAGTGAGTCACCCAAAGAGTATGGCGGAAGCATTCAAACTCTCCCGGGGTGAGTGACTCTGGCACATCAAAATCCGATCCTGTGACCGGCCAAAACTTCTCGGGGAAGTGGCCCACTGCAAGGACGGTCCAAAAGCTCCATGACTTTGGTTCGGGGTCTAGACCTTTCTTCCCCTGCTCTTCCACCGAGGATAGTTGGGGAACTATCAATGGCACCAAGGCAGGACGCCAGGCCGGTGAGGGAATACGGCGAACATGCCGATTGGCCGCTGATCCCTGAGTCATCCTCTAAGGGTTACAGTGCCCTGGCTGCCATGTCACGATAGTATGGGCCGGTGAATGGGCCTCCTGTCATAGAGTCGGTGCTTTCCGAGGGTGTGTCACTTAACGGATCTTCCGTCGGTCCCTAGAAAAGTTCCCCACCCTCCCTGACAGGGGCGGAAGGTGCTTCCAGGAGGGCCGGTGGTAACTGTGGGTTTGACCCCTGGGGGTACGCCAAGTCCTCGTCCTCCTGGATATACCTTCGGAGGGAGGAGGGAATCATACGGATCTCAAATTCAGGGAGTACAAGACTGACGCACTGCGTCCCCATCCCTGCCTTCAACTCAAAGGGTTGGGGGGAAGGTTCCATCATCGAGTCGTACTCTTCCTCAGAATCCGAGAAACAGACTGGTCTAATTTCCGTCCGGACTCCCCTGAAATTCCTCTTACGGCGTAGATGCTCGGCCTTCCTTCCCCTGGGTGGCTCCTCAGGGTAAGGATGATTTCCGTCAAGAAGTCCCCTGGCCACAATAGAGCTGGGGTCGAGGGGACTGAAGGCCGGGGTGTGGGAAGCACCAGGACAGATGTCGAAAGGGACATGGGGAGGACATCCATGTGAGTGAGCGACTGGATATGCAATGGCTCCATACTCACGGCCAGCAGTGGGGGGAGTGACCTCATACCCAGTGCAGTGGGCGCTGGAAAGAGTCATACCCAGAGCGTAGCCGTCGCGAAGAAGTCTTCAGCTTTCCAGATCAGCGGCACGAAATGAGCCTTCATGGTGGGTGGCACTACCGTGTATTGGTCCGTGGTGGCCATTTCCAGTGCCCGCGACAGAGAGATTTGACCCAACTTGCCTGCAGGGCGGTTGGGGTTTCGATCCCAGTCACGCATGTGGATGCCCCTTCTCAATGTGTGTGGGTGTCTGGTAATAGGAGTCAGTAGTGGCTCGGTCCATAGTGGTTGCTGATGTTGGTGCCCCAGGATGGGCATTCTCTTCCGCTCGCGCCCGACGCTGGCGTCAGGTTAGATGGGTCGGATCCGGTTGTGCGGACTTGAAGATTACATACTCCTCGGCTCAGGGAGTCGGGCGGTGGGGTCGACGCAGCCTGGCGGGGGTTCTTGCCGTTAACCACTGGGACGGGTCTCCAATCGGGCGGACCCGGAAATCCCCTGCCTCATTGGCATAGGGGAGGGATGTGTCAAGGCGCTCTAGGGATAGGATCATGAATCGGTTGAACGTCGGAGCGGGGAGTGGCGGCTCCCTGTGCGGTACTCGGGGGTAGCGATGGTGGTGAGGCGTAGCCGCCTCGAGATCCAAACGGGCCATGCCCCTAGTGGGGATGATCCCTTCCTCGTCGTACCTACGAACCAATTCGTTGATCACCCTCTGCTAGATGATTTCTGACATGGAGAGGGGGCGTGAGCGCCCGACATCTACGGCGGCCGAAGTCGAAGAGACTGTGGAAAAGGTGGGACCGCACGAGGTAGCCAGACGGTACTGCCCCTGCCTCTGCGCCGGTGGGCATGTGGTGATCGAGTTTCGGATGCAGTGATCTGATTCCTGGAAGTAGGGGGATGAACCCATTAGTACCAACAGGAAAAGAGATCAACAACCAAATCCCATCATCATTCCGTCTTCTATGGCCGGCGAGAGGGATCCATGCTGACGTAGTCGCAGAACGGAGTGGTCAATGTCTTGGCAGCCTTGACCCCTGGCAGGTTCCACGTCCCGGTGAAGGTTACCTGGACCTCGTGACATGATAATCTTCCGACACCCCGACTTCTACCATTCTCTGTATTGAGGAGAATAGCTTCACGTCAGGTTCACCATTTTATGTTTACGACGCTTTTGTCGGGGCGCGCACATCCGTCTGTGGGGAGGACGCCCTGCTTGTTACCCCGCATTCCCGCATTCCAAAGGCGGGCGACATCCATTCCTTATTCAGGGATGTCTTCTCCTTGATCGAAACCGGGATGATGGGATATCGGTTCTTCCTTCCGTGGATTCCTCCTCGGAACTCGTTACCTAGTCCAGGTCTCCCTCATAGATTTAAGACGAGTTTTTGAAGTTCATTCCTGACGCCATACCTACATGGACACCAGTTAATTAAGCTACTTTTGTTGAGATTCTCCAAGGGGTCTTGTCGGGGCAGAAACCTTCGGTGAGGAGAATGGTCACATTGGGGTGTCGTTGGCATGTCTCTCTTCTGTCCCTTATCACATGGCTTCTCAAGGGCGTGAAATCCCAAGGAATCCCACATCGAACACGGGGATTATGTACCATCTAAGGTTTTTATTAGCTTCCCATGTTTAACACGGGGTATCTCACGAGTTTGATGTCTTGCGGAGACAGATCGGGCTGAAGGACCCCCTAGGGGGAACACCGATGTTGGGCCCAGCACGTGGGCTGCTTCCCAGATGTCATGGAGTGGGAGGGGGTGGCATGATCTCACCGGGATGTGGCAGCCCGAGTAAGGATCAGGATGGATGGTGGAGTGATGGGATTGAACCTCGTGGATGCTTCCTACGTATACCCATGGCAGGGAATCAAATTCCACATAGTTCGGTGGTACGGTGGGACACCTGAAGAGGCGACCCGTGAGAATGAACGCATGGATTGGAGCCTGGAGGAAGTAAGATCTCCAGGCTAGGGAATGAGCTTCCCAAGGCACGTGGGCTCAGGGGGGAAGTCAGGATGAGATGTGGGTGTGAGACATTGGGTTTACGCTTTGAGATGGCCCAAAAGTGGGAATACAGTTTAACATCATGCGGGACGAGATACTGTTTAACGTCATGCGAGACAAGGACATACAGTTTAACGTCATGCGAGACGAGATATTTGGGGCTTATTCTCTAAGGAGGCCCATGGTGGGTATGGGGATTATGCTATGAGGTGACCCATGGTGGCTAGGGAACCGATGTGGAGAGGTCGGGATGACCGAGTGGTGGGATTGAACCTCGTGGAGGCTTCCTACGTACCATGCGTTAGCACAGATCAAAGTCCACGTAGTTCGCTGGGATGGGTCTTATGCTCTGAGGCAGCCCATAGAATAAGTCATGGTCAACACGCGCTCTAAGACCACATGAGTCGTGCTTGGTTTTAGAAACAAGAGGTAGCAGGGACCAGGCGATCACATCACAAAGGATGCATCCGTGAGAAGCGGAATGGGGCTTACACATTGAGCGGCCCAAATAGGAAATAGGGGCTTACGTGTGGTTAGAGGCCCTTGGTGTCGGGGCTTACTCCAGGGTGGAGGTACGTGGTGCGACAAAGCACAGTGGGAAAAGGATTCCACTGGGCTTGGCAGGGGGAAGTACGGAGATGCACTGGTGCAACCTTCCGTAAGAGAGGCTCGGGGATTACGCTTTGAGGCAGCCCTTCCCCCGTGGACAAACGCCACTCTGACAAGGAGGATATCATTCCATGCAAGGAAGAGTCCATTCCCATGGAGATGAGTGGGCATAAAGAATGACCGAGCTAGGGGGACCCTACGTGCGAAGCACAGGGTCGGACCACAGTTTAACATCATTCGTTAAGGATGAGGTGATCAACAGTTTAATGTCTTGCAGCTTGGACGAGGTGGGTTCGCTTCACACCCCTAGGTCTTGCATGCCCAACACCCTCTACCCCTTGTGGGAGGGAAGGCATCAGAAAGTCCGTAGTGAAGGGGGGCCGCAGGGTGAACCATTGAGGGGTCCACGTTAGCGTGGCTATGCGAAGAAGAAATAGCCGTTATCATGCCTATGCGGAGAAGCATAAGGCAAACCAACGCAACAGGAAACACCATCCAAGGGACCTTGAGGTTACTTCATACGAGCCTGGAAGGCTGTACGGGAAAAAAACGCATGGTGCACATGCCTGGTAGGGGAGACATCAGGTGCCGGCACAGAGAGGCATCCAAGGGGCGTCAAGGTGAGGGGTCCTGGTTTTTTCACGCAATGAGAAGGTTTGCGCGCAAACCACTAGGATGTCGTGCAATAGGGACAAAATTGCACATGGAGAGGGGATTGCGCGCACGGAATTGCATGCATGGAAGGGGATTGCGCGCACGAGACACAGATTGCACGCAAGGAAGGAACCCGGAGGAGGGGGAAAATTCACTTAAGCCAGTGGAGTTGCGCGCAAAGGCGAACCCCGGAGAAAGGTAGCGCGAAAAGGGGAATTACCTGAAAGTCATATTGCATGTGGGGGGATTCGAATTGTGCGCACGAGAGCCGATCCGAATTCCGCAACCCCCAAACCGATTAGGGTAGCCTTCTATATATAGGCATCGACCAGCACAGAATCTAGGCGGTGTACAAAATTTTCCGTGCCGGGAACCGTTGGCGCGTAAAACCTCTCCGCGCAGAACCGGGGCACGCAAATAATGCGTGCCTCACCAGCTCGATTACGCAAATCCTGGGGATGCTTCATGCGCATGACAATATTTTGCGTGGATCCTCCTTTATTTCACGCACCACTTCCCAGGCCTCCGGATCGGGCCTCTGATTCTGAATATGACTTCTCTTTGTCATTTAGAAACTTCCTCCAGGAGTTACGGACATTTTCGGTGTCTATAGTGTGGTATGTACTTGATGCGTGGGATGAAAAAATAGTCCAGAGTCATGCAAGTGAGTTCTAAGAATTTTATCTGTATGCTGTGCTTCGAAACTTTTTTTTGGATCATATTATCACAATATTTTCTAGATCATGCCAAAGACTAGATAATTAGATTTAGTTGTGAAGCTTCTCAATTTATTTTACTCTCTCTTAGTGTGATTGTGTTTGTCATAACATCAAGATTCACTCTAACCATTAGCGAAGGTTGTTTTAAAAAGAAAAAAAATGGAATTTTTGAATCAATGATTCACCACCCATATCAGTGATACCATGATCCTATGTTCCAACAAACATGTTTTTGGGTTTCTACAAAGACGTAACCACTTGTAGATAATCGATACAAAATCGATCCCATATCTTAAGAAATAGGTCATACCATCCCTGACCATGGATTCTACTAATAGAGAAAACATGAGTTCTCCCATTAAGAGATAGAAACTAGACCCTATGATGATTGAATTTAATCATATATTTTGAAACTAATAATCAAATCCATAAAAATTTTCAAATATAAAATTTTGAAGTCAAGCATAAGGATGCCCCTAATCACCTCTATGCTAGTGATCAATACATGACACTCCAAGAACATAAAACCATTATCCTTATTACCTCCTAATGGGGTTGTTATATTATTCTAAAATTGAATAAACTTCCCCATATGAAAATGAATAATGAATCAATAATGATATAAATTAAGATGAATCAACTATATCAGACAATGATAATGGAAAATAAGTAGCAATAGACATCATACTTCTCATGGTAGCCATCGTAGATTCAGAGTGATCATTTAATATATCTTCTATATAGAGGCATCCAAGAACAGGACCACCAAAATCCTTCATATTTGTATGATAATCCCCTCTAGACTATGGGAATGATTCCACACCCTTAGAATCATCAGATCAACAATTCATTCCTTCAAAAAAGGAAGAACCAAATCCACCCCACAAAAGGGATTCCTTGTATAAGCACTGAAGATGACCTAGTCACCCACACTAGTGGCGTGTTTTCAGAGACTTTGGGATATTTAGTATAGTATTTCCAATCTTCCAACACTGGTAAAAAGAAATAGGATTATGCATAGAAGAAACTTCTAGTTCCAAACTTGAGGACTGATAAGTAACCTTTTCACTACTCTAATGAGGCCCATCCTACTTCCAATTCTGAAAAGAGGAAGATCTTTAACTACCACCCACCACTAAAGAGACTCCACTAAGACATGTCAACCCAGCTAATTTGTCCTCATCCATGGCCTCTTTATCCAACACATTGATGCATATTATTTGGAAAATGAGAATATGTATCAATATGATCATGTTTATTAAATTGTTTTTGAAAAATCTCTCCAGGAGATAGTCATTTGTTAGGAGATCATGAGATAAATGAAAAAATATGAAAAAAAGTAGCATACTTAATTACTTAATGATATCCATTAACCAATGTCATAAAATCTTGATCCTTAACCCTCTTTAGTGTCTCATGATAAGACATCTAGTTAAAACCCTTTTTGAAGGTAGTCAAAGAAAGACCCTCATACCTATTTACTTGCACTATGTATTCCCTCTATTTCTGACTTAATCCATCCAAATAGACATGTGTAGAATCTTACACTCAAAGTCTCATGGTTATTAAAAAAAATTAAAGACATTCCCCATTATCATGATACATTACGTAGGCTCATGGGAAAATATATAATCATAGATAACTAGAGGATTCATCATAGTGAAGTTCTAAGCATGGTTCATTTCCTATGTATGACCTATTTTTACCTTTTGGACAAAGGATAAATCATATAAGTCACTGATTCCCCCCAATTAGGATATGATAAGGGGTCTCCTGTTGGGATTTCTCCATAACACCCTCATTATGATGAGAAGTTATCCTTCTTGGAGGCTTTATCTATAAAACACAATGTATATGTCATTCAATACACAATTGAATCTCAAAAAAAAACATAAAATGAACCACTAGAAACCCTTAAAATAAGACTAAAAAAATCAATATAACAACAGATTTAAACAAAAAGGGTTGAAAAAATAAACATTTTAAATATTTTTTACTATTCAAGGGTTTTACATGAAAATAGAAAAATCGTGTTCCAATCATGCAAAATAGAACTCGAAGATTACAATGATTGTGGTATGGGTTCCACATAAGTACTTCTAATCATGTTTATAACCTTTATGCCTCTATTTTTCACATCTTATTCACTAAAAAACTCAATATTTCTAAAAACCTCTCATGAATTCTCATTAGAACACATATCCAGCAAATGAAACATCAATTTTCATGAAACAAACTTCAAATTTCATGAATAAAACAAAAACCAATTTCAAATCATAAAAAACTCTTGAAATCCCTTAGAAACTAGAGGTTTTAACAAGGAATAGATTGATAGGATCAATTCCATTCCAAACACTCAAGCCCTTACAGTCTTATCTCATATCTACCATTGACCCCCCAACTAAAAAGAGGACCCTAATAAAATTTTATAGCAAACAAGCTCGGGTTGACCTCATCCTTCACTCAAACTAGCATGCAACATTTCCTAAAGCATTTTCCTGATCACCAAGGGATGGATAGAAGCACAAATAAATTATAATTAACTTTTTTGGAGTAGTTTTTACCTTAGAAATCAGCCATGACCTATCTATGAATTGTACAAACACATCAACTAGATATGATGCAATAATATATATAAATAGATTTCAATATCTAATTTGAGTAAACATATTAATGAATCATAAAAGTTATCACAAAAAATCACCACATAAAAATCCATATAAAATAAAAATACTAATGATATCCATATTTGAAGATAAAATCAGTGAATAAGGCCAAAAGGCCAATACATAACATCATATATTGTACAAAATCTCAAAGAATCCCCATATGAGATAAATATAAGAGAAATTATCTAAAAAATCCTAACTAACCATGGGATTTATTAACTAAGAGGATACATAAAACTAAATAGTTCACCTACCATTAACCATGCCCTGAAAAATAGGGTCTATAGACTCATAAAGGAATATTTATGGCATGAGGCCCAAAGCCAAGTTGGATAGCACCTTGAATATATGTAAGTACTTTACCCATGAAAACATTAAGTCTAGTTTGTAAACTCATTTTTAAAACCAAATTTAACTTAAAAATAATATTACTTGAAAAATATCATTTATTTATCCTGTTGGGTTTTCTCAAAAGAAATCCATGTTTTCATGTCTTACTAAAAAAGATTAATTTTAAAAAATAAATACACCCAAAATATGAATTCTCAACACACCCCAATATGGGATACATTCTATCTTAAGTATAAACTATAAGGACCCGACCCTAGTTTCCCGGAGCTGGTTCCATATTGATTACATTGGAATAAAAACAAAGAATAATCATCCTAAAGGATTGAGTAGTTTAGTATTATTGGAAACAAGATACATACATAATTTCATCATTACAACATGACATGAAAAACAAAATAGAAGCTCCTTAGACAACTTCCATAACTCCTAGGTTATTTCATCATGTCATTCATAATAAAATTCTTCTTGCCCTGTGGAAATGAAACATAAGAAAATTGGTGATCTCAAATGCACAGTAAGGGTAAGAAATATAGTGGAAGATAACATAAACATTAGACATGGTGAATAATTGAAAACACATTCATTTAAAAATAAACTTGAAAATAATATAGGCAGAAATACGAGATTAGTAAATATTTCCATAACATAACAAAATCATGGGTATTATACTAGTCAAATAACTATAAGAACCATCAATACTATATTCATAATGAGGGAATTCATAATGTGGGAAAACATATCCATACCATCGAGGCCTCATGCCCAGACTATAAATAATCATTTTGTCAAGGCCTTGTGCCAAGACCTTAGTTTGTCTCATGAGACATATCGATGCACCGAGGGGCTGTAGTGGGCCCCGCCCGATACTTACTATGTCCAATGAATACGTCATATCAATGGGGATAAACATAAACAACATATACATTCATATTGAAATTAAAATATGAAATGCCAATAACTTTCCCCAAACATTAAGCATAAACACTAACCATTCGGGGTAAATTGGTGAATGGTTTAAAGATATTACATCCATAGAAAAAATAACCATAAAACATTAAATTGAATATGTTAGATGATAAAATTAAGTATTAATCCCAATAATACATAATATTTAGCAAAAGTGTTGAAATAGAGGAAGATACTCTTATAAATTCTCCGAGTAATTCTTGAAATAAATACTCTTTTACTTTGATAAGAAGAGTTCTTTTGGAAAAATCATTGTATAAAACCAGAAGTGAAGTAAGATATTATTTTCATAATGAAATGATTGATTTTATAAATATAATAGTTTCCAAAAACAGATTAGAGATTTCCCTTGAAAATAGGTAAGAGGTTAAGATATTCCCTTGAATCGAGCTTGTATTTCAGAAACAATTTTGAAAGATCCTTTTAAAACATGTAACTATACATAAAATAAAGAAGGATTATAGTTGGTGTACATATATAGAACACTCAAATAGAATTTACTATGAGTATCTAATAATACATAATAATTTCATTGAGGTAATTAGACAATGAAAATAACCCTAATGGAAATGGATGTTCGGGTGGAAAAACCCTTTCCTTAAATCTGTAAGTGTTCCACTCTTGAACCTAAAATCCAGGAATATGAAATTATAATTATTAATAATTTCCTTAAATCTGTAAGTGTTCCACTCTTGAACCTAAAATCCTGGAATATGAAATTATAATTATTAATAATATACTTTAGAGCATATTCGAATTTTTTTTATTTTATAAAAATTCTGTTTAGTTCATTTATTCCCTTATTGATATGTTATTATATATATATATATATATTTCGTTTCAAAGTATTCGTTTCCTTTATATTCATAACCAGTTCACTTGTTCTTAGTTAATGGAGTTCATGTGGAATGGATGTAAATATCCAGAATTAAATTTTCATATTTATGATCATACATATGTTTTAGTGTTCATTTATATAACTTGGTTTCATGGAATGAGTATGAATTATTATATCGAACTTTAATGATAACGTTTTCAATTAATTTGTGGGTTTTGATTACAATGAAAAGATTTTTCTTTATATCTTAATACCATTTGTACAAAGGGATTACAGAAACTTACATAGGGTATATTAAATATATAATAATATGGTTGAACCATAACAATAATGGTTTCATGACCATAATTGAAGATGATAATAGAAATCAAAATCCCATCATCCTTGAATGTGGTAAATTGACACATCTCAGATGGTGTTCTTGATACTAGTATAAAAGAAGGTAAAAGGGAGAGATGATGATAAATTATTCGCCTATCCTGAAAAAATTCTAGTACATATATGTTACTGGAGTCATCACAAAATTTGAATAAGGAGAGGTAATAGAAAAATAAAACAAATGAACTTGAAAGGAAATATAATGAATTGAAAAGAGGAATTTACCTCTTGAACCAAACATCCTTGAGAGCCTCTTTAAGGGTGAGGTTTTGGTATTTTTATGAGACGAAGGCTTTATGGACGTGGGATAGGAGGTTGGGAGGATATTTTGATAGAATTTGGAGAAGGAACAAGGCTTGAGAGGAGTGAAGAGAAGGGGGAGTGAGAGGGGGTTTTATAGTGGAGGAGAGAGGGGATTTCTTAATATAAAATTCTTTAATTTATTATTTTCCCACAAGACAAGGAATAGTGAGTATTCCTTGAACAGGAATAGTAATTTTATCATATGAGTTCCAACCAAGTGGGATTACATCACTTGTGATGTCATGAATAGTGTATTTAACTGATATACAACGTGATATTTTTACCGTATTTCACTATTTATAAAAAATTCAAGTATTTCAGAAAAATCCCCAAAATTCACCCCAACCATTTTTCAACATGTAGAATACAAAAATGAATTCAATTTTTTAAAAATAATTTTCTAAATATGATTAAATTAATATTTAATTAAAATCATAATTTATTCTAAAAATAACAGTTTTAAAACACTCTTTTACTTATTCTAAAGCATAGGTATATCATACTTTCACTTGAATATTATTTATATACTATCATTGGTAATTTTACTATTCATTAGGGTATATTACTATTCATAAGTGTATATTACTATTCATAAGGGCATGTTACTATTCATAGGGGTAGGTTAGTATTCACCAAAAATTAAGTTTTCTTTATTGGACTCCAAATAACTTACTGATCACAGCCATGTATGTCAAATTTTTGAAATTCACATCACAGAAGTGAAAAACTTATGTTTTAAGGGTCACATAGCACTTAGTAGATAATTATGTTGTAATTTTATGTGATTATGAAATATATATATGTAAGTAATTTCCATTGAAAAATATTGGGTCGTTACATTCTTCCCCCCTTCAGAAATTTTACTCTTGAAATTTCATTTTACAAACTAGGAAAAAAAACAGGTGGGGGTAATTTTCCTTCGTTACTTCCTCCAGTTCTCAGGTTGCTTCTTCGAACATATGGTTTCGCCACAATACCTTGACCAGATGAGTAGTCTTGTTGCGTAGAACTTTGTCTCTACGATCTAAGATTTTCACTGGCTACTATCATAGGAAAGATCATCCTCCAACTGTACCACGTTTCAATAGAGTACATGTGAAGGTTCTGGTATGTATTTACTTAAGAGGGATACATGAAAGATATCTTGTACTTTTGACATGGTAGGTGGAAGTGCCAGTTGATAGGCCACAACTATGACTTGATCAAGGATCTCAAAGTGGTTGATACACCTGGGACTTAGCTTTCCTTTCTTCCCAAACCTCATAACCTTCTTCTATGTAGATATGCGTAGAAATACTGGGTCTCCAACATTGAATTCAAGGTCTCGTCTACGGTTATCTGCATAACTCTTTTATCAACTTTTGGGCTACCTTGATATGATTCTGAATGGTTTTCACTTTCTCCACCATTTCTTTAACCATTTCAGGACATAGTAGCTTATTCTCACGGACTTCATCCCAACACGCCAGTGTTCTGCAACTCTTCCCATAAAGGGCATCATATGGTGCCATTCAGATGCTCAATTGGAAACTTTTTTTGTAGGAGAATTCAACCAGTGGAAGATGTTAGTCCCACCCTCCTTTGAATTCCATAGATCATGCTCTCAACATGTCTTCCAGTGTTTGAAGAGTCCACTCTGATTGGCCATTAGTTTGAGGATGATAGGCCGTACTGAAGTTCAGTTTAGTCCTTAGAGCATGTCGGGGACTTTTCCAAAACATCAAGGTGAATCTTGGATCACGGTCAAATACAATATAATGTGGTAATCCATGAATCCTTACCAATTCTTTGAAGTAAATCCGTTCAAGTTAGTGAAATGAGAAGTCCTATATAATCACGATAAGGTGAGATATCATTGTAAGGCGATCCCCAATGACCCATAGAGAAATGTTTCCTCTAGATTTCTTTGGAAGTCCAGTGACAAAGTCCATGTTAATGTTCTACCACTTCTATGTTGGTATGGGTAGTGGTTTCATCATCCCCTTAGAATTTTTTCTCTCAACCTTTACTTGTTGACATACCAAGCACATTGATGTATATTCAAAAATCTCCCTTTTCATATTGTCCCACCAAAAGTTTTCTCATATATATCGTTACGTATTTGTTCTACCAGGGTGTATAGAGAAATTAGAGCTATGAGCATCATCCAATAGTTCCCTCTTTATCCTAGGAATAGCGGGAACACAAATCTTATTCCTGAATTTAAAAATTCCTCCTTCATATGAAAAGTCAGTTAACTTCCCATCATTTATAGCTCTAATTTTCTTTTGAAAATCCTCATCATCAGCCTGATAACTTTTTATCCTTTTCAGTAAAGAAGGTTCAGCAACCATTTAAAAAATAAGTGATGTGTTACAATCCTTGATAATTCCCATATCTTTATTTACTAGATCCATGAACATATGATCCCTTTGAACTCTCATCTTATTCATAATTCCATAGTCCTTTCTACTCAAAGCATCTACTACCTTATTTTCTTTCCCTATGTGGTAGTGTATTGTGAAATCATAGTCTTTGTGTAGCTCAATCCATCTCCTTTGTCTCATGTTGACTTCTTTCTGTGAGAATATATATTTCACACTCTTATGATCTATATATATATATCACATTTTTTTCCATAGAGGTAATGTATCCAAATATTCAAAGAAAATATTACCACTACTAACTCAAGATCATGAGTGGGATAGTTTTGTTTATGAATTTTTAGCTACTTAGATGCATAGGCAATCACTCAATCATTCTGTATAAGGATAAAACCAAGTTTTTTATTTGATGCATCACTATAGATAACAAACCCATCATTACACGATTGTAGGGTTAGGATCAGATCATTCACTAACCTCCTCTTCAACTCTTAAAAGAATTCTTCAAATTTCTTTTCCCATACGAACATCGCCCCTTTTCTTGTGAGCTTGGTCATTGGGTTGGCTAAACGGGCGATGTTCTGAATTAAATGCCGATAATAACCTGATAAACCAATAAAACTATATACCTCAGTTACATTCATTGGAGTATGAAATTTTTCATAGCCTTTGTCTTCACATGATCTACTGATATTCCATCCTTAGAGACAATGTGGACCAGAAATAAAACTGATTGGAGCCAAAAATCACACATGTTAAACTTCCCATATAATTTATTTCTTCTAAGTGTCTTCAGAATAGTGTGTTTGTGATTTTTATGATCTTCATGGCTTTTAGAGTATACCATGATATCGTCAATAAACACCACTAAAAATTCATCAAGATAATCCTTGAAAAATATGTTCATTAGATCCATGAAGATAGATGGTGCATTAGTTTGTCCAAAAGGCATTACTGTGAACTCATAATGCCCGTACCTGGTTCGAAATACTGTTTTTGGAATGTCTTCCATCCTCACAAGCAACCGATGATATCCAGATCAAAGATCAATCATAGAAAAATATTGTTCTCCATGAATTTGATCAAATAAATCATCAATTCATGGTAGATGATACTTATTATTTATTGTAATAGAATTGATCTCCATGTTGTTAATTCACAACCCCATCGACTCCTCATCATTCTTAATGAAAAGAATAGGGGCTCCCCATGGAGAAACACTAGGTTGAATAAATCTTTTATCACCTAATTCCTCTAGTTGTTTCTTTAGTTCCACTAACTACACAATTTCAATTATTTAAGGGGTATATGATATGGGCCTTGAAACAGGAATTAAGTCAATATAAAACTCAATTTCCTGCTATGGAGGATGTCTAGGTAAATCCTCTGGAAAGAAATCAATATATTATTGCAAAATTGGTATGTCCTCTATCAATAAATTCTTCTCCACATCCCCATTTATTTCATTATCTATCTCCCAAATAATTGAATTCAGCAGAGATTCAGGGGTGGATCTAGATGAGAATCAAATTGCGAGGTTTCAGATCTAAAAATAAGGGATTCTACACCATTCTAAAAAATTGTAAATTCCTTCTTTTTGCAATAGATCTTCACATCATAATTTGGGAGCCAATTCATACAATGAATTATATCATTGTCAACTATTAGTATGATGATACGGTTAGAAAATAAAGTACATTTATGTGTCATGAGGGGGAGTAATCGATATGCCTTTGTTAAAATGATACATCCACCTGGGGTTTTGATTGATAACTCCTTTATTAAATCAAATTGGACATATCTAATTTTCTTGAATAACTAGGAATATATAAATGAATGATACAATCTAGAATCAAATAATGTATTGGCTATGTTGGATGAAACAATAAATATTTCTGCCACCACTTCGTTAGGAACTTTAACCTCCATAGTTGTGACCACATAAGCTTGGCCTTATTTGGGAAACATTTCCCTGAAGCTTATGACATTCATGTGCGTAATATCTCATCTCCCTGCATCTGTAGCAAAAAACATTGGTAACTTATTTCTTCCCCTTAAAATACCACGATAGGTGGTCTTTGTCTCTGCACTTGTAACAGATTCCCATTCCCTTCAGACAAGTTCCAGGGTGTTTCTTCCCACAATTACTACATAATGGAAATTCAACTCTTCCCTTCTTCCCCATTTCCTTATTTCCATTCCCAGAGTTTTCAGCAGACCTTTTCTTCTCTTTCTTTCTCTTAAATTCATAAGACCTAGAGAATTAATTTTCCGTCTTGATATCACTTAAGACTATATCTTCATATGATGAGAAACTCTAGGAGACTAGAGCCCTTCGGAGGAATGGTTTTAAACCATAAAATAATCGATCAATTTTACTCCTTGGATATCATATGTAGTCCGCAAAATTCCTTGAAAACCTTGTAAAGTTAGCTTCATACTTGGAAACATTTTCATGCTTCTTCTACCTCAGATTCAAGAATTACCTCTCTATATATGCTCACTGTTCATGAGGGAAATATTTTTCTAAGAATATTTCATTAAAATCCATCCATTCCATCTCTTTTATTTCTTCCTCCTCATTTTTATTTTGGATTAATGACCACCACTAATCTGTATCTCCCATTAGACGATAAAATACCATGAAAACCTTCTATCTTTTATTACATCCCAAAGTTAGAAATATCGTCTCAAGGGAACATATCCACTGCTCTTCTACAAATGAGTTTGTAGTCCCATTGAACGGTGGAGGTTGTTGTCGCATAAAGAGATCTAACATAGATCCTCCATGTGGTGGATCCAGATGCTCTATATGGGTAAGTTTATTCTTCATAACCTGAGTAAGTTGTCCCAGTATAGTTATTAGTTGCTCAGGACCAGTCACAGTAAGAAAGCCAACATCATTATCCAGCATCGGAGGGAAATCCCTATAGGGGACACTCGTGTTCATGCAGTTTCCATTCCTTCCACTAGAAGCCATCTCTAGATAAATTCATACACCAGATTAGGATATGAATCATAATGTACAATCTAAAAATAACAAAATACTTAGCACAAATTGAAATCCTACGCATGGATAATCCCATAATCACAGAAATGGTTTCTTTGAGAAAAACCTTACATTTAAATCCTTCATAATGGCTTGTAGAGAAAAAGTGAATTATCCTAAGAATATCCATCAGGAGTGTCATAACCAAGAGTGCAGTAAGGCCCGTTGTCCCGTACTGGGATACCCTAAGTCAAGCCCAAAACTCCTTATCAAAGCTTTCACTCCTAGGTACATCTGTGCTAGAGCCGCCTCTACCTGTTCGTGTCAAGATAGGGATGTATTGCTTGAATGATCCACATAATCTATTCTTTACCAAATTAATAGAACGTTCTTTTATGTTTATCCTCAAAGACTATCTTAGGGACTCTTCACTAATCTACATTTTCTAAATCTAGTTTCCATGTTTTTTACTAAAATTTCGTTGATACCATCTATAAGGACCCGACCCCAGTTGCCCAGAGCCAGTGCCTTATTGATTACATTGGTATAAAAACAAGGAATAAGTATCCTAAAGGACCAAGTAGCTTAGTATTATTGGAAACAAGATACATACATAAGTTCATCATTACAACTTGATAAGAAAAGCAACATAGAAACTCCTTAAAATCTTCCATAACTCCTAGGTTATTTCAGCATGTCATTCATAATAAAAATTTTCTTGCCTTGTGGAAATGAAACATAAGATAGGGGTGAGCTCAAATTATAAATAAGGGTAAGAAATACAGAGGAAGATAACTTAAAAATTATAAATGGTGAATAATTGAACACAAATTCCTTTAAAAATAAACTTGAACATAAAATGGTAGAAATATGAGCTTAGTAAATACTTCCATAACATAATATAATCAAGGGTATTATACTAGTTGAATAAACACATGAAACATCCATACAATATTGATAATGAGGGAATTAATAATGCAGGACAACATATCCATTTCGTCAAGGCCTCGTGCCAAGACCATAAATAATCATTTTGTCAAGGCCTTGTGCCAAGACCGTAGTTTGTCCCATGACACCTACCGATGCACTGAGGGGATATAGAGGTCCCAAAGCAACACATAATATGTACAATCCATTCCTAATATGAATAGGGATAAACATAAACAACATGTATAGTCATGTTGAAATTAATATGTGAAATGCAAATAACTTTCCCCGAACATTAATCATAAACACTAACCATTCAGGGTAAATTGGTGAATGGTTTAAAGATAGCACATCCACATCCAAAATAACATTAACCATTAAATTGAAAATGTTGGATGATACCATGAAGTATAAATCCTAATAATACATAAGAATAAGAAAGAGTGTTGAAATAGAAGAAGATACTCTTATTAAATCTTCGAGTAATTCTTTAAATAAATACACTTTTAATTTGAAAAGAAGAGTTCTTTTGGAAAAATATTTTTATAAAACCAGAAGTGAAGTGAAAAATTATTTTTATAATAAAATGATATATTTTATAAATAAAATGATTTCCAAAATTATATTAGAGATTTCCCTTGAAAATAGGTAAGCAGTTGAGATATTCCCTTGAATCGAGCTTGTATTTCGAAAAAACATTTGAAAGCTCATTTTAGAACATGTAACTATACATAAAATGAAGAAGGATTATGGTTGGTGTACATATATAGAACACTCAAACAGAATTTATGATGAGTATATAATAATTCATAATAATTTCATTGATGTAATTAGACAATGAAAATAACCTGAATGGAAATGGATGTACGGGTGGAAAAACCCTTACCTTAAATCCGTATGTGTTATGCTCTTGAACATAAGATCATGGTATATGAAATTATAATTATTAATAGTCTACTAAAAAACCTATTCTAAATTTATTTATTTTATAATAATTCTATTTATTTCATTTATTCCCTTATTGATAAGCTATAATATATAAAAAATTTGTTTCAGAGTGTTTGTTTTCTTTATTTTCATATTCGGTTCATTTGTTCTTAGTTAATGGAGTTCATGTGGAATGGATGTAAATATCAAGAATTGAATTTTCATATTTATGATCATACATAGGTGTTATTGGTAATTTACATAACTTAGTTACATGGCATGAGGATTAATTATTATATCGAACATTATTGAAATCTATTTTGGTTAACTTGTGGGTTTTGATTACAACAAACTCATTTTTATTTATAACTTAATACCATTTGTACAAAGGCATTATAAAACATTAAATAGGGTATATTAAATAAATAATAATATGGTTCAACCATAATAATAATGGTTTCATGACCATAATTGAGAATGATAATAGAAATCGAAATCCCATCATCCTTGAATGTGGTAAATTGACACATCTCGGATAGTGTTATTGCTACTAGTATAAGACAAGGTAAAAGGGAGAGATGATGATAACTTATGACACTATCATGAAAAAATTCTAGTATATATAAGGTACTATAGTAGTCATGATATTTTGATATGGATATATAACAGAAAAAGAAATCAAATGAACTTGAAAGGAAATACATAGAATTGAAAAGAGTAATTTACCTCTTGAACCAAACTTCCTTGAGAGCCTCTTTAAGGGAGATGTTTTGGTATTTTTATGAGAACAAGGATTGCTGGATGTGGGAGAGGAGACTGGGAGGATATTGGGACATAATTTTTTGATGGAACATGGCTTGAGAGGAGTAAATAAAAGGGGGAGTGGGAGTGGGTTTTTATAGTGGATGAGAGGGGGGATTTCTTAATATAAAATTCATTAATTTATTATTTCCCCAAAAGGCAAGGAATAATGAGTCTTCCTTGACCATGAATAGTAATTTTATCATGTTAGTTCGAAATAGGTGGGCTTACATCATTTGTGATGTCATGAATAGTGTATTTGATTTAAATACGGTATTTTTAGAGTATTTCACTATTCATAAAAAATTCACGTATTTTAGAAAAATCCCAAAAAATCAACCATACCATTTTTTGATGTGTAGAATTAAAAACATAAATCCATTTTTAAAAAATAATTTTCTAAGTACAATTAATTTAATATTTAATTAAAATTACAATTTATTCTAAATACAATAGTTTTAAAACATTATTTTACTTATTCCTAAGCATTGGTATGTCATACATTCACTTGAATTTTATTTATATACTCTCAGAGGTCAGGTTACTATTCATTATGGTATATTATTATTCATAAGGGTATGTTACTATTCATAACTGTATGTTATTATTCACCAAAAATTATGTTTTTGTAATTGGACTCCAAATAACTTACTGATCACAACCATGTATGTGAGATTTTTGAAATTAACATCATAGAAGTGACAAACTTATGTTTTAAGGGTTACATAGCACTTAATAGTTAGTTATTTTGTGATTTCATGTGATTATGAAATATTTATAAGGAATGAATTTCCATTGAAAAATATTGGGTTATTACATAAACACCATTATATAAGAAAGTAATGTAAATAAAATGAGTATAATATATCAATACCAAACAAGGAACTAGAGTCACACATAAACCATATATAATACAACAGAGATTAGGTAATACAAAAAATGGGCTATAACCAATAGGGTATTGTGTTTATTATTCCAAGAAAAGGTTTTATATCTAGTTAAGAAGGATATAACATGTATTGAATCTCTCTTCATATTCTTTGAGACTAACCATAATTCTATGGGAACTCTCTTTCTTTATAGACACATTTTAGAATATACCTTTTCCTTCCCGAAGAGGGTCCCTCGGTCCCTTGGATAATACTCAATAGATTGTCTATGAAATAGGATAAGGTTTCATTTGTCTAATTCATACATAGACACAGACCCAAGGTCTCCCATGTGCTACATAATTAAAAACAAATATACATTAACAAGTCCCAATACCATAAGACAATTTAAATCCATTTTTATAAATATCATATTCACATAAAAAGTCATTAATTTAATAGTATTCAGGAATAATTTGAAAACCTTATTTAGAAACCCAATTTAAACAATAATACCTTATTTTTACATTTTAACAAACACATGAAGTGTATTAAAGACAACACCATTTGAAAAGAAACTTCAAATAATTAAACTGCCAACCAATTTCAAAAAGTAAGTAACAAAAATCATAGATAAAACATAAATAATAATTCATATTAGGGGATTCTTAATAATCAAAAACCTAAAAAATAAGAGTCAATAGAAATATCTATAAATGTATCCATAAATAAAGACTCGTACCATAATTCAAAACCAAATATTATCTCATTTGATGAAAACAACATGATTTGGGAAATATAGGTCCTCATACACCAAAGAAATAATGATACAACAAAAAACCCCATCAACAACCCTATATTAGGGAAAAATATTGGTTAGGGTTTCCACCTTCCAAGGAAGATTAAGAATAAGGTGAGATATTCATAAATGATGAATAAATCATGCATAAATTGAGTGTACCTTAATGGAAATCACAAATTGAAAAAAATAAATCTAACAGAATACAATGTATGGGAGATCTATGGCTATAGAGGGGGATAAACACTTGTGGGGGAAGAAATAAGTCCAAGGGTATATAAAATTGGCAATGGAAAAGGGTCAAAAGTGGTTTTATAATAATATGGAAAAATTACATTGTTTTGCCCCATTGGTAGTCAAATCTTAGGCTAATCATGTGGAAGTCATTGCCTCTCCCAAAAAACTCACTATTTTTAGAGATCATCACAATGTTATAAAAATGATGAATAAAACTTGAAAAACATAATTGTCCCCTAAAAATCCCTCTCATGTGGTTAACATCACAGTTTAACTAACTGTCTTAGAACAATGTGTTAGAGATTATTTTTCCTGACAATCAATTTTCTCAACAAAAAACACCTTGAAGTCCCCATAACAGATAAATAAATAAATAAAGTTTAAAAATAAAATATACTAGTGACCTAACCAGTTTTAGATTCTATTTTAACATCTGATATGAATGAGGTTTCACCTTATAGTAACTAGCTATTCATATATAGAATGAGGCACCTAATGTTGGAATTATTTTTGAGCTCAAACTAGAAGCTAATGTTGGGGAATGTGTTTTAGTGAGTACAATTACTGTAGTTGGAGTATAATTCTTGGATATTTATTTTCATGGATAAAATATGTAGGACTCATCAAGTTGAAATTATTATGTCTCTCATATGTGAAGAAATAATTGTGTTCTATATAAGAATATTCCTTTATAAGTTAGAAAATAAAATGATAATGATTTTCCTTCAACTATTGACACTAATAATTAACTATCTTATAGTAATATAATGAAGTACACTATAAAAATAGTTAATCAAATTGAGACTGATTTAGAGAATGAATATCAATTCAAGGCCATTGATGTAAATGTGTTTAATGAGTTTGAAAATTATAATGTAGAGATAAATGATCTAAAGGCAGAGCTTTAGGAATCCAAGGATGAGTTTCAAAGATTAAAGGTGAACTTGGTATCTGAAGGTGATTTATCTAGTATTATAGAAATAATGTCTTATTAGAATTGACTTTATGAAAAATCTTATACCATCTCACACATGTGATTTGATTGAATTTATGAAATAGGTTGAATTCCCTAATGATAAAAAAAGAGTTAAAAGAAAGTTTTATGTCAAGAATACACATTTATGAGATAAACTTATAACTAGTTGGAACACCATATTTTATTGATATTATTATCATACTTATTGAGTAATCTAAAATCCTTAAGAATATTACAATTATGTAGTCTAACATCACAACTTCTGTTATAGAAAAAATAAATGACATTAAAAATTCAGTAAAGGCATATTTTAAAACAATAAAGAGCATGATACAATATAAATTTTAATTAATTAGGATATTTCCACATTCTCATGTAGATTTATAATCTTATACCCTCTAGGATCTGGAATTAGGAAAACAATTGTTCAAAAATATTATCTTAGATATGAATTTGGTGAATGAAAGAATCTAATGTCATTAATGTGATATTGTATCCTTTAATTGCACTCAAATTTTTAAATAAACATCATTCCTATAGGTTTAAATAACAAAATTTTATGAAATAATGTTCATGGATTATTAATGGAATTGGATGTTAAAATAAATCAAAACATTATGTGTTTGGCCTCTAACTAATAATAAATCAACTAATTTCTTGAAAATATTTTGTTTCCCTCACCTGTACCATTGTTAGTTGAATATCTTACTAATAGTTCCAATATTAAAATATATATCTACAAGTTAAATGTTTTGGTAGTTTCTAAGGATCAAACATACATTTCTATCCCTGTTATATTAGATTTTCTGTTGGAATCCCAAAAGAAGAAGATAACATATTGTATTTCTTAGTCTAATCTTACTAGGATGACTGACAGAGTTACTCCAACTAATGTAAAAAAGGGATTTATGATATTTCATGATTTTTTAGAATGTTACTATCGAGATTATGAGATCTAATTCTAGAGCCTTGTTTGAAATCTTACATAGAATATCCCTTAACCCAAATATAAAATAATTTTATTCAATTTCCTAAGATTTGTTGCATATAAAATTTTCACCTAGATCATTCCATGAAGAAGATGAGAAGGGAACTACTAGAAAAGAATATAAGACTTCTTTTGATACCACATTAGAAGTTGTCACTTATCTTATGGAACCTAATTAAACCTTTATCACTCTTATCCTTTATCATACTTCATACAACTTGTTAGTTTTTTAGTCTCTTACTTCTAAACAGAAGCATTTAGAAGAAATTATTCATTTCATTATGATTTTGCGGGACCTAATATTATATATTAGTCAGAGGATCAATTCATTGGATGAAATAGTATAACATTGTTTCATCCATCATATGTAAGATATTTTGGTGTCGCATAATTGTTATTATTATGGTTTACTGAAGGGTTATATAGTTATTTTTGGATTATTCTAAGGATGAAATTATATGAAGATTGTATATTAATTGTCAGAAATGATCATTTCTAATAGAGATGGTGAAAGTTTATGGGGTAAGTACCAAAAAACCAATAACCTTCATCTCGTAAAATATTGAATAATTATACAGTCCTATCACTTTATACACTAATGTTGAATAACAAGTAGCTTCTCTTACCTAGAGCCAGTTGGATACTACCTTTGGATCAACCCCTCTTAAACCAAATCCAATCTACATTAATGTTTCTAAGGATGGTTATTAAAATATAATGAAGATTTTGTATTCCTTTTAATCAAATATTATAAGGAAAAGTAGAGAAAAGGAATCCCTTGGAGATCATTGATCTAAAATGATCCACGTTTCAGCTAATTCAAGTGTCTTGAAAAAAGTACCACTTGATCCAAGTGATAAACCTTTCGTACCTCTTACTTATTATCCTCATCCTGAATCTCCAACCGATCTATATCATGAGTCTAAAGAATGGAAAACCATTATTATTTGGATAATTTATCTTTTATGTGTCTTTGTAATTAAAATTATTTTTATAATGAAGTTCTATTTCATAGTTGTAATTTTATATTATAATTTAGATGTTTAATATGAAAATATATTTTTAAATAAATTTATAAAAGTAAATTCCAAACATTAATTCATTTCAATCATATTTTCTCAATATTGGAAAATTTTATATACATTATTAAATGTGTTACATACATTCTTTTTGCCTTCTTTTTGATCTGAAGTCCGATAGAACCTTTTTTAAAAGTGAGAGAAAATACAATTATATCTTGGAAATGTAATATCATAATGAGTTGAATATTCCATTTCATTTCCACTATTCAAGACACCTTTTATAGTCCATATGGATTCTTTTTCAAATGATCTACTATAATTCCAAACAATTTACAAATTCACGTATTACAATTTACATTATATGAACATTGTAATACTCAACATATCCTTGAATGAGTAATTTAATATTTAAATGAACAACGAAATAATGATAAATACATTTATTGTAAAACCATTGAATAATATAATGGAATAATATATTATAGCTTATATGAAATTAATATTTAAATGAAACCCTATTCATTATACAATAATTCCAATTTAGAAAGAAATTTAATTAGGACCATTGATATAGTGAAATGAAATTACTTATATTTTAATATAATACAAAAACTGATATTATGATATCATTTATTTCATTGTAGTTTTAAGTGTATATATATAATTTAATAATACTCATTGAGAAAGTATAAACTATGATTCCTATAGTCTATAATAACAACATGAAAGATGGTAAATCTTTGAATTATATCATTATTTCCTTATATAGAAAATAATTTACAAAGGATATACACTTAAATATTTCTCATAGATATTTGGGAGAAAATAGATAATATACATAAAAATAGTAATAAGGTAATCGAGGATAAGATATAAATATAGAAAACTATGTTCGATGATTTTGATATAATGAATGAGGAATCCATTGGTGATTTATTTACTAGAGTAAATTAAATTTTCATTATTATAAATGGTTTTTATAAGATGTAAGTTGATTAAATTATCGTAAATAAGTTATTGAAAATTCCATCCATTCAATTTGACACAAAATACTTAAAACTGAAGTATAAATATCAAAATCAATTTTTTTCATAATTATTTACACAACATACCCATTTAATTTAATATGTAGAAGTATCATGTGTTAAAAATGATAACATAGTAGAGAAAAATATTTGTTTTCCCATCATAATGAAGCTTAAGTTGATTAAAAAATAAGAAGAGTCATTCACTTACTCTATAGAATAAGTAAAATATAAATAACTTGAAAATATATTATTTTTGATCAAAATGAACATTAGAAAAATAATAGGTAAATAAATAAAAAAATTAACATTCAAATGATTTATATTTTATGCATTATTTTACATTTAAATTTATTTCACAAAGAAAAAAAATCATAAAGTAGGAGGTGATCATGAAGAAATAGTATCAAGAAGGACCACCCAAGATCCATCGTAAAATAATTAAAAACATACCTTGATGAGAAGCATATATTTTCAAAATATAAAAAAATTTATTGATAAAATAATTCGAGGATAATGAAATCTCTATTTTTCTTAGTAAATAAAAATATGGTGACTCTAATTAATGAGAAATAAATTTTATACATGTTTTCCATAATGATAAAAAATCCTCAAGTAGTGAAACGATAGAAATAAGGAACACATGTGGAAGGATGAAATTGGATCCTACCATGATCAAAATTCCATGCTGCAGAATAAAATTAGAACTATAAATAAATAATATAAGAAGATTTAAATTAATAATTATTATTTCTATAATAAATAATTTGAATATAATAAAAAAATAATTATCAAAGTTTTGGTGTCTATATATGAAAAAATAAAGGATGATTTTGATATTGATGGTATTGAAAAGGAAATGTTTTATTTGGAAAATGAAATAAAATATCTTGATGCAGAGAACATAATTAAAATGTTGATATAATAATTTTTTTCAATGTAATGAAGTTTATGATAGAAATTTACAAGATTGAATGAAAATAGAATCTTATTGGTTTTATTTGGATAGAAAGAGGGAAGGTGGGGGTATAATTAAAATTTATTTTTTCAAATAAATAAATAAATAAATTATGTGTTAATTAAAATTAATGTGTAGGAATAATGGATGAGGTGGATCATGAATTTTAAACAAAACTATTACAAAACTTAAGATTAATATGTTATAATTATCAAAAAACACAATTTCTAGAACCATAAGGGGTTTTTTATTTGAGTTAATGGTACATAATAATCTTATTTCCTGAAAGATATTCAACAAATCACATTAAATATCTTCTCACAGAGTTCACATCATAGTAATTCCATACATAAAAGCTTTTATTATGAACCATGGAAATGAAATATGAAAGGGTAATATTAGTTTCTCACTAAGGGTAAACATGTGAGATATTAGTTAATGGCCATATGTAATCATAAAATGAGTATATGGTTATGAGAATATGAGATTAAAATTTTAAAATCAATCTTATAAAATCATTGACCATAATCATGGAATTAGGATTTGTAGGATCAGAAAACAAGAATCATAGATGAATCAAATTGCCTATTCCCTGAGATCGTGTCATAATTATAAGAAGATTTCATAGAGAGTGTAATAAAATTTGTTTAATAATTATAATCATAGAAATATAATGTCAAGTATTCCCAGAATATATTCATCACATGTTATTCTTAGGTTGACCACATGTGTACCTACTTTAGGTTGGAATAACTTCTAATGTACCCTTATTGGACTTGGGTTAACTATATATCAACCCATTTTTAGGATTGTAATAATAGACCATATACCCATTTAGGCCATAAAATAGTAATAATTACCTAATATAATAGATTTCTATAAGAGGCCCACATATCAAAAAACTATAACCCATTTATATGTAAGATACATGATCAGGAAAATATTTTTCACTTCATTATCACTAAACCTTTTGGAAAATAAAACGGGTTTCATAAATATATCATCATCATAATCATAAAAAATATATAGAATAAATAAATATAATTTCAATAGATGATACCCATAGTTAATCATAGGTTACATCAATGGATGTTTTCACAAATTAAAATAACATTACAAGATAAAAAGAAACATTTGATGAGGAAATTAATATTTTCATTTTGAAATCACTTATTTAAAATCCAAAACATTCTTAAATATTAAATTTCTTTAAAAAGAATTAAGGAAACTTGTAATGGAATATTCAATGTAAAAAGTGTTCATTATGGTGTTAAAATCCATTCATGCATTATACATTGAAACAAATATTCCACTCACACATTTTTTTAAAGTACCTTATTAAAAAATGACATGAATATTATTTTTAATTTTTTTATACAAATTTATATATGGTAAAAATTAATTTAATATTAAATTTTATAATTTTAAAAACATTATTTATTTTTTTATAAATCATGGATATAGAATAGAAAATATTCATGACCAAAGAGAGAAAAAAAGTCAGTTTTCCATAAAAAAGTCCCTTTGAATTTTGACTATATAGAGTAAAAAATATGAATGTAGGAAATTTTATCTCCAAATGAAACTAGAGGATAAGAAAATACATGATAATTGTAGATATAGATCATATAATTTCATATATATAAAATTAAGTATAAATAAGCTTGGTAAAAAGTGACAATGTAACATAGAATCATTACCTCAGCTCTGATTTTTTCAAAATACCTCTAAACTATTGTATAATAAATTTAAATTTTTTGTAATTCAATAAGAGAACCATATTTATACTTATAACACTGCACTTGTTTAATTATAATTTTTTTTCTGTTCATTAACAATATTTCATTATCATCATCATATTAGGAAATGGTGGTTGTGCCATTACTTTGGACGCAGTAGGCTGATTATGCTCTATCTTCTTTATGTTCATTATTCATTTCATTTTCAATGTTGGTCCATTTGGGTTTGCAGCCCCAATGGGGTCTACTTATCTTTTCTGTACATACCTCCCATTTTGGTCTATGAACAGTGACTCTGAAGGAGTTTCCAATTGTTGATTTCGAACATGACCTAACCAACAAGGGTTTGTCTTGTGGCTAGAGGAGCTGGTGGAATGTTTATCACTGATTGATTCCTCCCAACCAGGAGAAGAATGATTCCATTTGTGTTACTAAAGATAATAATTCCCATAGCCCTGTAGGGTGGGGGTCATTTAGGGCCGTAATTGAAATGTATTGGTCCATTTTTTGAGGATCCTATGACTCTAGTTTGGGACTTGTTGATTCCTAGGAAGGACATGAAGATATATATTCACCTAGACCAATAGGATCATGGTGATCTAGAATCATCCCTGATGTCTCTAGGGTCCTATAATGGGATGATGGCATTGGTGATGGTGATTGAGATATAAATACCCTTAGCCTAGTGGGATTGGTTTCACTTGTTACTACCAAGGGTATGTCATGAATCATCTCAAGAATTGATGATTCAAGGGGTAGAGGTGGTGGTAGATATTCTCCTTGATTAGGGGGTCGAGTAATCTTCTTGAAGGCTTCCATGGAAGCTATTTTTGTATTCTGCATGATGTGGCACAACTAAGCTCACGTGGCAGTTTGGTGCAATGGAATCCCATGGTGAGAACCATTCCTTGCACGAAGTTTTTTAGGTTATCAAAACATGGGTATCTATGTTTGGAATGTCCTAATAATATCTTTTTGGGAGTAGTTTCAAATATTATTGGCTATCCTCTCTCCCCGTTTGAGGTGCCTCAGCACCATTGAAGCCGAGTAATTATGTTACAGTGACCAACTATCCCGAGTGTTACTCAGTCCTAAGATTTCACAGGAGGATATAAAATTTTAGGATTTCATAGCTGAGAGGATAATTTGTTACAGGGGTGTGGAAAGGTGTAACACTCTATAAATTTCCCATCCTTGAATACATATGCATGTTGTGGCTTCAGAGATCATCTACCGAAGAGTTTTGATGAAATGGATACAAGAATATTGCATATGTGTGCTGTACTTGTCTGGTTCTAGATCCCAGACCATTGAGATAACAACCAGGTCTAGTTGAAAATATAGTATATTGATTGTTTGAAGGTGACACTCATACCCTGTATAAGGGAGATGTCAAGCCTTTAGTCACTAATGTGTACCCCACATATTTTTGCATAGGTAAGAAATGCACTCCTTTTCTAGCTCATCTCGGATCTCATAGCAAGAAATAGAGAGGTACTAGAACATAATGAGGAGATTATTTCCAATTAACTCCCTCCATATATCAATGTCAGCCTCTCCCTCATCATACATACACACCACTATCCGTTCATACCACAAAAGATGGCTCTGATGGTCACCCTCTGACGGGAGTGGAGTGTTACTAGAAATTGATGAGGAACCATATATAGTTGACCCCTATGATTTGAGTACCTCTCTATATAAAGGTTTCCGATTTTGGTTCACCTCTTTGTATGGAGGTTTCTGTAAAAGGGGAGGATTTCCTTACCCATGGGAGATATCTTCATTGGGAGGATGACCACAGTAGATGTTAGGAGTAAGGTCCTTGCAACACATATCCACACTACCATGAGGAGGACTATCATGGTAATGAATGTATTATGATTCCTCTTTGATAAAAGTGTCGAACGACCATTGTGTTGCAGAAAATGTTTCTCGAATGACCTTAAGGACACTGGAATTGATCATATTATAAATGAAGACCATGTTTTTCATCATGGCCAGGATATGTCAACCCTCCTTTTGTAATTGTGTAGGGATATGATCTTTCTATTTGAAGATTTCTAGAACTTGTATATATCCATATGGTGCTATAGGATTTTGAGATTGCTACTGAGAAGCTGTCAGAATATACTGATGCATCATCTTATTTTTTATAGGAATTTGGTCTTGTCCTAAAGCATGTTCCATTATACCTTGGTGAGCCTCATTCAGGATGGGAATATGAGCCCGATTCCGAGCCTTTAAAATATAACCTTGTTCTTTCTTAGAAGGAATATGAGCCTTCCCCATTGCGTGTGCCTCCCTCACTTGGTGGACCTCAATTGAATCAAGAATATGATTCAGGTATAAATATGAATCCCTCATTAGAAAATCTCGATGGACCTCCAGAATGGGAGAAGGAATATTATCCTCCCCCTGTGTTGATTTGGAATGATGCTGTCATAATCATTCATTAGTGGAAGTAGGGATATGTGCATGGATTCTATGATCTGTTGGAATATAACAGGTAGATTCCCTAGTAGGAATGTATGTCTGTCTCAAGGCTTGTTCCATTCTAACTTGGTTATCCCTAGCCATAAAAAGATTATATTATCAATCCTGGGCCTTTGGAGTATTCCTCTATTCTTCTTCGAAAGGGATATGAGCCTGTCCCAAGGCATGGGCTCCTCTCACCTGGTGAGCCCCATTAAGAATGGGGATATGAGCCCAGTCCTAGGACTTTGGATTATTCCACAAGAATTCTTCGATATGAATGTTCCCCAATCCCGAGGCACATTTCACTCTCACCTGGTGAGCTCTAGTTGGATCAGAAATATGAGTAAAGTCCAATGCCCTTCCCTTTATGAAAATATCCCGATAATCCCCCTGGGTGGGATCAATAATGTGCGCTTTATCCCATATAACAACTTGTTTTAGATGATAAGAGTGTTGAGCTATTATAGGTATAGGGTTAAGAGTATTATTCTCTACCTTTATCTAAAACAATACAAGAAAACAATAACAAAATTATTTATTTGTTGCTAAAATATATTGGCATTTTAAAAAAGTGTGTCTATGAATATAAGCCTACACATTTCTTATCTCCCTGATAAAATAGAAGATGTATTCAATTGAAGTAGGGATATGTTCCCACTTCCATCCTCCTAGTTCCACTATAATATGCTAGTGGACTTCATTCATAAGGGTAAGAGTACGAGCCTCCCCCATGTGTGCTGTAGTAATTTTCCCAGAGAAATGTTCTGAAAAAGTAGGAATATGAGCCTGCTTGCTGGTCCCTACTTGATTATGTTGGTAGGCATTATCAGTTGGAGAAGGAATATGATCCCCCTCCTGGATATCCAATGCCTTTATTCTCCTATGAGTCTTCCTTATTTCCTATGCATGGGCATCAGAGGTGGTTGTGTGTCAGATGGTACCCTCTATAGGGGATTTATGGGTACTAGTGGGATAGTGTTGGTGAAGGTGGTCGACATGTACCCTCCTTAGTGGAACATAAATTGGAAGGGATTTGTATTTGTCCTCTTGGAACACCTTCATTAGATATAGAATATGGCAGTTGTCATGCTCTGGTGATAATACCCTAATGTTTTTGGTCATGGTGATGAGAGACAATATCTTAGAAAAAACCATTCCTAGGATACGAGGACTCACCAGTCATCATTCCTAGATAAATTCACAAGTACCTTCAATATTTCGGATTATACTATGTCAGTGGTACTCCCAAACCATCTTATTTTCCCCTATCATTGGAGTTGTCAAGTAGGTGAGATTATCATATGAACCGTATAGGTTGCAGTCATGGATGATTTTACATAGTGAATGCTGGATGATGAAGAAATTATCTCAAATCCAGATGTTTTCACTATCTACAGTAATTTAGAAAAAAATGAAAAATGATACAAATTAGTGCAATATGGTAGGAATAATGCACCCAATCAAATAAGAATGGTTAAAACAATTGTCCCGATATTCCCTGATTCATCCATTATGCTTTTTTGGACTTGTCAAAACGAGGATGAAATTATTTCATGAGAACCCTATTTATAAAGGATCATTTATAAGATCATTCCAGTATTAATACATTTTTATAGGGTTTTTAATATAAAGTGTCATGTTTCATTATAACCCAATTGTTATGTTGTTATATAGATGCACACCAGCTATTCCATTTTCTTTTCATATAAGGGAAAACAAAATGGCTCGATGGATAATAACTAATCATTTTGTTATTGGAGAGATTCACTTCGGGTTCAACATTTTTGTTTCATCAGGTTTTTGAGGCATGGAATGTGTTTCGCTCTTTGGACTACCATTTCTAATTTCTCTAGAAATCCCCAATGGTTCCCCCATCTATAGCTGGATATAGACCTACTTTCCAAAGGTTGACATTCATCTGATTTTTCAGGCCCAAAGACTCATGGGGGCTCTCATCGGTCTAGAGGATGGGAGCTCGGGCTCATCGCACCCTTTTGGGGGTGAACTATTTCCAACTCTGAGACTCTCTTATAGATTTAAGATATTTTTTGTATCTCTTCGTAATCCCGATACGGGTTTAGTTACCATGAAAAAATGATTCATTGGATAGTTCTCTCATTAAAAAAATAAAGGGATCATCATTGATGAGTGTAGGGGAGTGTGGTCTCATTGGTGAATCCATCTATATGTATCCTAGGTTCTTTATCGACACCATTAATGGAAAATAAACACTTTATACGCTGAATCCATATGACCAAAAACTTTGGAATGTGATACCATGTGAGGAGGCGGTTAATATTCCATGCAGGGGATTGAGCCATTACGAGTCATCCTATGTATCTTGGTTGTTATAGGAATCAAAAATCAAATAGTTCATTAATACCATGCATTTTAGTGTCATGAAGAGTTGACATATGCGTGGGCACTATGACACAAAATTTTGGAGGTTGAGTCTCATGGGGATGTCCAATGTATCCTGAATATGATAAGAATTAGAGTCATCACAGTTTAATTACACCCTTTGGACTATCCCCAAGGTATATAACCCTACATGAGGGGTTTTCATACTATACCACTCAACGAAACATAGATAATGGTATTTCCCTGGTGAGTAGAGATTAATGGTATCCATTGAGATTCTCATTACATCCCCCTAAGCCTACGTGATCTATGATTTTTGTAAAAAACAAGGGGGAATAGATGTTCAATCTCATGATGTATATATATGGGACTTGTATTCTGGTACATTCCTTGGGATGTTTGGTATAGAGCTCGGGACTTGGAATGGTTTCCTACGTATCCTGGTTATGGTGGGAATCATATTCATCATAGTTCATTCATCCCTTAATCTGCTGATAGGATAAGGTGGATGATCACACCTGGAGACATTATGGCCTTCCTCAAGGTTTCAGGAATGCTAGGGGTTTATACCAGGATGGATTCCCCATTGATTGGGGACATAACATATGATATTGGTAGTTGGGGCTTATGCACTGAGGTTGCCCTTGTAACCTTGGGGTGTATAGTGTAGATTCCATCATCAGTGAAAATCCCTAATATCATGTGGGCTATGATCGTTGTGAGAATCATGGGTTATCAAGTGATCAATTTAATTGCACTGGATAAGGTCTTGGATACTAGGATCACCTAGGAAAATCAATATAGAACTCAAACCTTGAATAGGTGGCCTACATATCTTGAATATGGAAGGAATTAGAGTTGTCATAGTTACCTTTATATTTGTGCTTCCACACTGAGGCTACCCTTGAACTTGGGGATTACAAACTGAGGATGGACAGGTCTATCAAATCATAGGATTCCCTTATGGCCTGACCTACTTTTCTAGAGGGTTTCACATGACCCAGTTGACTTGTCCAGGGGATGTCACGTTACCTGGTTAGATTGTCCTAGAATGACCTTCCTTGACACATATGGTAGGTGTCATAAGAGATAGTGTGGCATGGTAAAAAGTATGTCGTGTGTCTCAGATAACATCCTTGGAGCTCATCACAAGATATAACCATCATGTCTGCAGGGCATCGCAAGTCCCAACTAGCTTGCCCAGAGGGTGTTGTGAGAACTTGGTTATCATGCCCAAATGCAATGGTGAGACTTGAATGATATGAATTAACACCATTATATAAGTTAGGTGATGTATCCAAAGGTTATCACAAGGCTGGTTGATAGACCCATAGGGTTTCATGAGACAATGGTGGTCCACCTAGGGGGACCGTGTGACTTTATTTGACATTTCAAGAGGATTATGCATATCCCAAACAACATGCTAAAGGATTTTCACGAGATCTTAGAGACAAGTCCCAGTACTATCGCGTGTTCTTTTATGACTCATGTGAAGCACATGAGGGCCAATGAGCATGTATTTCATTTGAGTAATCCAATTTTGACCTTGGTTTTATCCATTGTATTGAGAATTCCCTGGATTTGTTTAGCATCAATTTATTTTGAGTCTTGCGTGTAGAGACCCGAAGCATGATGTACATGGACATTACATTACATTTGCGGAATACTTAGTACATAACAAAAAACACACACACACAAGGATCGTAATAGTTTAGTGTCTTTGGAAACTCGGAACGTAATCTTCTAATCGTGGTGAAAGATCTTCAATATATCCCATAAAGATCTTCCCTTTTTTTACCTAAAACCTTTCTTTATATCCTGGGGAAAAGAAAACATAAAAGGGTGAGCTCAAATGCTCAGTAAGGGTATACAAAAGAAAAATCAATCACATCATATTCATAAGAACATAACTTTTGGAAATCTTAACCTGCAAAAGAGAGCATAATTTCATAACATGGGATAAATCATAGTAGTGAAATGAAATCCCAATAATCATAACATAAAACATGAAACTTTGTGGCATACACACATAATCATAGAGAATCATTTCTTGTTAGTCAAGACTCATTGCCAAGACTATCTTAGTGGACAAAGTCCCTTTCTGAATCGAGTAACCCTCGTTCCAGTCCTGTTTCACTGAACCGGTATAACCTACCGTTCCAGCCATGTCTATCTCATGAGATATAAAATCTTTACCCAATGCATTGGAGGGAGATATATGTCCCACCCATCTTATAATGAATCCTTTCTTATGTGTGCCACATAATCATAAATCATACATCACCGCATAACACATGTAACAAAAATGGGATTCTTGAAACATCATAACATCATAAATCAATTCATATAAGATAAAGGAATTCATAAAAATAATTCCATCACAACATGATCAAATCAATGTAATAATAGGGATAAAAACAGAACACTTTTATTGTCTTAGATGGAAAATAATTTTGATAAAACACTTGAACTCCATTCTTGAGGAAAATATCCTTTCTTCTTCAAAAATATTTTTCCTTTCATAACATGTCATACGACTTTAAAATAAAAGAAGTTGATTAAAAATAAACTTGAAAACTTGTAAAGTAAGCTTCTTGGAAATAATGTTTTAAAAATCCATTCATGCCGTATATGTTAAAAAAAACATTCTTCGTACTTTTGTCGGAAAAGTCAAAAAGTACCTCGTATGAAAAACGACAAAAGATTCCTTTCATTTCTTTTACTAAAAACTCACCGAAGGGTAAAAATGGATTTAAACAATTGTAGGTGGATGGAAGTAATATTACATATTGATGAAACATGGATGTGGATGATAAAATACACCCGAGTAAATACTTACGAATAAACAATCTCGGATAAAAATGAGATTGTGATTTTTCCCTTACCTTAGGTCCAATTTGCTTCGTATGTGTCCGAACCTCCTGTATATTGATTTAAATAATGTCATTGACTTATTACAGAATCATATTCATTGTTATGATATCATATATGGTTCACTTATGACATTATATTACCCGTTCGTTTGTAAATTCCATGTTAAAGAAGCGTTTTGGGTAAACTCGTTTCATTTATCGTAGGTGTTTTGACTTGTTGTTCTTGACATCATTATTACTTATATCATGATTTACTTACTTCCAGAATATAAAATATGATTTATATATCATATATATTCATTATATATATATATAATAGATAGCTAAATAAAATGAAAAACACCGTTCATGGAGACGGAAGTCCGTACGTACGCATGAACGCTGTTTTCCTTTCCTTATTGTCTTGAAATGGAAGTAAGTAGATGACATAAATATGTATATATATACATAAATCCAGTAGCTTTATAATGTCATATATTTCATTATTATTTCTTATATATACTTTATAATCATTCTTAAATGGTTAACATGGAGAATGAATCTCATCGCGTCGTGGAGACGGTAGTCCGTACGTACGCACGAGCGATGATATCATTTCTATAAATATTGAATTGAATTGGAGTGGATTATACAATATATCAGAATCAATATGATGTTGTAATAACTATGTATAGTTATTCTTTACACCATTATACCCATCCATGTAAGGTGGTGGTGGAAAATAGATTACACCACGGCGTGGAGACGGTATTCCGTACGTACGCACGCGCGGTGATTTCTTTTTCCGTAGGATGGATAGATGGTGAAATAGGGTTGTTTCATACTTATAATAACATATCAGTATATGAGTGATACTGATGTTATTACTTCATAATGAAACAACCTAAGAAGAAGAAGTGGAAGAAGAAATAAAGATGAAAGAATTGGTAACGGTAATTACCTCTTCTTTGAAGTGCCTCTTTGAGACCACCTCTTAGGGCACTAGAATTGGTCTTTGAGGAAGCCCAGAACCTCTAGGATGTTGCTAGGGAAGTGGAGAAGGGATTTTGGCAGGGTTTGGCCGAGCTTGAGTGCTCAAATTGGTGTGAGGAGGAGGGGGAGGAGGTGTCCTTTTATAGGGGAGGAGAGGGGCACCTTAGGAATATCTCAAAATATTATTTTATATTAAAGTCAAAATCGGTTTATAATGGTTCCAAATGGTCTTATTTCGAAGCTAAAGTGGGTATGGGTCTAAATCCTATCAACCAATAAGATTTAGACAAGTTTAGGGTATTATTTTAACCTTATCAATTAGATTTAACTCTAAGTTAAATAATTTTACTTTTACCGTGTCTTTTTGTTTTCTTTCACTATATGGTTAATACACTTACTATAACATGCCAAACGAACCCCAAATTGTTTATTATTAAAATATATATCCTTATCTAAGTCATTTGGCCGAACCTTAGATTTTTAGGAATACAATAACAATTAATAATATAATATTTGATTTAAAAACTATTTTGTGTCAATTTTGACACTATTTGATATATGATTTTTGTGAAAGTCATAACAGAATTAAATGTTCGAACCAAGTTGATTAAAACAACATTAATATATCATAATAACCTATAAAATTAGTGTAATTCATAAAAAATCTGAAATTACATTTATTTTGGTGTTTATAACATCAATTATGTCAATATTTCATTAATAAGATAATTACTGCATCATCGTTGTGTCATAAATAAATTAAATTATATTATGTCTAAAAATTACAAATAAAATACGATCATGTAGGAAATCTTTTTATCTTTCTAATGAATATTTAAAATCGAATTTATCTTATGTATAACCCCATATTAAAAATGATTTACTTATTAAACTTTGATTTTAACTATTTTAACCATTCTTTAAATAAATTAATAATAAATGTCCTAATCTAATCCAAGTGGGCCTAAATTGTCATATTTTATTCCTAAGTTTGTTTTTGGTCGAATTACACTTGTCCAATAGAATTAGGACATGTTTTAGGGTAATAGTAATATCATATTTACCATTAGTTACCCTATTTACTATTAACCGCGGTAAAAAAAGTAAAAAGTTACTATTCACCAAAAAATTATTTTCATCCCATTGAACCACATTTTAGTCCTTGATATTAACCGTGTCTCTCGGATTTTTGAAATTCCATTCACAGAAGCGGCAAAATTATGTTTTATGAAAAATTCAGTTTTTTTAACTACCACTTAGTAGTTTCACTATTCATCAAAAATTGATGTTTTTCAGAACAATGCCAAAATTTCATCCTAAGCTATATTTCATATTCCGAATTCAAAAATGAAATCTATTTTACCAAATTCATAACATAGAAGTTGCATTAATTAATTTTATAATTAAATCCTGCTGTTAAAATAAATAGCGTGTTTTTAGGAAACAATATATATCAAAAGATTGACACTTGATTATGTCTGGTTTAAATGTGAAATTACAACCAATGACCAACATTGTATTAAATTGTAAAAATATATTCTAAATATACTTTAAAACCACTCAAATTAATAATTTATCACTATTAATTATTTCGATTAAAAAAGTTGTTTTTAATTATAATTTAGTAATTTTCACTATTCATCAGAATATGGAAGTTATCCGAAATGTACCAAAATTTCACCTTAGGCTAAATTCGATACTCCGAATCCAAAAATGAAGTTCATTTTGAAAAATAAGATTTAAAGAATTTTAAAAAGTGGTTATTACTATTCATAACGGCTAGTTTTAATAATATTTTAATAGCACATCGTTGTTTAGTGAAACTCGGTATTGCGTATTACACACGCTATCGAGGAAGGTCGCGATTGCGTGTAATGCAAGCCAAGTCAGGGTTGCGTGTTGTGAAAGAATCCTTCGTTGTTTCGTATAACAGAATCCATCCATATTTCATTTATACATTTAATATATATATATATACTCATTGTTGCGTAGAATAACTATTATCAAAATTGTGTGTAACACGATCCAAGAATAGTGTTGCGTATACTGCAAGCTAATACGGTGTTGCGTATAGCGCAAGGTAATCTTGGTGTAGAATACAACATAAGACATTAATGAAATTAAAATAATATTTTTCATAAAATCTCGGGGTGTTACATTCTACCCCCCTTAAAATGAATTTCGCCCTCGAAATTCGTCGGGGTTATAAATGGTTTACTATTTGAAAGTTTCTTTGACAGAAACCCACATCGTAAAAAGGAATACCAAAACTTATCTTTAAAAACAAAAGTATGAAACTTAACGATTACCCAAATAAACTAATCACTGGGTTTCCACATAGGTGAAAATATAGATATGGAAGAGAAATCTAACCATCATGTTCTGATGGATAGTGGTAGAGGACATGGCTATGAAAAAGCCAACAATCACAAAGCCATAAATTTGTGATGATCTAGGGTACCATCTGATTCATCAGATATAAGATCACTAGGACAACATTTTTCGTTTTCAATATCATTTCCCTAAAGTTGAAAAATTTGAATTAGAAGAAATACTTACTTGATTTTGGTATAATCTCACTGTTGTTCGTGAATTGAACAATTTACACTTCTTCCCTTAAAGAAATGAAGTTGAATTTGTTATTCGTGATGTGTTAGCAGATCATGTGATAGAATGACAGGTCATTCCATCTGTCTCAAACAAAAGGTTAGCAAAACTTATATACATAGGTCGATCTATAGTGAGATTAATCATATATGGTTCCTAAAATGGACTTATATATCATATATCATACTGCTTAATATAATAAAACTAGTTTCTACTAAACAGGGACTTCCTGTAGGTCAGTGGTAGGCGATAAAGGCCAGTCGCACTTCGGTTGTGGGTTCGATTCCTACAGCCTTGTCCGAAGCGATGGGCTGTCGCCCGTCCTGCAGGTTGTCCTTTTTCTAAAACTATATTACTATAACATCCTATCAATAATATCGAGAAAACTTCGATACTTAAACAATACTAACTTATGTTCAACATAATCCATTCCAATCTTTAGGCTTATCCATAATACTGCAGTCCACTCTCATAACATAGTAAAAACGATTACAAGAGATTTAACACCATCGTCGATCCCCATATATCATAAGATATGTTTTGCTGGTCACATTCCAAACATTCAAAGTTCTTAATCATGTATTCTCTTGAATACCTTAGTGAAAACATGAATGCAGTTAAAAGTTAACACTTTCCACATACCAAAATCCTCAAAATTCTATATACTCAAACCGTGATATCACTTAGTCCTTATATGAATCATGAGCTCATGAATACAATCAAACATCTCATTATCGTCTTATCCCTTCATTATGCGCATATCATCTTATTTCCAAAAATATCTCAATCACTTCGAATACCACATTAGACCAATACATAAATATTCCAATACACCATAAAAGTACCTCAACAACATTATTCTTGAATACCAATACATAAACACTTCAGTCCATCCACATCAATGACTGTCCTGGAATAATTCCTTCCTTGATTTAGAAGTATCTTTTTAGGTCAGGGCATTGAGTTGGGTAATGCCCATGTTCTCCACAAATAAGACATTGAACTCCATAACAGTCTGTCACTCTATGACCCTTTTCTCCACACAGATAACATCGGTCCCTCCATTTGAGGTATTCCTCAAGGTTCTTTTTCCCTTCTTTAGAAATCTCAATCTTCCTTTCTTTATGCTCCTCAACATGCGAACATGCATAATAGTTTATCTTCCTCTTCTTTGATGAATTAGTCATACCACTAAATTTCACCTTGTTAATCATATATCGCGATGACTGATTTGGCATAATCACAAGATCTTTCTCTCTAGGAATTACACAATTTGTTTTCTCATAGTCACCAATTTTTCCATTGGATTCAATGTTAACCGAATTCCTTCTGGTTCCCTCCATTAACTAAAACACAAAAAGAATCTTGTGAGAGGCAAAAATCATGCTTGGGAAAACAACATAGTAAAGGGGGAGTACCCTCAATATCTAACATCTTAGGTTAAATTCTAAGATCGTTAGCACAATTCTAGCACTATAACCTATACGTATACTTAACCTTAGATACATCCCTAGACATACCTTAGAAATATCTCTAGGGATCTCACTAAAGTTATCGCATCCTAGTTTCCAAAGGTTGACTAAACCTTTCCTCTGAAACCAACTGTAGAGACCCGAAGCATGACGTACATGGACATTACATTACATTTGCGGAATACTTAGTACATAACAAAAAACACACACACACAAGGATCGTAATAGTTTAGTGTCTTTGGAAACTCGGAACGTAATCTTCTAATCATGGTGAAAGATCTTCAATATCTCCCATAAAGATCTTCCCTTTTTTTTACCTAAAACCTTTCTTTATATCCTGGGGAAAAGAAAACATAAAAGGGTGAGCTCAAATTCTCAGTAAGGGTATACAAAAGAAAAATCAATCACATCATATTCATAAGAACATAACTTTTTGAAATCTTAACCTGCAAAAGAGAGCATAATTTCATAACATGGGATAAATCATAGTAGTGAAATGAAATCCCTATAATCATAACATAAAACATGAAACTTTGTGGCATACACACATAATCATAGAGAATCATTTCTTGTTAGTCAAGACTCATTGCCAAGACTATCTTAGTGGACAAAGTCCCTTTCTGAATCGAGTAACCCTCGTTCCAGTCCTGTTTCACTGAACCGGTATAACCTACCGTTCCAGCCATGTCTATCTCATGAGATATAAAATCTTTACCCAATGCATTGGAGGGAGATATAGGTCCCACCCATCTTATAATGAATCCTTTCTTATGTGTGCCACATAATCATAAATCATACATCATCGCATAACACATGTAACAAAAATGGGATTCTTGAAACATCATGACAACATAAATCAATTCATTTAAGATAAAGGAATTCATAAAAATAATTCCATCACAACATGATCAAATCAATGTAATAATAGGGATAAAAACAGAACCCTTTTATTGTCTTAGATGGAAAATAATTTTGATAAAACACTTGAACTCCATTCTTGAGGAAAATATCCTTTCTTCTTCAAAAACATTTTTCCTTTCATAACATGTCATACGACTTTAAAATAAAAGAAGTTGATTAAAAATAAACTTGAAAACTTGTAAAGGAAGCTTCTTGGAAATAATGTTTTAAAAATCCATTCATTCCGTATAAGTTAAAAAAAACATTCTTCGTACTTTTGTCGGAAAAGTCAAAAAGTACCTCGTACGAAAAACGACAAAAGATTCCTTTCATTTCTTTTACTAAAAACTCACCGAAGGGTAAAAATGGATTTAAACAATTGTAGGTGGATGGAAGTAATATTACATATTGATGAAACATGGATGTGGATGATAAAATACACCCCAGTAAATACTTACGAATAAACAATCTCGGATAAAAATGAGATTGTGATTTTTCCCTTACCTTAGGTCCAATTTGCTTCGTATGTGTCCGAACCTCCTGTATAATGATTTAAATAATGTCATTGACTTATTACAGAATCATATTCATTGTTATGATATCATATATGGTTCACTTATGACATTATATTACCCGTTCTTTTGTAAATTCCATGTTAAAGAAGCGTTTTGGGTAAAATCGTTTCATTTATCGTAGGTGTTTTGACTTGTTGTTCTTGACATCATTATTACTTATATCATGATTTACTTACTTCCAGAATATAAAATATGATTTATATATCATATATATTCATTATATATATATATAATAGATAGATAAATAAAATGAAAAACACCGTTCATGGAGACGGTAGTCCGTACGTACGCATGAACGCTGTTTTCCTTTCCTTATTGTCTTGAAATGGAAGTAAGTAGATGACATACATATGTATATATATACATAAATCCAGTAGCTTTATAATGTCATATATTTCATTATTATTTCTTATATATACTTTATAATCATTCTTAAATGGTTAACATGGAGAATGAATCTTATCGCGTCGTGGAGACGGTAGTCCGTACGTACGCACGAGCGATGATATCATTTCTATAAATATTGAATTGAATTGGAGTGGATTATACAATATATCAGAATCAATATGATGTTGTAATAACTATGTATAGTTATTCTTTACACCATTATACCCATCCATGTAAGGTGGTGGTGGAAAATAGATTACACCACGGCGTGGAGACGGTATTCCGTACGTACGCACGCGCGGTGATTTCTTTTTCCGTAGGATGGATAGATGGTGAAATAGGGTTGTTTCATACTTATAATAACATATCAGTATATGAGTGATACTGATGTTATTACTTCATAATGAAACAACCTAAGAAGAAGAAGTGGAAGAAGAAATAAAGATGAAAGAATTGGTAACGGTAATTACCTCTTCTTTGAAGTGCCTCTTTGAGACCTCCTCTTAGGGCACTAGAATTGGTCTTTGAGGAAGACCCGAACCTCTAGGATGTTGCTAGGGAAGTGGAGAAGGGATTTTTGCAGGGGTTGGCCGAGCTTGAGTGCTCAAATTGGTGTGAGGAGGAGGGGGAGGAGGTGTCCTTTTATAGGGGAGGAGAGGGGCACCTTGGGAATATCTCAAAATATTATTTTATATTAAAGTCAAAATCGGTTTATAATGGTTCCAAATGGTCTTATTTCGAAGATAAAGTGGGGATGGGTCGAAATCCTATCAACCAATAAGATTTAGACAAGTTTAGGGTATTATTTTAACCTTATCAATTAGATTTAACTCTAAGTTAAATAATTTTACTTTTACCGTGTCTTTTTGTTTTCTTTCACTATATGGTTAATACACTTACTATAACATTCCAAACGAACCCCAAATTGTTTATTATTAAAATATATATCCTTATCTAAGTCATTTGGCCGATCCTTAGATTTTTAGGAATACAATAACAATTAATAATATAATATTTGATTTAAAAACTATTTTGTGTCAATTTTGAAACTATTTGATATATGATTTTTGTGAAAGTCATAACAGAATTAAATGTTCGAACCAAGTTGATTAAATCAACATTAATATATCATAATAACCTAGAAAATTAGTGGAATTCATAAAAAATCTGAAATTACATTTATTTTGGTGTTTATAACATCAATTATGTCAATATTTCATTAATAAGATAATTACTGCATCATCGTTGTGTCATAAATAAATTAAATTATTTTATGTCTAAAAATTACAAATAAAATACCATCATGTAGGAAATCTTTTTATCGTTCTAATGAATATTTAAAATCGAATTTATCTTATGTATAACCCCATATTAAAAATGATTTACTTATTAAACTTTGATTTTAACTATTTTAACCTTTCTTTAAATAAATTAATAATAAATGTCCTAATCTAATCCAAGTGGGCCTAAATTGTCATATTTTATTCCTAAGTTTGTTTTTGGTCGAATTACACTTGTCCAATAGAATTAGGACATGTGTTATGGTAATAGTAATATCATATTTACCCTTAGTTACCCTATTTACTATTAACCGCGGTAAAAAAAGAAAAAAGTTACTATTCACCAAAAAATTATTTTCATCCCATTGAACCACATTTTAGTCCTTGATATTAACCGTGTCTCTCGGATTTTTGAAATTACATTCACAGAAGTGGCAAAATTATGTTTTATGAAAAATTCAGTTTTTTTAACTACCACTTAGTAGTTTCACTATTCATCAAAAATTGATGTTTTTCAGAACAATGCCCAAATTTCATCCTAAGCTATATTTCATATTCCGAATTCAAAAATGAAAACTATTTTACCAAATTCATAACATAGAAGTTGCATTAATTAATTTTATAATTAAATCCTGCTGTTAAAATAAATATCATGTTTTTAGGAAACAATATATATCAAAAGATTGAAACTTGATTATGTCTGGTTTAAATGTGAAATTACAACCAATGACCAACATTGTATTAAATTGTAAAAATATATTCTAAATATACTTTAAAACCACTCAAATTAATAATTTATCACTATTAATTATTTCGATTAAAAAAGTTGTTTTTAATTATAATTTAGTAATTTTCACTATTCATCAGAATATGGATGTTATCCGAAATGTACCAAAATTTCACCTTAGGCTAAATTCGATACTCCGAATCCAAAAATGAAGTTCATTTTGAAAAATAAGATTTACAGAATTTTAAAAAGTGGTTATTACTATTCATAACGGCTAGTTTTAATAATATTTTAATAGCACATCGTTGTTTAGTGAAACTCGGTATTGCGTATTACACACGCTATCGAGGAAGGTCGCGATTGCGTGTAATACAAGCCAAGTCAGGGTTGCGTGTTGTGAAAGAATCCTTCGTTGTTTCGTATAACAGAATCCATCCATATTTCATTTATACATTTAATATATATATATATATATACTCATTGTTGCGTAGAATAACTATTATCAAAATTTTGTGTAACACGATCCAAGAATAGTGTTGCGTATACTGCAAGCTAATACGGTGTTGCGTATAGCGCAAGGTAATCTTGGTGTAGAATACAACATAAGACATTAATGAAATTAAAATAATATTTTTCATAAAATCTCGGGGTGTTACATTGCGTGATCTAGAAGACATGTGGCATGTTCTCTGCATGCCTTCCCAACATCCCTTTGTGTGATTTATAAACGATCATTCATAGTAACTTAAACACGTCAAGTAATTTCTCTAGATGTTCTCTAGTGTATTACCAGATGGATGGTTGGCCGGTTGTGTGATATATTGTTGTAAGAAGTCCATTATGATTCTTGGGTGTTTTTCACTCAAGAGTTTCCTTCACATAGTATCCAGTTATTTATTTTATGGGGTGGGAAATTTATGGATCTCTCCACCCTTGATGCTCACTGATTCATGAAACATTTTTGGTATAGATCTAGGTGGGAGTCATCAAAGTGGCCTAGCACCATGTGGTTTTGCGATTCTCTACCACGGGTCATTACGAGTGTGTCACTTGATTTTTAGTGGTCACATGTCTCTTCCATCGATGCTTCATTTATCGTATTAATTCTTAATAATTAAGACTTGTTTGATAATACATGAATTTTAAAGGACTTCTCATCTTCTCATTTGGACATACCCAAGGGCCTTCATGAGATCGAATGTGGTGTTTAAATGTGTTCACGAGATGCTTGATGACTTGTCTAGGTTTTTCTGTGAGACAAGGATGATTTTTTCGGGGGTCTCGTAGGACCGAGGTGTAAACTTCTTGGGAAAGTCACATGATTTTTAGTTTATGATATTTCCTTCCTCATCTTATCTATTTTATTTCCTTTGTTTTATGTGATAAATTTTGGGAGTCATGCAAGATTTCATAAGCTATATCAATGATAATTACTCTATTTTTTTGATGATGCATCACGTGGCAGATATGGGTCATGTGGGAGTGCGTGAGCATTTCATGGAAGAATATGTTCATTTCCCCTTGAAGATACAATGTTAAGTGAAAATTATCCTAGAAATACTAAAGTATTTCCATGTGACAAGGATAACAATATAATGGGATATCGCAAGATGAGGCAGACTTATCTCTAGGGACTTGTGGTTCCCTACAGATCACCGGGGGAACATCACTTGTCCTTCAGTGGCCGTGACACTCACATATTCCCTTATATCACTAATTTTTTTATACTAGAATGGTTTGAAGGACTCATGAGTTTTCATCTGTAATTTCTAGGATATTTTCTCAATTTTTTTATGATTCAATGCTTGAACAATATGGGTCATATGGTGGTCCGCGAGTCATGTTGTGTAAAAATCAACCTCGTTGTCCTTAGGGAACCAAAGGAGAAGTGTGGATTTTCTTGGAAATAACCAAGGAATTATGTTTGGAAAGGATAAAAAGTCAAAGGGACATCTCAAGATGAGGATGTCACGTTTCTAGGGACTCACAATGCCTTGTGGATCACTGAGGGCACGTCACATGTCCTTCAGTGACTGCGAGTTCCTCTCACCTCTTCCATTTTATCTCCATTATTTTATTCTAAAAAGTGGGTTTTAGGGTCTGATGAGTTTTATTTTATATCATTATGGAAATTTATCCTTTCAAAAAATGATATGGTATATGGTTTTTATGACCACTATGGGTTTCTCCCTTTGGATATTATTCTTCCTTATCCCTGAGGAATTTCAGATGGTTTTTCAAGAACTTTCCAATGAAAAACCATTTGACCTAGGGGAATTCATTAGGTTCTCACCATGCAGCCATTGGTTATCTGTAGAACCATCGTGAGAGTAGGAAGGTACATTTTTGTGGGATCCATGAGATTTATCATAGGTTATGTGTTGCGTATGAAGTATTCACATGACCTCAAAATGGTCACGCGATCATGAGTTCTTTAGAGGCTCATGTGATATGCATGTCTCAGATCCTTTTCTTTTGTGGGAAAGTTAATTCAATTATTCAAGTATTTCATCATTTGTGAATTTTTATGATTATTATTAAGAGGGCATCAACAAATTCCCCCCTCAGTAGCGACGTCCGCAAGGAAAGGACTCGGTTCTAAGGAAAACTAATGCCCACCTGAATCTTTGTCAGTGTCATGAACTGATGATTTAGGTGATGTTTGATCTACTAAGAGGCATTTTCTATCCCGAAAAACTTCTTATATATAGGGGGTAGGTTTTGGGTGGAGGATAATTAATTCATCAATTCACCCATCTTATGGAGCGCTCTTGTTTTTGCCTCCGTCGAGTACCTCCATCATGAGACTATGATGTAAGTATAGTATGAGATTTCTATTCATGAGCCTATGCCACAAGTCTATCTGGTTAGATCTCTCTCATAGGAATTTCTCTGGCTCATATTTTTGTCTGATCCAACCACAAATCATACTTCATTAACTTCTCAAACATTGGATTTAAAGGCTTCGATTATTCTACCATTCATTCTCGGGTAAAGAAGGTGATATTTGTGGGAGAAGAGAAGAGAGACCTTATATTGAGGGTAGAACCTATTGAGGATTCCTCTTCCGGGAAGCAGAATTAGAATGGAGTAGTGAATGAAGCAACCCAATGATCGATGGAGGCTGCTACTCACCATGACACAATTGATGCTAGAAAGATTCAAATTGACCATCTATAGTTTGAAATCAATCTCCACCAGACATTACTATCCCAGTTTCAGTATTTTATTCAGATATGGAAAAGACTATACTGGAGTATCAGGGACTCCTATACATGGAAGAGAAAGTCAGCCTTGATGTCGTTGCCAAAGAATAAGAGTTTCAATGTGCCGCAGAGGTTGATATTGAACCTATTGATCAACTTCACCAATATGTGGATTTATTTGAGTGAGGTATTGATGATATTTAAAAATCATATGATCATATATTGTGATGGAGGTGAATTTTTTCAATCTCTTTTTATCTCGTACATTTATAGGAGTGGTTACAGCATGTGGTAATCCCTCCTTTTATATGGAATCAATGAATAGGTTTGTTATTCTTTACATGATATCATACAGTTTTCTTTTGTTCATGATGTGTATGATATTTCATTTTTCTGATATTATGGGATTCACCCATGATACCCATCCTTTTCATAAATTCAAGAAAACCTAAATTTCTAGATTTAGAGATTTGTTTTAAGGAACATTCATGAATGCCCACTATCATGGTGTCCCTTATTGATGAATCAATTCTAGTTACCTTGTAAAATATATGTCATGGGGGGGGGGAGTGCTCCATTATTTTCCAAAGACATAGGCTTGGAAAGCATAGTTTGATTTTTATAAGTCCATATAGTGAGCCTTACAAGCCCTTGTAGATTGGATTGCCGTGGTGCTTTAGTTTAATGTGTTTTAGCAGAGACATAATATTGATTTAGTTTAAGGTATTTTAGCTCGGAACTAATATTGATTTAGTTTATGGTCTTTTATCATGAACCTAATATTTATTTAGATTACGTTATTTTAAGATGAACATTATATTTCTTTTAGTGTAGGGTCATTTAGCTTGAACCTTATATTTCTTTTAGTTTAGAGTCTTTTTGATCGGGCCATATACTGATTTTTATTTAAGGGACTTTTAGATCAGACTAAATATTGATCATGGGGTATTATATAGACATGGAATGAATGAACTAAAACACTATGAGGTGCTGGGTTCTACTGTGGTGTTGCCGAGGCATGTGAGGATCGAAATGCCCTTTCTTTTTCAGAGTGACTCATTTGGTTGATGACTATAGGAATATATGTAGGAGCCATATGCAAGAATGCATATTCAAGAAAAGGGTCTCTTGAAGCCGATTATATTTTCCTAGGGCTATGGAAGATTCATGGAGCTGATATTGGTTGATGGAGACATATTAGGAAATCTAGATCCACATGGATAGTTAGAATATGGGTGATGTAAATCATTACCCAAAAGTATAATTCCATGAATATGAGATAGTGAAGACATGCCAAGTATTTCCCATGACATTATGAGATACCAGGTTCCATCATGGTGTTTCTAAGGCTCACATGGATTGAATCTCTATTCTGGAAAGGAGAAGATTACTTTAGTTAGTAGGTTAATTCCCTTATGCATTAGTATCATACCAAGAGAAGGATGATATCTACCCTCTCTGAGGGCCAATAAAGGTTGGTGAAGACTCAAACATCTAGACGATGAAGTTGGATATGGAACAAAGGCTATCCCAAAAGGGTTCCGGTGCCCTTAGGAAATTAGATTTTAAATCATGAAGCTCGTGCACTACACCCTATGGTTTCAAATCATGAGGTGTGGGATAGAAATGGATAAATAATAAATTGTCACAGTCCGTCCTTGAGAAAGGGTATGAAACACGGTGACGCAATGTCAAGGATATCCAATCCACTTGGATAGTTTTTGAGAGGATTTTAATTCATGACCAATAGTGCTTGAGTTAGGCGGATGATATGGGCCAGTCATACATATAGAAATTCAGACATACTAAGGTGTTGAGTGATTCCACGATGATGTCAGGGTTCATGAGGATCAGCATGTCCTTTTTCAGAGTAACGCATTCAGTTGATGGCCATAGGTGCATATGAAGGAGCCACGAGAATGTATACATAGTCAAGAAAATGGTCCTTAAAACTAGATATCCTTTCCAAGGGCCATAGAAGGTTGCGATTTTTCGAGATACACTAACTCCTAATGTGTGATATATGGAAATTATAAAATACAAGGAGGGTGTCAGTACCCTAAAATTTGTACCACCATCTAATGAATGTATTAATGTGGTAAGGATATAAATCCATTAAGTTTAAGGTCATGTGGGAAGTAATTACTTGCATGCAGTTTAACTTCATGTGGTGAGGACGTACTTCAATGCAGTTTAATGTCTTGAAGTAAGGAGGAATTTCCTTGTAGTTTAACATCATGCGGTAAGGATGAAATTCCCAATTTTAATTTCATGCAGTAAGGACATACTTTAATGTATTTTAATGTCATGCAGTAAGGATATACTTCCATGAAGTTAAACGTCATTCAGTGTAACACCCCGAGATTTTATTAAAAATATTATTTTAATTTCATTAATGTCTTATGTTGTATTCTACACCAAGATTACCTTGCGCTATACGCAACACCGTATTAGCTTGCAGTATACGCAACACTATTCTTGGATCGTGATACACACAATTTTGATAATAGTTATTCTACGCAACAATGAGTATATATATATATATATTAAATGTATAAATGAAATATGGATGGATTCTGTTATACGAAACAACGAAGGATTCTTTCACAACACGCAACCCTGACTTGGCTTGCATTACACGCAATCGCGACCTTCCTCGATAGCGTGTGTAATACGCAATACCGAGTTTCACTAAACAACGATGTGCTATTAAAATATTATTAAAACTAGCCGTTATGAATAGTAATAACCACTTTTTAAAATTCTGTAAATCTTATTTTTCAAAATGAACTTCATTTTTGGATTCGGAGTATCGAATTTAGCCTAAGGTGAAATTTTGGTACATTTCGGATAACTTCCATATTCTGATGAATAGTGAAAATTACTAAATTATAATTAAAAACAACTTTTTTAATCGAAATAATTAATAGTGATAAATTACTAATTTGAGTGGTTTTAAAGTATATTTAGAATATATTTTTACAATTTAATACAATGTTTGTCATTGGTTGTAATTTCACATTTAAACCAGACATAATCAAGTGTCAATCTTTTGATATATATTGTTTCCTAAAAACACGCTATTTATTTTAACAGCAGGATTTAATTATAAAATTAATTAATGCAACTTCTATGTTATGAATTTGGTAAAATAGATTTCATTTTTGAATTCGTAATATGAAATATAGCTTAGGATGAAATTTTGGCATTGTTCTGAAAAACATCAATTTTTGATGAATAGTGAAACTACTAAGTGGTAGTTAAAAAAACTGAATTTTTCATAAAACATAATTTTGCCGCTTCTGTGAATTGAATTTAAAAAATCCGAGAGACACGGTTAATATCAAGGACTAAAATGTGGTTCAATGGGATGAAAATAATTTTTTGGTGAATAGTAACTTTTTACTTTTGTTACCGCGGTTAATAGTAAATAGGGTAACTAAGGGTAAATATGATATTACTATTACCCTAACACATGTCCTAATTCTATTGGACAAGTGTAATTCGACCAAAAACAAACTTAGGAATAAAATATGACCATTTAGGCCCACTTGGATTAGATTAGGACATTTATTATTAATTTATTTAAAGAAAGGTTAAAATAGTTAAAATCAAAGTTTAATAAGTAAATCATTTTTAATATAGGGTTATAAATAAGATAAATTCGATTGTAAATATTCATTAGAAAGCTAAAAGGATTTCATACATGATGGTATTTTATTTGTAATTTTTTGACATAAAATAATTTAATTTATTTATGACACAACGATGATGCAGTAATTATCTTATTAATGAAATATTGACATAATTGATTTTATAAACACCAAAATAAATGTAATTTCAGATTTTTTATGAATTCCACTAATTTTCTAGGTTACTATGACATATTAATGTTGATTTAATCAACTTTTTGCGAACATTTAATTCTGTTATGACTTTCACAAAAATCATATATCAAATAGTGTAAAAATTGACACAAAATAGTTTTTAAATCAAATATTATATTAGTAATTGTTATTGTATTCCTAAAAATCTAAGGTTCGGCCAAATGACTTAGATAAGGATATATATATTAATAATAAACAATTTGGGGTTCGTTTGGCATGTTATAGTAAGTTTATTAACCATATAGTGAAAGAAAACAAAAAGACATGGTAAAAGTTAAATTATTTAACTTAGAGTTAAATCTAATTGATAAGGTTAAAATAATATCCTAAACTTGTCTAAATTCTATTGGTTGATATTATTTCGACCCATCCACACTTTAGCTTCGAAATAAGACCCTTTGGAACCATTATAAACCGATTTTGACTTTAATATAAAATAATATTTTGAGATATTCCTAAGGTGCCCCTCTCCTCCCCTATAAAAGGACACCTCCTCCCCCTCCTCCTCACACCAATTTGAGCACTCAAGCTCGGACAACCCCTGCCAAAATCTCTTCTCCAGTTCCCTAGAAACATCCTAGAGGTTCTGGTCTTCCTCAAAGACCAATTCTAGTGCCCTAAGAGGAGGTCTCAAAGAGGCACTTCAAAGAAGAGGTAATTACCGTTACCAATTCTTTCATCTTTATTTCTTCTTCCACTTATTCTTCTTAGGTTGTTTCATTATGAAGTAATAACATCAGTATCACTCATATACTGATATTTTATTATAAGTATGAAACAACCCTATTTCACCATCTATCCATCCTACGGAAAAAGAAATCACCGCGCGTGCGTACGTACGGAATACCGTCTCCACGCCGTGGTGTAATCTATTTTCCACCACCACCTTACATGGATGGGTATAATGGTGTAAAGAATAACTATACATAGTTATTACAACATCATATTTATTCTGATATGTTGTATAATCCACTCCAATTCAATTCAATATTTATAGAAATGATATCATCGCTCGTGCGTACGTACGGACTACCGTCTCCACAACGCGATGAGATTCATTATCCATGTTAACCATTTAAGAATGATTATAAAGTATATATAAGAAATAATAATGAAATATATGACATTATAAAGCTATTGGATTTATGTATATATATACATATGTATGTCATCTACTTACTTCCATTTCAAGACAATAAGGAAAGAAAAACAGCGTTCATGCGTACGTACGGACTACCGTCTCCATGAACTGTGTTTTTCATTTTATTTATCTATCTATTATATATATATATATATACTGAATATATATAATATATAAATCATATTTTATATTCTGGAAGTATGTAAATCATGATATAAGTAATAATGATGTCAAGAACAACAAGTCAAATCACCTACGATAAATGAAACGATTTTACCCAAAACGCTTCTTTAACATGGAATTTACAAAAGAACGGGTAATATAATGTCATAAGTGAACCATATATGACATCATAACAATGAATATGATTCTGTAATAAGTCAATGACATTATTTAAATCATTATACAGGAGGTTCAGACACATACGAAGCAAATTGGACCTAAGGTAAGGGAAAAATCACAATCTCATTTTTATCCGAGATTGTTTATTCGTAAGTATTTACTGGGGTGTATTTTATCATCCACATCCATGTTTCATCAATATGTAATATTACTTCCATCCACCTACAATTGTTTAAATCCATTTTTACCCTTCGGTGAGTTTTTAGTAAAAGAAATGAAAGGAATCTTTTGTCGTTTTTCGTACGAGGTACTTTTTGACTTTTCCGACAAAAGTACGAAGAATGTTTTTTTAACTTATACGGCATGAATGGATTTTTAAAACATTATTTCCAAGAAGCATCCTTTACAAGTTTTCAAGTTTATTTTTAATCAACTTCTTTTATTTTAAAGTCGTATGACATGTTATGAAAGGAAAAATGTTTTTGAAGAAGAAAGGATATTTTCCTCAAGAATGGAGTTCAAGTGTTTTATCAAAATTATTTTTCATCTAAGACAATAAAAGGGTTATGTTTTTATCCCTATTATTACATTGATTTGATCACGTTGTGATGGAATTATTTTTATGAATTCCTTTATCTTATATGAATTGATTTATGATGTCATGATGTTTCAAGAATCCCATTTTTGTTACATGTGTTATGCGATGATGTATGATTTATGATTATGTGGCACACATAAGAAAGGATTCATTATAAGATGAGTGGGACCTATATCTCCCTCCAATGCATTGGGTAAAGATTTTATATCTCATGAGATAGACATGGCTGGAATGATAGGTTATACCGGTTCAGTGAAACAGGACTGGAACGAGGGTTACTCGATTCAGAAAGGGACTTTGTCCACTAAGATAGTCTTGGAAATGAGTCTTGACTAACAAGAAATGATTCTCTATGATTATGTGTGTATGCCACAAAGTTTCATGTTTTATGTTATGATTATTGGTATTTCATTTCACTACTATGATTTATCCCATGTTATGAAATTATGCTCTCTTTTGCAGGTTAAGATTTCCAAAAGTTATGTTCTTATGAATATGATGTGATTGATTTTTCTTTTGTATACCCTTACTGAGCATTTGAGCTCACCCTTTTATGTTTTCTTTTCCCCAGGATATAAAGAAAGTTTTTAGGTAAAAAAAGGGAAGATCTTTATGGGAGATATTGAAGATCTTTCACCACGATTAGAAGATTACGTTCCGAGTTTCCAAAGACACTAAACTATTACGATCCTTGTGTGTGTGTGTTTTTTGTTATGTACTAAGTATTCCGCAAATGTAATGTAATGTCCATGTACGTCATGCTTCGGGTCTCTACAGTTGGTATCAGAGGAAAGGTTTATTCAACCTTTGGAAACTAGGATGCGAAAACGTTAGTGAGATCCCTAGAGATATTTCTAAGGTATGTCTAAGGATGTCCCTAAGGATAAGTATACGTATAGGATATAGTCCTAGAACTACGGTAACGATCTTAGAATTTAACCTAAGATGTTAGATATTGAGGGTGCTCCCCCTTTACTATGTTGTCTTCCCTAGCATGATTTAGCCTCTCACAAAATTCTTTTTGTGTTTTAGTTAATGGAGGGAACCAGAAGGAATTCGGTTAACATTGAATACAATGGAAAAATTGGTGACTATGAGCAACAAAATTGATTGATGCCTAGAGATAAAGATATTGTGATTATGCCGAATCAGTCATCGCGATATATGATTAACAAGGTGAAATTTAGTGGTATGACTAATTCATCAAAGAAGAGGAAGATAAACTATTATGCATGTTCGCATGTTGAGGAGCATAAAGAAAGGAAGATTGAGATTTCTAAAGAAGGGAAGAAGAACCTTGAGGAATACCTCAAATGGAGGGACCGATGTTATCTGTGTGGAGAAAAGGGTCATAGAGTGACAGATTGTTATGGAGTTCAATGTATTATTTATGGAGAACATGGGCATTACCAAACTCAATGCCTTGACCTAAAAAGATACTTCTAAATCAAGGAAGGACTTATTCCAGGACAGTCATTGATGTGGATGGACTGAAGTGTTTATGTATTGGTATTCAAGAATAATGTTGTTGAGGTACTTTTATGGTGTATTGGAATATTTATGTATTGGTCTAATGTGGTATTCGAAGTGATTGAGATATTTTTGGAAATAAGATGATATGCGCATAATGAAGGGATAAGACGATAATGAGATGTTTGATTGTATTCATGAGCTCATGATTTATATAAGGACTAAGTGATATCACGGTTTGAGTATATAGAATTTTGAGGATTTTGGTATGTGGAAAGTGTTAACTTTTAACTGCATTCATGTTTTCACTAAGGTATTCAAGAGAATACATGATTAAGAACTTTGAATGTTTGGAATGTGACCAACAAAACATATCTTATGATATATGGGGATCGACGATGGTGTTAAATCTCTTGTAATCGTTTTTACTATGTTATGAGAGTGGACTGCAGTATTATGGATAAGCCTAAAGATTGGAATGGATTATGTTGAACATAAGTTAGTATTGTTTAAGGATCGAAGTTTTCTCGATATTATTGATAGGATGTTATAGTAATATAGTTTTAGAAAAAGGACAACCTGCAGGACGGGCGACAGCCCATCGCTTCGGACAAGGCTGTAGGAATCGAACCCACAACCGAAGTGTGACTGGCCTTTATCGCCTACCACTGACCTACAGGAAGTCCCTATTTAGTAGAAACTAGTTTTATTATATTAAGCAGTTTGATATATGATGTATAAGTCCATTTTAGGAACCATATATGATTAATCTCACTATAGATCGACTTTTGTATATAAGTTTTGCTAACCTTTTGTTTGAGACAGATGGAATGACCTGTCATTCTATCACATGATCTGCTAACACATCACGAATAACAAATTCAACTTCATTTCTTTAAGGGAAGAAGTGTAAATTGTTCAATTCACGAACAACAGTGAGATTATACCAAAATCAAGTAAGTATTTCTTCTAATTCAAATTTTTCATCTTTAGGGAAGTGATATTGAAAACCAAAAATGTTGTCCTAGTGATCTTATATCTGATGAATCAGATGGTACCCTAGATCATCACAAATTTATGGCTTTGTGATTGTTGGCTTTTTCATAGCCATGTCCTCTACCACTATCCATCAGAACATGATGGTTAGATTTCTCTTCCATATCCATATTTTCACCTATGTGGAAACCCAGTGATTAGTTTATTTGGGTAATCGTTAAGTTTCATACATTTGTTTTTAAAGATAAGTTTTGGTATTCCTTTTTACGATGTGGGTTTCTGTCAAAGAAACTTTCAAATAGTAAACCATTTATAACCCCGACGAATTTCGAGGGCGAAATTCATTTTAAGGGGGGTAGAATGTAACACCCCGAGATTTTATGAAAAATATTATTTTAATTTCATTAATGTCTTATGTTGTATTCTACACCAAGATTACCTTGCGCTATACGCAACACCGTATTAGCTTGCAGTATACGCAACACTATTCTTTGATCGTGTTACACACAATTTTGATAATAGCTATTCTACGCAACAATGAGTATATATATATATATATATATATATATATATATTAAATGTATAAATGAAATATGGATGGATTCTGTTATACGAAACAACGAAGGATTCTTTCACAACACGCAACCCTGACTTGGCTTGCATTACACGCAATCGCGACCTTCCTCGATAGCGTGTGTAATACGCAATACCGAGTTTCACTAAACAACGATGTGCTATTAAAATATTATTAAAACTAGCCGTTATGAATAGTAATAACCACTTTTTAAAATTCTGTAAATCTTAATTTTCAAAATGAACTTCATTTTTGGATTCGGAGTATCGAATTTAGCCTAAGGTGAAATTTTGGTACATTTCGGATAACTTCCATATTCTGATGAATAGTGAAAATTACTAAATTATAATTAAAAACAACTTTTTTAATTGAAATAATTAATAGTGATAAATTATTAATTTGAGTGGTTTTAAAGTATATTTAGAATATATTTTTACAATTTAATACAATGTTGGTCATTGGTTGTAATTTCACATTTAAACCAGACATAATCAAGTGTCAATCTTTTGATATATATTGTTTCCTAAAAACACGCTATTTATTTTAACAGCAGGATTTAATTATAAAATTAATTAATGCAACTTCTATGTTATGAATTTGGTAAAATAGATTTCATTTTTGAATTCGGAATATGAAATATAGCTTAGGATGAAATTTTGGCATTGTTCTGAAAAACATCAATTTTTGATGAATAGTGAAACTACTAAGTGGTAGTTAAAAAAACTGAATTTTTCATAAAACATAATTTTGCCGCTTCTGTGAATGGAATTTCAAAAATCCGAGAGACACGGTTAATATCAAGGACTAAAATGTGGTTCAATGGGATGAAAATAATTTTTTGGTAAATAGTAAGTTTTTACTTTTTTTACCGTGGTTAATAGTAAATAGGGTAACTAAGGGTAAATATGATATTACTATTACCCTAACACATGTCCTAATTCTATTGGACAAGTGTAATTCGACCAAAAACAAACTGAGGAATAAAATATGACCATTTAGGCCCACTTGGATTAGATTAGGACATTTATTATTAATTTATTTAAAGAAAGGTTAAAATAGTTAAAATCAATGTTTAATAAGTAAATCATTTTTAATATAGGGTTATACATAAGATAAATTCGATTGTAAATATTCATTAGAAAGATAAAAATATTTCCTACATGATGGTATTTTATTTGTAATTTTTAGACATAAAATAATTTAATTTATTTATGACACAACGATGATGCAGTAATTATCTTATTAATGAAATATTGACATAATTGATGTTATAAACACCAAAATAAATGTAATTTCAGATTTTTTATGAATTCCACTAATTTTATAGGTTACTATGATATATTAATGTTGATTTAATCAACTTTTTTCGAACATTTAATTCTGTTATGACTTTCACAAAAATCATATATCAAATAGTGTCAAAATTGACACAAAATAGTTTTTAAATCAAATATTATATTATTAATTGTTATTATATTCCTAAAAATCTAAGGTTCAGCAAAATGACTTAGATAAGGATATATATATTAATAATAAACAATTTGGGGTTCGTTTGGCATGTTATAGTAAGTTTATTAACCATATAGTGAAAGAAAACAAAAAGACATGGTAAAAGTTAAATTATTTAACTTAGAGTTAAATCTAATTGATAAGGTTAAAATAATATCCTAAACTTGTCTAAATTCTATTGGTTGATATTATTTCGACCCATCCACACTTTAGCTTCGAAATAAGACCCTTTGGAACCATTATAAACCGATTTTGACTTTAATATAAAATAATATTTTGAGATATTCCTAAGGTGCCCCTCTCCTCCCCTATAAAAGGACACCTCCTCCCCCTCCTCCTCACACCAATTTGAGCACTCAAGCTCGGACAATCCCTGCCAAAATCTCTTCTCCAGTTCCCTAGAAACATCCTAGAGGTTCTGGTCTTCCTCAAAGACCAATTCTAGTGCCCTAAGAGGAGGTCTCAAAGAGGCACTTCAAAGAAGAGGTAATTACCGTTACCAATTCTTTCATCTTTATTTCTTCTTCCACTTCTTCTTCTTAGGTTGTTTCATTATGAAGTAATAAAATAAGTATCACTCATATACTGATATGTTATTATAAGTATGAAACAACCCTATTTCACCATCTATCCATCCTACGGAAAAAGAAATCACTGCGCGTGCGTACGTACGGAATACCGTCTCCACGCCGTGGTGTAATCTATTTTCCACCACCACCTTACATGGATGGGTATAATGGTGTAAAGAATAACTATACATAGTTATTAAAACATCATATTGATTCTGATATATTGTATAATCCACTCCACTCCAATTCAATATTTATAGAAATAATATCATCGCTCGTGCGTACGTACGGACTACCGTCTCCACGACGCGATGAGATTCATTCTCCATGTTAACCATTTAAGAATGATTATAAAGTATATATAAGAAATAATAATGAAATATATGACATTATAAAGCTACTGGATTTATGTATATATATACATATGTATGTCATCTACTTACTTCCATTTCAAGACAATAAGGAAAGAAAAACAGCGTTCATGCGTACGTACGGACTACCGTCTCCATGAACTGTGTTTTTCATTTTATTTATCTATCTATTATATATATATATATATACTGAATATATATGATATATAAATCATATTTTATAATCTGGAAGTAAGTAAATCATGATATAAGTAATAATGATGTCAAGAACAACAAGTCAAATCACCTACGATAAATGAAACGATTTTACCCAAAACGCTTCTTTAACATGGAATTTACAAAAGAACGGGTAATATAATGTCATAAGTGAACCATATATGATATCATAACAATGAATATGATTCTGTAATAAGTCAATGACATTATTTAAATCATTATACAGGAGGTTCGGACACATACGAAGCAAATTGGACCTAAGGTAAGGGAAAAATCACAATCTCATTTTTATCCGAGATTGTTTATTCGTAAGTATTTACTGGGGTGTATTTTATCATCCACATCCATGTTTCATCAATATGTAATATTACTTCCATCCACCTACAATTGTTTAAATACATTTTTACCCTTCGGTGAGTTTTTAGTAAAAGAAATGAAAGGAATCTTTTGTCGTTTTTCGTACGAGGTACTTTTTGACTTTTCCGACAAAAGTACGAAGAATGTTTTTTTTAACTTATACGGCATGAATGGATTTTTAAAACATTATTTCCAAGAAGCTTCCTTTACAAGTTTTCATGTTTATTTTTAATCAACTTATTTTATTTTAAAGTCGTATGACCTGTTATGAAAGGAAAAATGTTTTTGAAGAAGAAAGGATATTTTCCTCAAGAATGGAGTTCAAGTGTTTTATCAAAATTATTTTCCATCTAAGACAATAAAAGGGTTCTGTTTTTATCCATATTATTACATTGATTTGATCATTTTGTGATGGAATTATTTTTATGAATTCCTTTATCTTATATGAATTGATTTATGATGTCATGATGTTTCAAGAATCCCATTTTTGTTACATGTGTTATGCGATGATGTATGATTTATGATTATGTGGCACACATAAGAAAGGATTCATTATAAGATGGGTGGGACCTATATCTCCCTCCAATGCATTGGGTAAAGATTTTATATCTCATGAGATAGACATGGCTGGAACGGTAGGTTATACCGGTTCAGTGAAACAGGACTGGAACGAGGGTTACTCGATTCAGAAAGGGACTTTGTCCACTAAGATAGTCTTGGAAATGAGTCTTGACTAACAAGAAATGATTCTCTATGATTATGTGTGTATGCCACAAAGTTTCATGTTTTATGTTATGATTATTGGGATTTCATTTCACTACTATGATTTATCCCATGTTATGAAATTATGCTCTCTTTTGCAGGTTAAGATTTCCAAAAGTTATGTTCTTATGAATATGATGTGATTGATTTTTCTTTTGTATACCCTTACTGAGCATTTGAGCTCACACTTTTATGTTTTCTTTTCCCCAGGATATAAAGAAAGGTTTTAGGTAAAAAAAGGGAAGATCTTTATGGGAGATATTGAAGATCTTTCACCACGATTAGAAGATTACGTTCCGAGTTTCCAAAGACACTAAACTATTACGATCCTTGTGTGTGTGTGTTTTTTGTTATGTACTAAGTATTCCGCAAATGTAATGTAATGTCTATGTACGTCATGCTTCGGGTCTCTACATTCGGTAAGGACATACTTCCATGCAGTTTAACATCATACGGTAAAGACATACTTCCATGTAGTTTAAACTCTTGCGGTAAGGACATACCTAAATGTATTTTAAAGTCATGTGGTAAATATGTACTTCCATGCAGTTTAATGTCATGATTAAAGGACATACTTCCATGTAGTTTAATGTCCATACAGTTTAACATCATGTGGTAAAGACGTACTTCCATGCAGTTTAACTTCATATGGTAAGGATGTACTTACATGCAGTTTAATGTCATGCGATAAGGATGTAATTCCATGTAGTTTAACATAATGTGGCAAGGATGTACTTCCATGAAGTTTAACATCATGCAGTAAGGACATACTTCTATACAGGTTAACTTCATGTGTTAAGGACGTACTTCCATGCAATTTAAAGTCATGTGGTAAAGACGTGGGAACTATCATGAAGGTGTGGAAATGTTGTAGTTGGGACCCAAGATGGAGACTTAGGCCTCACTATGTACCTTATAAGGGTGAGAATCAAAACACATGTAGTTTGAAATGAAGTCTATTGGGTAGGTATGGACCATATGCAAGGATGGGGTCATTTTTGTATTTGTTTGTTGTGATTGGGATTAGAGTTAGAAATTTTGGTGTCACTACATATCCTATAGTGAAAGAATCAAGTCACATGTTGTTCTTGAATTGTAAATACTATACATAGGTTTGACCCACACATGGAGGTGGGAATTATTTTTGTTGACCATTTCAGTTGGAAGATGATTAGAGATCCAGGTGTCACTACATATCCTATGATGACAGGAATCATGTTACATGTAGTTCTTTATATTCCATGTTGTTTAACAACATGAAGTGAGGAAGAAGGAAGACTACTATGAATAAATGGAAATATTGCAGCTGGGCCTAAGAATAGATTTTCATGCATCACTGTGCATCTCATAAAAGGCGATAATCAAACCATACATAGTTCTGAAGATTCCATGTAGATCTATTTCTTGCGGTGAGGATGCAGGCAAACCGATGAGAATTTTTGGGAACATTATGGTTAAGCCCAAGTGTGGAAGTATTGGTTTCACTACATATCTCATGATAATGACAATGAAATAACATACAGTTCTTGGAAACACCAAGAAGTTAAACATCATGCAGTGAGGATAGAGGTTAGTTGATGTGAATTGATTGGGACATTGTGGTTGATCCCAAAAGTGGAAGTCTGGACATCACAACAATCTCATGAGAATGAGAATTAAACCACGTGTATTTCTTATAAAACCATGTAGTTTAAAATCATGGGGAATTGAAATTGACAATGAGTATTAACATCATGTAGTGAGGACTCATAATATACCTGTTGTGTACCTTTATTCCTTTCTTGTGAGGGTAAGTCCCTACTGCAATTTCTAATATCACATGTGGTATGATCTGTGTGAGAAACAAAGAATGAAATGGGTTTCCCTATAATTCAGAGATAAAAGGGGGTACAACAAAGGAAATCTCGTATCATATAGTGGCTAGACCGAGATATAGGATTGAGGCATCCCTACGAATCTCATTAGAAATGGGAATCAAGACATATTTATTTCTAGAAGAACTCTATAGTTTAACACCATATAATGAGTATGTAAGAGAATAAATATGAATGGAGATGGATATCATGGATCCATGCAGTTTTACTTCATGTGGCAAGGATACTGGGTTACCCATTATGAAGGGGAAGTTCTGGGTCCATGTAGTTTTACATCATGCAGTAAGGATATAGGATCACCCATTACGAAAGGAAAATAATCATATTTATGGGCCCAATAATAAAGGTTTGGGTGTCACTACATAACCTCAAATGACAAGAACCATGCCATTGGTAGTTCATATGAAAACATGCAGTTTAACGCCTTGCGGTAATGAAGAAATCCATACATTTTAACGTCATGTGGTCAGGATGACTGATGGGACTTACTCTAATGTGGATTCCCAATATGAAAACTTATGCAATGTATTTATTGAGAAACCTCTCATTGGTTGGAGGTGTGACACGCTCCCCATCCATAGTGGCCAATGAATAGGATCCATTATGTTAAACCTCATGTATTACATAAGGTACTTCCACTTGGGATCCTATTTCAGGAGATTATTTAATGGTATCATTGGGATTCTCAGGGCCAACAACAGTTCTCTTTAATGAAATGAACAAAGGTTAATTTTTTTTATTAAAGGCCTGAGATATACGGTTCTGATGAATTTCTAGATCGTACAGTGTGCACAACCTCTTCTCATTTAGTTATTCCAACTCTTCCAATTGCTTTTGTAATATTCATCATTTGAGAGTTGTATTAAAATGGAAATTTGGATTGAGGGTAGCTAGAATTATATGGGTAAAAATACCTCAATCATCTATACTAGTTAATATGGAATTTATTGTGTATCAGTAGACATGGTGGTACGGTAGTCCCATAAATCATGGAGGAGTTTTTTCGGAAAAGACTTATTATCATTGTACACCATATTCTAGAGTATATTTGGTAGAGTCTTATTGAGGGACTTTATCTTTCCTTTTTCCACTATATAATAGCGATATTAGTGATTAGAATTGATGTTTTACTCCCAGTACAACTTCTTCATCTTCGTGGAAAAGAAATTGAAACCACTGTGTGTAAATATTGTGTGAGGGACTCTAAACCTAGTGATGATATGGGAATTCACGAAGTTAGTGATATTCTTCATCCTGACCTCATTTAGGGGTATGTACTCATCCAATTTAGAAACGAAGTTGATAGGAGTAATGATATACTTGAACTGATTAGAAATGGGTGGGAAATATGGCCCCAAAACATTCATTCTTAGAACAACGAATATAAAGGAAAATTTAGCTGTATGTAGCAATTCTGGAGGTTGGTGGATGCAGTTTGCATGGATTTAGAATGCAAGAAATTTCTTGATGAATTCCACATAGTCCTGCGTCATGGTATTACATTAATATCCTAACCATATGATATAATGGAAAAGCCTAGTCTTGGATTGATGGGCACCATATGAGCCCCCATGGAATTCTTCAATGATGGAAAAAATCTCTCCTTATGCTCTGCATATGAGGAGTACGCCATGAAATCCACTCTCGTAAAGGGTTTTCTTCTCATTCAGGCTATCCTTCCGGGTAAAGTTTTCTACACATCACCAAATCTATTCTATTATATCACTTTCCGTTGGGAGAGTCCCATCTTCAAAAAACAAATTATGGGCTCTGTCCATCCAAGGATGACTATTGGTGCATCATGCTCTGGAACTTTGTTGACCTGATTTATCTCTTCTATATCACAAAAGATGATTTAGAAGACCATTATCTTATGTGTAATGTTGTAGGTTGTTTCTTCCTAATCAGTATCAAACAAGATTGTGGCTTCATTGTCCAATGCATCAGTACAAGAAATATTTGATCGGAGACCATTATGCAATGTGGGTTCAAAATGGAACTCTTCCATTAGTCCCCTGACATAGCCAGTGGGAGGGGCCAATTCCTCTTTATTGATGGAATATTCCGCATTGTCCTTCTTTATCACTACCTCCAAATCCCCTTTGAAGTTTAGGTAGGTTATTTGAAGCCGTAGGGTTAATTCCATGTCAGTGAAGAGGTCTTGGTATTCTGCCTCGTTATTTGTGCTGCCTTCGAATTGTGAGAAGGGGTAGGAAAAAACTTATTTGTGAGGAGAGAAAAATACAATCCCTAGGACAACCTGATTGAGATTTGGGTTTTCCATCCTTGTCCCAATAGGATTTTGTGAGGCTCCATAAAAATACATATCCCATGTCTAGGGAGTATCAAGGGCATAGAATACCTCTTCATCTGGATGCTCAGTGTCCACAGATATATTCTCTAGGGTGGTATATGCTGCGAGGAAATCATCCAAGGCTTTTCCTTTCACTGAATTATATGATTGAAACTAAATGTCATATTCTTGAATAATGACCACCCATTAGGAAAATTGCCTAGTCAGCATGAGATGACCAAGGATTTACTGGAGAGGATCGATGCAAGAGACCAATTGGACTTCGTGGTGTTGTAAGTAATGCATCTTCTTTTTCACTATGAAGATGAGTAGAAGGAAGTTCTTCTCGACATCAGAGTATCAAGACTCAATACCTTGCATAGTCCAACTGAGGTAATAGAGACTATATTTGCTTACTGTGTCATTATTTTCTATGAGGAGGGAACCCAATGAGCATTCCGTGTCTGGAACATATAATATGAGGAGCCTCCCTTACACCAAAATCATCAGAAATAGTTGGAGAAGCAGGTAATGGTTGATAATTATGAATACTTTTTAGAAATCACCATCCCGTTGATAGTAAGTTCAATTCTTCATTAGCCTGGTGAATGGGATAGCCTTTCTAGCTAGGTTAGCAATGAATCAACGAATATAAGAAATGTTCCCTTGGAGTTCACTAAATTATATTAGATTTTTGTGGGGAGACATTGATAGGATAACATTATTTTTCTCTAGTTAAACCTCAATTCTATGGTGGTATACCAACAAACTTAGTAATTTCCCTGAAGTTTCCCCAAAAATTAATTTCAATAGATTCATCTTCAGAATATGATATCGTAGCTTGTTGAAAATTGTTTTAACATCTATGAAGTGATCACACTCATATCAAGATTTTACCACCAGGTCATTGACAAAAAATTCAGATATCTTTCCCAGGAATGGATTAATGATATGGTGCATGTCACGTTGATATATGGCCCCAACGTTCTTAAAATCAAGGGGCCTGACCTAATAGAAAAGGATCCCTTGAGGCTCTTTGACGGTAGTGTATACTTCATATTCAGAGGGCCATCTTTATCTGATTTTACCCCGAGTACCGATTAATGAATAAAAGGGATTAGAAACTAGTAGTCACATCAGTCAAAAGTTCTGTGATCAGAAATAGGAAATCAACCTTTAGGAAATGCTGATTAAGGTCCCAAAAATAAATATAGACCCTAACTTGATCATTTTTCTTCTTTATAGGGTCGATGTTGGAAATCCATTTGAGTATCACACATCTCAAAAAAATATGGATTTGATAAAATTATCAAACTATGACTCTATATTTGTGGCATGAGAGGGTTGCATCCTCCTATGTGCTTGCATGAAGCCTCGATGCTCATCTGGTAGCCTAAGATAGTGTGTAGCCACATCTGGGTTCTATCATGGCATTTATGTGTACTTCCACATGAACACATATCAGTGCTACTTTAAAAATGTGATGCATATCTCTTTCACTTTGATGGAAATTGTGACACTTATTAGTGAAGGCCATGGGTCTTCCTCTTTCCCTGATTTGTCTACCTAAGTTCATCGATGGTGGTGGAGACACATTCCTCAAATGTTGGAGGGACATTCTTGTGGTCAATCTAATATACATCCATATTTGAGTCTCTAGAGGGATTTTTAGATAGAGATAGAAATTTGGGGGCTTTACTATCATTATCATAGTTAAAGAGTCCACAAGAAGAGACATTACCATCACCTATTGATTGAGTTGTTTCATAGAGATGTCAAATATGATAATATTATATGTTTTCACATGGGATAGGAGGGGCTTGAACATACGAGATTAAATTTATGACCATTACCAAGTTTATCAGGAGCCTATAGTTTCCATAGATCATGCTCCAGGGATTCATAGGGGTGGTACCCCATCCATTGTGAGTGGAAACTTGTATATCATCATCAACTATTGGTTGTTTTAATCCCTCTTTATAGAATTCTACTTCAACATATGTGGTCCTACAAGTCTCAACAGGAGCACTATAACCATGTATTATACCAAATTTACCATTAATAAGATACATCATACATTAGTGGAATTTTGAAGGTATCTCCAGGTGGCTATGAAGCTAGGGCCTTCCAAGAAAGACATTATACCTATTGTCTTGCTGGATTACCATAAACAAAACATTTGATGAAAGATCCCCAAACTGGGATTCAAGATTTACTTTCTTGAGAGGCCTTTTCTCACACTTATGATTCCCTTGGATGGTTATCTTTGTGGGAGACAAATCCCATTTTCCTTATCCCAAATTCTATAGGGTTCAGACTGGGATAAGATTAATCCCAGAACCATCATCAATTAGAGCCCTTTGTACATTTACATTATTGAGTCTGCTAGGGAAATATAGGGGTTTAATGTGTCCTTGAAGGGATTCTTCCTAATCTTGATCAGTGAATGAGATGGCAACATGACATTATAACTCCATGGTATCCACTTGATAGAACTAGGATACAACGACTTCTGTCTCTAACTATTGTAGGATATAGAGGGCATCAACGACTTCATCCCTAAGTTATTTTGAAAGATGGAGTGCATCGAGGACTGAGATATTGGATGGGACTGCTTCCAGCAATTTTAGAATGTCATATTTTTGTGCTAGAGGTTGGTGCTTCCTGATATGAGGTTCCTCCTGGAAATGTAGATGAGGATCTAAGTCATTTGTGAGGGACAAACCTAGTTCTTATGTAGAGGTTGAGGGAGTATCTGTTTCCAGTGGTACATACCACGTTGAACTTCCCTATTTCCTAGTTTGATCGGATTTGACTCTCACTAAGCAATAACACAAGATAATTGGGTGTGAACAATTTATCTAGTGTTTTGATATGCCTCCTTTTCCTTACTAGTCTTGATTGATCGTTTTACCATAATTCATAGCTAAATATGAATTTTCTATAGGGATATGGGCATAATGTTGGGTCTGACCACATCTGTGGTATCCCCTATATCCTTGGCTCTGGCATATACAACCTCCTGTTCCTGATTATTTGTGGGAAAATCAAACTCTAGGGAAAAATCATCATCAGATAAGGGGCCTGACAAGTGTATCATATTGAAAGAACCTAATATTTTTCTCTTCATTTGATGAGTATTCTATTTGGTGGGGTAATTCCCATGCCTTGAATATTATTGGGAAGATGTCAATGAGAGTTAATGATCATGTTGGAGAAGAATATGAATCTTAACTATTATGTTTATTCCTACTTCTAGTGGTCACAACCACTTTCATGAGGAACATTTTTTGTCTCCTTATTATGTGGTGGATGTATCTTGGGTTTTCACAGCTATGTTTTCAATGTGGTATGGGATCAATAAACTATCTTTCGGGTCATCCAGTTGTAAATTTTTTTTGTGCATGTATGGCCGAGACTTTCTACAAGCCATACTCTTTTTATGATCATACGATGGTTATGAAAGCCACCCACTATGGAGGGTTGTCTAGAATCACCTATCCGGAGTCAACCATGCCTTTAATTACATCTTTAAAGACTGATCAGTTCGAGATATTAGGAACCTACCTTCTATGGAAAGGGAAGGAACCAGGATTATCAGTGATGTTGACTTCCATAGGCCTCCTATGTCGCAATATTGTGAGAAAGTTATTATCAATGGCTTCTAAGAAATAACTGGGGTCTTCTTAATTTCATAATGAGTATACGTTTTTCATCCATTCATCAAATCTTGAGCAACCCTAATTTCTCTATGCTTCTATCTATGAGAGAATCTATGGTTGTCGTCGCTTGATAAAAGGTGTTGGGTGGTTCGGGTCCTTCCTAGGTATTGTGACATGCATTGCTATTGGATTGAGAGTGACAACTAGAGCTTCTTCTCTGGCTGTCCTTTTTTCCATATGCTACGGTCTTGAGTCAAGTATTGGATTCGTTCCACTGGATGGATTATTATAAAAATTCTTCCATTTCATCAAACTCAATGAATACACCTAAATATTTCATTGAAATCAGAGTCATCTAAAAGTAACCCATAATATTTTTAGCACAAAGCTTCAACACTTTATCTTTTGAGAGAGGGATGTTGAGTGAGAAGGTCAAACCCTTCTAACTTTCTATAAAGTCAGACAACCTCTCATTCTCACATTTTTTGTAGTTAATCTAGTTGATGATCATCGTCTTCCACATTGTAGAACTGAATTGATAAAGGAATTGATGATAAAGGTCTTTCTATCCTAATATGGATCCTTCTAGCAGACTGCTATACAAAATAAAGGCAGACCCTATCAGAGTCTGTAAAAAACACCTTTTCTTTGTTGCTTCCTATAGATCTCGAGGGACCATCATTGTACCACATCGGGATAAAAAGTGTGTGAGATGTCATTTGAGGTCACCTACACCGTCAAATGTAGAGAATGTAGGATTTTTGAAATTGTGTAGAGGAAAAGTGTCATCTACCCAATCAAAATATAGCTTCCTCTCAATCTGCATAGGTGCGTGTTTCCCCTCCATGGATTCCATTCAAGTATACAAAGACTCAATGATGTTAAGGAGATCTGAGGGAATCATTTATTGATCCCTCTCTAGTATATAGGGGGCAGTGGGGGTTGACGAGGTGGAACAATTTTATCTCTTGCCGACTTTAAATTCATCCAAATATTAAATGGTTGTACTAGAACGAGAGAGGCTATTTCCTAAAAGGAGGTATTTCATGCTAATTTTTTGCATTCTTCATTTATGTGGACTAGATATATAGACAAAGAGCCAACTAGATGCTCAGATACCGCTCTTTCTGGTAGATTAGTCATTGTAGGAAGAACATTTTTCTCCCCCTGAAGATGATACCCAATGATGATATTACATCGGAGTAACTTTTCTTTTAGTTTTCAAAGATTTTTTATTTCACTCTCATATTATGACAATCATTCCTCCAGGGGAGGAACTCCATTTATTCTAGGAGGTGATCAGGATGTTCCTGTACCCTTTTTATTGGTGATATTATTTCATAGATGTGGCAACTCGACATTTGAAGGTGCAATTTTTTGGATCCATATTTGGTTCCTAGAGTATGTAGCCTCATTTGGTGTATCCAATAACCCTCCTATTGAGGCATGTTTTCAGTTTTTCAACCTTCTACACTTGTGTCTCAACCAATACCTTTCATGTTGATAGTGACAATGTTTATAGAGGAATATAAGGCAATGGTGGTTGTGCTATTACTCCCGATGCAATAAGACAATTATACACCATCTTATTTGGGGTCACTATTTAAACCCTTTTACATCTTGGACCATTTTGGTTTGTGGCCCTGATGGGGTCTGATTGACTTCTCTATATGTTCCTCCCATTTTGGTATATGAAAAGTGACTCTGAGAGAGTTTTTAGCCATTGTTTCTGAATATACCCCAACCAGTAGGGGGTTTTCTTATGGTGGTAGGAGCTGGTGGAATTCTGATCACTAATTGATTCATCCCAATCTAGAGAAGAATGATTCCATCTGTGGTGATTATGATGAAAATGACCCCAGCCCTACAGGTTTGGGGGTCATTTAGGGCAGTAATTGGCATGGATTGGTCCAGTTGTTGAGTATCTAATGACTCTATCCAGGGCCTTGATGATTTGAGAGACAAACATTATGATATAAATTCCCCGGTCCCAATGAGGTGGGGGTGATCTGGAATCATCGTTGTTTCCTCTAGGGTCCTATCAGGGGATGATGATCCTAGTGAAGGTGATTGATATATATAAATACCCCCATCCCAATGTGGTGGGGTTAAGGTATGACTACCAAGGGTATGCCCTAAATCATCTTAGGAATTGAATATCTGAGGGGGGGGGGGAGGTGGTGGAAGATATTATCTTGGCCTAGGGGTCAGATTCCTCTCTATGATGGATACTATTGAATCTACTATTACAGTCCATGTGATGCAGCACATCTAATCTCGTGTGGGGGTTAGGTGCAATGGAAGCCCCATGTGAGACCTATTCCTTATGGGATGCTTTCTGAGTGATCAAAAAATCAGCCTTAATGTTTGAGAATGTCCTCACAATTTCTTGGGGGGCATAGTTTGAAATCCTATTGGATGTCCTCTATCACTTTTCAGGGTGCCTTGGCACTGTTGAAAAGGTGGGATTCTATTGCAATGACCAACTAGCTCCGACATTACCCGGTCCTCTAATTTCACGGGAGGATATAACATTTAATGATGCCATAACTTAGGGGTTATGCTATTACAGGGGAGAAGAAAAGTATACTGATCAATACATTACCCATTGTCAAATAGAAATTCATGATGTGGCTTCACAGATAAGCTATCAAAGAGTTGTGATGTAATGGAAGAAAGCATGCTGCAGATTTGCACTCATCTTTCTGGTTTTGGATCCTAGTCCATGGAGATAGAAACCAGGTCTAGCTGAGAATAGAGTATATTGATTGTATGAAGGTGAAACTCATATCCTAGATGAGGGAGATTTATAGCCTTCAATAACTAATGAGTAGGCCACATATTTTGGTGTATAAAAGGAATTAACTCCTTTTCTAGCTCATCTACGATCTCATAGAAAAAAATTGAAATGGACCAAAAAATTATGTGGATATTGTTTTCGGATAACTCCCTCTATATTTCAATTTTATCCTTATCATTATCAAAATTAAAAGCCTCCATTAGATCATATCATAGAAGATAGATCTGATGGTCTCCTACTGATGGGATTGGAGTGTTGATGAATGTTTATGGGGAACCATATATAGTTGACCCAGACGATTTTAGTATCTCTCTATATGAAGGCATTAGATTTTGGTTCACCTCTCTATATAGAGGTGTTTGGAAAAAGGGAATATTTCCTTACCCATGGGAGATATCACCATGGGTAGGTTGACCATAGTGTATTTTAGGAGTAAGGTCCTTGGGATCCATCTCAACAATACCATGAGGATGACTATCATGGTAATGGACATATTCTGATTCTTCTTTGATAGAAGATTTGATGGACCCTTATGGTGTTGAGAATGTGTCTTGAATGGCCTCAAGGACACTGGAATTTGACAGATTATGAATAGGGAGCATGTTCTACATTATGGCTGGGATATACTGAATTAACTTTTGTAATTGTGAAGGGATATGATCCTACCATGTAATGGTTTTTAGAACATGTATATAACCATATGGTGATGCAGGATTATGATCTTAATATTGTGAAACTGATGGAATATACCAATGAGTCATCTCATTATTTAAAGAAATGTGTGCCTATCATGAGGCATGTTCCACCCTCATTTGGAGATCCTCAGTCAGGATGGAAATATGAGCCTGATCCCGATCCTTTAGATTATCCTGGTATTATTTCATTGCAAGAATATGAGACTGCCCCATGGAATATTACACTCTCATTTTTTGGGCCCCAGTTGAATTAGGAATATGATAGTTGTCTAAATATGAATTACTATTTGGAATATTTCGAAAGAAATCCAAAATGGGAGATGAAATATGAGTCTACCCTATATTACATTGGAATGATGCTGGAATAATTGTTCATTGGTGGAATTAGGGATATGTGTTTGGCTTCTGTGATCCACCAAAATATGTTGAGTAGATTTACTAAATGGAATGTGAGCCTATCCTAAGGCCTGTGCCATTCTCACTTGGTTATCCCCAGCCAGAACAGGAATATGTTCATGATCTTAGGCCTTTGGAGTATGACCATGGACTTCTTAGATAGGAATATGAGCCTGTCCCAAGGCATGTTCACCTCTCACATGGTGATCCCTGACCAGAATGGGGATATGGGCCTGATCTTGGGACTTTATAATATGTTGTTGGACTTATTTGACTTGCATGTTACCCTATCATAAGGAATGTGCCACTCTCACATGATGATCCCCCATTGGATCCGGAATATGAGCCTCGTTTAATCCTCTCTGTTCATCAGAATATGCTGATAATCCTCATGCGTGGGAGAAATAATGTGCACTTGCTCTGATAGAACCACTTGTTCGTGATGATCAGAGTGTTGCGATGTCCTGGGTGTAGGGATATGAGTATGTGCCTATACCTTTATCTAAAATAGTTTATGAATATTCTGATAGAGTTCCTCAGTTGTTGCAAAAATATATTGTCATTTTAGAAAAGTGTGTGTAGGAAAATGAGCCGGAAAATTTTATGTCACCATGATAAATTGATAGACATCTGAAATTTATGTGGGGATATGTAACCACTTCTATAATCCTTGTTCCAATAAAAAATGTTGATGGACTTCATGTATGAGGGTAAGAGTATGAGCCTCCCCCATGCTTGCTCTGGGAATATTCCCACAGACTTGTTCTAAATGAGCAGAAATATGAGCATGATTGCTGGGTGCTACCTAATTATGTAGATAGGAATCATCGAAATGAGAGGGAATATGATCCCTCTCTTAGATATATAATGTTTTTCCCCTATGATGAGTCTTACTTGTAGCCTCTACATGGGCATCAGGGGTGGTTGTGTGTCCGATGGTACCCTCAGTAGGTGACTTATGGGTGCCAACAAGATGATGTTGGTGATGAAGGTCTAAAGGTATATTCCTCGGAGGAACATGAATCGAAAGGGATCAGTATTTGGACTCCTACCCACCATCATCAGATATAGAAGATGGCAGTTTTTGTGCTCTAGGGATAAGCTGTTGAAGATGTTGGTCACGACGATTAGAGCCACTAGCTTAGCAACATCATTTACCTGGAAATTTGGACTCACTGGCCAGAGTTCCTAGATAAATTCATGAGAAGATTATATGGTCGGGATTGTAATATATTGTTGGTACTCTTAGAACATTTTATTTTCCACCTATCATTGGAGTTTTCTTCTATGTGAGATTATTTTGCGACCCGTAGAGGCTGTAGACATAGATAATTTTCTAAAGTGAATGCTGGATGATGAAACCATTATCTCAAATGAAGATGTTGTTAATATCTATAATAATACAAACAACAAGGAAAAAGGCTACCAATTAGTGCAATATTGTAAGAATAATGTGCTCAATCAGATATACATGGTTAACTAAATTGTCCTCATATTCCCTGATTCTGCCTTTATGCTTGTTTAGACTTGTGAAAATGAGATGGACTTATTTCATGAGAAACCTATTTACAGAGGATCATTTATAATATCATATCTATATTATTTATTCATTTTTATAGGGTTTTCAAAATAAAGTGTCATGTCACATTATAACTGGATCGTTTTGTTTTTATAGAGATGCACAAAAAATTTACAATTCTGTTCACATATAAAGGAAAAAATAAATGGACCAATGGATAATAACCAATCATATTTTCATTGGAGAGATTAATATCAAGTTCACCATTTTGGTTTCGTTAGGTTTTTGAGGTATGGAATTGGTTTCACTCATTAGGTACCATTGGCACTTTCCCCCAAAACTCAAAATGGTTCCCCAATCTTTAGCTTGGTATAAAACTAATTTCCAAAGGCCAGTGTACATATAGGTTTTTAGGTCCATTGAATCTTGGGGACTCACATTGTTTGAGAGGATTGAAGGTTGGTCTCATGGTACCCTTTTCGGGGGAACTATTACCTATTCCTGGAATCTCTTATAGGTTTAAGATATGTTTTTGTTTCTCTTCCTAGTCTCGATACAAGACTGGTTACCCTGAAAAAATGATTCATTAGTTATTTATCTAGTTAAAAAAAGAAATGGATCCTTATTGATGAACTGAGGGGAGTGTGGTGTCATTGGTGGATCCATCTATATGTATCTGAGGTTCTTCATCCATCCCCTTAACGGTGAATAACTGCTTTGTATTCTAAAGTCAAATAACCAAATTATTTGGAATGTTTTTTCATGTGAGGAGGCAGTTAATATCCCAAGGAGGGGATTGAGGCATTATGAGGCATCCTATGTATCCTAGTTGTTGCATGAATCAAAACCCACCTAGTTCGTTAATCCCATGTAGTTTAGTGTCATGTGGAGAGGACATATGTGTGGGCACTGCGACACCAAATGTTTGAGCTTGGGTCTCATAGAGAATTCATATCCATCCAAACAATGATAAGAATCAGTGTCATAATAGTTCAATTGTTACCTTGGTACTGGCCCCAAGGTATATACCCATATGTGAGGGGTGTTCAGACCATAACACTCATCAAGGATTACATAATTGGATTTCCATGATAAGTGGAGATTCATGATGTCCAATGAGGTTTTCATTACATCCCCCTAAACCCACATGATCTATAATCGATGTGTGAAATAAGGGGGAACATATGACTAGTCTAATGGCGTATATATTTGGGACTTGTATGCTGGGAAAATCCTTGGGTTGTTTGGTATAGAGCCCAGGACTTGGAAAGGCATCCAACATATCATAGTTATGGTAGGAATTGGAGTTTTCATAGTTCATTTATCCCTTAACATTTTGATAGGCTAAGGTGGAAGATCACACTCAGATACATTATAAAATTCCTCAAGGTTTCATGAATTCTATGGGTTCATGTCACGATGGATTCCCAATTGACCGAGGATAGACCATATGATGTTGGTAGTTGGGTCTTATACACTAAGGTTCCCCCCTATAAAACTGGGGTGTATAATGAAGATGCAATTATTAGTGAAACACCCTAAGCTCACATGATATATGCTCATTGTGAGAAATAAGGGTTAGCAAGTGATCAATTTTATTTCTTTGGATAAGGGATTGCATGCTGGGATCACCCTGGATAATTAATATGGAGCTCAAAACTTGAAGAGTTATCCTATTTATATTTAATATGGTATGAATCAGAGTCATCATATTTCCCTTTATGTTGGGGGTTACACACTGAGTCTGCCTATATACTAGGGGCTTACACACCGAAGATGGATAGGGCTATCAAATCTGGGGATGACTTTGTGGCCTATTCTGCTTGTCTATAGGGTGTCCCATGATCGAGTTGACTTGTCTGGGGGATGTCACATGACCTTGTTGGATTTTCCTAGAAACCATCACAAGAACTTCCTGGACACATATGGGGTTTGAGGGGTCACAATATTTAGTGAGACATGGGTGGAAGAATGCCGCGTGTCATGTATAACATCCCTGGAGGTTATAATGATACTTTACCATCTTGTTTGGAGGGCATCGTGGGTCCAAACTAGCTTGCTCATAGGGTGTTGCGAAACGTTGGTTTTCAAGACCAGATGCAATGATGAGACTTTCCCAATATCAAAAATTGTTGTTATATGATTCAGGTGATGTATCTGAAGGTCTTCGCAAGGCTCAGGGGATAGACTCAGAGGGTTTCATGAGTCTAAGTTGGTGTGCCTAGGGGGACCCTGTGACTTTATTTGAAATGTCAAGAGGATATCACATGTCCCGAAAAACATGCTGAAGGAATGTTGTGAGATCTAGGTGGGGAGTCCTTGTACTATAACTTTTCATTGTATGACTCATGTGAAGAACATGAGGGCCAGTGATCATGTATTTCATTTGAGTATTCCACTCTTGACCTTGGTTCTATTCCTTTTATTTAAAATTACTTAGGTTTGTTTAGTATCATTTTATTTTGAGTCTTGTGTGATCTATAGGACATGTGGAAAGTTCTCCGCACTCCATTCTAGTATCCCTTACCATAATCTATGAATGACCACACAATGTACCATATGTATGTAACATGATTTCTTCAACCGTTCCTCATTAAATTACCTAACTGAAGGCTTTCCAGTCACATGTTATGTTGCTCTGAGTAGCCCGCTCTGATGCTTAGGACTTTTTCACTCAAGAGTTTCCTTCGTGTAGTATCCATTTAATTTTTCCTAATATGGTGGAGAATTTATAGGCCTTTTCACCCTAGATGCTTTATGATTCGTGCATCATATCTAGAGTGGATCCATGTTGGAGTCGGTGAAGTGGGTTAGCACCACATGGTTTTGCGAGTCTCTGCCTTGGGTCATTCTGAGTAGGTCGGATAATTTTCAACAGTTGCAAGTTTCTTCCACCAACGCTTCCTTTAACAAATTATTTATGATTAATTAAGACCTGTTTGATCATGTGGGCATGTTAAAGGATTATCATCTTGTCCTAGGGATATGCCCAAGGTCCTTCGTGAGATCCGAGATAGTGTTGAAAGGCATTCATGAGATGCTTTATGGATCGTCTGGGTCTTTTGGCGAGACAAGGATGATTTGTCTGGGGGTCTCATGAGACCATGATATAGACATCCTAGGCACTTCACATTTCTTTTAGTGACCTCGAGTACCTTACAACTCTTTTCTATTTTATTTGCTTTGTTTTATTTGAAAAATGTTGAAAGTCATGTGGGATTTCATAAGCATTGTCAAGGACAATTACTCTATTTTTTTGGTGACACAACGCGTGACCGATATGGGTCATGTGGGGGTACTGGTCATTTCATGGAGAAATCATTTTTTTTTCACAAAAGATCCAAAGGGATGTTCATTTTTTCCAGGACATACCGGTGGCTTTCCATTTTACAAGGCTAACAAGTCAAAGGGACTTCATGAGATTAGATAAACATATTTACAGAGACTCACATAGCCCAAAGGATCATCAGGGGCACGTCACCTATACTTTAGTTACCATGAGTATCTGCCACCTATTCAATTTTATCTCCTTTGTTTAATCATACAAAGGATCAGTTGTCTCATGAGTTTTCATGAGTAATTTCTAGGATAATTTCTTGATTTTTTGATGATACCTCTCTTGACCAATATGGGTCATATGGGGGTGCGCAAGTGATGTTGCAGAAAAATTTATCAGTTTTTCATTAGAGTTCTGAAGGGGAAATGTGGAGTTTCTTGGACATACCCAAGTAATTATGTGTGGAAAAGATGAAAAGTAAAATGTAATTCATGAGATGAGGAAGAAAAGTCGCCAGTGACTTGCAGATCATTGGGGGTGCGTCACATGTCCTTCAGTGACCAGAAGTATCTCTTGCCTCTTCACTTTTATCTCTTTTATTTATTCTAAAAATGTTTGGGGGTATCACAAGTTTTCTTGGATATCATTAAGGAAATTTATCCTTTCGAATAATGATATGATGCATGATGTTAACGACCACTGGGGGTTTCTCCCTTTGGATAGTATTCCTCCTTATTTCTGGAGGAATTTTGGATGGTTTTTTAGGAACTATCCAATGAAAAACCATGTGACCTGGGGGTGTTAATTTGGTTGTCACCATGTGACCATTACCTATTAAGAGATCCATCATGAGAGAAGGAAGGCTCGTTAAAGGGGGTTCCTTGGTATTCATCGTAGGTTATGTGATGCGTGTGAAATCTTCATGTGACGTCAAAATGTTCATGTGATCATGAGTCCCTCAGAGGATCATGAAATCCACAAGTCTCGACTCATTTTCTTTTGTGGGGATGGTAATACCATTATTCAAGAATTTATTCATTTTTTTATTTTTTATGATGCTTATTTTTCAGGCATCAACTATTATAACCATCCACAAAAGTTGATTATATAAAATGAATCATATTGTTTTGTTGGGGAGGTAGTCCAAATGTACACACATCCGACACTAACAATTCACATTTGATGGAGAGGAGATGGATAATGGTTGCATACTAGTCATAGTAAAATTTCAATATATTGTTGATATAGGAATAATTAAGATACTTTGAACATAACAGATTTATGGGAAGTAGAACAATACATAATCATTGAAAGATATGGGTAAGGCAATTACCTCTTCTTTGAGAGATTTCCATTGGTTAATAATATAATCCTTCATAAGATGGTATTAGTAGAAGACCAAAAGCACAAAAAAATAGTGAATGAACCTAGGAAAGTTTTATCTTTTTATTATATAATCCATATGGATTAATTATTTTGAATATGGGAGGAGAATATTTCCCCTTTTATATGTGAGGGGAGCGACACACATGAAATTACTAGAAAGATTTAAATAATATGAAGTTATTTTCATGTGAAAGTAGGTTAAAATGGATAATAATTAGATGATAAGATATTATATGTTATAAATATCATCAACCAATAAGATTTAAAAAATTTTAATCCACATTTTACCCTTATCTCTTAGTTTAAACCTCCACAAAAACTGTGTTAAATTATACTGTATTAATTTTTTTTATAATTTATTGTATTCATTATAAAAAAATGAAAGTTGATTCATTAAAAAATTTGGGAATAATGATTCCCAATATTTATTACAATTTATCAAATTTAATTTCATTAATTTTGAGAAATTAACATTAAAATAAGTGGACAAATTCTTTTAAAATCATTTTTAGAAAAATGAATTTTTAAGGATAAAAATAATTTATTATTTTTCATTGCATAGTAAAAAATATTTAATAAATTTTAAAATATTTTATAGACTACTATTCATTAAATTTAGTATTCCATAGTGGTTTATTTAATTTATTAACATAAAAAACACTTTGAAAAAATATCTTTTTAAAAAATAACACTTTTTTTATTGAAATGATTTTATCTTCATTTATAATCATTAGATAACAAATTTATGAATAAATTAATTTTAAAAATATCTCTTTTTATAACAAAATGTTTTCGTTTATAAAAATTTAATTATCAATTTTTATGCATTAATTAATATAGTTGAAATAAGGAAAAAAAATTATATATATTTCATAATTTGGTTAATTGTATTAATATCCCTCAATCCAATGACATGGTTATAAGGGTAATAATAAATCATGGTTTATATAGATTCGAGGTTGTATATACAGAATTAAATTGAATAATTCAAATTTATTTCAAAGGAATACATATAAAATCATGGCGTATTACATTCTACCACCCTTAAATTGAATTTCTAACCAAAAATTACACCACTTCAATACATAATAGTGAGGATACTTATGCCTCATCACATATTTGGCTTCCCTTGTAGTGTCCTCAAATTTATGATTATTCTAATGAAATTTAACTAGGTGAGTAGTCTTATTCTCTATAAATATGTATCTATGATCTAATATTTCAACTAGTTGTTTTTCAAAGGAATGATAATGCTCCAGTGGTATATCCAATAGGTTCAGTATATATAAAAAACCAGGTTTTTACTTCATAAAAAGAGATTCATGAAGCACAACATGAACACCAAGTGATAATATACCATCTCTACTCGATCAAGAATCAAGAAAGGATTGATATATCTAGGGATCAACTTCCCCTTATTTATAAATATCATAGCATTCTTCCATGGAGAAACTTTCTGGAATACCTTCTCATTAAATATAAATTCTATATCTCACCAATGATTTTAAACATTACTCATCTATTAGATCTATGATTCCCTTATGATTTTCTAAACAAATATAACCTTTTATACCATTTCTTATCTATCATAGGTCCCAAATGCTTTTTTACTCCAAATTCATCACTATATATCAGTGTTCATCACTTCTTTCCATAGAGGGATTCATATGGATACATCTGAATGCTCTGGTGAAAATTATTTTCATATGTAAAATAAACACAAGGAAGGTGTGGATCCCAAACACCTTTTATATTATAAGAAAAACATCTCATTATATCGTATTGGTTTCAAATGGTCTTCTTAGAATGACCATATATCATAGGATGATAGGAAGTACTGAAACATAAACTCACATGTAGAGCTTAATGAAGACTTATTTATAATTTCATCATAAGCCTTAGTTATCGATCAAAAACAAGATAATTTGGTACTCCATGTAACCATACCACATCCTTAATGAATATTTGAGGAAAATTACTCGGAAATAAATATTCTTTGATAAGAATGAAATCTGATAACTATGTATGGTGATCGTCTACAACCCAAATAACATCATTCCATTTAGATGTCTTTGGGAGTCCTATAATGAATTCCATGGTGAAATTTTCCCATTTCCTTATATGTATGGATAATGGTTGTAAAATCTCAATATAATTTTCCCCCTCATCCTAAATTCATTTACATACCAATCACCATGTCTCGTACTCTGGAATATTTACCTTTATGATATCCCACTAGTAATTCTCTTTAATATCTCTATGTATCTTCATTCTTCTAGGATGAATAGAGAATAATGATATATGAGCTTCATACAAAAGGAATAACATTAATTATAGTATAGTAATGACCCATAATTTGTTCAAGAACACCTTCTTTTCCATTATAATAAAGGAAAAACTCAAGATCATTTGTTAACATATTTTGTAGCTCCACATATACCAGATGGACCTCTTTAATCATCACAGAGATAGATGGTTGAATACACATATATGCAATAAAATATTTCTCACATATATTCAATATTTTAAGGGGAATCCATTATAAACACATAAAGTTTGGATATTTTTAAAGTGTAATAAAAAATAATATGGCATGATCCTTTTTAATCGAAGCATCAACCACCATGTTCACTCTCCCAAGGTCATAATGTATTGAGAATTAATAATCACTAATCAACTACAACTAGGATCTCTAGTATATATTTAACTATTTCTATGTGAATATATACTTTACAATTTTATGATTAGTATATATGTTAAATATTTCTCAATAATCAAATTGACTCCATGTATTAAATTAAAATATTACTGATGATAACTCTAATTAAAGGGTTAGGTAATTCTTAGCAAGAAATTTTAATTGATGAGAACCATAAGCTATCACCAAATATTTCAATATAAGAATACATCCTTGTCCCTTTCCAGATATATCACTATAGATCACAAAACCATTGTCCAATATATGTTATTGTGAGTATAGGTTCACTAAAAAACTTCTCATTAACTCATGAAAATTTGCTTCAATTCATAGATCCAAAGGAACATGAATCCCTTCCATTTTAACTTGCTTAGTGGATCATAAATTCTCCATATTCAATTGATAATATCCATAAAATCTAAGAGAACTATGGACCTCAGTCATAGTGGTTGATATAGAGAAATGTTTAATGTCTTCAATAGTATAAGGATTTACTGATATACCCTCTATTATCATCATGTGTTCCAAGAATGTTACTTTATGTAACCATAATTAATAGTTGATAAATTGGGAATATAATTTCTCCTTCCTCAAGGTCTTCAACACAATTTTCAAGCGATCTTCATTCACTTCCTCACTTTTCAAGTATATAGGATTATAATATGTAAATAGCACCAAAAATGGATCAAGATAATTACTTTATTAATTAAATGCATGAATATTTAGGTTGGAATAATAAGTAAAAATGGAATTAAAATAAATTTATAATGTCCATACCTCGTAAAAATGTTTTTCATAGGCATGTTTTCACTTTTGACCCATAATTTAATGTATCTAGAATAATAGTTAATATTTAATACATATTGATCTCTTCTCAAATGAATAAAGAAATCGTCAATATAGAAAAAAATTTATTTGTTCTTTATCATGAACATGTTATGTTTAAAATAATCAATATAGAGTTACATTGATACACATTTCATATTAAAAATAATAATTATTGTACCCCATGGTGATGCACTTGGATGAATAGATCCTTTATCAAAATTCTCCTAGAGATGATTATTAAATTCCTACAACTCAGTCAAGTGAATTATATATAGAGTCTTTTAAATTGGAGTGGCATAAGATTTTAGTTCTTATTAAAACTCAAATTCATGATTCCAAGGAAGAGTAGACAACTATTTAAGAAAGGAATCAACAAACTCTAGTATAATAGGAATATTTTTGATGTTCAGTTTATCCAAAATCATAAGAGATAAATCCCCTTTATGAAATGGAATCAAGACCCATAAAATGGAAGTAATTTCCATTGGGACTCATATCCCTCCACACAATGATAAATGATAACAATATAATTATGAATATGAAATGTGACTTCCATTCATTGGAATTTATTATGGGATCTATATTGAGAGAGATAATCAATGCTTTAAATAATATTAAATTCCACTATTGGATGAATAATAATATGTTCATAGGGAAAATTATTACATTCTTTAATATGAAATACCTAACTCTAGATGTAGGATAAGTGTGACATAATTTTCATGACCCAATTTGGTGAGATAAATAACATAGGACCTTCCATTGTCTTATAGTTAGCCAGTATATTATGAAATTGAATAAGATAATTCTCACGTTCCACATTCGTAATATGAATATTAATTATACATCATATCAATACAAACCCATTAACTGTAAAGGTAAATTTTATTTGAATATTAGACATATAATAATATTATTTCCAGAAATATTTTCATCATTTCTCACACAGTTTTTATCAATTAATAATTACTTAGTCATACCCTACCTAAAGCCTTTCTTCATAAATTGGGGAAAAAACATAATAAAGGGTGTACTTAGATTCCTAGAGTTTATAAACATGTGAGATGATTATATGAAATCACAACACAAGAATAAAGGTATGAAAATATAATCTTAATATTTGAAAATAATACCTATTACATCATATATATTAATCACGATATCAGACATGAGAAGATCATTAACAAGAATCAAAGGGGAATAAATTATCATGACCCCTGAGATCATATCATATCCATAAGAATTTTTTTATATAAATTGGTATAATAAAAATAAAATAAATATTATATCAAGTGTACCCATCTAGACATTTACCACATGTTAGAAATGGGTCAACCACCTGGGTACCTACCACGGTATTGGTATAACCTCTCATGTACCCTTCTGGTGCTTGGGCTAACTACCAGTGTAAATTATTTCTGGATTGGTCTAACAACTTGTGTACCTGTTTTTCTCATAAAACATTAATTATTACCCAATTAATTGGAGGGATATAATGAACCCACTAAAAACATGGACATAATATATTCATATGCATTCCACATGATCATACAATTAATTATCATTTCACTATATCTTAAATCATGGAATAGAAAAGTGGTTTTATCAATATTTTATCACCATAATCATAAACCACCAATATTATGAATAAAAAATTATCATTGAATCATATCCTCAGGGAAGTAAAAACAACACCAATGGATGTTTTCATAAATTAAAATACCATTAAAATATTATTGGAAAATTCACTATGGAAAATACCCTTTTCATTTTGAAATCAAAAAATGAAATTTTTTTATAAATATTGTGAAAATAATTTTCTTTAAAAAACCATGAAAACATATAAAGGAATATTTTAAAATATTATTTTTCATGAAAGAGTAAATATAAATTTGTGAAGTACACATTTAAACAAATATTCTATTCATACTTTTGGGAGAAAGTACCGCATTTGGAAAATGAAAAGTAGATCATTTTAGGAAATTTTTATAGAAATTAAAAAATGGTTAAAAATAATTTAATGAAGTTATTCGAAAATAATAAACAAATTCTCTAATTTTTCTAAAAATAATTCATATTTAAGAGAAACAATTCCTAATTGAAGAGAGAAATAATGTTTATTTTCTTTAAAAAATTGTTTTAGAATTTTGAGTACTTAAAGGGAAATATTTGAAAGGGAAAAATTTAATCTTCAGAAATAAATATCGGAGAATAAATTAAATGATATTTATAATACATAGTTCATATAATTTAATTATTTTAAACTTTCAGATAAAAAATCCTAAAAAAATGTGAGATTGTGACATTAAAACCCATAACTAAGGACCGACTTGCTTCGTAAGTGTTCCAAACTATAGTCTGTTAAATTTAATTTTTTTATACTTCAATAATAGAAAAATATTAAAATTTATAATACCATAATTGGTTTACATATAAAATTTTATCATCCGTTCATTAACAATATTTTATCATCATCATCACATTAGGTTTTAACCACTATGTTTTTTATATATGTTTTGGTTCAGTAGTTATGGTCATTTAATGTTCAGTGTGGTATAATTAACTAATAAATGTTAATAATTCCATGTATTTCATATTATTTCATAATACCATTATTATTTAAAATTACTTAATCAATCATTTCATAATATTTATAAAATCGCTCATGTAGGTTGTAAAACAGACCAAAAAAGAGAATGTCATGAAGACCGAAAGAGAAATAAAATGTAATGGTATAATAAAAATTTAACAATTATATAATTATATTAATTTAATAATTATTATATACTTTAATTATTTAAAATTGTATAACCATCCATTTTAATGGTGGATATTTAAAATGAAATATATCTCTCACAGAGATGGTAGTCCAAACATACAAATAAATGATACTCCCATATTGTAATGAGAAATTGAAAAGAATTTAGATTATAATTTTTTGTTTCCAAAACTATTATTATATCATGAATATAATATATATTAAATATATGAATCATTATATCCATCCATTTTTGGTAATAATTGAAAATGATTTATAAAACTACATGGATGTCAAATTCCACATATACACACATGTGATAAATTTATTTCCCATTTGATGGGACAAGGGTTGAAAAAAGTTGTACCATAATAATAATAAAATTTTAGTATATTGATTATAATAAATTTTTTATGTTACTAAATATAATATATTTTTACTAAGTAGAAGAATAAATAAACATTTAATGAGTCGTGTTAGAGGATCACTTATTCTTTGAGAGAACTCCTTTCACTTACAACATAAACATTCATAGAATAGTATTAGGATTGGAAGAAAATATCAAGAATGTATGGAAGGAAGGATGGATTGTTTTTGGGTAGTTATTTTCTGATTTATAGGGATTGATGATTGTGAATAAGGGGGGAGAAGATGTACCATTTTATAATAGAGGGGGAGTGACATACATGAAAATACTTAAAAGATTTAAATAATATAAATTCATTTTATTCTAAATGAATCAAAAATGGAAACTAATTCAATGTATATATCATATAAGGTCATAATATAATTGTAAAATAATATTTACACATGTTTAAGGGTAATTTTTACCCTTATCTATTAGTTTAATCCCCGATGAACCCTTTAAACCCTAATTACGATATTTTTTTTACTATTATTACTTTTAATTATGATCATAAAAGGAAATTTACCCACTATGAAATTTTAAAATGATAATTCCAAATATATAATCCATTTTATTAGATTCAATTTTAGTAAGTTCTAGAAATTAACATTAAAATAACTATGAAAAATGCAACAAAAATTATTTTTCTGAAAAATAATGCATTTTTAATCATAAAACCATATTTATTCTCATCAATTTCCTAGTAAAAACTTCTAAGAGGTTTTAAAGTATTTTATAGATTTTAGAACCAGAATATTTCATTATTATCATTAATAAATAAAGACTTATTACATCTATTAATATAAAAAACATTGGGGATATATGAAAAGTTGTATGAAAATAACTCTTTTTACTATGATATGATTTTAACTTTATTACTAATCATTTGATAATCAATTCATGAATTAATTTATTTAGAAATTAGGTACATATATATTTAAATGAGTTTTTATTAAAATTTTAAATATTATTTCTTTATAATTAGTCAATACATTTTAATTAATGAAAACATTTCTATATATATTTAATAATATGGATAAACCAATTCATACATGTCAATTTAACAACTAGGTTATAAATTATAACTTATATAATGGTTAATTCTGACATTAGGTTTAATATAATGAAATATATTGAAAATATAAAATTGATTAAAAAGGAATACATATAAAATATTGGGGTTATATGATGAAAAATGAATGATAAAAAAGTATGAAATTGGAGTTCTAATAAAACTAATTTTGAGTAACTATGTATCCTTCCCCAAACGGTAAAAGGGTTATATTATCCATGAGCTTTAATGATGTCCAAGATACTAAAATATAATTTCTTTTTAACTATTTATACCATGAACCCCAATAAAAAGGTTGATATACTTGATTTTTAATGGTTATAGCTTAAAACAAAAAAACACTAACATTAGTGGTAGTGAGTACCCAAGAAGAAGAAGAATATTGAGTTATTTTTCTAGAAAAAGAACATTAAAACAGACTCTTAATTAATCCAGCAAGAATTATGAAATAAAATGGGAGAATAAGTGAATATTCAATGAGATAAAAAAATACTAAAATAAAAAATAACAAATACAGCTCAAGTGGTTACATAATCATACCAAGTAGTTTATAAGCATTATTAGGGGTTTATTTATACCCTATAGATGTCCTATGGGGGTTCTGGAGGTGTTGGGTGTCTAAAAGATCCATTATTATGTGAGAGTGGAAACAGGGGACAATCTATATTGGATTTTATGACTTCCTAAAAAAGGCCATTGGTTGACAACCAAGCTACACTGATTAGCTGATGAGGTTAGGTATTGAGCAGGTGATACTACATTTCTCCCTAGCTGGTACATGGTGAGATTCTATCTAAAAAATTGTTTTTCCTCATATGGGCCTTTAAAATGGACCTCTAACATCCTCTTAAACACATTGATTGATAGGATGACTTCCTAACTCTATATCCCATTATAACAACTAATGTATAGTCAAATGAAATGGTTGGAATAAAAAATGGTATTACTAATCATTAAAATATCTTACATAGTGAGAGATAAAATAATATACCCCTTTTCTATTATCAAAAAACAATTCAAACAAAATTTAAAATATGAAATTTAAATAAAAAAAATATTCATTTCAAATAAAATTACCAATGTAATTTATACTTTTTTTCAATGAATTATAATGATATTTAAAAGTGATTATAAAATGATTTTCTATACTCCAAAATTATCTAATTATATAAAAACAATTTATTTTTAAATGGAATAAAAATAAGATTATTTTTTAAAAGAACAATTAGAAAGTTCATAATATAATAAAAATTTTAAAAATAATTTAATAAATTAAAAAACTTATATTCAAACCTACACACCTTTAGATAAATCATATAATTGATACATTTATCAACCTTATGATTTTGAAAAACCTAAAATAAATGTTACTTGGAATGAAATAAATCATATGAATAACCCAAAAAATTTAAAACTTAATTTCAATATATCATAATGAAATTAAAAAGAGAATTATAAAGAATAATTAATATAGAATAAAAAGATATCCATGTATAAAATAATTTCATTATTTAATAATACAAAATAATGAAAAATAAATATTTAGATAATAAATAATAAATAATAAATCCCCCTTTAAAATATGAAATCCCCTTTGTAAATAAATTTAAAATCAAGGAGACATGAAAACAAGTAAATATTTTTCAAGGAATGACCAAAATAATTTAAATGAAGTTGTAAATGGATAAACTTCAAGGTTTTTTAGTAAAACATATGTCTCACAAGTATTCCACATGTAATTCTCCGTCAAAAAAATAAAAAAATTCTGAATTAATGGGTTTGGCGAAAATGTTGAAGAATTTAATAACTATTATAATAAATTGTTAAAAGATATATCCTTTTTTAATGTGATCTTTGAAAAATCATTTCCTAAGATTAAATTCTTTTGGTTTGGGATTACTATTTAATGGTATCTCTAGAAATAAAAATTTCTATAGGGTTTTCATATTTGATAAGAATGTGTTTTAGATAAGACAATAATCTATGATATTGTTTTTCATCCAAATAATTTGGGTTCAAATAATCCCCATGGATATATATTCTGCTTTGCTCCTAAAATGGGAAATAGTGTTTTGGCCCATACTACTCCAAGAGACTATGGATTTTCTAAGTATAGGACACATATGATTGTAACTTTTACTATCCAAGTGTAAGTCTCTAAAATAAAATTTTAAAAAACTAGTAAGTTGAAATGTAGTATATTTTGGATAAAATGACCCGTGAAATTTAAAAAGAACTAAATATTTTAAAATTCTTTAAATGGATTATAAATGAGATTATATAGGATTATATTAAAAAAAGCACAAAAATAAATCATAAAAAAATATCTATGTGAAAAAACAAAATATCCGCACCATTTGGGTAGAACCACAATCCCATTGAGAGGTGAATCCCTCTTATAGGGTTTTTTGAGTTCCTCTAATGTGGTTTTAATTCTTCATCCTCTGTCCATTACCTCATATATTCTGGTTTGGCTTTTATGGAGGGAGAATAGTAGACGTTTCTCTCTTTAGATCTCTATCAGCAGATCAAGAGGCTATTGTGGCCATGTTTTTTTATTGAAGAGTCTGACTGTTAACCCACAATCAATGAAGGATGTAGCTCCATTGTAATTTCTCTTGAAAAATTTCCCCTCATTATATACCTTAATTTGGTCCATGAGATATTCTACATGATCATAGATTGATTTAGTTGATGATTGGGAGTTATCAGTAGAACTCCATATAGAAACATTGAATTATTACTTAATTTAATTTATTTAATTCATATTTGTTTCAAATATGGAGTGCCACTATTTGATGTGTCCCCCATTCTTTTATTCTTAATATGTTACCCCTACTTCCCAATATGGATTATTTTTTTGACATGATGATAATATTTATTCTCCCTCCTGAATTTGTTCATCTACTTTGATGCGAAATCAAATGCAGAACCATCACTCGAAGTGTCATAATCAATTTACTCAATAGAAAATCTATTATTTTTCTAATATTCATTTTCTAAATATGATTCCATTCTAGCTGTTGGCTTCCTAGTAATATCATATTTCAGTTATTACCCAATGAGTTTATCTACCTGTATGTTCATAATATATTCTAATACTTTAATTTCTATTACATTGTGTGACCAAAAACATATAAAGAACCAAAGTATCTTCTACACAAGAAATTATATTGTAATAAAATCACCATGAAAAATCATACTATTTAAATTTTAAATAAAGAGAGTTAATATTTCAGTATATTATTCATTAGTATTCATGGAAAATATTTCAAATACCTAACAATACATATCATTTCTAGCGTCTTTAACCATTTTAGTTCCCTCATATATTACTTTAAAATGTTTCCAAATTTTATGTGTAATTTTGAATGTGGAAGAATTATTAAATTCATTATAGTCTAACCCATAATGAATAACATTCATTGATTTTCTAACAAGCTCAAAGGCCACAATATCATATGGAGATCAATTTTCCTCTGATTCCTTAAAGGTTATATAACCAGGAAAGAAAATTTTAAAAATAGGATTAAAAAATATTATATTAAATTTAGAAATATGAGTTTCTATACAACTATTTTTGGAAGTGAGATTGGCCAAAGGTGAAAACCTACAATAGATAGTTTGAGTTTTTAAAAAAGGGCCACCAGAAAGCTGCTAGGATTCATTGGTTTTATGGTCGGTTGTTCATCCCTAAATATCAAGTGGGTGAGTTTTGGTAGTGAGTCGTTTCGACTAAAATTACGATATTTTGGAAGGTGGTTCTAGAAAAGGTTATTGATGAGGATGGTTAGTGTCTGAGTTCTCATATTTCTTCCATGTGTTAGTCTGTGGTGAGGCTTCAGGTAGCCGATGGTTCTTCCTAGTTAGGACCATCAAAATGGAACTAAAAACTTCAATTAAACCTATTTATTGATTATTAAGTATACTAAATTGATATCCAATAATAGTAATTGAGATATAGTGATATGAAATTGTTAAAATAAATTGGTTTTAGGATCATTAAAATTTCTAAGAGAGTAAGAGGTACAAAAAATCTTACACCGATAAAGTTAAATAATGACCCACCTTATATAGACCAAACCATATTGATATCAAGTCTATATGTTTTCTAAAGATATGTTATATTCAATACTAATGAAAAAGGGTTTTGAATTTATATTAGGTAAATTGGATTCTAAAAAATTAATTTTTAAGAATGGTTCATGTCTAAAGGAAATTTTTAGGAAAATATATAATGAAAATAATTATGAAAAAAACACCTACAAAGGAAAGGAGAATGTGGATAATTTTATAAATATAACTTCTCTTATAATAGAGAATAAAATTATCAGTTTTATCTATAATAATAAAATTTCTTATCCAAATTCTATATTTTATAGAGTAGGAAAATATAATTTCTAGAAATTCATGTTAATATAGATTTTATTGGAAACAATTATATAATTTATCATAAAATATATATTTATTATATATAAATTGAATTCCTAATGTATATGGGAGTTAATAAAATTATATCGTGACCTTAATATGATAAAACATGTTATTGAAATTATGAAAAGTATTATCTAGTTAACACAAGTCGTATTTGATTATCCAAAACAAACTAGTGAGATATTTGATCAAAATGGCCAATATATTAACAAATTCTTAACTATACATATACAAATATTAAAACATGATGTGGATTTCAAAAATCTATAAATAATAGGTATATCAATGATGTTTTATATTGTGTAAGATGGTCCCAAAACAATTATGAAAGATAGGCCATTAATCATGGAATGTTTCTATTGACCCCATATGGTAAGTGAAAAAATTTCTTGACGAAAATTAAATGAAACAATGGATGAACTATGAAAATTTGAATTGATAAAACATTAAGATCAAATGTGTAGAAAAAATTGAGACATAACCACATGATCTATAGATAAATAGGGATTATTATTGATGACCTCAAGCATAATATATTAAGTTTATGAAAAATATTTTATGATGAAAATAAGGTGATTTTTAATATAATATTTTCATAAAAATATAGATAATGAATTAATTTTTTTTACTAAAAGAAGGTTAAAACAATTATAATCTATGTTATATTGAAAAAGGGACTCATGTTATTTTTTTACCAAGAACCAATTGTTTTTAGAATAAAATGATTATCTATATTGGACGAGGTATTGCAAGTAAGTTAAAAAAGTAATAGGTCTTTATACATAATAATCAATTTTATTATGAAAGATATATGGTGTTTAAAATATTTAAAAACAATAATATGGTAATCGAAACTCTTATAATAACTGAAATTTAACTATTTAAACAACTACAATTAATCTATTTTGATTTATATAGACCTATGAGGTTTATATTGAGGAATAACGAGTTATAATTCAATATATTCATTTATTATTTTATAAGGATGAAAAATATAATGTTTATGAAGAACAAGCCTTAATTATTTTAGAAATTTAAGATATTTTAAATGGATATTGAAAATTTTCTCCATCTGTTAATCATTAATTTATGGATAAAAATAGAATAAAATACATATAAAATAATATTGAGTCTTATATAATTAATTAAGAAATAAAACATGAATATACCACCCAATACACACTATAATAAAATTATCCACTTCAGAGGGATGTTTAAAACATTATAGTGATGGTCAAAATCACACTAGATAAATTCAACATTTCTAAAATCATTAATATAGTGGTTGTGTAAATTATTTTTTATATTTAGAATATGTCATTTCTTAGTCCATAATTAAATAAAACGTGATAAATTTTCATTCTATAAGAAAATATTTATTTAATATGTGATAATTTTTTATTGTCTATATTTAATCAAAAAAAATAAATATATGGTATGGTTGTATGAAAACATTATTATTTATGGACAATCTATCAATTATAAAACACTAAAAGTATAAAATTTATTTTTTTTAAATTTTTTTTTGATAGAAATAAGGTAATAATTTTCAATGATGATCCCATGGTGTATAAAATGAACGTATAAGATAATGAAAATTATTAAACTGAATGATATAAAATATACTCACGGAGAAGAAATAAAATATTGACAAATCACAATTTAAGTCGATTCATATTGCACAAGGGATGATAAATAAATTATTAAATGTTCAAAAAAAAATCACAAAAATGTAAAAAATGTGGTTGAATCTAAAAATACATTTGGAGAAAAATATTCCATATTTATAAAAGTAAAATATCAATTTTCACTAATCAACATAATTTTATCTCATAATATGATCAAAATTCTATTGGTAAAGCAGATGAACATATTGAATATAAAATTTCTATGAATCCTAATATAGATTATATTGAAATGAAATATATTTTGGGATTTTTTCTTGGTAAAATAAAAAATTAATATTGGAATCAAGTGAGCGGTCAGGAATAAAAAAAATGTTAATGGTAATGTTGAAAAAAAATAAAAAAATACATGTGTGAATGAGGTTTTCTCAAATTGAAGACTTAGATTTTAAAGGGACATTATCTCCTGTTACATGGCTTAATAACATTAAATATTTTCATAGAGTTATAAAGTATAAGAAATGTTATATATATTATATATATTTAAAATCAAAATTCAGGAATAGAGAGATATAAGAGTAGGTATACATTGAGTAATAAAAGCTATTTTTATTGTAAAATGATGCAAACAAAGTATTGGTGTTAGAGAAAATTATTTATGGATTGAAATAGTCACCAAAATCATAGTATTCTTAGATGGATAATTTTCATAGGAAGATAAAATATATCAATTTCAAAATGGATTGTAATATTTATATGAACGATAAAATTATAGGTAATTTAATTTTAATTATTTATCTCGATGAGATTATTTTTTATCAAGATAAGTAATATACTTATAAATAATTTATAAAATTGAAAAAGTTTCATTTTTTTTTCTATATTGAGAGACTTGTAAAAAATTTTGGGATTGAAAGTTAGATGAAGATGTGACTAATATTTTTATTTCATTAAAAACAATAGTAAAAAGTTATGATATTTTTTTGGAACAAATATATATAATTAAGTATAACTTCTCTCACAGAGGAACTCCTCTATACCCGGACTAGATATAATGCATGAAATCATGAACACCTCCATGTATTCTAAAGATTATAGACTAGAAGAAAGGGCATTAAAAATGAATTGGGGAGACTATTACCTGAATACTATTGTGATAAATAAAGATAAATAATAAAAAAACATCCACATTTTTGGAAAAATGATTAAATAAATGCACCAAATACCATACAAGATGCAGTCAAAAAGGAAAATACATTTATTACCAACAAAGATGATCCAAAAATCAAAATAATAAACAAATAACTAATATAAAAACATATCTCCAAATGTTATCTCTAGGGAACACTACACACCCTCTCTCTAAAACCATTAGTTTGCTCCTTCCTGATCCATTTCACATTAGGTTCTCCAACTTAAAAGAAAAAAAAATCTGCACACCCATCAAAGTTCCCATGTTTTGTGTAATCATATAACATAGTAGGGTCACACCATGAAACCCTAATATATCATGTCATATAGGTGTGTATTATTGATTAGTATTAATATAATAATAAAATATACTCATTGGGTCATAAAGTGTTAACTAGTGCACCACTACACCCAGTGAGGTACACATATCTATTAGGCCACCATCTAAAAACCAGGCCACTATAATTCGTAAAAATACCTACTTCCGTGCCATGCCTGAATTAGGTTATTACCTCAAGAAATCATACCTGAAGACTATACCATAAATGAATACTGATGTTTGGTTTTCATCAAACCTCAATTCATTTTATGACGGAATATAGAAAAGTCATGAATCCATACCTCAACCCACAGTATTATCACTCAAGTAATGCTACATCAATAATGTATCAAATAACATAATCACCCAAGCCTTTCCTGGGTGATTCCTAACCCAAGACTATGCACAATAATACCACCTATCCATGTCCCTTATGATACCATATCCTAGACTGTATGTTATTCCTCAACACAAGTAACTCATGACAAGGTTCATAACATTATCCAAGCCTCTCATGAATTGGTTAAATTCATGCACACTAGGATCCCATTGCACCCATGTGAATACTACCATCCCTATTACTCATGGAGAAGAAAAGTCTTTATATCTTCCCATACACCTATATCCTCCACTGATCACATGCACATGAACCCCAAAGTATCCCAAGGATAGTACACAAGCAATAAAATATCTCACCCAATAATAATTGAGTGTTAGTCACTCTAGAATTAACCATTTATCAAATCAAGCATCACCTAGCCCATTAGGTAATAAATAGGGGAATAGATACATGTCATTATCTCATCTCATTCATAAAATGTCACACAATTATATATTAGAAACAATAATGGTCAAAATTTCATCCCAAACTAGACCCCATGGCCCAATAAAACCTCACTAAAGGCATTAACATTCTTGTTCCTACTACCCATGAACCGTCCCATGCCAATACATTCTACCAGACCCTGACCTCAATAGGCAATGAGCTTTTCCGTCCAAAACCCCATTATATCCCAATTTAATATCCAAAAAAATCCCATACCCCTCACATTGATATCATCTCACATATCCTAAGGGAGATATCTCATCCCATCACATTGAGGAAACCCCTCTAAATAACATAAACAATGTCCTAGAGGGGTTACTCTGCTCACCTCACAAACAAATACTCTCGTCTAACTCTAGGAAGTAGTTCCTAGTCACCCATTATATGTAAAACTATATCTCCCATTATCACACATCCACATGACCTTCCTAGAATCCCTATATCTATAGGATCCAAATTTTGGCTATCTCACATTACTATAAGTACCTTGGGACTCACTCACGAGCTCATGTTCATTCAATCAACACCATCACCCCTTGGGTTCACAATCACCGAGAATTCCTTACTTAATAAAGTTCCAAATAGAACTTTATTAGAGGGTCGGGTAAAAAATATACCCACTCATATCATCTAAGGAATATACTAGTCTCTATACCCCATTCCCAAACCCAAATAGTTATAAAGGCTTGAAAAAACATAAATATATATTCATATAGAATTTTATCATATATGACATCTACCTTTTATGCTTGAGTTAACCCATCTACAAGCTCCACACAGCCTTATCCATGACCACTGAGACTCATCCATTATTCTAGGAACTCATCTCACACAATTTAACATAATTAATTAATTGTAAACATTTATAACTAATTATTCAATTAAATTAAAATAGGCTTCAAAAAATAAAACAGAACTATATATCCTTTACACATTAAAAATATTTAAAATTTTATTTGATAAAATCTCTATGGATTCTTTTTGAGAAGAAAAATTAAAGTGCCATTATCTCAAAAAACATTCACAATTATCAGGTGGAAGAAAACCTTAAACCCTTTGTTGAAATCATTCGAAATTAGAATGCTATAAAGGGAAACAAAAAAGAGCCAAAAAAAGTAGTAGGTCACATAAATATTATGAAGAATACACCAAGAACAATATCATATAAAAGGGGACAAAATGGGAAGAATAAAGGGGGATAATCTCTAGTGATACAGTCTTTTCGTATATAGATATTACATATTTGTAGATTAATATTCATTACATTACACAAACACATGCCTAAGGATGGTAAAGTTATAGACCTTGGAATCATGGAAACATAAATAGAGTGTTCATAACTAAACTACGTCATTTCCAACTATACCCTTCATAATTATAACCCTTACTATACATATCATATATAATATATTTCTAATGACACAGTGAATGGAAACATAAGAAAGGTTGATCACAGATGCCCAGTAAGGGTAAACAAGGGAGATATGTCAGAATAACATGAGCATAATCATGTGAGAACATGAGAATAACATTTAAAATCTATACCATTCATATAAAAGGTCATAATATTGAGTCATGGAATTAATATTTGTAGTTTATAAGACAAAATTGATAAATAATTCAAAGAACATGATCCATGAGAGTATAATGTTGGCGTAATACATAGAATTATGGAATGAAAATAGGCATAGAAAGCCATTTTTTTAGTGAAGGCTAGTTACCAAGGATATCATTATTTAATAGGTTCAATACAAAAACAAGCATAGTAGTCAAGGATTAATCCCACAAGTATCATAGTGGAAAATAGACCTTACTGATATGGGTTCACTCCCCCTTCCAATCATATTTATCTTAATATATATCAATATTTACACAATTAATTGATGGGGGATATTGGTTCCACTTATCACATAATAAAAATTATACATATTATTGTAAAAATATTATAAAACATTCATCATATCAGAATACCTGAAAGGAAATGGTATTCATAAAACATTCACCTTATCATAACCCATAATATGAAACAGGTTTCATGATACATGTTTTATAGAATAACCCATAGAAAATAAATGCATTTCATAAAAAAAATTTCATCAGAAATTTAAGAAATTTATAGAAATAATAAATATGGTATCGTTGGATCATATCCCTAGTAATTATTAAGTTACATGAAAGGATGTAATTTTATATGGAAAATGATTTTGAATGATCACTTGGAAAATTTATGAATGAAAATATACATTCCACTTGGAGAAAACGATTTTTAAAACATAAATAATTTTCAAAATTCATTTTCTATGAAAAGAACATTGAATTATTATAATTAAAGCTTTAAAGATTACTTAAAACATTTCTTAAAGAAAATAACCTTTCCACATTGAAAAAAATATTTCTAAAAAATAAATTTATTGAATATATTTCTATTTAAAAATAACATTGAAAATTAATGAAGAATTATTTAAAACATTGGTTTCTCATCATGAAATGAAATTCCATTAATTAAACACACATTAAAATAATGATTCCTTTTAAAATTTTGATAAAATCAATACAAGTATTGTTTAGAAAATGACAAGAAGATTCATTTTAAAAAAAAATTCAAAAATTGAAAAATGGGTAAAATAATAATTAATAAATACATTGGATAATCTAAATACATTTTTGAAATTATTTTTAGAAAACATTGATATGAAAGAATGTGTTTTTGATCAAAGAGTGAAATAAAGGCAATTTTCTTAAAAACATTATTTTGACTAGTTAATCCTATAAGAGATGAAAATTGATGTAAAACATGTATTGTATAGAAATAAATGTGAGAAAATAAAATAAATTATTTTCATAAGAGATAGAACATAATACTTCATCATTGGAATAGTAATCATAAAAAATACTGATAAATGATGAGATTTTAACATAAATCCCTTACCACTTTGTTAACATAGAATCATAGAACCTTGAAAGAATAAAATAAAATTAAGTATAGAATAATATGATAATAAAAAAATATATGATATTAAAATTTAATGGGTATATATATACACATCATAAAATAAGATAGGTGCATAACATAACGTATGTCCCAAAGAAGACAAATTAAGAAAAAATACCTTACCTTAGGTATCAACGTCCTTTACATACATTAAAAATTACTTTATAATAAATATAGGATTTTTATAAATCTATTATAGAAAAATAATTATATATATCATAACATATATGATTTAATAATGATCTTTTATTACCCTTTTCTTAATTATTCCCCGTTAAAATCGCGTTTTGGGTAATAAATGCTTTGTTTTTCATTTATGTTTTGTTTTGGTATTTTCAAACCTTTTAATATGATGATGGTTAAATATTATCTAGAATTTTTTACATGATATAAATATCATATATATTCATTATCTATTTATTTATATTAATCCATAAAATTTATAGATATAAAATGTAATACACTGTTTGTGAAGACGGTAGGCCATAAGTATGAATGAATGTTGTTTTTATTTTATAATTCATAGAAAAAAGAAAGATAAATAGTAATTAAAAAATAAAAAATCATTATTATTTCGTATATATTAAATATATTTATTAAAATTATTTTTATTACCTTCAAAGAAATGCATTAGTGAAAAATGAATCACATCACTTCGCGAGAACGTAGTTCGCCGTACACCCGAGCGTAGTTATTGTATCCCCCATGGAATGGAAAGTAAAAAAGGTACATAGGATATGATAATTAAAGAAGTATTATTATGTTAAATATATTATATATAATAATTTAATATATATCTATTACAATCTATGTAAAAAATAAATGAAAAATACATTATGTTTGTTCATGAGGCTGCAGTCCGCCGTATATACAATTTATAGTTTCATTTCCCATATGAAGGAAGAGGAGATGAATATAGTAATTTAATTAAAATAATAAAATCTAAGTAAATGGAATATATAGGAGTTATTATATCATCCCAGTTAAATAACATTTGAAGGAGTTATAGAATGAAACAAAATGAAAGTGCATGTTTAAGGACTATATCTATTCTTCAGAGAACATATTTAGATTTTTAAAAATAGCATTCATAGGAGTTATTCTTAATAAAAATAAGTCTTATAGGATGCAGGGGTATAATTAAGGAAAATTAATGTGTAGTTATTGTATAATAAAGTTTTTTTTGGTTGTGTGAAGTGGAGATGAGATGTTATGGACTTTTATAAGTAGGGGAGAGGACACACATGAAATTTTTGAAAAGAATATAGTAAACCACATTTTTCAAATTCCAAAAGGAATAAAATGGTTCATTATCGAATAATAGAGGTTATAATGTAATAATAGGTACATAAAATGGGTGTTTAAAAATTATATAGTTCATTTACCCCTTATCCTTCTAGTTCAACCCTCGAGAAACCTGTTTTAACCTTTGCAATAATAATTAATTTTTATTGTTTTTTACTATTCATTTTCACCAAAAATTAAGTTGAACTTATTATATAGTATAAATTATTTTCTTTCAAATATTAAATCCATTTTTACAAATAACATTTACAAAGGTGGTTAAATTTAATTTAAAATTAAACTCATAGACATGATGAAAAATAATTTTTCCAAAGAGATATTTTTCAAAAGTTTAAAAAGGTTTTTATATCAAAATTCATTATGAAATTTATTCCAATGAATTAAATTGAATCTATAATAATGTAGTTCTGAAAATTTATATTTGATTTTTTATAAATAAAATGAAAGCTTATCTATTCTTTAAATGAAATGTTAGTTTTCAATACAACTAGTAATTTTCACAATTCCTTGAAAAAACTATTTTTATTTAAATCTATAAAAATTAACCCTAATATAGTTTTGACTTTTTGATTAAAAAAAATTCATTTTTTTTAAAATTAATTTTTTAAATATTTCAAAAATTAATTCATGATTTGTTAGCGAAGTTCAATAAAAATCATTTTTTTGCAAAAAATGTATTTTCGATGCATATAAAGACTCTAATAAAAATTATGTGTTTTTATATCAATATAACTTATTTATATAAATCATTATAATTAATTTTTAATTTTTTTCATTCCTATTCATGTCCCCATGTTTAATATATTGGTAATGATGGTCATGTTTAAGTAATTATATTAATTGTTTTTGGTTCATTAGAACTCGCTGTTGTGGGTTACAAAAGATTCCAAACAAATTAAATTCATTAGATAAAAAACTTTCATAAAATATTATGATGTTACATAACATAAACTCAAAATGAAATTCTACCTCAAAATTAAAACAATTTGGTATAAACAATTTAGGATACTTCCACCTCATTACATCCCCAGGATCCCACAAAGCTTCCTGAAGCAGGTGGTTTCACCACAAAATGTTTACCAAGTGAGTGATATTGTTTTATAAATAATATATTTAAGATAAAGAATATCCACTAATTTTTCATCATAAGAAATCTATTTCTATAGTGATATAAAATTTTAGTTTATTACAGGTGATAAATCATGTATTCACTTTCTCAAGAGAGATACATGGAACACATTGTGAACCTAGCAGAGGTTCAGTGTGAGTACCAAACAATAGGCTACCATCTCGATATGATCAATAATTTTAGAGGGATAAATATTCCATGTGATTAGTTTTAAATTATTTCTAAATAACATTACCTTATTTTAAAGATAAATTCCTAGAAAAACAGTGTCACTATATTCTAATCCTTATCATGCCAGCCATTGTCAATGTAACTTTTATAGAGACTTTGTGCTTCCTTTATGTATTACCGAATAGATCTTACCTTATATTCCTTTGCATCTTCCAACTTTGGTCATAATAGATTTATTTATCAAACGTTATCCAAGTACATTGATGTTCTACACTTCATTATATAATGGGCTTCATAAGGATCCATAAGAATTCTTTATTAAAAGATATTATTTTAATAAAACTCATCTAGTGGAAGGTTTTGATCCCAACCACCTTTAAAATCTACATAACAAGATCTATCCATATCATTTATGTTTCATAATTTTCTATAAGGATGAACATATCAGTGAATATGATATACAGTGATTATTTTTTCTTCATATCTAGGCCCTAATATAACCTTCTCCAGAACATTGTGGTAGTCCTCATATCCTTATTAAATATAGTAAAATGTTGTAATCCATGAAATCTGGCCACATCCTTGATTTATATCATTGAAATCCTGTCCAAATAGAAATATTTTATGATAGAGATGAATTGTTATAAATTTCTATGTAGATTGACTACATCCAAGGTAGCATTATTCCCTTTAGATATTTTGGGGAGTTTGATGAAAAAACAAAGAGTGATGTTTACCCATTTCCATTCTGGAATGGATGTTGTTTATAAAATCACATTAAACATTTCCTCTTCACCATAACTTTTTTTATTATACTAAGAATAGATAAACATACTTAGAAATATCTATCTTCTTGTTTTCCCACCATAAATATTATTTCACATAGGCTAGTGGTAGGAACTATACCCTTTTCATCCTTTCATTAATGGTTCATGACCCATGACCATAACAGATGTGACATGTTGTCGTCTAGCATGAATTTTATCTTTTTTCAGAAAAAATATTTATATAATTAAAATTTAGTAATAAACCACATTTACTTAAAGATAAAATATATGATAGAACCTATAAGATACCAAAATCCTTAATCTTATCCCTAAAATGTAAAGGCATTCTTCCTCAAATAACTTTTTCACTAAATCAGATAAAAAACCCAAGGGTTTTATTTCCATAAATGACTCTCAAAATATCTTTAATCTTGATAAATGATCATCACAAAAAACCTCAAAAGGAGTGTCTATGAATTTGAACGTATGATTGACCTTAAACTTCTAAAACCATGACAATATCAATATCTCTTAAGTAAATCATTCATATAGATGTTTATGCTTCAAAAATTAACATAATTCTTATATGATTAACAATTATTAAAACCAAAATAAAATTGGAAAAATAATTCTAAAATACAAATCTTGAATCCAAATATATAAATACATCAAAACATTTTCTCTTAAATAACCTTTTATCTTATTCAAACAAATTTCCATTAGATTATTAGTTCCATCCTTGCACCGATAGAATATCAAATGGGATTTCCTTATTCTTTAATCTATATAGATAGAGATAATAACTCTCAAAATCACATCAAATTTTACAAAAGGGTGAAAAATAATATTTTTATAGGGATCATTCTTAAAAAATTAAACATGAAATTCCCCACTATGGAGTGAAGGATAAGTGTCCTCTAATTATAATTCCTTAATTCACCCATTGTGACTGAATATAATTTCCCTTTATAAATTTTCTTTAGATTTAATTGTGTCTTATCATCCTCATTAGACCATGTATTGGGGAATTGATTCAAATAATTCCTAAACTTCTTTCACTTGAAGCACTAGAGTTTGGGTAATGCATTCATGAGATCTTTATCTATATTTTCTCTGTTAGCTAACTTCTTCCTATAATTTTAGTGTTTGAATACCTGATGAACATCATTTCCACACATAAAAAATATTTTAATCCTTTTAATATAGTTTCATCTATGTTTACAGTCACACATTTTCCATGAAAAAAATATTATATTCATCTCTCCATGGTTCTTTGTGGTTCCCTTAATCTTTATATTTCATTTTTTTTCAATACCATGAGTTTAATGGATTAATCCAATCCCCATTTCTGCCTTGAGATAACAATTAATGATTTAATCATATCTATCAAAGTCCATTATGGATAATTTCTTTATAAAACTTGTTTTTAAACCAATAAAAATTGATCAACCTTACTTTCAGGTTGTATGATAATTCATGAAGTGTACCTTGCATGTTTTATTTAAAATTATTCCTTAATGAACAGAAAGATTATTTGTAATAATTCTCTAGTTCAAGGAATTAATTACCCATTTTATTATATAGAATATGAGGGAAGTACTTATTGAAAAATAATCACTTAAACCCATCCAACTCCAAGGAGTAAATTTCATCATGTTTCCTAGTATTATTGATGAGAGTCCACCATTGGTTACCTTCTCCATCAAAATGATAGATAATGAAAATGAAATTTTATTATTTCAAACATTGGATAAAGGAAAATATCATTTTAGTGATACTATTCCATTACTACGAAACTAGTGTATCAGAGGAACCGCTAAAATATGGTGGATTTTTCCACATAAAGGACCCCAAAAATCATTTTCCCTCCTTTCTCTATTTGGAAGTTTAGAATGATAAATAACTTGAGAAAGTTGTATAATCATAACACTGAGTTTTTTTAATTCCAACACCCATTACAAGTAGTTACTCAAGAGGACAATAATTACATTTTCCATTTAATGTAGCACTAACACAATTTTTTTTGTTTTAACCATTCACTAAAACTAAAGATTATTTTGTATCAAACACTAATCATAAACATGAAAAATCATTAATATGATTTAAAAATAAGGGAACCCTCTTTTCAGTATATGAAACCTTCGGTTTAATATTTTCCATTCATGGTAATCATAAATTCAAATATTTTAGGATGGTTCAAAAAGAGTTTGTGAATTTCCAAAGAATATCCCCCAAGAGTATCAAACCAAGTGCACAGTAAGTACCGTTGTCATATTCTAGGTAACACTCTATTCTATCTCAACATTCATTTTTTGAGTTATTATCCCTAGTTATATATGTGATATAACTATGTCCACTTGTAGTATCCATAAATGTATGTATTTTTCCAAAACCACTCACTGTACCCTTCACCAATAATACTGGATATTTTCTTATATGTTGAATTATCCTTATTGTTATCCATAGACATATTAGTAGGTATCTCGATAATATTTTATCATCCTATTTTTTAAAATGTTAAGTAAACCTATCCTTTAATACCAACTATGTCAAGCTACTATTTTTATACATAGATATTACATATTTATATATGAATATTTATTACATTAAAAAATATATGACTAAGGATCATATAGGTATAGTGCCTTTGGGAACATTGAATCATAAACAATTGGTTCACATGTAAACTAAATTATCTCCCTCTAAGTTATTCATAATTATAACCATTCTTAGATATATCATACAAAATATATTTCTTCATAACGTAGGGAAAGGAAACATAATAATGAATATTTCCAATCCTATCACAGTGTAGTGGGTTAACTTCCCAAACCATCCTAGTAATCAAGATTCAATCCCAAGACTATCATAGGGGAAAAATTACCTTATTAATCTTGGTTCACTCCGTATTCTAATCAATATTTTCTCATGAGATATCAATTTTACCCAATTCATTGGGGGGATATATAGGCACCACTCTTCACATAATGAAAATAATACATATTCATTATAAAATATCATAAAACATTCATCATATGAGAACCCATGAAATGAAATGGGCTTCATGGAATATTATTCATATCAAAACCCTAGAAAATAAATATAATTCATGAATCATTTCATCAGAACATAACCCATGGGATGAAAATATGTTTTATAAACATTTTATCATCATAAAAATTAACCATCCTTAGAAATAATAATGATAGTACTTTTGGATCATATACCCAATAAATCTAATGTTACATTAAAGGATTTAATATTAGAGGGAAAATGATTTGGGAAGATAAAATGTAAAATTTATTAAGAAAAATAGCCTTTCCACATTGATTTTTTTTATAAAACATAAAATATTTTCAAAATCATCTTCTTTAAAAAAACCTTGGAAACTTATAAAGGAAGATTTAAATATAATTTAAATAATTTCTTGTGGAAAATATCCTTTCTTTTTTGGAAAAGATTTTTTTAAACAAAAATATTTTTAAAAATAAGTTTATTTAAAAATAACTTTTAAAAATTATAATTAAATATTTAAAACATTATGTGGTCATGATATTTGGAAATCCCATTCATTTTATACATGTTTAAATAAATATTTCTTTAACATTTTCAGTAAAATCCAAATAGGTTCTATTTGTAAAATGTCTTAAAGATTAATTTTAAGTAAATTTTTAAAAAGTAAAACATTGGTCAAAATATATTTAAGAAATACTTTGTATAATCTTAAAAAAATTGAAAACATTTTTAGAAAAAATGAATATGGAAGAAAAACTTTTTTGATTGAAGATAAAAATAAAAAATATTTTTAATAAAAAATATTTCAGGTCTCTTTAATCCATTTAGGGTAGAAAATAAAAAGGAAACATGTATAATAAATAAATAACCATATTATAATAATTAATATGAGTTCCTTGAGTGATCGATTATAATATTTCATTACTGGAATAAAAACAACAAACAATACTGATAATTAATGATATTGTAATATAAAACCCTTATAACTTTGGTAAATTTGAATTAAAATACCAATAAAATAATAAGTTTAAATAAAACATATAATATCATTATAATAAATATATTTATGATATTACTTTTAAATTTGGTTGTATATACACCTCATAAAATATACTAGGTTCATAATATAACATATGTTCCAAAGAAGTAAAATTGAGACATAAATCTCTTACCTTATGTCTCGACTTACTTCATACACATTCAAACCTAATTTATAAAAATAGTGGTTTATTATGAATTTATTACAGAATATAATTATATATATAATAACATATATTATTTACTTATTACCTTTTATTACCCATTTATTTGTAATTCCTATATGAAATCATGTTTTGGGTAATAAATACTTTGTTTTTCATTTATTTTTTGATTTGGTATTTTCAATATTTTATATTTATCATGGTTCCATAATTTATAAAATGTTAAAAATAATATAAATATCATATATATTAATTATATATGTATTTATTTTAATATATATATGTTAGAGATATAAAATGAAATACACCATTCGCGGAGAGGGTAGACTGTATGTATAAATGAACACAGTTTCTATTTTTTATGTGATGGAACAGAAGAATAGTAAATAATAATTCAAGTTTAAAAATTATTATGAGTTAATATAAGTCACATATATTTATTAACATTATCCTTATTACCCTCAATTTAAAGTGTTTTTGAAAAAAAGTCAAATCTTCATAATGTGGTAGTCCACCAAACACACAAGCGATGTTATCGTAACCCCCACTGAATAGAAAGTAAGAAGGTTTATGTGATATGATAATTAAATAAGTATAAATATTTTAACAATATAATATATATTCATTTAATATATCTCAATCACTATCCAAGTAAAATAGAAATCTAAAATACATATCATCGGTTCATAGGGTGGTAGTCCACTGTACACATCATTGACGATTTCATTTCCCATTTGATAGAAAAGGAGATGAAAATAGGTTATTCCATTAGAATAATAACATAATAGAATGTTTTGGATTCTTATTTTATTATATCAGAATATTTTTTTAATATTTTGTAGAGTAAGAGGAATAAATAATATGAAAATTCAAGTCTAAGGAGTATACCTATTTTTTGAATAACCTCATTAGGATTACACCTAAAGACTTCATAGGGTAGAATAATAATGCAAATATAGAATATAATATGTGGGGAGAGAATTAAGGATGATATTTGGGAAGGTATTGTATAAAAATAGGGTTTTTAATTATGAATAAGAGATGATAGGTGGGGTATTTTTATAAGTGGGGGAGAGGACAGGCATGGATTGTTTAAAAAGAAAAAAGTGTACCCATGTTTTTCACATACAAAAAGGACCCAAAATAATAAATTATCAAAATTAATCAGTTATAAGGTATAAATAAGTCATCATAATGGTTTTGGATATGTTTATAGGTCATTTTACCCCTTATATTTTCAGCCTAACCCCATAGGTAAACCTGTTCTAACCTTAACCACGATAATTAATTTTAAAAGTATTTATTATTAATTTTGATAAAAAATTAAAATTACAAAATTATATAATATAAATTTTTATGATTGAAAATATAGAATAATTTTTTATAAATTTAATTCACAGAACTAACAAAATTTAAATTTAAATTAAACTAGTACATGCGAGGAAAAAGAGGGGGTTCAAATAGAAAATATTTAATGTTTTTAAAAGTTTTTATATCAAAAATAAATTTAAAATTGATTACAAAGACGTAAAATAAAATTAATAATAATATAATTGAACTTATTTTTTAATACCTTTTGAATACAAAATAATTCGTAATAAATTCTTTAAAAATGTATTTTTTAATAAAAACCAATATTTTTCACTATTTATCATAAAATAAATGTTTTTAAATGAATCCAAAAAATAACCCTTAGCTAATTTTGACATGTTTATGAATTCAATTATGTTTATTTCTTTAAATAAATCATCTTATTATTTTTAAAATAAATTTTATAATTTTTTTTTAAAACATAAATTAAACCATTAAGTACATTATTTTTGAATATAAATATTTTATTAAAGCTTTGGTAGTCTTTTTATCAATAAAATTTATTTAATAAAAATATTATAATTAATTTTCAAAATGTTGTTATTCCTTAAAATTTTTTCATGTTTAATGGATAGATAAAAACAATAATTTTTAGATAAAAACATTAATAGTTTTCACAGTTTGTTAAAACTCAGCGATTCATGTAACACAATATATCGATGAAAGTAAATTTATTAGAAAAACAATATTTCATCAAATTTGGGGTGTTACAAGATAAGTTTAGATGGCCTTCTCACATTACCCTAATCCCTAAAAACCAATAAGTTAAGAACCTAGATAATTTGACCCCATTTAAAAATATCCATCTAGGCTCTATTCAGGACATGAATGTGAAATTTTCTGGCATGAACCCATGGTCCATGGAATGAGTTACTCAAGGAAAAAGGGTCATCACTTAAACAACCCTCATTTATGAACTGGATAATAATTGAATCAATTAGTATAAAATATAAAGGGTTTAAACCTTTTAATCAAGGGTCACTTCCATATCTTGAAATCCCCCTTTCTAGTTTTAACCACCTATATAAGTGCGCACTACTTTTCCAGACCCTCCTTTATGGCATGACGAACACCCGTAACACCATGAAATACTACATTTGATGATTCATCAACTGAGGGCCACCTATACCCCACCATAATGAGATACCTACCACTTATACCACATAAAGTTCTTATTTTCACATTTACAACAATATCTTAGAGATTTTTCAATGATTGAAATCCAAAATCGAGTGCCAATTAAAGATCTAACTCCTTCTCAAGGACAATAATTCATTTTGTATCAAAATATTATAACCCATAATGATGAATTTTTTTAAAACTCCCCACCATGGGGTTTATCATCCTTGATATACATTTGGTAGTAATTCTTATATTATATGGATGAACATTGGTCCCTAATTCACTACTAAATGGACATGTTGCATCTTTAAACACAAAATGAAATTCCACACCACCATTCTATCCAAAAAAACTTGAATAAATAAGAATTTCCACTAAAAGATGAGTCTAATATTTGGACCACTTCCCTTTCATACTGAAAAATTATCCCATTGTTGTTTCTAATACACAAAATTAAATTCCATTCCAAGGGACCATCCATTCCTCCCTTGTTAGACATCCTCAAAAAATACTTAGACTCAACAGATGTCACACCACCACACCACCTGATTGCAATTATTTAACTCACAGAGATATTGTAGAATCATATGTACTCCAAAATAGAGTTTTAACTGAAATATCAATGTAATTTAATGGTTACATCCTCAACCAACCATGATGGTTTCCCTACAATTTTCATGTACATCATTGAATCTCAAATTTAACTCACTCTGGGATGACACCAACTTCACATCGATTACAATGCTAATATCTATACACCATAGCACACCCCATATATATTTTCAATTTGGTATTCTCTATAGAATAACATATATTCATATACACCCATTATTAAAAATTCTAATTCCAAAATGACCATCCACCAACCAATTTAATCGAACCCATGACCCTTCCGACTTAAGGGTCATTCACCTGAGACCAATTGATGCTACCCATTATAGAAGCATACTTATCTTCACTAACCTACCAAAACTCTATTCCCTACATTCTGAACTCTGTCCATTATTGAATATAATGAACATATATTTATATCTAGATCATACATGATAATTAACAAAAAACACAATCCATTAGAAATTCCAAGATCACTAATATTGTCCTCATTGATGCCAATAAAATTATTATAAAATAATGGTCACACCCTCCATCTTCCTTTAGGATATCCCAACCTCAGGGATGTACACTACTCCTTCAATACTCACATCAATATTTCCCATTAGTAAGCCTCTCTGATAGTTCTTGCTATAGTGGACCCTTGTATTAACCATACAATGATACCCTAATCCATCTCTGATATCAAATCCACCTAGAAAATCATATCTCATGACATCATAGGTCACAATCCCTATGATAATCCCATAAATTCACTATCTTCTCAACACATCTCAATTTAACCCACATCCTAAACCATTCTCAATTGACCCATCCAAGATTCATTCATTGATCCAAAACTCAAATGGGGACTATTGATACCCTATATTCACCTCCCCCACATATAATGAATTTCCAAAAAAATTAGTGACAATGATCATCTTCTTATTAGGTAGTGTGATCCACCCTGAACCCCCTAAATCATTATTTTCCACTATCTACTCTAAACCCTATTAATGTACACTCTCTTATAACCCAATCAAAAAATATGACTCACAATCAAATGAGTTGAGTCATATATAACCAGAGATAAAACTTCTAACCCACTAAAGATGACCCACTACTTCTTAGCCTATCCCAATTTCATATGGAATTACTTATGCCAAGTCTATCTACCGGATCAACCACCAAACATTAATCATCTAATGTCAAGATAATTTACCCTCACTTCCACCACACTATTAAAAGTAAATCCTAGAACTATTGGGATTATCATTAAAATAATACTACTGTATGAATCCAAACCTTTACAATATATTCTTTTTGTGTGATTCACATCCCAATGGCCTAAGAAAACTAATCTCCTTACCTTAACCCTCTCAGTTCTCTCACACAAACAAATGATATTTTTATGTGAAGTTACACTAAGAATATATACAAGGGAAAAACAAATATGTCATTGTTTATAATTTACGTATTCGATCCCACATCCTCATGGATGCTCATTATCATCCTTATATCATCTCTCCTGAATACCGTGCCTTCATTGATCCATTAGAAATGAATTAATTCATGATCCAGCCCCTTATGGGTCTATATGGATCCCTGGATAAATGGACTATATTACCATCACCATAGAACCCACCATAATATCAACATTACCTTAAATTAAAAAGGAATACATCATGCTCTAGAAGAGTAGAATGACTCGAAGAAGTTATATGGTAAATTTCCTTATAACTTGATGTTAAAACATTATAAAACTAAACTCATAGTCAAAATAGAACCCTAGGAAAGAAAACCTATGTCATATGAGTCTTTTGTTCAAAATTATGATGCATAAACCATTTTTTTACAAATAGTATAATATATAAAATCTAGAAAAATAATATGATATAGTCACATTATACATTAATCAATATCCAACCTACAAAAGAGAAAACTAAAAAACCAATCCCATCACTCTGGTAAATAGGACATCCCAATGAAATGGAATTTTCGATGCACCAATATGAGGAAGATCAAAAGATCTTTAACATACCCAGAGATCATGTATACCACCTCCTAATGTATCAAATCAAAACAAATCTCTGATACAATTTTTTAACTCCTTGACCCCGAGAAACTCATTAATGCACAGACTAATGATTTTACCTAATGTCACGCATGCTTCACCATTTATAAAAGTATACTGACATGAGAAAATAACCTATAACATGCATTTGGGATATTATTCCACAGATATCCCAACAGTAAATAATGATAAATAACCAAAAATTAACATTAGAGTTTATATAATTGATAATCAAATTTAGTATCATACATGATGTAGTCATAGAAAACATGTAATGACCCAAACTTTCTAAACGATATTTGTTTAATGAATTATTTTTTTTATATATTATATCTTATACATATATAAAATAAAGAGAATCCAATAAGAATTTTTCTTATAAATAATTATCATTATATTAGACATCTATAGAACCAATTAAAAATCAAAACACTATAACTAGAAAAAAAGATAGAATAACCAAAATGGGAATGTGTGGATCTCCCCAATCTAATAGAACCAGTTTTACCACTTAAAATTATATAGAAATAAAAAATATATTAGTAAACCAATAAATATATTTCTAAATTAAAATATATTCATAAAATATATTTTAGTGAATTTTGGGTGAAATAATAATGTGGTATTTATAGGGTATAAAGGGAAATGTGACCATGGGGATTAAATCTTTATATGACCATTGGTCAATATGGCCATTCTTCAGTATGAACATTGGAAATTACACCATTGGTTGATTAATTTACCATTAATATTAGTGTTTTCAAGTAGTAATTACATAAGATAATTGATACTGATGGAGAATCGATTGCCTCAACCAGTAGAGTTGTGTTGTTTGAAGCCCATTTTTCAGAACTTGGGAGGGAGATATCATTACTGGGGTTCACCCTTGACCAAGCCCATTCTGATCTTCAAAAATTAAATCTTTAATTAAATCACCTATTTTATAATTTCAATATAGTGTAGATTACCACTCATTCGATTTTAGTCGAGGCACCTCATGAATCTACCACCATCGCACACCTTACCCTCAGGGTGTATGTGGGTGTAATTAGTTGTTACATGTCCCGAACCTAGTTACATAATGTTTAAAATAATCTATATTAATAATATTATTACTTACTAAATTAATCTTATTAATATTTTTTCTTAATAAAATATATGTTTAAGTTAGATGAATTTGATAATTTGATTTTTGGATGAAAATAAAATATAATTGTAATTTTCTATAAAATATATAATTTTTTTATAATAAACTAAGGTATTATAAATAGTATTTGTTTTAATGAAATAAGATTTTAAAAAACCTATATTTAAATAATAAATGATAAAATAATTTTATAATGACTTAGGAAATTTTTTATAAGTGTTAGAAATTGGAATGTGCCTTAGGAAATGATATTTTAAAATAAATAAGGTTTTTTATATGTAAAATTTAAAATAATAATATTTAAAAATTTATTTTATGAAATAACTATCATTTTTTTAAATCATCACATCGAAATTAAGTTAGGGAGAATTTATGAGAATTTTTTAAAATATACAGTTTTTTGTGAATTGGAAAAAATACAGTTTTAGGGTTTCAATATATTTTACGACATCATATTTATGTCATAATGATGTAATAATTAGTTATAAAACTAAAATACCTATTATATCTTACATTATTAATACTAAGTATTTTAATATATTTTTATGAATTTTTAAAACTATACGTTACTTTCCAAAGTCTAAAAAAGAAAAATTGATTTTTAAAAAACATTACTTTGGGGAATATCAAATTTTTCATTCCAAAAGATGTGTTAAATAATTATGTTAGGTTCTTTAGGATTAAAGAATCATAATATTTTACCCAAATTTCCAAATCCATGAGTTTAAACCATAGCCAATCCAAATGTTTTTTATTTTCCACATCCTAGTTTACGATGACATACATTAGGAAATTATTAAGCCAATCCTCCACTTTTCCCATAAATACCCACCCATTTATTTATTCCCATTCACTCCCAATATATCGTCTAGACTTTCTTAGTGTCGTTTCCTCCTTATAATTTCCCCCAATGTTTCATAAATCCCCCAAGGTTCCATTCCTCAATATATAGGATTAACTTTTCAAGGTAAGGGGAATCTTCAATCCTCTTTTCCATTTGAGAGTTTTTTGTGGTAAGTATTCCAATTACAAAGGAAATTTATTATTTTACACATTATATTATCCCATTATGATAAAAATAGTCTTTTATAAATTTGATAACCATTTCCACTCCCAATTTTCCCTTTTCTAGAACCATGTTTTGTACCCCTCATGCTGTCAAATTTACTTTTCAGAATTTCTCGCTTCACCTTAAGAAATTATCTTTTATTTTATTTTTTTGAATACCCAAACCTATTAATTTTTAGGGGTATTTAACTATATATAAAAAATGAATTATCTTATTTGGGGATTAATATACATGAAACCTGTATTCCCTTTATGTTTGTTAAAAATGACGTCACTATCATTCTCTGTAGGTTATCAATGAAATGATTTATTATGATCTATGTGGCTCACATGAAATTAGGAGATATTAATGGTAACCCTAATAGTTTTTCTATGCATTGGGTGAATAATTTAATCCCTATATATGACATGTTTTATGATACCTTGGGTAATAACCTTAGTAATTTTCATTAATGAGCCCTTGGTGATAAAACATAATTATATTATTATGAATGTATCATTTAAATAATATAGACACATTTCCATATAATCATTCATGTTATTATTGTTATGATATTCTAATTTATCATGCCTTATGTTTATGCATTATTTTCTTATTTATATGTCTTTGGATCACATGATATATGTATCTCTTGATTCTTCCCTTACTAGGCCTCATGCCCACCCCTTTCCTTTGATTTATGTCCCCACGTTATGTGATATAGTAAATGTAACTTAGTGTGAACCCATGAAGGTGTCTTCAAGTGGAATTATAAGAATGATTTAAGTTATCATTTATTATGTAACTCTTTTACAAGAAACTAAACTTGAAAAGATAAACTTTTTTATACTATGTATTGAAAAGTTATATAATAAAAAGGAAGGATACCATAGTTAGTATCAAACTATGGTTTAGTTATTTTTAAAAATTAGGACTTGGAATATTTAGGAATTAACCTAGAGACAATTCTATATATAGGAAACCATATTGGTATTTTGGTGAAGTATTAAGTATGTGGTTTCCAAAAAAACACATCCTTGTCTAGATACGAACAAATGGATGTGGCTCTAGAATAGATGTAATCTAGGGGTGACACCTGAAAACACTGCTTTGAGATAGACTCATACAGGAACTGGTGCATGACAAAAATCCTTTCTACACACTTAGTTTGACCCTCCAAGGGGATATTTTTGGTTAATCACAAGATTTTAATGAACCATTATGAAGGTTAAATATAAAAAGTAATTTTGAATAGAAGACATTAATAACATATTTAATCATGATGTTTTAAGACCTAAAATCCATTTAGAATTATACGATTCATAAATTCATGTTTCTTACAACAAAATATTATTTATAATATTAAAAGAGAAAGGATAAAGAGACTATAAAAGAACACTTAAGGGGGTCTGAAATAATGAAGCCCAAGGGAATCAGCCTGGACAAAGATGGTACCCTCCGGGGGAAAATAACTGAAGCTAGAGAAAAAAAGGTGACAATCCCCATGGGTCTCTCTAGAAGCAAGAAAGTTAGCCATAACATTTCCGTTACATCAAGTATAATGAATAGTCATGTGATTGTTCATCAGACACTTATACCTTCTTATAGAGAATTAAATAGATGAAGGAATAGTACCCTTACCAATAATTACATTGAATATTGTAAGTGAATTGATCTCAATCTACCTGATAGGAATACTCCTCTGATTGAAATGAATCTGGCCCATGAGGATACATGGGCCTCTACTTTAAAGGAGTCATCATTCCAAAAGTTAGTAGAGAAAGACACCTCGATTGATCATTTGGGATCTATGATCACTCCACCACCCCTCATAAATCCCAAACAACATGATTGGAAAGCTTTATGAGATTGATGGATCAACTAACTCGAGATATTGAAAATTACACGAATCATGTCGAGAGACCATATATACATTGAAGGGTACATATTTCCATTGAGTCCTTCATGAGTAAATGACCACCTTCTTTTAGTGGATCTTATAACCAAATAATTACTGAACAATGGATAATTTTTTTAGAAAAGATCTTTTTTTGTACAATGTTGTTCATAAGATAAATTCACTCTGGTAGTATATCACTTATAAGGGGAATTTGTTCAGTGGTGGACATTGATTAAAAACACAAATCGAAGAAGGGATATTGATGATATGGAGTGGGAAGAGTTCAAGGAAAGAATTTAAATAAATATTTTCCTAGTTTGTTGCAAATGAAAATGGAGAAGGAATTCCTTGAACTGGGGAAAAATAAAAATGAATCTGTGGGAGTTTATGAAATGAACTTTATAAGACTTTCTCGATACACCTCCATATTTTTAATGGATCATAAGGGAAATGTTGATAGATTGTTACGTGGACAACGACCCCATCTATAGAAGAATCTAGAAAATCATGACTATGAAAGCTACAAGGAGATAATATATAGTGAAATAAAGGTTGAATTAGAGTATGGAGAAATGTAGAGGTCACATAAGTAGAATGAAAATAAGATATATATGGATCCAACTCACGGAGGAGCTTTAATCAAGTAATGGGATTAAAGAAAGTGAAACTTCCCACAAGATTTTTTTGGGAATAATCATTTAGGGAATTGATTTCTTTGGAGTGGAATGTGATACATGTGCATAAGAGATGGCCATACAGTTTGAAACTATCATGGTGAGGTGATTCCTCAACTTCTCAACACTAAAAATAAAGGAATGATGGTGCAAGCCCAACCAAAAGTTAAATTCTACAAGTGTGGATAGATTTGAAACTTTTCAAATAAATGTCCAAATCAGAATATAATGGAGGGGAACCACGATCAACATCAACATAGGCCGAGAGACCAATGTTAGCCATTTTTTATCAAGATTGATGAATTGGAGGTTCCAAATGATATGGTGGATGGTACACTCATTGTTCCCTCAAATCTAGAAAGTATGTTTTTTGATTCTAGATCTACACATTCATTTATTTCATCCGTGTTTGCAAAGAATATGGAATCAATCCCTAAACATCAATAAGTACAGTTGTTAGTCAAGACTCCTAGAATAATTATCCTATCATAAATAGCGTATAGAAACTCAAGTATTAACTTTGGTGAGTACAATCCCATCAAAAATCTAGTAGTCATTGCCATGGTAGAATTCAACACTATACAAGGGATGGTCTGAATAACAATGTATAAAGCTAAGATATACTGTAGAAGAAAGGAAATTTCAGTAGTCCTGAGTTGAAAATGTAGAGACCCAAAGCTTGACGTACATAGACATTACATTACTTTTCCATAATAGTTAATACATAACAAAAATAGACACCCAAGGACCGTAATAGTTTAGTGTCTTTGGAAACTCGGAGCATAATCTTCTAATCATGGTGAAAGATCTTCAAAATCTCCCATAAATATCTTCCCCTTTTTTTCTTACGTAAAAAACATTATTTATATCTTGGGGAAAAGAGAACATATAAAGGGTGGGATCAAATGCTCAGTAAGGGTAAGCATGGATAAAATAAAACAAACCATATACATTTGAACTTAAAAACATGAACACAATGTTTAAACATCAAGATGTTGAGCAATGACATAAAACATGGAAATACGTAAGGCATAGATCATAAAGAAACATTAATCCCGATAAAATAGATTGGAAAAAAATCATGTGATTGTGGAAACCATTAATCACAAGATATGATATCCATAGTAGCCAAGGCATTGCTTCCAAAACCATCTTAGTTGACAAAGCCCCTTTCTGAATCGAGTTCACTCCTCGTTCCAGTCCTGTATTACTGAACCAGATTAACTTACCGTTCCAGCAATGTCTATCTCATGAGATATAAATATTTACCCAATTAATTGGAGGGAGATATATGTACCACCCATCTCATAATGAAATCATTATTACGTGTGCCACAACATAAACATAAATCATTCATCATAACCCAAATAATAAAGTGGGTTTCACAATCATCATCCCATCATAACATAATCCATATAAAACAAATGGATATCATTTCGTCATAAGAAAAGTGAAACCATGTAAATAATAGAGAAATTATACTTGAAACATAAACATATGAAATAATGCGATCTGAGATGGAAAATAATTTTGATAAAACACTTGAACTCCATTCTTGAGGAAAATATCATTTCTTCTTCAAAATCAATTTCTTTTCACCAAACATCATGCAATTTTAAAAGAAAGATATTTTGTTGAAAATAGTCATGAGATATTTTGGAGGAAGCTTCATGAAAATAAGGCTTTATAAAACCGTAAAAAACCTTTCAAGCCGTATAAAAAAACATTCTTCTCAAACTTTTTCTGAAAAATTCAAAATGTTCCTCGTATGGTAAACAAAAGAAAGATTCTTTCCATAACACAATTTAAAAGTCAAAGAGGGGTAAAAATGACTTTAGACATACATGGTAGAATATTAAAAACTTTATTAAAAACATTTTTATGGTCATGGATGAAAAATATAACCCCAGTAAATAATTACAAATAAACAATATTGGATAAAAATGAGATTGGAAAAGTTATCCCTTACAAAGATATTTTTGTAAATAAAATAGATCAGTTATGTGTATTCACTATAAGTTCACATAAATAAAGTATAAATACATGATAATATATAAAAATTCATTTCTCACATAATCAAAGAATGACATAAACAAGAAAGAGAAGATCAACCAAAAGAACGGAAATTGGGTTACGAAGTTCCCTTACCTCGTGTCCGACTTGACTCGATCGTTATTTAATCTCCTGAATAATAAACCAAAGTTAATTTATAATTTCTTAAGAACCTTTTTAAAATTTATTCTTCCTTTTATATCACTTATTACAATGTAATAAACATTATGTAATCATTTAAGTTAATAATGTTCATTTTGTCGATATTGGGTACTTGAATCAAAAATGGACTTCTTATAATTACATGTTGTTCATGTGGTAAAAAGTTCATTATATACTGAATGATATTCATGATTTATATATCATATATATCATCTATATCCAGCATATACATGTATTTATAATATTACATAACATATGGAGGTAAGAAATGAAATGCACCGTTCATGGAGACGGTAAGCCGTAAGTACACATGAACGATACTTTAATTTCTATTTCTTATTTTAATGGAATTAAAACATATTTATACATAGGTATATGATAATTGAAGTATAAAATCATATATAATATCATTAACTACATCCTTTATACATCCCATATAAGGCATTAATGAATCACATCACAATGAGGGGGCGGTCGTATGCACTTCCTCAAATGAGATTATCGTATTTACCCACTATGGAAACCATAAAGGCTTGATATAATTGGGAATTAAAGAAGAATAATTAAATAATAAAAATAATATGTATTATATATAAATACAGTTCTATCATAATGGACACCATGAGTGGCTGTAGGAGAAAATCGAACAATCATCGTTTTGTGAGGCGTTAGTTTGCCATCCAGAGAAACATTATGTTATTCATCCATTAGATGGAGGTGTGTGTAAGTGTAGTTTAAATAATTATCATAAAAAAATCACAGTATATTTTTTATACTGTTTTTGTTACAAAATAAAGTATTAAAAATAGTTTAGGGGTTGGAGAAGTAGAATAAAAGAAAAGAACTTAAGAGAAACTATTACCTTTAATTTGGGTAACTTCCTTTGGTTCAAACCAAATAGACTTCTTGAAGTGCCTTCTAGATATTGTAAGGCTTATAGGGGAAGGGTAGGTATATAGGGAGATTAATTTGGCAGAGGTTGGATAAGCCAAATGGCTTGATAGTTGTGAGGAATTGGATAGAAATGGTCTCCTTTTATAAGGGGGAGGAGGGGCTCTTTTGGAAAGTGTGAAAATATTATTTTATTATAAACTTATCTTCAGTTTCAAAAGGTCCAAAAATCATTAAATATGATTATAAGATGAATCATGGTCTAAATAAAATCATCCAATCATAATTGGACATGTTTTGGATAATATTTTAATCATTATAATCTTATTTATTTAAATCAATTATTAATGAGGTAAATACTGCATCATTATTGTGTCATAATTAATTTATTTTATTTTATGGCTAAAAATTATGAATAAAATACCATGATGTAGGAAATAAATTTAGATTTCTAATGAATATTTATAGTCTTAAATATTACTTATATAGCATCATATAAAAATTAATTTACTAAAATATTTTTTGTTAATTTCAATTTTTTCTTTACATTAAATTAATTAATCTAATGTGTCATTATCTTTCATAAGTGGCTCCATGGGGTCCCAAAATAGACCCAAGGATGCCCATGTTCAGCCATTACTCATCCAATATGGTTTGGACAAGTGTTCATGTAATTTTGAAATATTATAATATTCTTTTAACCATGAATTGCCCTATTTACTTTTAACCGTGGTAAATAAAAGTAAAAAAGTTACTATTCACCAATTATTTTTTATTGAACCACATTTCACTCCTTGATATTAATTTTGTCTCTCGGATTTTCGAAATTCAACTCACAGAAATGGTTAAATTAGGTTTTATGAACAATTGCAATAGCTCTTAGGAGGTGGGTAAAAGACGGTGAAATGTTTAATACAATTTTTATAAATTTATAATTATTATAAAATGAATCCAATAAATTTCATTGAACTTATATAAGTATTATGTATATTTTTTTACCTAAAAAAAATTTAAATCGAATAAATTATTATTTAAATAAAAAGTTGGTTTTAACCAAAAACTCTGTGTTTTCACTATTCATCAAAAATTGAAGTTTTTCAGAAAAATACCAAAAATTCAGCCTAAGAAAAATTTGATATTACAAATTAAAAAATAATGTATATTTTTACAAATTCAAAACATAGAAGTTTCGTTAATTAATTTTAAATGTAATTCCTGTTATAAAAAAAATAGCGTGTTTTTAAGAAACAATTATCGAAAGATCGACACTTGTTTATGTCCATATTCAAAGTAAAATTAATTCCAATAACCAGCATTGGATTAAATGGTAAAAATATATTCTAATTACACTTTAAAACCAATTAAAAAGATAATACAACTATATTAATTGTTGTGATGAATTGTTTTTTAATTAAAATATAGCGTGTTATTACTATTCATCAAAATATGATAGTTATCAGAATAATATGAAAAATTTATCCAAATTAAATTTTTATATCCTGATTCCAAGGAAGAATTTTATTTTGTTAAATTGAACTTATAAACATGTAAAAAACTAGATTTAATGTGGGTGCGCCATCAAAAGACATCAAAACTTCATTTTTGAAAAAATACTTATTTTACCCGAAAAATTTATTTTGTTCTCATACCATGTTCTAGAAAATGTGTAAGATGAATAATAATGTTATGAAATTGAAAATATAGTTAAAACTATTAATAATGGCTAGTCCATAATAATATTATAACCATATGTTTTTGTTTAGTAAAACCTGGTATTGCGTACAACACACGCTATCGAGAAAGTTTGTGATTGCGTGTAATGCAAGCCATGTCAGGGTTGCATGTTATGCACGAATCCTTCGTTGTTTCTTATAACAGAATCCAACCATATTTCATTTATACACACATATGTATATATGCACTCAATGTTTCGTAGAATTCCTACTATCAAACGAAGTTGAAATTGTGTGTAACATGATCCAAGAATAGTGTTGCGTATACTGGAAGCTAATACAGTGTTGCGTATAGTACAAGATAAACATGGTGTAGTGTATAATATAAGACATCAATGAAATTAAAAGAATATTTTTCATAAAATATCGGGGTGTTACATTCTACCCCCCTTAAAATGAATTTCTCCCTCGAAATTCGTCAGGGATATAAATGGTTTACTACTTGAAATTTTCTTTCATAGAAACCCATATCGTAAAAAGGAATACTAAAACTTTATTTTAAAAAGGGAAGTTAGAATCATAACGGTCACCCAATGTAACTCATCACTGGGTGTCCACATAGGAAAACATAGGTGAAAATATGGATATGGAAGAAGAATCTAACCATCATGTTCTGATGGAGAGTGGAAGAGAACAGGGCTATGAAAAATCCAACAATCACAAAGCCATAGATTTGTGATGATCTAAGGTACAATCTGATTCATTAGATATAAGAGTACTAGGACAACATTTTTGTCCTTCATGATAATTTCCCTAATGTTGAATTTTTTTTGAATTAAAAGAAATTCTTACTTGATTTTGGTACAATCTCATTGTTGTTCATGTCTTGAACAACTTCCACTTGATCTCTTAATGAAATGAAGTTGAATTTGTTTTCCATGAAGTATTAGTGGATCAGGCGATAGAATGATAGGTCATTCCATCTGTCTCAAACATAGGTTAGCAAAAGTTATATACATAAGTCCATCTATGATGATATTATTCATATATGGTTCCAAAAATGGACTTATACTTTATCTATCATACAACTTAATAAAATAAAACTAGTTTCTACTAACTAGGGACTTCCTATAGGCTATTGGTAGGCGATAAAGGCATGTCACACTCCATTTGTGTGTTCGATTCTCACATCCTTGTCCGATGCGATGGGTTGTCACCCTTCCTACAGGTTATCCTTTTTCTAAAAAAATACTATTATAACAAAAAGTTCTAGCCTTAAACAATACTATCTAATGTCCAACATAATCCATTCTAATCTTTTGGCTTATCCAAAATACATATGTCCAATCTCATAGTATAAAGAAAAAAATTACTTGAAATGTCACATAACAAGCACGTGAATGCCATCATTTATCCCCCATATATCACAAGATATATCTTGTTGGTCACATTCCAAACATGTGAATACCCTAATCATGTATTCTTTTGAAACATGAATTACCATAGAACCTTAGTGAAAACATGAGTGCTGTCAAAAGTTAACTCTTCCCACATACGAAAATCCCAAAAATTCTATATACTCAAACAATGATATCACTTGGTCCTTATATCAATCATGAGGTCATGTAAAATATCAAAAAATTTATTTTCTCCTTATCCCTCCATTATGTGCATATCATATACTTTCCAAAATATTTGAATCACTTTTCATGGTTACCGATACCATATTTTTATATAAAACCCCAATGGACCAATACACATATATTTCAATATACTATAAAAGTACCTCAAAAACATTTTTATTGAATTCCAATACTTAATCCCTTCAATCCATCCTCTTCGATGATTGGCTTGGAATAAGTCCTTCTTCGATTTAGAAGTAACTTATTAGGTTAGGGCATTGAGTTGGGTAATTCCCATGTTCTCCACAGATAAGACATTGGACTCCAAAACAGTCTGTCACTCTATGACCCTTTTCTCCACATAGATAACATCTTCCCTTCCATTTGAGGTATTCCTCAAGGTTCTTCTTCCCTTCTTTAGAAATTTTAATCTTCCTTTCTCTATGATCCTCACTATGCGAGCATGCATAAAATTCCATATTCCTCTTATTTGATGACTTAAGAATACACCTAATGTTCACCTTTTTAATCATATATCAAGATAACTGATTCGGAATAATCACAATATCTTCCTCTCCAGGCGTTACATAATTTCGTTGATCGTAGTCACCAATTTTTCTATTTTAATCAAGGTTAATTGAATTCCTTCTTGTTCCCTCTATTGACTATGACCAGAAACCATAGTGTAAGAAACAGTTAAAATAACAAGGAACCACATAATCATAAAAAGTCACTTATGGGATGTCTAACTTATCAAATATTATTTAATCCCTGACACCTTAGGTTCACCCTAGGTTATTCATGATCATCAACATAATTATTGGACTCTAACCTATATGTGTACTTAACCTTAGGGACATCCATAGACATACCTTAGAAATACCTCGAGGGATCTCACTAAAGTTTTTGCATCCTAGTTTCCAAAGGTTAACTAAAACTTTCCTCTGATACCAACTGTAGAGACCCGAAGCATGAAGTACATAGACATTACATTACTTTTGAGGAATAAATACTACATAACAAAAACAGACACACAAGGACCATAATAGTTTAGTGTCTCTGGAAACTTGGAACATAATCTTCTAATCATAGTGAATGATCTTCAACATCTCCCATAAAGATCTTCCCCTTTTTGTTTTCTTACCTAAAAACCTTTATTTATATCTTCAGGAAAAGGAAACATATAATGGGTGATCTCAAATGCTCAGTAAGGGTAAGCATGGATAAAATAAAACAAACCATATACATTTGAACTTAAAAACCAGAACATAATGTTTAAACATCAAGATCTTGAGGAATGACATAAAACATGGCAATATGTAAGGAATAGATCATAAAGAAACATTAATCCTAATAAAATAGCATGGGAATAAATCATGTGATTGTGGAAACCATTGAGCACATGATATGATTTCCATAGTAGCCAAGGCATTGCTTCCAAGACCATCTTAGTGGACAAAGTCCCTTTCTGAATCGAGTTCACTCCTCGTTCCAGTCCTGTATTACTGAACCGGATTAACATACCATTCCAGCCATGACTATATCGTGAGATATAAATCTTTACAAAATGAATTGGAGAGAGATATAGGTCCCACCCATCTCATAATGAAATCATTCTTACGTGTTCGACAATATAAAAATAAATCATTCATCATAACTGAAAGAATAAAGTGGGTTTCACAAACATCGTCCCATCATAACATAATCCATATAAAACAAATGGATATCATTTCATCATAATAAAAGTGAAACCATTTAAATCATAGAGACATTATACATGAAACATACACATATGAAATAATATCATCTTATATGGAAGATAATTTTGATAAAACACTTGAACTCCATTCTTGAGGAAAATATCCTTTCTTCTTCAAAATAAATTTCTTTTCACAAAACTTCATGCAATTTTAAAAGAAATATATTTTGTTCAAAATATTCATGAAATCTTTTGGAGGAAGCTTCATGAAAATAAGGCTTTATAAAACCGTAAAAATCCTTTCATGCTGTGTAAAAAAATATTCATCTCGTACCTTTTCCGGAAAAGTCAAAAAGTTCCTCGCATGGTAAACAAAATAAAGATTCTTTATATAACACAATATTAAAGTCAAAGAGGGGTAACCATGACTTTAAAAATAAATGGGAGAATATTAAACACTTTATGAAAAACATTTTTATGGACATGGATGAAAAATATAACCCCAGTAAATACTTACGAATAAACAATCTCAGATAAAAACGAGATTGGAAAAGTTATCCCTTACAAAGATATTTTTTGTAAATAAAATAGATCAATTATGTGTATTCACTATAAGTTCACATAAATAATGTATAAATACATTATAATGTATAAAAATTCATTTCTCACATAATCAAAGAACGACATAAACAAGAAAGATAAGATCAACCCAAAGAACGAAAATTGGGTTAAGATGTTCCCTTACCTCGTGTCCGACTTGACTCGATCGTTCTTTAATCTCTTGAATAATAAATCAAAGTTAATTTATAAATTCTTAAGAAACTTTTTCAAATTTATTATTCCTTTTATATCACTTATTACCATGTTATAAACATTTTGTAACCATCTAAGTTAATAATGTTCGTTTTGTCGATATTTGGTACTTGAGTCAAAAATGGACTTCTTATAATTACATGTTGTTCATGTGGTCAAAGTTTCATTATATCAAGAATTAAATTCTTGATTTATATATCATATATATCATATATATACAGAATATACATGTATTTATAATATTACATAACATATGGAGGTATGAAATGAAATGCACCGTTCATGGAGACGGTAAGCCGTACGTACACATGAACGCTACTTTCAATTCTATTTCTTATTTTAATGGAATTAAAACCTAATTATACATAGGTATATTATAATTCAGTATAATATCATATATAATATCATTAACTATATCCTTTATACATCCCAGATAAGGCATTAACCAATCAGATCACTTTGAGTGGGCGGTTGTCCGCACTTTTCCCAAATGAGATTATCGTATTTACCCACTATGGAAACCATAATGGTTTGATATAATTGGGAAGCAAAAAAGAATAAGGAAATCATAAAAATAATATGTATTATATATAAATATAGTTCCATCATAATGGACACCATGAGAGGCAGTAGGAGAAAATCGAACAATCATCGTTTCGTGAGTTGTGAGTTTTCCATCCACAGAAACATTATGTTATTCATCCATTAGATGGAGGTGTGTGTATGTTTATTTCGAATAATTCTCATAAAAAAATCCCAGTATATTTATTATACTGGTTTTGTTACAAAATAAAGGATTAAAAAGAGTTTAGGGGTTGGAGAAGTAGAATAAAAGAAAACAACTTAAGAGAAACCGTTACCTTTAATTTGGGTAACTTCCTTTGGTTTGAACCAAAAGGATTTCTTGAAGTGCCTTCTGCCTAATGTAAGGCTTCTAGGGGAAGGAGAGGGATGTAGGAAGATTAATTGGGTAGAGTTTGGACGAGCCAAATGGCTTGATAGGTGTGAGGAATTGGATAGAAATGGTCTCCTTTTATAGGGGGGAGGTTCTTTTGGAAAGTGTGAAAATATTACGTTATTATAAACTTATCTTTGGTTTCAAAAGGTCCAATAATCATTAAATATGATGATAAGATGAATCACGGTTGAAATAAAATCATCCAATCATAATTGTACATATTATGGGTAATATTTTAATCATTATAATCTTATTTATTTAAATCATTTATTAATGAGGTAAATACTGCATCATTATTGTGTCATAATTAATTTAATTCATTTTATGTCTAAAAATTATGAAAAAAATACCATGATGTAGGATATCATTTTATCTTTATAATTAATATTTATAGTCTAAAATATGACCTATATAACACCATATAAAAATTAATTTACTAAAATAGTTTTTGTTAATGTCAATTTTGACTTTACATTAAATTAATTAATCTAATGTGTCATTGTCTTTCATAAGTGGCTCCAAGGGGTCCTAAAATCGACCCAAGGATGCCCATGGTCAGACATGACTCATCCAATAAGTTCTGGACAAGTTTTAAGGTAATTTTGATTTATTATAATATTCTTTTAACCTTGAATTACCCTATTTACTTTTGACCGTGGTAAATAAAAGTAAAAAGTTACTATTCACCAAAAATTATTTTTATATTATTAAACCAAATTTTAATCATTGATATTAACCGTTGCTTTCGTATTTTCGTAATTCAACTCACAGAAGCGGTAAAATTATGTTTTACGAACAATTGTAATAGCTCTTAGGATGTGGGTAAAAGACGGTGAAAAGTTCAATACAATTTTTATAAATCTAAAATTGTTATAAAATGATTCCAATTAATTTAATTGAACTTATATAAGTATTATTTATCTTTTTTGACCTAAAATAAATTTAAATAAAATAAATTATTATTTAGATAAAAAGTTGGTTTTAACCAAAAACTAAGTGTTTTCACTATTCATCAAAAATTGATGTTTTTCAGAAAAATACCAAAAATTCAGCCTATGCTATATTTTATATTCCGAATTCAAAAATGATGTATATTTTACCAAATTAAAAACATAGAAGTGGCATTAATTAATTTTAAAAGTAATTCACGTTATCAAAACAAATAGCGTGTTTTTAAGAAACAATAACTATTAAAAGATCGACACTTGTTTATGTCCAAATTCAATGTGAAATTAATTCCAATGACCAGAATTGGATTAAATGGTAAAAATATATTCTAATTAAACTTTAAAACCAATTAAAAATATAATCTAACCGTATAAATTATTGCGATGAAAAAAGATATTTTTAATTAAAATATAGCGTGTTTTTACTATTCATCAAAATATGAAAGTTATCAGAATAATATGAAAAATTTATCCAAATTAATTTTTTATATCCTGATTACAAGGAAGAATTTTATTTTTCAAATTGAACTTATAAACATGTCAAAAACTAGATTTAAAGTGGGTGCTCCATCAAAAGGCTGCAACACTGTATTTTGTTTGAAAAATACTTATTTTACCCGAAAGAATTATTTTGTTCTCATACCATGTTCTAGAAAATGTGTAAGATGAATAATAATGTTATGAAATTAAAAATGTAGTTAATAATATTCATAATGTCTAGTCCATAATAATATTATAACCATATGATGTTGTTCAGTAAAACATGGTATTGCGTACAACACACGCAATCGAGGAAGGTTGTGGTTGCGTGTAATGCAAGCCAAGTCAGGGTTGCATGTTGTGAAAGACTCCTTTGTTGTTTCTTATAACATAACCCAACCATATTTCATTTATACACACATATGTATATATGCACTCAATGTTTCGTAGAATAACTACTATCAAACGAAGTTGAAATTTTGTGTAGCATGATCCAATAATAGTGTTGCGTATACTGTAAGCTAATACGGTGTTGCGTATAATACAAGCTAAACATGGTGTAGTGTATAATAGAAGACATCAATGAAATTAAAATAATATTTTTCATAAAATATTGGGGTGTTACAAAAAACCTATAGTTATCTTTAAAGGAGAGATATCGCGGCATGATCTTTTTCTATAATCAACCCCCATAGCCTTATTTATGGATATGATTATTGAATAAATATAATGAAATGAATGCATATAGTTAGATAATGTTATTATAATTCAGGAATGCATTGACATATTTTATGAAGAGTTACCATGTCCTCCCCCATATAGAGAGGTGGATTTCTCCACTGAACTCATACCTAGATCCAAGATGATATCAAAGACCCCATATGAAATGAAAAATATGGAGTTAGAGAAATTAAATAAAAAAATTCAATATATTTTGGAGAAATGATTTATCTAACCAAGTGCGTCTCCTTAGAGAGTAAACATAATCTATGAGAAGAATAATGATATATCAATGCGTTTATGCATTGATTATTGATAACCTAATGGGATCACAATGATGAACCAGTACGCTCTCCTAAGGATTGATGATTTACTTGCCCAGCTTCATGGAGATCAATTATTTTCCAAGATTGATCTTCAATTTGGTTATCATCAATTGAGGGTGAAGAAAGAATATATTCCAAAGACTACCTTCTTAACCTGATATGGGAATTATGAGTTTTTTGATATTCACTTCATCTTGGTTAATGATCCTACTATATTTATGGATTTTATGAAAAGTGTATTTATGGACTATGTTGAAAAATTTGTGGTAGTTTTTATTGATGATATTATGATATATTAAAAAAGTTTTGAGGAGTATGAGTATTATATAAGGGTTATTTTGGGAACTCCAAGGAAGGGTAATATTTTTGCATAATTCATAAAATGTGATTTATGGTTACAACATGTTTCATTCTTAGGGCACATTATATCCAATAGAGGAATCTTAGTTGACCCTATGAAGACAATTTCTGTAGAGGAGTGGAATCATCCTATAACATTTACTTAGATTTTTAGTTTTCTGTTTTAATAGGATATTATAGGAAGTTTGTGGAAAACGTCTCACAAAATTATAATCCACTAACCAAGTTAACTTGAAAAGGGGATAAGTTCATCTGAATAAAGGAACATAAAGAATGTTTCCAAGAAATGGGGAAGATTTTGGTGACTTAACATATATTAACTCTACCCTCTATTAGATAAGGATTCTTTATTTATAGAGGTACATCTCTAAAAGGGAATGGGCGAGTCTTCAAGAAAAATTACAAGGTGATTTTTTATGAATCTCAATAGTTTAGTCTTAATGAGAAAAATTATCCTATTCATGACTTGGAGTTAGATGTAATTAATTTTTCTCTAAAAATATGGAGGCACTATATTTATTGGGAGACATGTTATATATATACATACAACCAATGTGTGAAGTGTATTTTCCCAAAAAATGAATTGAACATGATAAAAAGGAGATGATTGAAAATTCATAAGGACTATGACTATTCAATTTATTACCACCCTAAAAGGAAAAAAAACTAATTGATGAATTAATTAGAAAAGAACTAATTGTTCTGGAAATGATGAAGGTTCAATTAGATATTTGATCAAGGACCAAGTAAAACTAGACATGAGAATAATAAGTTAAGGGATATCATCAACATTATCTAAGAAGCTTTATCAACCATAATTACAGAAGAAGATCAAGAAATATCAAAGAGAAGATCCATTGTTACAAATGAAGATAAAGACTATGAAGAATGAGAAGTTTTATAAGTTCAATATTGATAAAGAAGGTGCATTAATATTTCCTACAAGGATATGTGTCCCATCTATCCCGGAGATAAAGAAGGAGCTGTTAGATGAAGCTCATAGCTCTATATTCTTTATATATCCTAGAATAACTAAAATGTATAAAGAACTTCATGATCATTATTGGTGGAAAAATATGAAAATAGAGATTTCCAACTACACTATAATGTTCATGGTATGTTATCCAGTGAAGGCATGGAGAAAACATCCTAAAGGAGTACTGTAACCATGACCCATAATAACATGGAATTGGGATAATATCACTATGGACATCATTATTGGTCTCCCAAGAACATCCAATTGAAAAAATGAATTATGGGTCATAGTGGATTGTCTCACAAAAATTTCACATTTCATTGCTAGTAGGGAATATTTATATATTGACCAACTTGCCAAGATAAACATAAATAAATTAGTTATGTTTCATTGGGTTCCACTTTCTATCATTTCTGATCATTATATAAGGTTCACATCTAAATTACTATGAAGAATCCCACATGTTCTGAATATTGAATTGAATTTCATTATGGCCTATCACCCAAAAACCTATGGAATATTTGAAAGGGATATTTAGAAACTTGAGGAAATGCTGAGAACAATCTCAATTGAATTTAATGGTGTATGTGATCAAAACTCATCATTAGTTGAGTTATAATAAAATCAAAAAATTCACTCAAGTATTCAAATGGAACTATATGATGTTATATATGGAAAGTGATGTAGAACTCATAATATTTGGGATGAAGTTGGTGGGAGGAAATTTCGTGGGCCCAATATTGTTCAAGAGATGATAGAAAGGATCATTCCATCCAACAAAAAATAAAGGATTCTCAGAGTCAACATTAGAGCTCTAATGAAAATATTTTAAGGGACATGGATTTTAATTTTGGGGACAAATTTCTCCATTAGATATCACTAGGGAAAAGATTCATGAGGTTTGTAATGAAATGGGAGCTTATCCCTAGGTACATTGGCCCCTATTAAATCCTTGATCCCATAGGATTTGTGGCCTATTTGCAAGAACTTACACTAAATATTTCTCAAGTTCATAATATATTCCATGAATCACTACTGGAAATGTGACCTTTCCCATCACTTCTATACCCCCTTTCCCCACGGTTTGGCCAAACCGTTGGGAAAGTCCACATTGTGGCCACTTTTCCGAATGGTTTGGACAAACCGTTGGGAAAGGTACAATTTGTGGCCACTTTTCCCCATGGTTTGGCCAAACCGTTGGGAAAGTGTAGGTTATCCCAACAGTTTTGCCAAACCATTGGGAAAGGTCCCAATATTTCAACATAGATTTATAGATTCTAGGGACCTATACCAATGGTTTTGAAAACCATTGGTATAGGTCTATACCAAAGGTTTTGACAACCGTTGGTATAGGTCCTCTGATTTTTTGTCGGATCCTCTTAACCAGAACATTCTATAAATCAAAATTTAAAATAATTATGATAATACATATATATATTTATGAAATTATGTTTACAAAAGTAATGTTAGGTTAGTGGTTAAGTCGTTCAATGATAAACTGGTGGTCGTGGGATCAAATCCCAGTGAATATGTTTTTTGGAAATACATATACCAACAGTTTTATGGAATCATTGGTATAGATTTTCATATTACTTATACCAACAGTTTTCCAAAAACCGTTGGTATAGACCTATCCCAACGACTTACTTTCCTACAGTTCTCCAAACCGTTGGTATAGGCTATACCAACGGTTTGGAGGCCTATACCAATAGTTCCAAACCGTTGGTATAGGTTAGTTTTCCAGTAGTGCATCTATCTTGAAAAAGTACATAACTGACCTCTCTCAAGCACTGAATCCAAAGGAGGTACAACTGACAAATGAACTCAAATATGAGGAGCAGCCAATGAAGACCCTGTACCATAGAGACAAGGGTATATGCAACAAGACTACCCACCTTGTCAGGGTATTTTTGAATAACCATAAATATGAAGAAGTGACATGGGAACCAGAGGAGACAATGAGACAGAAATATCCTAATGCTTTCTCAATTGAGAAAATGAGTTGAAATTTGGAGGATGGAATTTATTAAGGGGGGAGAATGTAATGAAATAATGATTATAAAAGATATGTATTTATATAATAAATGTTTTTTACATATTATATTTTATACACATATAAAATAAAGAGAAACCAACAAGATTTTATCTCATTAACAATGATCATTATACTAGTTAGTTTTGAATACAATTAAAATGACCAACATTACAACTAGACAAAAAATATAAAATAGAATCGATAAAATGAGAAAGTATGGATCACCCCAATCTACTAGGATCATCTAAACAATTTAAATTTATATAGAAATAATGAAAAATATTAGTAAAACAATAATCATATTATCTAATTAAACTATAACATTTAGAGAAATTGTTGTGAATTTTGAGTGAAATAATGAAGTGGTATTTATAGGGTATAAAGGAATATGTGACTATTAGGATTCGACCATTATATGACTATTGGCCTATATAACCATTCATAAATATGAAAATTATAAACTCTACCCTTGGTTGAAAATTTTTCTCTTATAATTTGTGTTTGTAAGTGGTAATCACATAGGACAATTCATATAGAAAGGATAATCGATGGGCTCAACAAATAGAGTTGTGTCATTTTAATGCCATTTCTTAGATCATGGGAGGGAGGTATTGTCACTAGGGTTTACCCTTGATTAATCCCTATATGATCTTCAATAAGTGAACCTTGAATAAAATCACCTACGGTACAAGTTCATGTTAGTGGTGATTACCACTTGGACGATTTTATCCAAGGTACCCCACAAAGAGACCACCATCACATACCTTATCCTTAGGGAGCATGCAAGTGTAATAAGTGGCCACATGTTCATTAATTAGTTACATAATTTGTAAATTACTTTGTATAAAGCAAATTTTTATTTCCTGAATTCCAATTAATAATAGTTTTTATTAATAAAATATATGTTTAATTGAGATGAATTTGCCAATTTTATTTTTGGATGAAAATAAAACATAATTTTTTTTGGAAAATATATAAAATTTTTATAATAAACCATGGTATTATAAATATTATTTTATTAAAGGAAATATGATTTTAAAACTATTTTATTTAAATAATAAATGATAAAATAATTTTATAATGACCTAGGAAATTTGTTATTAGTGTGATAATTTTGATTCTTCATTAAAAAATACTATTTTAAAATAAATAAAGATTTTAATATTTAAAATTTAAAATTCACATATTTATATATTTTTTTCATAAAATAAATACAATTTTTTAAATCATCCTGTTGAAATTAGTTCACGATGAATTTATGAAAAGTTTCTTAAAAAAATATTTTCTCATGGAAAGTAAAAAAAACATTTTTAGGGTTTTAGTATATTTTATGATATCATATTTATGTCATAATGATGTAATAATTAATTAAATAAAATACGAGACCTAAAATAAATTTTTATTAAAATTAAGTATTTTAATAGATTTTAATCAATTTTTAAAACTATAAGTTACTTTCCAATGTATAAAAAAATATTTATTTTTAAAAAACATTAATTTGTGAAAAATTTACATTTTCATTCAAAAATAAGTGTTAAATAATGGTGTTTGGTTCTGGAGGATTAAATCATCATTAAATGTTTCCCAAATTTTTAAAACCTAGAGTTTAAAACCATAGGTAAACCAATGGTATTTCATTTTCCACATCCAAGTTTTCTGAGACCTATAATTGAAAAATATTAAACAAATCCTACACTTTTTTTACAAATACCCATCCATTTGTTCATTTCCCTTATCTCTAAGACTATCCACCCAAAATTTCTGGTGTTGTTTCCCCCAAAGGATTCCCCCCAAGGATTCCTCAATCCTAAAAGGTTCCATTCCTCAAGATCTAGGAGTAAATATTCAAGGTAAGGGAAATCTTAACTTTCCTTTTCCATTCAAGAGTCCATTTTGTGTCATGTCTTCAAATTTCCAAAAAAAATTATTTTTATCCACATTATAGTATCCCATTACTATAAGAATAGTCTTTCATTAATAGGATTCCCTTTTCCCCACTCATTTTTCATTTTCTAAAACCATGTTTTATACCCGTCATGCGACTTAATTTACTTCTCAAAATTTAAGTCTTTTCCTTTAGAAATTATATATAATTTTATTTTTTTGTGAATACACAAACCTATTTATTTTTTAAGGGTATTAACCTAGATTTTAAAATTGTTTATTTGATTTTGAGATCAACACACATGAAACCCATATTTCATTTCCATGCGTTAAATATGACGTAGTGAACATTCTCTATAAGATACCATGGTAATGATTTATTATGATCTATGTGGATCACATGAAATTAATACATAAAAAGGGTGCAACCTGATAGCACTCCAACACATTGGGTAAATAATATGATCTATAGAGATGACATGGTTTATGATACCATAGTGAGTAACACTGGTAATTTTTATTTATGACACATTAGAAATATGATTATGAATGTCTCATTTAAATGTTGTAGAAACATTTACATGTTATGATTCATGTTATTATTATTATGACATTACTCCTTCTCATGCCTTATCATTATCGATGATTTTCTTATTAATATGTCTCAAGATCACATGCTATATTTCTCTCTTACTTGTTCACTTATTGGGCCCCATGATCACCCATATCATTTTATGTATGTCCCTAGGTTATGAGATATAATAAATATAACTTAGGGAGAACCCATTAAGGTGTATCCAAGTGTAATTAAACGAATATTTAAGTTTTCATGCATTTTGTACCTTTTTTCTATGAAAAATGCTTGAAAATATCCTCTATTCTGTACAATGTTATTAAAAGTAATGTAATAAAAAATATTTAATACATAAAACATACACTGATTGAACACTACGACGATACCATGAATAAAATATATATTAAAAACACATAGAAACCCCAACCCTACTACTATCCCTAGGCCACAATAGACAACCTAGCTCCAATACCACCAATATTTTCTCTCCTGAACCCTCCACATGTTCCATTCTCTGAACTGAAAGAAAATATAAAATATGTATGCACACTAGATTGTTTGTTAATGTAATGACCATATAAATCATTAGGGTCCTATTGATCATCAATAACAAAAATCATCATATGAATGTGTACTCTTTGGGAAAATAAATTGAATACGTTATCATGATCATTAGTGTGTCATGCAAAAACCATGATACCACAACAGCCGATGTGGTTCACATGCTCGTCAACCCACCATGTACTAACCAAGAAACAATGATGATTGACAATAGTTACATAAATTCCATTCTAGAATCCCATATCCACCTCATTTCATTTTACCCAATGTCTATTATATTGACAATGTCTCACTATAGATCATTTTCTAAACCATGACAAATTATCCAAAGTAACATGGCATGATCATGCAAGAATATCTCAACCAACTACCTTATCACTCAAGGAATGGTCCATCAATATTTTATCCCATAAATTATATTCCCATAAATCTCATGGGTTATTCCAAAATGAATCCCACACATGATAAGGTCACTCATGTTAGTCAGATATCATACGACGAACCCGCCCACAGTGAGGTCTCTGACCCAAGAGAAGCACATAAAAGTCTAACATATGAACTAATGCACCCGTAACAAGGAATATTTCTTGAACATTGGGATCGCATCAAACCCATAGGTATTTAGAAAACCATATCACTCATATAGAGAAAAAATTCATGATCCACTCCCCCACTGACAACCATCACCTATTAAATTATTGAGCACACGCAAACATGAAATACAAGGAACATATCCCATCACACAACTCACCAGATGATTCGAAGGTGTAAGTAACTCTATAATTATCAACTCATCAAGGTTAATATAACCTTAACTAGTAGGTAATATTTTTTTTCATCCAAACCCATCACACTCAATAATCAAATGTACTATCTTGCACACATCACCCATCAGTGACAACACCACCCGAAGTATCATCCTGATCCAGACTCCACAGTTAGTTCCAAACTTATTAGAACCATCAATATTGATGTTATTTATTCCCAATAACAATACCTAGGTATAAAATTACACCAAAAACATGCCTTAATAGGCAGGTTCTAGTTACCACCTAAAACCCAATGGTATCCCAATGTCAACACCCAAACAACTATGACGACCCCCACTTAGTTCTCATCTAATATTTCCTAAGGGTGATATCTCAGCCCATCACTAGGAGGAAACCCTTATACATATAATAATCCAAGTCTAAGAGGAATTAACAATCTCAAATCACACTCTTCGACTTTTATCTAGTCATTGGGGAGATTTAATAATGGTCTATGTGATTTGTAGTCATCTTTCTTATAATTACTCAGCACCATTCCTATCATGTGAGCAACTAGTCTTATGATCCAACCTATGAATTATTGTATTTATACCTGTACCCTAAGACCCACCCTTGAGCTATTTTTGAATATCTTATCACCCTCACCCCTTAGTGACACACTCACTAAGTGATCCTAGTTTTTCTTAGTGCCAAAGAGCCATTTCCTTGAGTTTAGGAGACCAAATCCATCTCATCATCTCATATATAAACTCTACTAGTTTGTATACTCCATTCGTGAATCCATAGGGTTATATATAATTTCATTATCATAAATATACATGCATATAAAATTTTATCATAGGGTCCTCTAACTCAATAATAGAGTTAAACCCTAAGCGACTAACACCGACCATCATCTAAGCCAACTAGGCCTCATTCTTTCTTTTAGACTACTACTTGACATAAAGAAACTAAAATAATAAATAATAAATATTTATAATTAAATGTTATAATTTATTAAAATAGTAATAAAATATTAAAATCTCAATACACATGTAATATCATGAGATTTAAATGAAAGACTATGTTCAATAGCATACAAGATACACAACACCGAACTTAAACAGACTATGAAATATTATTATTTAAATAAGAATATTATAACCAATAAATTAAATTAGAGAGTATGAATAGGATTAACCATGTTATTAAAAATATATAAAGGTACTATTAAAAATAATTCCATTGATTACTTCTTAACAAAGAAGCACTCAATTTGTAGTAAATTCATTTTATTCTTCTAAAATACATTTTCTTCAAAAATATTTTTTTTGATTTTTATGAGAAAAAATTATTATTATTTTTTTGGAAATTATATATTTTTTTGATAAAAAATTATTTCATTTTGAAAATAATTATTTCAAATGTATATTATAGTTATTTTTTTGTATTTTTCTGAAAAGTTTTATTTTCTAGTGAATTTTGAAAAATATTTATTATTAATAATAGTTTTATGTTTTTTCTAGAATTTACAAAGCTAAATTTTATTTTTTTAATGTTTTAAAAATAAAAATAGTTCTATGATATTATTTATAATCTAATTGTGATTAATCAAATAATTTTTATAGTTGTTTTTTTCTTAAAAATAGTTTTATACTTAAATGGAATTTTTTCAAAAAATCATGTTTTTTATTGTGTGTTGTATTTAATATTAAATTATTTTCTCCCTCATGATGATATTGTGACACAAACTGCCCCATAGGGGCCTACACAATCAGTGTAAGTATAAGTGTGAAAATCCCAAGATGACCTTCAACAGTCTAGGGGATGACGATAAGTGCTGAGAGGGAATAATGAAGTGGGAGGCCTTAGATTAAGTACCTGCAAGAACACATAAAAACATCTCTATAAAAAAGTAAAAATGAATATATTAAATTTTTAAACATCAAGAGTACAAATATGTATGAAATAAATTCTATGGAAAACCTTAGATAATTATATAATAAACAAAAGTGTAAAGGGTAAAAATACATTAACAACTAGAAATAAAGACCTTACTACAAAACAATTGGGGAAAGAGGAAAAATAAAGAGAGTACCTAGCTCTTGATCTCCAATTACAACTAATAAATTTAGTTAATTCACTTAAGTGTCACTATGATCCACTAATGTATCCATCTATATTCCCATCATATACATAATACATGAAATGTGTGAGAAAATCCCATTCATGGGTGAATATATACATACCCAATTAGACTCCCCAAAAACAAAAAAGGGAGAAATATAGAGATACTATATAATTATTCTTAAACCATAAGAGGAAAAAACCAAAGATATATAATGATAATGAAATCCAGATGTGAGAGAAATGGGATATCCATTTCCACAACACAACTTAGGATGATGAATTTTATAGAAGCACTAAATATCTATCTATGATACCTAATATCTCATGTGTCTATCTAAGAAATTCATACAAAGGAACTGCACATTCACACTACACTATAGCCCAAGTGGAAAAAATCTATAATAGGGGAATTATGACCTAGTATGATAGGGGTACCACTCAATAGATAGTGGAATTGATCCCCCACATGTTATAGGGGGAAGCCACATAGTAGATAGAGGACTCATACCCTAATGCACCAGGGGGCGCCACTAATAAAATGGTGAACCCATTTTGTAGCACACCAACCTGATTTTTCACTCAACTAGTGCTTTAGGATGAGTTCCACTAAGCCTTAACCATTCCTCCCCAAATGAAAAAGGATTTTGGCTAGTATAAAGGGTATAAATATGTGATAGTGCAGATACTATACCCCTTGGAAATGATATAAAAATGATCTAATAAATATAGAAATGGTCGAAAATTCCAAACATTCATTGGACCAGTAACCCACCCATGGAGGAGGAAAAGGAAATACCAGCAAAAGAAATAATAGACAATAAGATAATAATAAATAACTTGTATAATTAAACATAAAAACATACCATTTTTAGAAATATGTATATCACATCATCCAAATAAGAAAATAATAAGAAAAGGGTCACCCATGGGTAACCTTAGTACATACACACACAAAGATATATATATATATATAAGCATGGTGTTAAAAAATAAAACAAAATAGAATTTCTAGATGAGGAATGTACCCATGGACCCTTTCCTTCTTTCCCATGCAAAACAAACCAACTCTACGATCCAGCTCCTTAGCCTGAACCTTTACCTGAACAAAAACCATAATGTCAACAAGTGTCCCGAAGGTCCTTTGTAGTGTGTGAGAAAGAACCTCAATAGGACACCAAAAACATGTCCATATCTTACATTTTTTATTAAGAATGTGTTTCTGAATTACAAATATAATAAAAAAACACACATTCATAATAATAACCCGCTACGCTTGTGATTATTAGCTACAAAGGAGAGATTACCTTATTCGGCCAATACCAGAATACCATAGTGGATATGATCCTTATCTTAATCCCAAGGCATCCCTTAATGAGAATTAACCTAGGACAAACCTTAGGTTCCAAAACTAATAAAATAATCCAAAACCTCATACAAACCAACACCTAATGAAAACCAATGTATGACATCCCAAAGGAACCCTCTAGTAATCTAATACCTGGTCCCACAAGCTTGAACTCATAAGAAACACCATCATCTCAAAGCACTGTTTCAATGGAAGTGTGATGTCTTCCCTTAATGTTACATCATTTTTGGATAAATATCCAATGTGCAAAGGATTTTTTATGCCTATCCTCCCAAAAATTCCTATCCCAATTACCTCATGTACAATGAGCCTCATCCCCCAACTAACACTCGCAACATTTTCATCTGATGGATCCTCACTGTTCCCATGGAATTTATGGAAAGACCCTAAAAAAATTCCCTATTATATTATAAAAAGGCCTATATCCACACAATGTTTCAATAAAACCTCATCATCTATGTCCTTCTATGTTCACATGACTCAAAAAGGTGCATTTCCCAACACAGGTGAGAAAAAAATCACCAAATAAGAACCTAAGAAATTTCATCAAAAACCCCATTCTCATGAAACAATGTTGCTCAATCTAATGGTAAAAAAAATACAACCTCACGCGGTCCTTTATCATATCTTGGAGACATCACAACCTCATCCCAACAACCAAATCACCCAACTAGTGATCAACATCACCCATATGCCTCGGGCCAATACCTTCTTGACAATTACATCTCCCCAATCTAGATGGTCATCACCACTTCAATCCTTAGGCTGAGCTCAACACGTTCACATGAAACTCACAAGAAATTTATATAAATTTAATTCAAGTAAATTTAAATAAAGGAAACACCCAGACCTAATCATAAAAAGGTCAAAATCCACTCACTAGGATCAAACCACTTGTAGACTTGATTGAACATGCTCATAAGCATCTCATGGGTTCAATTCATTAATTGAAATACAAACATTAAATTATTAGGGTCTTTCTCAGACTACCCAATGGTGTGATCAAATAATCACCTATAAAACAACCAAAAAATTTAAAATAAGGATAAACACCACCTACCTCATGTTTGTAGATTCCCGCATATCCAATCTTAGCCTATAACACGAGCATATTCAGAAGAAATTGACATTTTAGATGAACACCCTGAAAATAGGGTAAATCACCTCACATAGATTTAGCTCTCCATAGGGTAAGAGAAAACCAAAAGAGGAAAAAGGGACTTAATAAATCACTGAAATGGTTCTAATGAACCTAGAGGCTGGAAGAATGGATCTTAGAAAAATAAATAGGCACAACACCTGGGGGGAGAAAAACCCATATGTACATGGGAGAAACAGGGGATCAAGGAGGAGAAAGAGAAAATAAAATGGGAGTGTAAATTTGGAAATTATTCCTCTTTCAATTAGGCACACAATTGAGCCACATAGTTTAGATAACCATGCACCAACCATACGACACCCACTATCCAAAGGGGTATCTTACACGATTGTCATGAATGGCTTTCCTAATCTTTCTAAAACTGTGTAAATCACCTATACTAAAAACTAAAAAGGTTCCACATAACCATATTACACTCCTAAATCATTTGAAAAACAATATATAGTAGACCGAGAGGGCTACACAATTACACAAGGAAGGCCATATGGTTTGTACAAAATGTACACCCTAGTCTTCACACAATGAAAATGTGGGTTCTTAGTCTCCGAAACACCCAAAACCCAATTTAAAACCCATGAAACATTACATGAATTAAGACTCATCTAAAATAAATTCCTTGGATCAAAGAAACTCTCAGAAATATGTTTTAATAATCATGAATGAGGTTGGTCTATCTATCACACTCTGAAAATTCAAAACAGATGAGGAATTCAACAAGCTTAGAAAAACTCGAGATGTTATAATATCCCCACAATAAAATATATCATCCTCAAGATATAAATTAAAACTCATAGATTTCACTTAACATATCGATATAATTAAAATTAACTTGGACTACCCCAGCTAGTAAGTCACAGGTAACCTCTATCATGACGCTCCCCTCCATAGGAGTTACCTACCCCAGTCACATCCCGACCCTAATCAAAAATCAAACTGATGGTCCACCAACCATTCCTAGACTGAACATACTTCCCATGACGGATCATCACTTCCTCACCTCCCAAGGTGCTCACATCACTCCCTTTCCACATCTGGCACTAATCAAGTACCACATATTATAAGATTCATGCCTCATGAACATGCCACACATAGCACCTATGAGGTCATACATCTCAATAGATTCTCTAAATTCCTGGTGCCTAACACCCCACATAAAGCCTACATCACATCATTTCCCATATTATAACACAACTCATAAATCTATGAATCCATCAATTCCCACAAATAAATCCTAGTTCCATGCACCTGACACACACACACACACATAATGCATCTGAGCTGATTCCAACCTACTAACCCGTATCTGGCTACTCCATAGATACATCTCGTGTACCTCGTGCACCCAAAAAAAATACTACACAAGGGACATGCCAAAATAGAACAAAAGGGAAACCCTGGTCATACCCATGGTTTACCTCTGACCTTCATCATCTCACCAGCCTACTCTGACACTCTAAGCTCAATGACATGAAACTAGATTGAATCCCAAATACTTAAATCCTAGACTCCATTTATTCCAACATGATCCACCAACCAATGAACCAATAGTTGGGTCCCTCTATCTCTACCATAACCGCTTCATGAAACTTCAACTCAACCAACAAATAATGATACCATTCTTGTTCTGAATTGGAACCCTGAGTCCACTATAGTCCCTGATTTATGGTTGTCTAAGAAGGCATCCTATATAACCTCTCAAGATGAAATACCTGACTGTACAGCTCAAACTCCTTTAGTTATCGATTTCATAATGTAAAAACATGTCCCAACTACCCATGTTGGAAGTACATCATCGATGAACCACCCCTCAGTGGTTTGTTCGAGTACATAGCTTGATTTACCTTATCAAACTCATCTCATTCCTACTTAACACTATCTGAAGCATCACCTCTAACATCACCTGAAGCCACCAACCATCTTGAGTATGATCATTCCTTCAAATTTCCCTCACCTATGAGAGAAAGATTCACCACCTATGAGAATGAGGACTTCCTAAAGATGTTCATCTTCACCAGGATGACATTCCATAAACCATCCTTGAAATTCATCACATAAAAGGTGTCATCACCCACAAAAATAGTTTTGAAACAAGAAAACTTGGTGAAAATATCTACATAGTATCGGATGGTCATGTCACCCTACTATAGGATCAAGAACTCCCAAGTTCTCTCAGCCCTTGGCATCACTGTGAATAAGTGATTGAAGGACCTGGCCTCAAAATACTTCTTTGCTAGTACCTCGTGTCTGCCAGACAAAACCTGAATGTCCCACCAATGCTTAGCTGGTACCTTGAGCATGTACATTGATAGATTCACTGTCCAACCTGGGGGTGTCTCAAGCTGCTTAATTATCATCTGCATCGACTTGATCTAGTTCTCAACAACCTTTGGTCCATAATTACCATGGAATAGTGGTGGGTGTTGCAACTGGATCTCCTAAATCAAATATGTCATCATTGTCTCTAATACATAAGCCCCTATCAATACCCTTGATGAAACATACCTAATCAAGTTAGAGCCTTTCATCAATCCATGACCCAAAGCTGGAAAATCTTGTGGATGCCTTACTTGCATTGGAGCATGTACCTAATTCAATACCTAAGCATGTACCTCTAGCTCATTCTCTTCCTGACCCTATGGGACCTCATCCTGACCCTCAAGGGTCTCATCCTGTGCATGATCCAACTTCACCACATCACCTCTCACCTAGAGTGTAACAAATGGACCCCAATAATAACATAGACACCCCTCCTTAACATGGTCGTTGGGTCCTAGCCCACCATGTACCACCTTCCACCCACAGCCATGAGGTCTCCTCCTTAGGGACCATTTGCATGCTTAAACAGGTCACATAACTTATAAATATCCTGATATGATAAAAAAATTTCTTTCTAATGTTCTTTTCACTCACTCACACACACCCATGGGAACTTCCAAGGAGGTCAATCACCCTGATCATTACTCCATTCCATGAATGCTTAATTGTGGAGTTCTAACCAGGTAGGCTCTTAAAATAAAAGGTGAACCTAGTTTAAATGAGTCATATCATTTTATTTTTTGACCCTTTAACATTCTAGGGTGTTAAATTCACCCCCGGTAGAGCACAAAATCATTGATGTGGACCTTACATCTCAACCCAGGTAGTACCACCACACGTATGGCTGGGTTAATCCTCTGATACCAATGTAACAAATGGGTATCACTAACAGCACAAACACCCTACTTTAACATGGACTTTAGGTCCTAGATTTCCAAGTTCCACTAGTTGCCTCACATATACATGGTCCCCTCCCTGAGGCCCACCCATGTTCCCAAACGGGTCATCTGACTAATGAATGTCACCACTTGCCAACACATGATCTTTACAATGTGATTTTTCCTCACTCACACACTCCCAGGGAGTCTTCCTAGGATTTCAACCATCCTGATGATTACTCTAGGCCAAGGATGCTTAACCGTGGAGTTATAATCATGTATGATCCCAAAAGGAAAGGTTACCCAAGTTGATATGAGTAATATCATTTATTTTTTAACCCTTTAACATTATTGGGTGTTACATGAATCCTTATTGGATCCCATATAGGTGTAATCCCACTAAATACCAATACATTGGCCCAACAACCCATATAACATACATATATAATGCAGATTGTTTAGTAGTAATAGGTAGCATGATATCACTACCCTTACTATCCCCCATCATAACCCTATTACATGAAATTCATCCTCTTGGAAACTCACCGTCCCACATCAGAGTTAGGTGTCACATATCAGTACAAGGTAACTGAGTAAATTTAAAACAAATATAATGAAATCCTGAAACATGAATTAAATTCCTTTTTTGAAATTTTATGTAGCTCACCCCATACTCCTTCGTTCAGACCCATCCTGATGAACCATACCGTCTCAATACAACAACCATGTCACCAAAACTAGTGATCAAAATCAACACATATCACCATCCCTTAATTATCATATAAGAGTAAGGTACATACATACATATATAACATATGAAACATAAATTTCATTGGGTTTACTTTCCTAGGTTGGTTGAGTTAGATTCCACCAAACAGAGGATAGGTGGGAAAATTATACTCAACTTCCTTTGTTGACACTTTAAATAACCCAACCCCTGTTAGTGCAATACTAGTCCCCTATGACAATCAAAATAACATTATATCACATATACGTGTATATATATATTAAAACATATGTGCCCAACAAAAGTATAAACAAAACCCCCTTTCCATAACAGGCCAAGGGTCCAGATCTCTTTCCATGCATTAACGATCCAATGATAATATATTATAATGGGTAACAATCACATCCATGTTAACCACTCAAGGTAGAAATCATATCAACTATAAAATGAGAAAAACCGAACAATAATTCCCACCTTTTCCAAAATGATTTTCCCCCGCACATAGAGCTGTAGGCACCCTAACACGAGTTATAAAACTAAATTATAAAATATCCTAATATATGGTCTACAATATCCCAAATACTAATACCAACAAATAGGTAAATAAACCCTTTAATACCAATTGTAGCACCTTTATAGGATTTTCCACTCAAACATTACTTTGGGTAGAGTGCTACTGTGTCGTAAGCACACCTCCACATATGCTAAAGGCTATAGACTAGTAGTGGGTGTGTAAAGAGGTGATAGTAGAGAGACTATACCCTCAAGGTATGATATATTAATGGTATAATAGATATAGTATCATAAAAAATACCAAACAGACATTATACTAGTTATTTACCCATTGCAAAATCACAAGAAATAACAAAAAAAGAATGAATAACCAACAAGATGATAATAAATCATTTTCAGAATTAAACATAATAAGATACCATTTTGTAGAAACATGCATATCCCAATTTGTCATACATGATAGTAATAAGAAAAGTGTCACTCATGGATGACCTCAATACATACATATATATAAGCATGCTGGTATAAAAGGGAAAAATGGAAACTCTAGTTGAAGGAAGAACCCATGGTCCCTTGCCTTCCATCCCATACTAAACAACACAATAGTAAGATCTAGATGTTGAGCCTAAACCTTTACCAAAATAAAAATCCATAAATTATAAATGCATACCAAAGGGCCCATGTAGGCTTTGAGAATGAATCTTAGTAGGCCAGCACCATTGTTTTCAAACCTTATATTTGTACTTAAGTAGATGTGTCTAAATAATAAATATAACAACACAACACACATGAATAATAATAACCCACTCCCCCTATGATTAGTAGACACAAGGGAGTGATCACCTACTAAATTCAAAGTCTAAATACCTTAGTGGATAGGATCCTTAAACTAAACATAAGGAATCCCCTGATGAGAATTAGACAAGGTGAACCCTTAGGCTACACCTCTAATAAAATCCCTCTACACCTCCTGCTAACCGAAATCTTTTTTCTAATAAATTCTAACATCCCTAAGGCACACCCCAATAATCAAATACCTGGTCCCACATCCCTTAGGTCCTAAGAAACCATGTCGGATCAAAGAGCAATGTCTGAGGAACAACAATGTCTTCTCTCCAAGTAACATCACCTTCATCTCAACAGCCAATGTCCCGAGGAATAATGATGTCCATCTTCCCAAACAAGTCATGGCACAATGACCTCATGTACATTGAGCCTCAACCCCCAACCGATAATATCAACATAGCAACCGAATAGATATTCCCTATCCCTATGTATTTATAAGGCAAGAACCTCTAACCATTTCCTTAAGATGTATTTAATAGAGGCCTCTTCCGAAATGATTGGTCAATACCACCTCATCATATGAGCGATTCTATGTGAAAACGACTCCAAATGGCACATTGGACATTTTAGGTGAGAAAAAATAAACAAATAAGAAACCGAGGAACATTATATGGAACCTCATTCCCTTAAAAACTTGTCACTCAATCCGATGATCAACACCATCCTAAGTCACACAGGCATTTCCTATAGTATGGAAACATCGTCACATCATCCCGATGGCCATGTCTCCCAAACTGTGGTCAATATAACCCATATGCCTCTAGGCAATCCCACCCTGGTGATTAATCTCCTCAATAAAAATGTCCAATGTGAACTCAATCCTTAGACTATGCCCATCACATTTCCATGGAACTCTCAATAAATTCATATAAATCTAATTCAATTCAATTTATATAAAGGAAATACCTTAACCAAATCTGATCAAGGTCTAAAGCCACTTTCTACGCTCAAACCACTTGTAGTCTTGATTGATCATGCCCATACACATATCATTAGTAATATTCAATAATTTAAATACAACTATTAAATTACTGGGGTCTCACTCAAACTACCCCACAATGCACTCAAAGCTGCACCACCAATACAACTGTGAAATACCAAAGAAATATAAACACCACCAACCTCAAGTTGGTATACATTCACACATCATATCTTAGCCTATAAAAAATATGATTAAGAATAATCAATCATTTAATAAGAATGCCTTGAAATTATGGTAAATCATCCCACATATATTTAGTTCTCTGTAAGGAAAGAGAAAACAAGAAAAGAAGCAAGAGGATTGAATCACTTGTTGATGCTGTTGGATTGGTGCTGCCCAATCCGGTTGGGCCGAATGCATGTGTCCCACCATTGTAGCAGTGCGGACTTCTGGGTCAACTAGAATGTAGCACATTTGACTTACAGCCGACATTCATTATAGCACTTTTGTCAAATCTGGCCGCCGTTCACTATAGTGATGCAGACTCACTTTTCGAACATTGATCGTCTTCTCTATTGTTTTATAGCCTTTTTTTTTGGGATAGGGATACTAATAAAAAACCCTCTATAATTTGTGCTTCTGATATAGTGAAATTCTGCCTCTCCCGTGGACATATGGATTATTCTCGAACCATGTAAATCATTGTGTTCTAAATGTTTTCTTTTCTTCCTCATTTTGTTTCATTTCTCATTTCTGTCATTGTGACTCCTAATGATTTCGCATCAACTGGTATCAAAGGGTGAGTTTGGAATTCTCCAATGATGGATTTGGTTGAAGACAAAGTGAAGATCGATCACTTAGATGAAACTGATTTTAGTTTCTGGAGGATGAAGATCAAGGATTATCTTTATCAGAAAAAGATGCACTTGCCACTTCAAGGTGTGAAGCCAGCTGACATGGAGAAGTCAGAGTGGGGGCTACTGGATCGATAGGTTTTGGGTGTTGGGCACTTGACGTTGGAAAAAAAACATGGCGTTAAACATCAAAGAGGAGAAGATGATAATGGACCTGATGGAATCCCTCACAAATATGTACGAGAAACCTTCTAGGACAAACAAGGTGCATTTGATACGACGATTGTCCAACCAGAAAGTGGTTGAAGGGAAAATTGTTGCATATCATATCAAAGAATTCAATACCATCATAATTCAGTTGACATTAGTGGACATTGATCTTGGTGATGAGATATGTGCACTTGTTTTACTATCTTCATTAATAGAGAGTTGGGAAGAAACTGTAACAACTATGAGCAGTACTTCAGGGAATACAAAGATGGCTCTGAAAGATATACGGGACCTAATCCTTATTGAGGATGTTCGAAGAAGAGAATCAGGTAGATTCTTTGATTCTACTTTGAATGTTTAAGGAAGAGGAAGGTACCCACAACGAGACAATCATAGAGGGTTATCAAATTCAAGAGGAAAGAGCAGAGACAAGGAAAAGGGGGATGGTCCTACCTGCAGGACTTGTGGGATGAAAGGACATGTCAAGAAGGAGTGCAGAGATAACCGGAAGGGACTTGAAACCAGTAGAGTAAATATAGAAAGTAAAGGAACTGATGACATACTACTGTTGATAGTGGAAATCCCAATGGACTCTTGGATTTTAGACTCTGGGGCGTCTTTATATTCTACATGGGAGAATGGATTTCTAGGAAATTACGTTTCTGGAAATTTTGGCAAGGTACATCTTGTTGATGATGAGCCCTGGCAGATAATGGGAAAAGGAGATGCTTTGATCAAGACCAATAGTGGGAGTCTGCTAGTTCTGGAAAACGTGAGGTATATCCATTTCTTGAGAGGAAACCATATTTCTATTGGAAAACTTGATGATGTAGGGTTGAGTATCACATTCACTGGTGGTTCATGGATGATCACCCAAGGAGCTATGGTCATATCTCGAGGAGCAAAGAATGTAACAATATAAAACATGATAGAAACTTGCATAGACATAGCTGCATCACTCAAATCTATAGGAGATTCACCATTGTGGCACAACTGGCTAAGCAACATGAGTGAGAAGGGGATGATGGTGCTGGAAACCAAAGGGTTGAAACCATAGCTAAAGTTAGTGGAAGTTGGCCTATGTGAAGATTATATCTTCAGAAAGTAGGAGAAGGTGTTTTTTGCAAAAGGAGGAAGAACACCAAAGGCTGAGTAGATGAACCTGGTGCACACGGATGTTTGGGGACCTGCACTGGTACATTCCCTTAGAGTGTCACAATACTATGTGACATTCATCAATGAATCGACAAGGAAGGCATGGGTTTACTTTTTGAAAAGTAAATCTGATGTGTTTAAAATGTTTCAGATGTGGAAGGTCATGGTGTAGAATGAGTCTAGAGCTAAGATGAAATCCTTGAGGCCTGGCAATGGTGGAGAGTATGGAAGTCAATAATTCATATAATTCTATTCTAATAATGGAATTCTGTGGGAGAAGACTATCCGAGGAACACCAAAGCAGAGTGGTGTGGCAGAGAGGATGAATAGGATGTTGAATGAATGTGCTAGAAGTATGAGGTTACACTAAGGGTTTCCCAAAACCTTCTAGGCTGATACAGTGAACATGGTGTCATATCTAATCAATAAGAGTCTATCTGTGCTAATGGGAGAATGTATAACCGAGGATCTCTGGTCTGACAAGGATGTAAAACTCTCACATTTAAGAGTCTTTGGCAGTTTTTCTTATGTACACATTGATGCTAACTCAAGGGACAAGCTTGATACTAAGTCCAAGACATGTTTCTTTATTGGCTATGGTGCTGATGAGTTTGGTTACCACTTTTGGGATGATTACAAGAAGATGGTGATCAGGAGCCAGAACGTGGTATTCAATGAAGGTGTCATGTACAAAGATCTCTATGTACCTGATGATGAAAATGGGAACATTGAATCAGAATGAAAATAGCATGTGGAGCTTGAAGGTGTATCTGAGCTTGAGAGATCTAAAATGGTGGAACCTACTACTCCAGTGGAGTTAAGGAGATAATCAAGGGTGATAAGGCCTATGTAGAGGTATTCACCATCCCTGCATTATCTATTATTGACTGACGGTGGAGGACCAGAAAGCTTTGAAGAGGCTATGCATCTGAAGGAGTCGAGCAAGTGGGAGCTAGCTATGAAGGAGGAGATTTCCTCATTTCATGACAAAAACACTTGGGAGATGACACCATTTCCAATAGTAAAGAAAGATATATAGAACAAGTGGGTCTACCGGTTTAAGGAATAACATGATGGAAAGAGGAGGTTCAAGGAAAGGATGGCGGTGAAAGGATTCCAATAGAAGGAGGGAGTGGATTTCACAGAAATATTCTCACTAGTAGTGAAGCATACCACCATCCATGTGGTTCTCAGAATTGTTGCGTCAGAGGACTTGCATCTTGAGCAGCTTGCTGTCAAGACATATTTCCTTCATGGAGGTTTGGAGGAAGATATCTACTTGTAGAATCTAGAGGGATATGTAGAGTCTGTGAAGGAAGACCTGGTGTGAAAACTCCAGAAGAGCTTATATGGACTGAAGCAGACACCAAGGTAGTGAAACAAGAATCTTGAATCATTTATGTCTAAAAATGAATATAAATGTTGTTTCATGGATCAGTGTTGCTACATAAAGTCCTTTGATGATTAATACATTATATTGGTTGTATGTGTGGATAACATGCTTATTGCAGGATCATGTATGCAGAGGATTAACGAGCTGAAAGGACAGTTAGACGAGGAGTTAGAAATGAAAGATCTTGGAGAAGCTGGGAAGATTCTGGGGATGAAGACCAAGAGAGACCACACAGCTAGAACATTAATGTTGTCACAAGCTGAATACATTGGGAAGGTCTTGAAAAGATTCTGTATGATGGAAGCAAAGGTAGCCTCTATTCCCCTGGTGAGCCATTTCAAACTATTAATGGAGAAATCACCGAATATGGCAGAAGAGGTTGAGTACATGGCAATAGTTCCATACACATCAGCTGTCAGAAGTCTGATGTATGCTGTGGTCTGTACTCGACCAGACATCACTCATGGAGTGGGAGTTGTGAGCAGGTATATGGGTAACCCTAGAAAACAACATTGGGAAGCCGTGAAGTAGATACTGAGGTATTTGAAGGGCAGCAAGAAGGTTTCTCTGTGCTTTGGGAAAGTAAATTAATTTTAGGGGTATGTGGATGCGGATCATGGAGGTGACGTTGACAGAACAAGGAGTACCACATGTTATGTATTTACCTATAGAGGAACTACGGTAAGTTGGATATCACAATTGTAGAAGGTGGTGGCATTATCCACCACAGAGGCAGAATACATTGCTGTAACAGAAGATGGGAAGGAGATGGTTCGACTGAAGAACTTCTTGGATGAATTGGGAAGAAAGTGAGATGAGAATGTATTTCACTGTGACAGTCAGAGTGTTATACATCATTCCGAGAACCTAGTTTTTTATGCCCGGACGAAGCACATTCAGTTGAAGTACCATTTCATCAGAGTTTTGATATATGATGGGTTGCTGAATTTATAGAAGATTTGTAGAACCAACAATCCGACAGACATGTTGACCAAGCCTATGGTTATATATAAGTTGAGGCACTGCTGTGCCTCTGTTGGTCTCCATTGATGAATGGAGTATGAGAGGCAGAATAATGGAGGACATGATGGGAACATAAGAGGAAAACAGTTTGTATTTCATGAATCTGTGAATTGAAAGCACGCCACTGGTGAGTGAAGAAGAGGAATAACTTAGATTAAGTTGTCTTCGTCATTTGCATAGAATCATAGCAGTGTAGTGGATCAGGATACAAGTGGGAGATTGTTGGATTTGGGTTGCCTGATCCGATTGGGCCAAATGCTTGTGGCCCACAACTGTTGCGGAGTGCTAAATTCAAGGTCAAATGGACTGTAGAAACACTGACTACTATAGCAGAGTTGACCGACCAACACCAACAGGCACTGTAGCAGTGCAGACATCAGGGTCAAATGGACTGTATGCCCTTTTACTTCCAGCCAGCAGCCACTGTAGCTCTTTTGAAAAAGCTGGTCGTTGTTCACTTTAGCAACATGGACTCACTTTTCGAATAGTGATAGTCTTCTCAATTTTTATAGCCCTTTTTCGGGCTAGGGTTACTACTGAAAAAACCCTCTGTAATTTTTGCTTCTGATATAGTTAAATTCTTCCTCTACCATGGATGTAGGGATTATTCCCAAGCCATGTAAATTGCTGTGTTCTCATTATTTTATTTTCTTCTGCATTCCATTTCGTTTCTCGTTTCTGTCATTGTGACTACCGATGATTCCACATCAGAAGCTGTTCCAATGCATCTGATGACTTGGAGAACAAAGATAAAACAAACAAATTAGCTGAAAACCTAGGGGAACCAAAAAACTTCTTGTTTTCATGGTTTAAAGAGGGAATAATGGAGGTAAAACATCCAATAAGCAGTGAGGGTATGATGATGAAAATTATATTTTTATTGATCTTCTTAAAGGAAAAAAATAACCTAGCCACAAAACCATCATGTTGGGAGAAAATGATGGATACCTAGGGTGTATCCTTTAATGATCACCTCACACTATATAGGACGGGAACCCAAACTATCTAAAATAACAGGTTCCTTATCCAGTCTTTCCAAATGGGCCGGAGTGTCCACCACAAAGTCAGACTCCCTCTAATTATGATGAATAAGTTTCCCTTGTTTGGTCTTTATAGTGCCTCTGTGAAGAATACAGACCAAATCAGAAGGCACCACATGATGAACCTGAATTTCTCTCACAAAAAAAACTGAATCTGATTGGATTTCAGCCACTAGGATACCTCATCTCCTACTGACCAGAATAACGGAAATAAGTGCCCACACCTTCGCACCTAAGGAGCTTCCTGGACCCTAAAAAGTGTTGAACCCCAACGGGAAGGAACCCCAAGAATCTCGAAGAAGTCCCCTTCCATCATCACCCCATTAATAAAGGATTCATCCACTTTTATATTTCATCCACCGAGAGGAGGTTCCCATTTTGTACAATTTCATCTCTTTCTATCTAGCAGGTGGTGTTTATTAAGAAGGTTGCATAACTTTTCAGATCACTGACCCCCTTCAATAACAAACCCAACTCGGGGATGAGTGACCTTAATCTCATATGAATAATGATAAGGTATTGACTGGATCCAATTCAGACTTGGTTGCGAGCCTCCAGATGGTCCAGAAGATGGAAACAAGGATAATAGTACACACATTCTGATCGATAAACCTACTATCAAAATCATGAAACCAAGATGGCTGGATACCGTGTAAGGAAAAATGATTGGTGGACAGGAAGGGATGAGGCATGAAGAAGGACCGAAGTTAAGTCACCCAATTACTCTAAAAGAACAGATGCAGTATAGACTCCTTCTACAGACTCTCGCAATAGAAGCAGTGAGGTGCCAATGATATTCCCTTCCTTTGAATGTTTTCATCAGTTGGTAGAGCTTTATTCTTGATGCAACAAACCAGAAAGTTAATTTTCATAGGAATCTCATTGCACCATATCTTTTGTGACCATTCCTCTAGAACATTTGTTATAACTAAAAACCAAAAACCACGAGTCAAAGCCACCCACATTTTTCCTCTGTCTTCATTTATTACATGAATTTGTTTTCCATGTGTCCATTTATTTTCATTGAATGAATTTAATATTCACTATTTAATTTTTGGTATCTTTTGTACCATCATAAATGCTCTGCATTTAATATTTTGGTCTTTCCTTGTACTGTCATAGATTCTCTGTATTTAATGTTTTGGTCTTTCTTTGTACCAACATAAATGCTATGCATTTAATGTTGTGGGTCTATAAATTTATGTAATTGTGGTATGAAATTATTGTGTGAAATACAAAGCTTAAAATCTCTTTTATGTTGTGTGACAATTTTTCTTCCTATTCATTTTTCTTCCTCTCATATTTCTTAGCTTGTATAGCCAACAAACTGGTATTAGAGCCAAGTTCCCAAGATTCTCCAATTTAAAAATGACGGCCGCAGTCCAGCAGTATGTTCTGACACTGTCCAAGTACAACTATGAAAGATGGTGCATCCAAATTAAGGCGTTATTCGGGTCGCAAGAATTATGGGAGATCGTTACCAATGGGTTTGTTGTACCCACTATGGAGGAAGAAGCCTCTTTCACGAATGAAGAAAATACGGGCCTCAAAAATCAAAGAAAGAAAGACAACAAGGAGTTGTTCCTACTCTATCAAGGGTTGGATGAATCAAAGTTCAAAAATATTTCTGAAGCAACATCAAGCAATTATTCTTGGGAAACTCTTACCACCATCTTCAAAGGTGTTGATTGAGTGAAGAGGGTACGTCTTCAAATATTAAGAGCAGAATTTGATGCAGTGCACATGAAAGAAGGTGAGAGTATCTCTAATTATTTATCAAGATTAATTGTTATTTTTAAGAATTTGAAAAGGAATGGTGAAAAAGTGGAGGAAATTCGATTAATTGAAAAATCACTTCGATCTCTCACATCCAAGTTTGAGCTTATGGTTGTGGAAATCGAAGAATCAAAGGATTTGGAGAAACTTTCCATTGAAGAACTGATGGGGTCGTTGAAAGTGCATGAGAAACTGATGCAAAAGAATACTGGTTCAATAATAGAGCATGCCTTGGAGTCCAAGTTGACTCTACAAGAACGAAATAATGGCCACACGCAATCAGACAGTCATTGTGGAAGAGGAAAAGGGCATGGATATTAGCCAATCCATCAACAAAAGAAAAAAAATCCTACCAGCTTTTTTAGAAGAGGGAATGGTGGAGGACGATTCACGTGTGGTCGTGGAAACAAAAAGAACTTTCAATTACACAACTGTATGAAATTAGGCCATTATGCTTCTGATTGTTGGATAAAAGTGGATCATTATGAATGATCCAATTATGATGAAACATCTCATCATGAAGAAGAAGGTACCACACTCCTCCTCACACAAGAAAAGGCTTGTGAACACCCCGATGTGTGGTATCTCTACACTGGTGAAAGAAACCACATGAGTGGTAACAAATAACTGTTTGAGGAACTCACAGAAGAAGTTTGTGGTGATGTGAGCTTTCACAACTCATCAAAGGTAACTGTGATTGGAAAAGGTAAAATCAAAATCTATTTGAAGAATGGTGAGCCAAATTACATCTCTAATGTGTATTATGTACCAAACATGAAAAAAATATCATTAGTGTGGCCCAAATCCTTGAGAAGGGGTATGTTATACACATGGAGAATTATTCTTTGTCTATATGGGATGATCATAGGAGACTTGTTGCTCAAGTCCAAATGGTGAAGAATTTCATGTTTCCACTACGAATCAACACAAAGGCCGAGGAGTGTCTCTTGGGACTCATGAAAAATGACTCATGGAGATGGAATCTACGATTTGGACATCTGCATTTTAGTAGGATTAAACTTATATCCTCATTAAGCATTGTGTGCAGATTGCCAATAATTGAAGTTCCAAATCATGTGTGTGAGGTGTGTACACTCAGAAAGCAAGAAAGGAACTCCTTCCCAAGTGGATTTTCTAGAATAGAAAATGAACCACTTCAGTTAATTCACACTGCTATCTATGGACCACTTGAAACACCCTCACATGGATGTAATAGGTATTTTATTACTTTTATTAATGATTTTAGTAGGAAACTCTTGGTGTATTGCATCAAAGAAAAATATTATGTATTTAAGAACTTTAAAATGTTCAAAGCTCGTGTTGAAGCTAAAAGTGGTTTTAGAATCAATGTTCTCATATCTGATAGAGGTGGAGAATACACTTCAAATGCATTTTAATATTTTTGCAGGTAATAAGGCATCAAGCAACAATATACAACCGCCTACACACCAAAACAGAATGGCATTGCAAAAAGGAATAACCACACCATCCTCGACATGACAAGGACCATGCTGAAGGAGAAAGGTTTTCCAAAGAACTTCTAGACAGAAGTAGTGGCATGTACTTCCTATCTAATAAATCAGTTCCAAACCAATAGTGCCTAAAACATGACACCACAAGAGGCATGGAGTGGATACAAACTGAGCATAGCACAACTAAGAATCTTTGGGTGTGTTTCCTATGCTCAATTTCCAGAAGAGAGAAGAAGGAAGCTTAATGATCGTGGTGAAAAGTGTATATTCATCGGCCACAGTGAAGAGTCTAAAGCATATAGGATCTGAAATCCACTATCCAATAAATTAGTGGTGAGTAGAGATGTAGTCTTTAGTGAGGAAGAAACTTGGAAATGGAATGATGAAGAACCAAACATAGAGATTTCAGTCGAAACAGAAGATCCAGAAGAAAGGCATGATCATCAGCAGCAAACGCCAGCAACCCAGGTGCAGCGTTAGTACATAGGAGTCCAGGAGGACATTCCATCACTCTTTAAAGGACTCCATCATGCCAAAACTTGACGAGTTCATCCTCACCCATGGTTCCCATAAAAATGGAAAGCTTAAGCAACATCTATGAACAAATCGAAGAGGTAAATCTTTTTTGCCTATATGCAGATCATGAGCCTCTAAAATTTCCGGAATCCATGAGGGAAGAATGTTGGAGAATGGCTATGGGAGAAGAAATTCATTCCATAGAGAAAAATGACACATGGGAGCTGACCACACATCCTAATAGCCAGGAAACCTTTGGTGTCAAATGGGTGTACAAGATCAAGTGAAATGTTGATGGTGTAATCGATCACTACAAGGCAAGGATCGTAGCAAAGGGGTAAAAACAGAAGTATGGGGTGGACTATGAAGAAGTATTCACTCCTGTTTCTCGCCTTGATACTGTGAGAATGACTATCTCCATTGTTGTTCGTCACAGTTGGATGATCTACCAATTAGATGTGAAGTCTGCATTCCTGAATGGAATTCTAGAGGAAGAGGTCTATGTAGACCAACCTAAAGACTTTATTATGAAAGGGGAGGAAGAAAAAGTGTATCGACTGAAGAAAGCTCTTTATGTGTTGAAGCAGGCTCCTCATGCTTGGAATGCACGCATTGACTGCTATCTTTGAGATAATGGCTTCAACAAATGTCTATATGAGCATGTAGATTACATAAAAAAAATTATCGTGGTGATATACTCATTGCATGCTTGTATGTTGATGATTTTCTCTTTATAGGGAATAGTTGATAGATGTTTGATGATTTCATGAAGGCTATGTTCAAGGAGTTCAAGATGACCGACGAAGGTCTCATTTACTTCTTTCTAGGAATAGAAGTAAAGAAACAACATGGAGGCATCTATATTTCTTAGAAGACGTATTATAAGGAGTTGTTTGAAAAATTCATGATGGCTAATTGCAATGCTGTAAAAACACCTGTTGAAATGGGCATAAAACTGATAAAATATGGAGAATTAAGAAGTGTTGACTCGACTCTGTTCAAGAGTCTAATTGGAAGAATGAGGTATCTCATAATCACAAGGCCTGATATTTTCTATAGTGTTGGGCTTCTAAGCAGGTACATGGAAGCCCCAAAAGAGTCACATTGGCTAGCGGGAAAATGTATCCCCAGGTACATTAAAGGAAAAATGGATTTTGGTCTTTTTTATCCATATAATGAAAAAGAAAATCATCATGGATACTCAGATAGTGACTGGGGAGGCGACCAAGATGAAAGAAAAAGAACCACTGGTTATTTATTTTTTCTTGGATCGACTGCTTTCACATGGAATTCAAGGAAGCAAAGTGCGGTTGCCTTGTCTACATGTAAAGCAGCGTACATGGTAATGTCATCCACTATTTGTGAAGGAATATGGTTGAGAAATCTACTAAAAGAGTTGAATCATCCGTAGGATAGATCCACAGTGATATATGTGGATAAAAAGTTGGCAATTGAACATGCTAAAAAATCCGGTACAACATGGAAGAAGCAAACATATTGATTCTCGATTCCATTTTCTGAGAGATCACGTGAATCAGAAAATGATAAAATTGGAATATTTTCATACTACAGAACAGGTGGCTGATATTTTCACAAAGTCATTACCGACAGATGTATTCAAAAAACTCAGGACAATGCTTGTAATGAAGACGGATTTGGTTTGAAGGGGAGTGTTGGAATTTCAAACCAAAAACTAGGAGTCAAAGCTGCCCGAAATTTTCCTCTTGCATCATTTATTACATGAACATTTTTTCCATGGGTCCATTTATTTTCTTTGAATTAATTTAATATTCCATATTTAATTTTTGGTATATTTTTTATCATCATAAATGCTCTGTATTTAATATTTTGGTCTTTCTATGTACCATCATAGATTCTCTTTATTTAATGTTTTGGTCTTTTTTTGTACAAACATAAATGTTGTGCATTTAATATTGTGGGTCTATAGATTGATGTAATTGTGGTCTGAAATTATTGTGTGAAATACAACGATTGAAAGCACTTTTGTGTTGTGTGCTAATTTTTCTTCCACTTCATTTTTCTTCCTCTCATATTTCTCAGCTTGTATATCCAACAACATTTCCTGCTTGCACAAACCTCTTGTAATCCTGAGAAACAAACCATCCTATGATAGAGCATATGAAACAAAATTTTTCTAGTTCATTATTCATAACAACAACTTAAGAAAACTTTATCTGGTCTGTAGTTAGGGCTACTGAATGAGATCATGATTCCCAGCAACCTCATAGAAAGAAATATTTAGATAAGGGCATCCTAAATATGCCATCCTTTCTCCGACCAAGTTAGCTGTCCAGAAGTTGACGTAACCTTTCCCAATAATCCACCGATTAACACCACTAAGAGCTTCTAGATGAGAGAACAGAAATCACACTAGTCCAGAAGGTTTTAGACCTCAATAATCAGACACTTTCCATTGATCACCATACCTCACCCTAAAAAGATCCTCCCAAAGAGACTCCTCAATAAGAATATCCCAAGACAACATGCCTTTCATGGATTCATTGAGATCCTAAAGCTCCACACCACCCTCAAGCATAGGCTTTCCAAATGGGACCAGGAGGCCCGGTGACTATGTTTGGTTTTGTTGGAATCCCATAGAAATGCGGCCAGGCTTCTCTTTATCTTCCCCACAACCCCTTTAGGGGGTTTGATCATAAAAAACATGAATCAGGATAGAGGAGATTACACTATTAATCAAAGTAACACAACATAAAACTGAAAAAAACTTGTTTTTACAATTGAAAATCCTTCCTAGAATATGGTTTATGATATCATCAAAGTATTGTATCTTGATTCAGCCACATGACATCGAGACACCAAGATATAACAACAAAAATAGTTTCTGTTGACAACTAAGGGTGTCCTAGATACCTCTACATCATCTTCTAGGGCCCTTATTGGAAATAAAGACATGTATTTTTGTTGAATTGATATTATGACCACTCAAGCGGCCATATACTGACCAAATCTCAATTAAGATTACCAAGGACCTGTGCCTTCCATTAATAAAAATAAAAATATCACCTGAAATAATTAAATGAGAAATACCCACCATACCACATCGACAAATATAAGGAAACAAATTTCCCTCCTCCAATCCCTTAAGAAGATTCTCGGATAAGGCGTCTTGTACCAAAATAAAAATATATGGGGAGAAAGGATCCCCCTACCGAACATAATAGACTGATTTAGAGAAGCCAAAATTCCTCCCCATAGGAGATAAAGAAATACATGGTGATGAATTGAACCTAAAGCAAAGGTAAAAACACACATGGATCCCAAACATCCTCATAACATGAATGATGAAGATCCATTAAAGTTTTACATAAACCTTGTCTATATCAACATGGATGATGACATTTTAAACCATTTCTTTTTTATAGATGTCATTTACCAGTTCACTTGCCATGGAAACCACCCCATGGATGCCCCTCCCTGAAAAAAAACCCATGTTGTTCCCTTGAAACCAACCTTGGGATGACCCCACTCAACCTAACTGAAATAATAGTTGCCAAAAATTTATAGGGGAAATTGTATAGGAAAATATTCCAACAATGAATGATATTTTTTGGATCCTTCATCATTAGAATAAGAAGCACCCCAGATGAGAAAATGATCTTATTCAATGCTCCACCAAAAAAGAAGTATTGAATGACTTCCACCACCTAAGAACTAAACACATCCCATTATTCCACATAAAAAGAAAAAAAGAATCCATCTGTGTCGGGAGTGCTGTCAGATAACATCCAAAGAACCGTGTCCTTGATATCTCCCTTAGAAGGCAATGACAAAAGGAAGCCATTATCAAACACCCCCAAAGGTTGAGGCAAACAACCCCAGAAGTCCTCATTTTCCATATCATCCAAAGAATTCTTAAAGCTAGAGGAAGTCTCCACAACCAAGAGTCCTTCAATGTTCTTCAATTCCATTCTACATGCCACTTACACATTATATATGAAAACCCCATTGCCATAACTCAGGTTAATATTCGTGTTCCTCTTCTCATTCGTACATGCATTAAAGAAGGAATTGCTCTGATTGGTTTCCCTTAACCATCTCACACAAGATATCTGTCTATAAATGGTTTCAATATCCATTAGCTTCTCACCAAGAGTATCCCACTTATCATAAAGGATAATGAATGTGTTCTCATCCTAATCGCAAAGAAGAGCCTCCTCCAGTATATGAATCTCGACGTGAAGACAATCCACCCAAGAAGAATCATTAAGAATGGTAACCAAAGATCATCTAATGTCATCCTTGAGCCACTTGAGGTGATTCAACACACCACACCAAGACCTCCCAACCACCCCATGCTCCCATGAATTTTTAATCATCTGTATGAAGGACTCATCCTATTACAAATTGATGGACTATGAAAAATCATGGTTCCCTAAGAATATTTGCCTGAGTTCCACAAGGAGAGGTGCATGATCCAAAATGAATAGGGAATGATGTGCAAATAATGTTCGAGAGAAGAAGTCTAACCCCAGAATATTTGAAAGACATATATACAAACGACTCCAGATACGGCTAGAACCCCTATAGTTGTTGCACCAAGTGTATTTGGAACCAGTAAATCCCAGATCAAGTAGACCTGTAGATGCCAAAAAAACCATTAGAATCTTGTCTGAAACCATGAATTATGTCCGATCCACCTCTCTTTTTAGATGGTTCCATGATTGTGTTGAAATCACAACCAATAATCCACATGAGATTTCCTAAATGGGAAGACTGCATGTGTTTCCATAAATCCAACCTCCCTAAAGGTTCATTACTAGCCCAAATGAAAGTGAACAAAACCTCCATCCCATTGTAGGAAATCTTAGTATTGATGAACTCTGGCATGAGACTCACTACCTCGACTAAAAAATGGTTCTTCCAAAAAGTCCTGATGTGCACAATGTCTATCCCCCCATGAAAAAACTTTTATAACCCCATTCTGTTAGCAATAAAAGGGAGATTAATTATGTTTTTTGGGCTTGATAATTTCCACGAGAGAGAAATGGTGCCTCTTGGATATAGATTCAATGAAATCATGATTCTCTTGGGACCCCCAAGTCTTGTGCATTCCAAATTATTAGAGAATCCATTACGATAAGAAGTTCAAGGATTTTAGTCTAGGGGTGTTAGAAAATGATAGGGGTGTGAACATACCTGCCTCCTTCAACTTTCAAGGCGTGATAGGCACTGAAAGACCATCCACTAAATCACCTTTTTTTGGGGAGAGGATCTTCTTCTTGAAAGAAAATTCTGGGTCCTATAAAAGGGGTAACCTGTTATCAGTAGGATCACACTTCATGATCGACAACATTTCTTCTTGCAACAAAGAGACAACCAAAAGATGCGGAGGTGATGCTTAGCCAACCTGAAGCTCCTTCTCTAACCCCTCAGGAATCAGATCCTACTGTGCCAAAAGTTTAACGGTAGACACCAGGATACTGACCAAGGAATTTCTCAGTAACTTCGGCGAGAGTTGTGTTGAGATTCAATGTGTAGGGGATGGTGGAGACAAAAACATGGAGGGACTCGAGAGAGGGAAGGTGAGAGACCACATGAATCCTAAGAAACTATAGAATCTCCCTAGGATGAGGGGGATCCAATAGATCCTTGGGCATGAGAATGAGGACGGAGGGACAAAACAAAATGGTCTGCCTGATATGAGGGTGAAAATGACAAGGGGACAACCATGTTAGAAGGGACACCCATGACATAGACCACAAGTGCGCGGAAATTGGCCAAGGATTTTGAATATGAACAATCCCACCAAATGGTGACACAGACCGTCTTCTCTGATGATGAGCATGGTGGGCCCTCCTCCTAACCTTCTTGAGAACCTGAGCTTGAATATACCACCTTCATCTGTTTCCACCAGAAAATGGCCTCTGAATTACCATGCAGACCACAAAAACCAAAATACTATAAAGGAGACTCATAGAAGATTCTTTTCCACCATAAAAAACCATCGCTTTTCCTCAACTGAAAATGTGAGCGATAGACCACTGAGAGGTCCATATCCACACACAAGCAGGGGTTGGAAGAACCTTGAAGGAACATGGTGTTCTCATCAGAGAAAAGTAAGGAACCCAGCAAGTCTCCCACTACTTTTAGAATCACTATGTTGTGGAAGGGTAGAGGAAGTCCATGTAAACATAGCCAAATGACCTGTAAAGGGGACTCCCTATCGTAGTGGTAGTCCCATGACCACATGGAAAGGGAGAAGCACCAGGACCCACACCTCATAACCTCCTGAGCCCTAGAATCCACAAAATATTCTTCAGAAAATAGATTAATTCAAAAAGACACTCTAGAGAGCTCAAACACCACTACCAAAAGACGAAGACCCCGATAATCCACAAAACACTTGAAAATGGACAGAGGCGGTTTGTTGCGACCAAATCGATCTACCATAGAAAGGAAGTGGAAGGAGGAAGCTTCTTGGAGTTCCTTGGATGAAAGACCCACAATTGGAAAACAATAAACCAACCTAAAAGCCCTAGAATACACCGTTATTGGTGATATACTCCTAGAACATGAAGAACCAACAGAAGGAACCCCCCCCCCATTAAGAAGGATAAGAGGCCAAAAACTCACCACATAGAGTATCCCTAAACGATACCCCTTTGGGCGCCTTGCACAAAACCCCACAAACCCCTGATCAAAGAAAAGTGTTACTTGTAGATGATGGGTGTGGAAATCCACCAATGGTTTGAGAAGAGCATGGCATAGGAGAAACTGGGAGAGATGAGATAGCCATCAACATAGGATGTTCAACAACTTTTTTCTAAAGGATTGTCAACTATGATCTAAAATGAGGGTAAATTTGGTCATTTCACTTCATTAAATGAGGATCACTATTGGATTTCATGGTTTGTCTAACCGTGCGCCAACCATGCGACACCCGCTATCCAAAAGGGTACCTGGCACGGTTGTCCCACACAGTTTCCAAAACTCTGTACAAAACATTATAATCACCTCTAATAAAAACTAAAGTGGTGCCTCATGGTCAGGAATCCCCTTTTCATGGATTGGAAAATCATGAACAGTAGACCTCGAGGGCCACAGAATAACATATGGAAGACTTCACATTTTTTCCAAATCAATCACCCCAGTACTTGCACCTTGAAAACATGTATTTTCTACATCTGGCACACTCGAAACGCAAATGAAACCCCAATACACTTTCTGAGAATTATGATTCATCTAAAATTAACACCTTGGGTCTAGAAAATCTCATAATTAAGATCTGATAGTCAGGAAAGAGTTTGGTATACCCACAATACTCTAAATATTCAAAATGAGTGAGGAAATCAACCTGCTCAAAAAACCAAATATGTTACATGTTCCTAAGTGTGTTGGGGGTAAAACTCAGTAGATGGAGGACCTATTCCCTAGTGTATCAGGTGAGGGACACTCAGTAGATAGATGAATATGGGGGACCCACTCCCCATTGTGATATGGGGTTTCCAACTCCAACATCTCAGTGATGCCCCCATTAGATCGCTGCTATCAATCAATCATCACTAGAAGAATCATCCTGGCATCAACACCACACATCATGACATGGAATCCACTATAAAGGCTACCATCACATTCTATGTGTAAAATTACTTAGGATAGGATACCCAAGACCAAATATCCAATTCTAGATGAATGAGATACAATTGGTGGGTACTCAAAAGATAATAATACAGTATGTACTTGGGGTCAAATGACATGTGAACTCACATGGAAACCTAGTCGGGTCCACTCTTGTATAAGGATTTTATAGTAATACAGAAGTACACTACATTTAATGATATAAAAAAATATCTCTAATACCCAGCGCTTACCTATGTTCTCTTGTCCATGCATGATTGCTTTGGGGTCATGCCTATGTATATAGTATTGTCCATGTACCATGTCATTCCATTATACTCCTAGGAATTCCCATGTTCCTAGATAATCCCACACCTGTGTACTCACCTATTATAATTGAAGCTACCAGTATAGGGTCACCAAATGTCTGGAAAGGTTCACAAGACATATGATACTTATCATCACTAAAACCCTAGTTGCAATAGCTAGGTAAATATACAATTAGTGTTCCTGGACGACATGTCGTGTATTAGAGTTTTTTAATAGAAACCCACGAAATCATTAAACATATTTCCACAATGTTCTTCCTACTAGGATTCATGATAGGGGGTTATGGATTAGAGGACATCCTTTCATGATCCATCACCGATGGCTAGATTCCAACCACCCAAATCTTAGAGGGTTACGATCATCACAACACACCAATACCATCATCACTCAAGATCTGAAATCCATAGAGGAATATCCTAAAACACATAATCCATCATTATATTACTACAAATTACCATCCCATCCAATATTAATTCCACCACCCTGTGTTTTGGGGGTTCCATCACATTCAAACCCACCCCGGTAATGTCGATCCCTGACCTCATGTGCCAAAGGTGTAGAACGTAAATAACAGTGGGGAGAAGTGCATGTCAAAAAAGTGAATATGTCGTTGGTATAATGATATGATACAATGATTAAAAAATAGGAGTATCTAGGGGTGCTATAAATGTACAACAATGATATATCAAATCAATAGTATCATTTAAAATAAGAAGAACTTTTGTGAAGAATCATAATTCCTAGATAAAATTAGAAGATATAAAAAACCATGATAATAAATAAAAAGGATATAAATACGTAAATAGAATTCCCTAATTCAATTCATCATTTATTTTTGGGGATGAACAATTTTATAGTGGTGAATAAGATCCACTGCATTCTCTACATCCTAATCCACATCAATCCGATCATAATTCATCATCCAATCCCGATTTATCAAAGAAGAACATTTCCCCTCCTCAAAAATAATCCTAGGGTTATGATGTTAACCCTATATATTTTCCATAAAATTTTATACAAAGATACAATTATGTTATGGGTATTAGATTATTTAATTAACTAAATAATTTAATTAATATAATTAACGTACCTTCCAATGGAAACCTCAACTGAACTTCCTACATAAAACAACATTAGGTTGATCTTATGGTAAACCACACATTTTGGAATCAATAATGGTATAAAATTTACCATATGAGTTCACTAACAATTGGAAAACCCATTTTTTTACAAAATTATGCATTTGTGTGGATTAAAATATATTAATATTTTTAATATATTAATTATGGGGTCTAGAGACACATAAAAACATTTTTGAATATGATGATAAAAGAATATATATATATATATATATATATTCAAAGGAATATTCTAAAAAAACTAGCACTGTTACATTCTCCTCACCATTAAGGATTTTATGTTTTAAAATCCCACACTTATAAAAAGGTGGGTGTACTGAGTCTTCTTCTAACACTCATTCTCCCGAGAGCTCTCCTGCATGCTCACATGATACTAATATACATGAACCAAAGGGATGGTCCTTCCACATAGGATCCTGTCATAATGATCCCCAATCACAACCATGTAATCTGTGAAGGAGTCTGCATTATTGATGTATAGCTCACCCCTATCAATTATGTGTGTAGGGTCACACTTATATCTCCCCAGATGAAACACATGGAAGAAGTCAAGAACTCGATTCAATTTTTGGGGAAATGATTAGAGGTAAGCCAATTTTTCCTCCCTCTATAGTATATCAAACTTCTAGGTGAACCTCAGGGATAGCTTTCCTCCCGGGCCAAACCTCCACCCTCATAATCATTGGGGGAATCTCCATAATTTTTTTTTCTATAAACAAACTCCAAAGGGTATGAAATCGATATATGTATGATTTACATTTATAATGGGATATCCTCATTTTATTGTTGATCAACTAAACCTTATTTTTATTTTCCTACACCATCTATGCCCAAATGAGATATGTCTCACCAATCTCAATATATCATAATTTTTACCTACAAGGACTCTCGTATAGGGCCTTGAAAGGTTCCATTAGAATAATATATGAATAGATGTTATTATAAGAAAACTATAACATTAAAAGTTATCCTCCTAGTATTAGATAATGTATAGCACATATGACCTTAGTATATCCTCCTATACCTTTATTTTTTGGATGGTATGGCCATCTGTCAGAGTGTGAAACACTAAACTCATCCACAAATTGGTCTCAAAATCCACCAAAAGGTCTCTCAAAAACCACAACATTGATCAAATATCCCTATCAAAGAAAATTGTTGAGGGTAAAATAGGATTTGGTATGATCACCCAATCATAAAATGACCCCAAACTCTACCCCGATCTCTACTCAGGGATAAAATGAAAGTGTAATGACCTAGTATGTCGGTCAATAATTAACAAGATAGAAACATGGACTCTCATTATCTATGGATTCCCCATCACAAAGCACATGAATATGCCATTACATTTACACTCAGGGATCTCCAAAGGAAATTCCCAAACAACGAGAACCTGGTGTACATCTTCCACCTTCTATCATGTGAGACACAAAGAGATGAAATTGGAAATTATCTACCGCATTCTATCCCACTAAAAAAATAAATAAAGGTCCTTGTATATATTTTATCTACCAAGATGTACTAAAAATGGGGAGATTAGAAACTCCCTCGTCACCTCCTCCGGCATTGTGAATGGAACTACCATTCAGGGAAATTATAACATGCTCTCCACCTTTAGAAAATACATTCATTACATATCCGGAGGATATATGGTCACATTGGATGTCATAGTCAATGTATCACAACCAAAATTATCTCACACAAAAAATTGGTGGAGGAGTCACAACCATTGAAATAATAAAAACTACACCCCTATCATCTATATGTGTCAGTTGTAATGATCCTAATTACTCAGACACCTCCTCTACCAAGCAGGAATGATACACCTTTCTATGGGAAGATACCACCACATTTACATTCCTAGGAGTATAGAATATATTAATTTCATAGTCCCTTTGGAACTCTAAACAGAACCTATAATTCATGTTGTAATATACCTTAGTGAAGATATAACCAAGGCTCTATTGTTCAATGTAAATAATAAAACACTCACATAGAAGATAGTTCCTCAACATCTTTAGAGAGAATACTACAACTTCTAATCTAGGCCATGAGTTACAAAGTTATTATCATGGGGTCTCAAATACCTCAACCCGTAAGATATCACTTACCACCTCTACATCAACAAGAAACCAATTCCATTGCTGGAGGTCCCATGAGACACTGTCTTCTCCATGCACCGAATCTCACTACTAGTAGATAAGTGATATTGAATACTTACTCTTTGTAAGATACACTAGCCATAGTTACTAGGATAAAAGTATCAAATGGAAGATCCACATCTCTCTCAATGGGTAAATAAATTAAAGAATTATAAATGAATAGGTATACTAGTTATAGGAAATAGTATAAAATACATGGATGATACCTCGAGTCTTGTTATGTGTAGCGTTGTCATAAACCTCCATAAATGATACCTATCTGCATACCTAATTTCAACCTTTATAATCATAGAATGGGTCACCTGGTGGTTATGATGGAAATATATGATAATGTTTCCGACCACTAGCAGTTCCTCCCTCCATATCTCCACCTTATCCTCTTCCAGCGCCACCTCCCTATGGGTTTCTCAGGCTACACTTTAGAGACACCTAATCACAGTTCTACATGTGCTGTAGTGTTGTATTTGCTACCTTCCTACCCTCCACATTATGTTCAGTTGGGAAATCATGTCCCATGTGATCTCAACCATCAAAAGTGTAGTACTATCCCTCTCATGGTTGACCATATCCTCTACACGAACTCTTATATATATATATATATATCCATATGTCTGACCCCTACCATGGGATGGTATCCTCCATTATGAACCTAATGATTAGAACCTACTAGATACTCTATATGACTAAACCTCATGATGGACACCACTATCTCTAGTGCTCAATGTCCCTCTGCCAAAAACTTCTCTATAGATATAACCTTCTCTTGTACTTAAACATAAATAGGAATTCATAGGGACACTACACTATCATGAATGTATCTAATGATACCCTTCTCAAACTTCAATTCCTCAAATAAACAATATCAAACAATATAGAGGCAGCAACATGTTTGGTTAGTGAACCTAACATCTTACTGAAAAACTAACATTTCACCAAGCTACAACTCAAGAACATCTTGAATCTGTGAAGACTGTAAGAATGAAGGGTACTACTAATCAAAAAATGAATTCTAGATTTCTAATAATGAGAGAATCATAACGTTTTGGGTCTGTGTCATTAGAAAATACCTACGACCTACTGATCCATTGACGAGACTAGCTACTAGAACCACCATATGACCATTTAATATTCGGAAAATTATGAAGGCTAAGATCCCCAACTCAAGTTAATCATACTCATATTTGGGATCTAACTTATTGTAGAACCTCAGTAGTCTATGATGCTATATGTTAGGTATCATACTAAACATGCATGAATAATTAGCCTTAACTAATGGTACTAATTGATTCTTGACATGTGGGGGTGATGATCCCTGACCACTTGGAGGTAATGCATCATGATATGGCCTCAAAACTGAGGCCTCAACACTAAATGGATCATTGGTATGATTGATATCTGAGAAAGTTGTATTAATGGGGGAATAATAAAAGTGATGATGATGTACCATGATTAGATGTGAATATATATATATATATATATTCATGAGGGTATGAATCAATAATGATATTCAAAGGACTCAATCCAATATGATGAATGTACCATTTGTTCCATGAAACCGATGTCTTAGTGTTCCATGCCGATAAAAAGGTATTCAGAGTCATGGTTGATGGATTTATCTATTACCAGACCAACATAGGGTTTCTTAGATTGAAAGTCTCACTCAAACCACTCATACACTATTACTTAAAGTACTTATATAATACTCATCATGAGTCCATCCCAACCATCGAACTGATGAATAACTCTTCTAATAGTAAACTTTCATGATCCGTCCCATCGGGGCCTGCTGGGATGGTGATGGTCTGGGTGTGACAACCCCAATACTACCTCTATAGGATAGGGGCTGATGACCTATATCAAAAGGCATAATTAAATGGTATTCATAAGACAAAGTACCTATGTGAACACATATAACCATCTCCATGAAAAAAGTGTTTTGGAATATAATAATTTTTAAAAAATCATGAGTATAACCTTTCATGAAATAGAATCCATGGAATGGTTCAGAGTATGAAAGTATAAAACATTGTTTAATTAGGTAAAATACACTCCCAACATGAAATGAAGTCCCAACCTGACAACTTATAGAGAAAAAGGAAAATATGATATTTCCCATCTCCTAATCTCCAAGTCTGACTACCAAATATGGTAAATGAACCCAAGTATCACTAATCTACATCAATGTATCTGTAAATATTAATATCATATTCACAAGACACGACACATGATATAAAATCTCATAAATGGGTGAGTATATACTTACCCTATCAGACACCCAAAAAACAACAAAGGGAGAAATAGAGAGATACTATATAAGTATTCAAAAACCATCATAAGAGGGATGAAAACACAAAATACATGATCATAATGAAACAAATACAAGATTTAAAGGGGATCTCTATCACCACATCCCAACAAAGAAATATGCACCTTCCTATAGCTCCAATGTTCCATAACTAATTCCCAACATCTCACGTGTATATCCAAGAAGTCCTTGGGAAAGAACCGCAACTCGCCACTACTCTACAACCCATGGGGTAATAATCTCCAATAGAGTACCCACAATAAAGTATAATAGGTGGTGCCACTCAATATATTGAGAACTCATTCCCAAGTGCAATAGGCGGATTCCACTCTGTAGATAATGGGACCATGCCCAATGGTGTTAGGGGTGGTTCCACTTAGGAGATGGAGGACTCACACCCTAGTGTGTGTGTGGGGGGGGGGGGTATAACTCATTATCTTGAGGACCCACACTTTATGTATTCAAGGTGGTGACACTTGTTATATAGAAAAATATAGGGGACCTATGCCCCGATGTGACAGAGAGTTTTTGACCCCAACAACTGCCTGATGATCCAACCTAATTACATCTATTCGTAAAGAATCACCTAAAGAGGAATCAATCATGAAACACCTCATGTAGTACCATGAATTCCATTAAGAACACCAACATCACGTTATACATGGAAAACCTATTAGGATATATTACCATTATATTAAAATCTATTAAAAAGAAGGATGTATTAAAGGTGGAAACTCCCATAAAAAGTACATGATGTGTACCTGGGGTCACACAACATGTGACCGAGCCTAGACACCTTTCTGGGTCCTCATCGGCATAGGGATTGTCTATTTATGTAGCACTATAGATTGTGTAATAGTATTATAAGGAATTTATCTATCGCTCAAGGACCACCCTTTTCCTTCTAGAAATTCCTACTAATTCCCATTTATTTCAATATATCTTCTTATGCTCAAATACTGGGTCATGTCAAAGTGTTTGGACATGATCGTGCTCACGTAATCTCATAGAACACACTAAGCCCCCAATATAGGATCACAGAAAATGTGATGGGGTCTATATGTCATAAGATATTTGTATTCTTTAAAATACTAACGTTCACATACATTGGTTATAGAAAATCAAAACAATGATTTATTATATCAATAATATCAATCAAAAGTATAACAGAGTATTTTAAGAATCGAAAATCAAAAATCAAATAGGCTACTATGAAAATCCACGAACATAAATAAAAAGAGATGAAATAAATAATTAACACTCCATAACATGATTTTGGATTATGTTTTTATGATTAAGATGTTTGAAAATGATGAAGAAGACCTGTTTTGTTTGCTACCTCTTTAACCTCCTCAATTAGGTCGTTGTTTCATCCTCTGATCCCTATCTACTAATAGAGAACAACACACCTCCTCACAAATACTCTTAAGTTATGTGGTTAACCCTGGAAATTTTCTATAAAATGGTATTTAAAGATGGAATTAGGTTATAGGTATTAAATAAATGAATTAAATTAAATAATTAATCCACTTGACATACCCACCAATTCCTGTCTCAACCGAACATCTGACGTTGACCAACTTTAGGTCCTTCCTAGGGGTAAACCCCATATTACACAATCAACTATGGTCTAAGATTTCCCATCCAAGGTCTATAACATTGTAGAATTTAAAAAACACTATGTTCATGCTTGAATTAAAATAAATTAATAAATTGATATATTAATTATGGGATCTTATGAAAGAAAAACACCATACCATTCAGGATAATTCCATATATATATATATAAATAGTGAATGGACTAACCCATTAAAACCATATTTGTTAAAAATTGAAACTATAAAATTGGATTTAATTTTTGTAAAAAAGAGGTTTAACTTTAGGGATTAGGCCCCTTTTATTTTTTGATCATTATAAATAGTAACCATAGTAATTAATTATCACCACGGTAAGGGAAAATAGTGTAATTAAGTTTAAAAAACAATATATTGAGAAAAAATGACCCTAAAACGTTCATTTATCCAATTGGTTGAGTGCAGTTCATACATTGTGATCCAAGGATTGAATATATGAAAACATTGATCCACACTTTTTGGTTTTTGAAATTTATAAAATTTAAGTAAAATATAATTCAAAAAATATCACATTATTCCTATTAATATCAATAATATTTTTGTGATATGGTAAAACAACATAATTTTAGTTATAAATTTGTATTTTCAAGATAAATTACTTTTTTAGTATGGTAATTTATTTATAAATTTTTGTGATGAAATTATTACAATAAATTATTATGTAACACTATTATAATACTTGTGTGAGAAGTAGAAAAATAAAGAAAATGATTTAAAAAAATCTAAAAGTATGTTTGTATGGATTAGTTATATAATAACAAAAAAATAAGATAAATATAACATATTATATATTTATGAAAGGTTTATATTTTAATTTAATATCCTTAATGTTGTTTTGAAAGACAAATTAGGTGAATAGTTCTTAAAATAGCATCAATAGTATGTTATCTTAAATAATATTTTAAAAAAATATTTAAAAATCATAAAATTATTATAATATGAAAAAAGGACGATAAATTATCAAAAACATCATTAATTTTACATTTATGAGATAATTTGAACATTATATATATTATTTTATCCTGTTAATATTTAAAAGTCATTATCACAATTAAGGTTAACATTGGTTAACTAAGGGGTGAAATAAAAAATATATTATTTAAAATGAAATAAAAACCCATGAAAATTTGATTATAAATTTATATTAATACCATAATATTCTTATCTTATAATTCAGGTGGGTTTTATACCATTTAACCTGAGTTGGACCCATAATATATTATAATATTTATTTTAGTTCCAAAATAACATTGATGATATTTCATAATAAATATTATTATATATAATGATTTAAAATACATTAAATACCTATAATTAGATCAGGTATTAGGATATATTTTAAAATATTAACCATAATCCATTTATTTTCTAATTTCCATTTTATAAAAACAATCATGACCCCTAATCGGTAAAAAACATTATTATCATAGTAATTGTTAAAAAGGGTTAACCCAGGTTAATAAAACAATATAGGGATAAAAATATTATAAATTTTTTTCAAATTTTATTTTATGATATTATTTTAACTCAAAAACATCTTATACTCTAATTATTTAAATTCCGTGAAATTTGAACATGAAAATTAATTTATATTAATTTAATACTTTACATAACTCCATGAATTCCCTCCACTAATAAAAGGGAATATAATATCTTTTATCAACACTTTTAAAATATTTTTGTATTATCCAATACATATATATATATCTTCATTATATCCCTCCCCACATACGAGGTGATTGTTTTTTATCATAAATCCATATCTAGGAAGGCTTTAGATATAAACCTAAAGAGGTTATCTAAAGAAGATGTATGGTTTTTAACAAAGCGTTTCCCTTTTAGTTATTCTTCTACCTCATTAATATATTCTCAAACCATGATAATATAATTAAAATAATATCATAAATATACTATGATGTTATTATCTTAATTCAATAACCTATATCCATTTCCTTTCCAACAATGGGAAAAAAACAACTGTTCAAGATTATGGTGGAGTACAACCTCTCAAATTGATGTAATTTGTTTTCCATCACCGCATCTCAAGGATGGAAATAGTTATGTAACTAATTTATGTATAAGATATTAATGAAATATTTAAAATTTTGAAAATATGATATATTGTATTATTTCTCAAATTTCTATCCATTGAAAAAATATAACGCCATTCGTACAAACGTGCAAACTACTACCTCCAAGAAGAAATGTGATTCATTTTATATCACCACATAAAATGGATGACATATATAAGTTAATTTAAATAAATAATATGTTATTTATGATTTAATGATCAGTATATAAATATTAAATAATACTTATCTTCTTTCACTTATGACATTTTAAAATATAAAAGTTCCATATGCATACATACAATTGACTGTCTCCAGGATTGTAATATAGTGCATTTTTCATAATAATCATTGATGGTTGTTTTTTAGAGTTTAATTGATGTATAAAAATGATTATTATTATTTATAGTATTTAAAAATTACTTTTTTCACCATAGTCAACCTATCATAGTATTTTTTGATATATGCTCAAAATATCATCAAAAAATCTGGTGTGAACTCAATAGATTAAGTGATTTATTATAAAATAGTAAAATGAATAATAATCATAAATAATATTTTTAATAAAGTAAATAATTATCATAAGTTTATTATTCAGGATAATAATTAATGTACATTGTAATGGCCCTATATTTTTATCCATAAATATTACACCATTTTAGAGGAATATTCCACATATAACAATATGATCCAGTTCTAGAACCATGTAGGTATTGTATCTTTGGGAACATAGATACATAAAATAATTGTTCAAAAGATATATACATATTCTAACTCTTAGTTCTAAATAAATATTACCATTCTTAATCATATTATACCTAAAACCTCTATTCATAAATAGGGGAGTGGAAACATATGAAAGGGCGAACTTAGATTCTCAATAAGGGTAAAAAAAGGGATATATCAATGATCACATAAGAATAACATGAGAATAAGAGTATGAGAACATAAAAATAACATTTAGAAACCATAATATATATATATATATATATATCATATAACATTATATTGATTCATTGAATAGAGATTGGCAGTTCATAAGAAAAAAATCTTAAAGGATTTATTGAACATGATCTATGAGAGAATAACATTAAAATAATACATATGCTTGTGGAATAAATATATCAATAGAAAATAATTTAAATATTATTCAAGTATTAGTTCCAAGACTTGAAAAGTTTACTTGGATCACACATCATTCCATTGTAGTCATCAAGGTTTAATCCCAAGACTATGAGAGTGTCCAAAGTCACTTACTGAACTAAGGTTACCCACCATTCTAATACTATTTATCTCAGGATATATCCATTATTATGCAATCATTAGATGGTTATATTATTCAAATCCCACCCATAAAATAATTAAAATCATATATCTATGTTCCACTATATCATAAAACATTCATCTTTCATAACTCGTGAAAAAGAAACAAGTTTCATAAATATTTAATTGTTTCACCATAAAATTGCCCATGGAAAAAATATAGGTTTCATAAAAATATTATCATCATAATCATAAAACATACAGAGAAATAATGAGGATGGTATCATTTGATATTATCCCTAGTAATTAATAAGTAACATTAAAGGATGTTTTCATAATTGAAAACACCTTTACATGATCACTTGAAATATTTCTTGTGGAAAACACCCTTTTCATTTTGGGATCACTTTTTTAAAATATAAATATTTTTCCCTATATAATAGAAAATATTTTATTTTAAAATAGAATTTAATATATGAGATGTAATATTCATAGAATCTTTTAATTATGTTGGTGAGATAATATATTAATTATTTGAATGTAAAAATTGGGATTCGTTTCACATTTTTGGTAAAAAACCCACAATAACATGATTAAAAAACAACAAGAATATATATTTTAAACTATATTGTAAAAATTAAATATTAGGTATAAATGAATTTAAATAATAATTGTTTAATATTATAAATATCCTTAAAATAATTTAATGAAAATATGAATTTGGAATAGAAAATCCTGTCCATCGAAGGTATAATTTTTTTTAGTTTTCATTAATAATAATATTTTTTTATCTTGAGTAAAAAATGAGAGGAAAATTAAAGAAAAACTATTATTATATAGAAATAATAAAAGTAAAATAATATTAATGAGTTTATTAAGAGGAATTTAGTGCAATTTTATTATCTAAAGCTTAATTATAGATAATCTCAAAAAACAATGAGATTGTAACATAAAACCTTTACTATATTTGTTAATTGATATCTATATTTCATGAAAATATTCAATGGTATTTTTTATATTAATTTGTGTATTAAATTTATGACTCTTTCTAAATGTTGGAAAATTTGATTTTCTTGTGATTTATGGTTGGGTGCATTGGATATTTGAAAGAAACAATGAAAAAAGGTGAAGATTAGAGTTAAAAGACACTTCACTCCATGATCAAAGTAAAAAGGCATGAAGTTGGATCTTTGAGGATGTAGAGGAGCTATAAAACTGGAAGAATAAAATTTACACATTGTGTATTTCTATTAAACGATGTAAAAATCATCAAGGAAGACTCACATTGAAAATTTTACTGCCTTATTTCAGAATGAAAATGAAGAGATTACACGACATGTAAAAATTTACACATCATGATGTCATTAGGAAACAAAAAAATAAATGACCTAAAAATGAGGTTTTGACCATTATTCTTGTAAAAAAATCACCTCATCCACTGCACATGGGTATCAAGTACAAGAGGACAAAGGCCAATGATGACAGACAACTTCTAGAAGATGAAGTGATGATATGAAGCCCTTCTTCACCACCATTATTCACCGCTATTTGTATTTGGGTACACATGATGCTCATTATCATAATTTAACATCAGATTTTAGTTTTTTTATGTCGGGTGATGTGATTGTATGGGGGGGTTTCGTTCGTGGTTATTTCTATATTTTATTCTTATCATAGATTACTGCAACACTATTCATTCAATTCTGATTAATCCTTTTTTTGAAGACCATTTTGTGAAATTTGTGGTGTTTCATTTTATTTAAACAATAAATTGGAATATTTTGTGAATCACCATTATAAAATATAGGTTAGTTTTATTTAAATAGGGTTTTGGGATTCCTAGTTTTGTTATTTCAGCTAGTAGATGACCATTCCAATGGTGAAATCTCAGTATTAGGGTAGGATACCTAGAAAAAGTATCCTAGAGGACCCAAATCTAACACCAAACCTGAATAAACCCATATCAATTAAATCCCTAGTGCACGAACATGAAAATAATTAAACCTATCATGTATATCTCCTGATTTCAAACCCAATCCTTGCTTCACTTTTTATCTTCCCTCAAACAATAAAAAATTGTAAATTCAATTTCATTAATTAATTTATAAAATAAAGATCTACCATGTGGGATCAAATTTTTTTCTTTACAACTAGTATATTTTTATTTAGGTTTTATAAGTTTTATAAATTATTAATTTATTGTAGACCTATAGGAATTAATGATGCCATTCTATTTGTGAGTAACTTTTGTATTGTATTACCCATGAAAGAAGAAATTATTTTGGAACATTCAATATAATTATCATAAGGATATTCATGATATATATATATAATCAAATAGGTTATATATACACCTCATAAAAGAAGATAGGTGCCTAACATTACTTATCTCACAAAAAAGATAAATTTAGATGATAAACCCTTACCTCAGGTTCAACATCCTTATTTTGTGTTTGAACCATATATATAATAAAATTTGATTTATTATAAATATATTATAGATCTATAATAATATATATCATATCTTATAGGATTTACTTATAACACTATATGAACTGTACTATTCCGGGTGATATCTACTTCTTTTTCCATTTATGTTTTACTTTTCTTGTTTTGGTACTTATAAATTTATCATGAACACATCATATCTATAATGATAGTAATGATATAAATTTCCTATAGTATATATATATATATATATTTATTATTATTCATAAAATTATATATAGGAAAATAAATTACACCGTTCGTGGAAGGGTATGCCATATGTACGCATGAACACTATTTTTACTCTTTTACAAATAGAAATAAAGAAATAAAAATAATATTTAACATTTAATAATCATTATTATAACATATATATAATATATATTCCTTAAATAATTCCATATTATCATCCATGGAAAATATAAATGAAAACAAAATCACATCATTTCGTAGAGGTGGTATTCCACGCTTGCACATGAGAGACATTTTCTCTTTCTAATAGATTGGAAGGTAATAAGTTTGCTGTGATATTATAATACAAAACTATAAATAAGTGATGAATATAATATATAAACATTAAACCCATTATAATAATGATCCACGATATATAGTGACTGAAAATGAATTATATTTCTCTGTGGAGTGGTAAATTGTATGCACGCACAAGCGATACATTAACACCCCATTTGATGGGAAAGATGGTGGATATTTATGATCACATAATCATCATAAAATTTCAGTTTATTTAGGATAATAAATTTATTAATTTATGATGAATACCATACAATTGGATGGATTAGTAAAATAATTATAATGTTTTTTAGTAAGATGATTACCTCTATTTCAATTTCCCTCTTTTTGATCCTTTTGTAAAGGCAATTAGTATCGTATTTTAAGAAGAATAAAATATATAATTTATGTATATATAATTTTATAAGATAAATGGGTAGTTTTTTTATCTAGAAGGATCAATGTGATGAAATGATGAGAATGGAGGGGTTTCATTTAGTAAGGGAGGGAGAGGACACAAATGGAATTTTTTAAAAGATTAAAATATAATAAATCCATTTTAAAGATAAATAATTTAAAATGGAAATGAATTAAAAAAGGTGTCTATGGTTAAAAAATGTAATTCAATGAAATTTTAACAGAGTTTAGTATCATTTTTGACATTATTTTTTTATTAATCCCTTCATTATCTATTTTTAACTTTAATCTTGGTTAGAAGTATTTTTGTTTTAAAGGATTAAAATTGTATCCATAAATGGAAAAGGGAATCATAAATGGAAAATGAAAGAAATTTTAAACCATATTAAATTCACTTTTCCATTTATAAGATTCTTAATAATTTTAAATCATTCTATAATATTTCATTTATTATAATATATTATTAATGTTAATTTTGAAGCTATTCATTTAAGTATACATTAAAGGAACCAAGACAATGATGGAATTAAAATATAAAATTTTAACTTTTCACTGATATTTAATATTCATTTATAAATGTCAAATAACACTATAAATAAGTTATATATTATTACTTTTAATGTTTTTAATATAAAATATTTTGTTTTTTATTAATTAATGAAATAATATATAGGTGTTTCATAAGAATTTAATGTAATTATATAATTAATAAAAATTAGAAATAAACTACCATAATGAAAATTAATTTTTTATTTTCAAAATAACAATTATGATTAATTCATAACTTTCTATTATCCCTATGTGAACACCTAAGATATATTTAAAAGTAAGAGATTGAAATTTTGAATTTTTCTTTTCTTTAAATATTATATTGGCCATTTTAATGGAAAAGTGCCCCATAAATAATTAAATTATGATCCTAAGGTGAATGATTCAATGTAATTTAATTCAATGATAATTAAGATGAAAAATAGAGACCTTAACACTTACTTTTAACCTTAATTAGCCCATTTTGACTATAACCTGGTAAATATTTTCTTACTATAGTTACAATTCATATTGGAAAAAAAAATAAAAGGGTCCAATTTACCTAATTCATATATTTTAATTCCAAATATTTTATCAATTTACCTTGATTCAATCTCTATAATTGGATGAAATTAATTTAATATAAAATTTTAAAATGTAAGGAAAATCTCTATTTAAAAAATACTCCATTTTATGTATAAAAATGTTTTTATACCAAATTAAACCATAAAATTGATTCCGATGAACATAATTAGATTAATAATAATATTATATAATTAAATTTATATTTAAATCATTTTAAAATATTTTTTACTCTGTACAATCTTGAAAAAAATAGTATTTTTCAAAATTTATCGAAAAATCAATATTTTCATAAATTTATAATTTTTTTACCAATGATAAGTTTAAAATAATGATATAAAAAATACAGATTATTTTCTAAAATAGAATTCATAAAATTGTTAAAAATTAAATATAACATTTTCTCATAAAATTAAATTAAAATTTTTGATGAGGGAAGCATATTTTAGAATCATAATATGGAATTTGTAAAAAATTATTTTTTTATTAATAATTTATAAATACATTGGTATTGGGTCAGAAAATTATGTATATATATATATATCATAATTAGTTTTTTCTTATTCATAACTACAAATTCAATTACTATGTTTCTTAATGATCATTATTATATAATAATATTTTGCGGTCATTTAAGTTCGATGTTTTGTGTTTTATATGCTATCGAACATAATGTCTTAATATTAAAATATTTGGATTTTACATTCTCACACTCTTTAATATATTTCATCATAACATTTTCAACTTGTTCATGGTAATTGAGGGTTTAACATTTGGTAATTCCATTTTAATAATATACCTCACAAAATAGGTCAATAAAACAACCTATTAAAAAAGTGAATTGAAAATATGAAGGTTAAATTAAATAATAAAATTAGGTTTCCAAAAATTATATAATTAGTGGGAAATGAAAATATAGTAATGGGGAAGAAATCTAACTCCCAATGACTAATAGAGAGTGATAAAGAACATGTTCCATAGAAATATATCAACCAAAAAACCACATATTTGTGATGGGCAGAAAGGATATATATTCATCTGAAATGAAGGTAAAATTATAACATTTTATCTCAATAAAATTATACTAAAGATAGAAGATTTATTTACTATCCTAATGGAGTACATGAGGATATATACTTACTTGTCTTCTTTCTATTTGAAAATTATAATTTCATCATTTGGTTATGCTATGATCAATTTCCACTTCATCTCATAATCCATGAAATGAATAATAGATATGATTTTTCATTCATTAAGCTATAAACTTAACATTTAATGAATCATATTATCCCTAAAATAATAAAAATTAATTTATTATATCTGTAAACATTAACAAAAATAAATTATGGCAAGTACAAGGTAATACAATTACTAAAGTAAATAAACCATGAAATAATACGTTTAACTGAAAAATTTACATGAAAAAATCAATTGTTCAATATATATCATTTAATAAATAAGACTACATCCTCCATTATATCAACATTAAAAAATGTTTCATCCTTAAAGGTGATATCATAATATTTAGATTAAATCAAGAAAAATTTCATTCCATTCTCCCTAGTTAATATTTCATGTTAAATCACATGTTAAACCTTGGGATTATATATACCTCAACCAAAATTAGCATCTCAAATTATCATTAATGAAAATAAAAAATATTATAATGTATAACTACTCACCAGAATATCATAAAAAAAATTCGATACAAACATGAATAGAAATCCTTATCTTTACTATAAATATTTTTGAAAATATTACCTTGTCAATGACTCTAGTTTCACCAATCATGATTATCTATATATCATTATCTGATACACCTTAATTAACATAACATAAAATAATAATATAACCCAATACAATATTCAAACCAAAATATATTATTCTTCATAAAAACATAAATGTTTCCAATCCCCTACAATCACATATCATATTACCTTAAAAGGTGTATCTTTGATTTTCAAATTATGATCATTATTAAACATAAAAACCCATGATGGTATCTATAAACCTTCTATTAGCATCCCACGAAAACACACATTCTTCAAAAAAATTACAAAATACTTATTCATCAATTAAAATATCTTACTATCAAATATATTCCATAAATTCAAAAATACAATAAACTATATAAAAAATAACAAAAACCACGTTTTTATCAAATCACTAATATAATTCAAGGTTACTAACACCATCCCATTTACTTTATCAATGTAATTAATCTCTTTAACCCAACTAAAGATTATCACTTTTATTATTTATTTATACAACTCAATACATGTTTTTAAATCCTTAATGAAAACATCTATGAAACAATCCATAGATATTTCATGATTCCTATATCTAGAATATATTTTATATAACAAAACTACAACATGATTCTCAAATACTAATATATAAACTCATAAATCATTCCACTTCATTGATTGGCATTACACTTGTCATTCTTTAGTCTAGGAGTTAACACTTGATTTGGGAATTGTCTCATATAATTCACATATTACCCACACATAAGACATTAAACTATAAATTCTACCTTAGGATGAGATTAATTTCCACCCATCAAACTCAACATTTTTGCCTAAAAATTATATTATCCTTTACCATTGTTTCCACGTAGAAAACATCTTCTCATTCCATTTAGATATTACCTTGACTGTTTATTCCAACATTAACAACATGTTGGAAACTGAATCCTCTTTCCTCCATGATCTTTATGAAACTCCATTATTCTCTTGTTATCTGTTTTAGGAAACTCACCAAAACATAAATTGTTAATCATAAGAAGAGATAGTGGAATATCCATAATCAGTTGGATTAACCTTCTAGTTTCTATTTAATTTGGTTTCTTATAAGGAAAATCATTCCTTTTAATCATAATTCTCATTATTATAAATCCTCATGGTTATATAAATTGACTAAAATAAAAATGTATTATATGAATTATCATAGTGGGAAACCACATAATCATAAAAAATTACTTATGGAACTTCTAAATCGTGGAACCTTATTTTCAATATATGTCACCATATATTTAATCTAGATATCCAATATTATAATCTATTTAATTTCATTATCCCTGTTGATAAATAAAATGTGAAAAAACCATAGAATACCCCTTAAGAGTGTTAAATCAGGACCATAGTAAGGAAACACTCACAGTGGATCATAATGATAGATGGGATATACATGACCATCTCTTTTCATGGTTATTAACCCTATATTAAAATTTTACCAAACCAAATACACTTGTATTATCCATAGATGCATGATTACAAAAACTATTCTCATTTATTTACAATAATGTATAATGTTCTCCTATACATAGGGTTATCCTTTGGGTCTTCACTAAAGTTTTCACATATTATTTTCTAAAGTTTCACTCATCCTTTCAAAGTGACAAAATATAAAGACTATGGATTTTTTACTAAAATATTACATCATTTTAGATGAATATTACATAAATAACATTATAATACATGATAAAATAGTGTATTTATAATACATTTTTCATTTTATATACATAAATATTTGGTTCATAAATTATGTACATTATTTCTTACATAGTTTTTTTATAACTATAACCCTTCTTAGAGATATCATACCTAAAACAATTATTCATAACACAAGGTAAAGGAACATAAGAATACGAAGTATTAGATTCTAAATAAGGTTATAATAGGAAGATATAAATTATCACTTCAACATAACATGTGTATAAGTGTATGATAATAAGATAATATGTTTTGAGAACCGTACCTGAAATATCATATAACATAATATTAATTCATGAAATAAAGCACAACAGTTCATATGACATGAATCATAACGAAATCAAAGAACATGATACCTAAGAATAAAATAATTAAATAATACATATGTTTTTGGAATAAACAAAAGAATATAAAATCACATTCTATATAGTCATGGATCAATTCCAAGACTAATATGGTGGATTGGGTTCACTCCCATTCTATTGTAGTAGTCATGGATCACTCCGAAGACCATCATAGTGGATATAGTCTCTTATTGGACTGAGATAAATCCCCATTCTAGTCCAATTTATATAATGAAATGTCAATATTTACCCATTTTATGGGATGGTTATATAAGTATGGCCCCACTAATGAAATAATGATAATCATATAGAATCATGCCACAAGATCATAAAAAATCAACATTTATCACCCATGAAAAGGAAATGAGTTTCAAAAATATTTAATCAATTCATCATAGAATAACCCATGAAAAAACAAGTTTCAAAAACATCGTGTCATTATAACCATAATAAATCCATAAAAATAATAAGGATGGCTTCATTGGATCAAATATCTAGTATTGTTTTAATATTAATGGATGCAGTCATAGTTGATAATTCTTTTAAAAGGTCACACGGAATATTTTGTGAAGAAAATATAATTTTCATCTTGGAATCACTCATTTAAAATCTATGAATTTTAAAAATATTAAAGAAAAAATTTCCTTTGAAAATAACCTAGAAACTTTTAATATAAAAATTAAATAATTGAATGGTCATAATGGTGGGAAATTCCATTCATTTCATGTACATAAAATGAATGATTCGATTCATATTTTTAGTATAAATAAAAATTAATTTTTATGAAAACTAAAAGAAGATACCATTTAAACAAATTATAAAAAATCTACCATGGGTAAAAATTAAATCAAACTATTATTATATAATATAAAAAACATTCAACAAATAATTTTTATAAAATATGGACATTCCTTTGTCTTTAGAGTACATAAATAGAGTAAAATGAATGAAAATCATGAAATGTACTAAAATAAATAGAGTAGATGTAATATAATGAGTTTAGTGATAATTAGATCAATAAATCTCATAATATAAAATATAATTATAAATAATCCTTATAAACAATGAGATTTTAACATAAAACCCAAACCGCTTGGGTAACTTATGAATCGTAATCCCCACTAATGAATAAATTAAATTGAAACATTAAATAACAAGAAAATAATTGTATTAAATATATAACATGTCAAATGGGTTCTATATACACCTCATAAAATAATATATATGTATAACATAAAATATATCCCAACGAATACAATTTGAGATGATAAACCATTGCATCACGTATGAATTCCATCATACATGTTATAACTCTAGTGTAATAAATATATATTTATTATACATATATTCTATAACCATAATATTATATATCATTCCATATATAATTTACATAAACTGTTTATCACCCATTTATTAACAATTATTTATTAAAGTTAGTATTTAGGGTGATAACTGCTTCAATCTAGATGCATGTTTTGGTTCGGTAGTTTTGGTCCTTATACTTTGATCGTGGTTCCATAATATTCATTATATTAACCTTTATACAATTTTCAATAAAATATTATATATATATATATATATATATTTATAGTCACCAGTAATAGTAGAGATAGAAAAATGAATTACAACATTCATGTAGACGGTAGGCCATATGTACACAAGAACACTGTTTCCATTTTTCGATGGATAAAAATAAAGAATGATAAATAAAAAGTATCCTTTGTAGAAAAATTATTATATCTAATAAATCATATATATTCACTAAATAAAACATTATTTAAATCCAATTAAAATTGAAATGAAAAAATTTAAATCACTTCGTGGAGGTGGTAGTACATACGTACGTACGATGAATATTATAAATTTGCAACAGATTTAAGTTAATAAGATAATTCTGAAATTATAAAACCTGAATTATAAATATTTCAAAAATAAAATATATTCCCATTATACCCATCATAATAACCATCCAAGGAAATGTTGCAATTGAAGGAAAATTGTGCAGTTACGTGGAGACGGTAGATCGTACATACACAGAAGTGATACTTTCAATTCCCATTTAATGGGTCAAAGGGTGGGTAGTTATGATCCCTTAATCATAATAAAATTTCATGATATTTTGGATAATTATGTTATTATTTTTTTATGAAAACCATATAATTAGAGGACATAGAAAAATAAATAAATTGAAAGAGGTAGGGTAAGACGATTACCTCTCTTTCAGCTGGTCACCTTTAGATCCTTTATTACAGACCCTTAGAATGGTATTTAATGAATTATAAAACCTATATATCATGTATAGGGATGTTTTTAAGTTAAATAGGTAGGTTTTTTTGATCTATAATGAACAAAGTAATGTGAAAAATAGAAAGAATGGGTGTCCTTTTATAAGGGGGGAAATGCCACTTGGAATTTTCTAAAAGATTATAATATAATCAATTAATTATCTTGGTAAATGAATTCAAATGGAAGTAAATTTAAAAAAATAGAATAGGGTAGAAATAATATTCGGAAATGAAATTTATATGGGATTTGGAATCATTTTAAACCTTGTATTTTTCATTAACCCCTTCATCCACCTTTTTCGACCATAATCCTGGTAATAATGATTTCAATCAGAAAAGGTTAAATATTTTATCATTATGGAAAAGTGACTCATAATTTAACCAAGGTTGATTTTTAAACCATATTAAATTCACATGGAAAATGATAATATTTTTATCAATTTTATATAATCTAATAAAATATTATTTATAATGAAATATCATTAATCTATATTTTTATACTATTTATTTAATTTGACATTAAAGACACCAATAAATCAATATAAATCAAATATTATCCTTTATAACATCTATAATATTTCATATTAATCTATGAAATTCTTTTAATACTTCAAATCACTCATACTATGTTACATATAATAATTTTAAGTCATTTATTTCGTTTCTCTATAAATTGAAGAAATAATTTTCCAACTTTGCCTAAGCATTTTAGGTTAATATATAATCACTAAAAATTAAAAATAAATTATCATTTGGAAGATAATTTCATTATTTTAAAAATAACCATTAATATTCAATCATATAGTAGTGTCTCTTATAGTATTAAATATTGTTCCAAAGGTGATAATTTTTTATTTATCTTCATTAAATAAGAATTAATAAGATAAATTATGACCTTAACACTTTGTTTTTGTATTAATTAACTCATTGTATCATAACTTTGTTAATAAAAATTTACAATGGTGGTTTTTCATATTGATCAATAATAAATGTGTTTATTTATCAAATTTTAACATCTAAATTAAAAATATGGTATGCATTTATCAGGATTCAATCCCTATAATTAATATAAATTAATTTAATATTAAAACACAAAATTCAACGAATTTGTTTTAGAAAAATTTCATTTAAAAAACATATGGTTTTATAAAAATTTTAAAATTAAAATTGATTATAGTGAATGTAATTAGATTAATAATAATACAAAATAACTAATATTAGTTTTAAATAATTTTTAAACAAGATGCAAAATTTTCAATTATGGAAAAAATATAGTTTCCAATTAAAATCAATATTTTTCCATATTCATTGAAAAATAAATATTTTAAGAAAATTCATAAAAATTAACCCTAAGATAATTTTAATACAATTATAAGAAATATGAAGTTTATTTTATCAATTTTTTGATAATTTATTTATAAAATTATATATTTTATTTTATCACATAAAAAAATAACAAATCATTTTTGAGGGAAATGTATTTCTTGATCAATATGTGTCCTTACTAAAAAAAATCTCATTATTTCATAAGAATTAATAAATACATTTGTATTTAATATTAAATTTATATATTTTTCATAATTTTGTTTTTCCTATTTTTAAATTCTAATTCAAAGACTAGGTATTTTAATATTCATAAAAAATTAATAATATTTCATAGTCATTTAAGCTGGGTGTTTCACGTGGTATACACCCTCGAAGATAATGTTATTTATTAAAAATATGATGGTGTCACGTATGTGATGAGTTAGAATCTAGAAAATGTACACATTACATTATTTACAACATATTAATTATTTTAAATATTTATTTTCTAAATATTTTTCTTCCATGTCCATAATCATAAAATATTTTTATGAATGTATTAATGTAAAATAAAAAGAAATTAAAATGAAATTTTATTTCCTTTTTTGATGTTCCTATAAAGGATTTGAAGAGGAATATTTTAACTTATTTTATATAATTATTTTTGATAAAAAGTCCAATGGAATGTTTTCTTTTTTACTTATATGGCATAAGTAATTTTTCTTACCTCCAGAAACATTATTGTACATTTGGATTCCTTTATAAGAACCCATATTGTCAATAAAGAAAAAATGCCTCCAATTATGTTAGGGATTTTATCTTAAAAAATATGGGTTTAAAGGAAAGGGATAAATCAATATATGAAAATTGTTTCTTAAGGTTGAAGAAAATGTTTTTATGATGCAAGATTTCATACATTATGATTAATGTATATTTCTTGGGAATTATTTATGATGAAGTAAACTTCCATCATAAACTGAGGATGGGTGAGCTAGTTATATCTCTTTAGTTTATTGGGTAATGTGATATAGTTAACTAATTCATTTTTTCTAAATATATTTTTAATTTTTTAAATAGTTTTATTCTACATGTATCTATGAATGTCATTCCATTCATAAGAGTGATTGCTTGAGTGATGTGGAAATAATTCCTCACGATATCGATATGATTAACTTATGCTTTCTATGGGTTTTTATGGAAATATTAGGATTTTAAAAAGATAATAAATGAGATTATTTATAAAGGAAATTATACTCTAAATCTTAAGGGTGAAATGTATAAATTATTTGTAACGTTTTATTGAGTTTTCATTACTTTTAAGAAACCATTATGAGATTTATTTTTCCTATTCATATTTCTTATGAAATGTATTCTAAAAATATATAAGGAATAAAATTTGACTTATTGTTTAATTAAATGTTTATTTTGAGATCAAAATTTGTTTTGGAAAAGAAATTGTTTATTATTATTCAAGGACTAACCTGTGTCATTATACTCTTATGTGACTTATTGAACCTTTATCACTCATCCAATATTTTTGCATGTTTTTAAAAGGGATTAAGGATGTGTACAAAAGTAATAAATCTAGTGTTCCATATATGAAAGTTGTCTTATATTATGAAAGAATGTATTTATAAAGAACATGAAGTGGGGAAAATTGATACTGTGTGGAAGTGTCTCAATTGAAAGAGTTTTTCAAAATTCTCTAAAAATATAAACCTAAAAGGTCCTTGTGTATGCAATTAATCCCATATTTACTATTGATATTATAAATTTTAATGTATTGAAATTGGGTTATTTTTATTGGTATCAAGGTCAGAATGTAAACATTTTTTTAACACTAGATATGGGAATATGGATTCAATTATGTTTTAATTGGTATCAGATCAAGGTTTAAAAATAATTGGAGATTTGAATATTTTCATGAGAGGTTATCTTAAGATTTATGGATACTATTATGGTTTTATAAGATTAATGTTTTCAAAAAGATGGAAGGATTATACACACATTTTTATGTTTTATGTGATGGATATATAATATGATTAAGAGTGCCAACAAACCTATACCCAAGTGGTAAGGGCTCCCACTTGGCATACAAGAGAATGAGTTTTAAAACTAGGTGGAGGAGAATTTCTGGGGTACTGTGGAAGTACTATAGAAAGTACAGTTCTGTACTATAGCATCCAAGACTATTCTCTTGATTTGGACCTTCGGGTCACCGATTTGGGCATACGGGTCTCGGGGCCTTTGGGCCACAAAGACCATAAAGTAAACAACTTCATAGAGGGCATGCCCCAGACGTGGATCAGAGCATAGAGTAGCAGTTACCAGAAGTAGAGCTAACCAGATTAGAAGAATGAGAGGGTATGGAAACCGCCCTCGGGACCAGGCTCTATGCAACTTTGTATGGTACAATGTTAGATGATCAACAATTCAAGGTGGGGAGCTAATAAATCAATGATGGAAAAGCTGGGGAGTGGATGTTATAGTGTGTTGGGCCTATGGGTCTTGTAATGGGCATAATATTCCTCTGTCCCTTTAGGTCATGTATTGGCCTTCGGGTAGTGTCAGGCCTTGTGCCTTGGTCCTATGGTTCATGTAAGGGTTACCCTTTAACCTTTAAAAGAGGGACTATCCATAAAAAAAATAAGGCCTTCGGTCCATTCGGTGTTAGCTAATTAATATTATTTTGGGAGATGTTTCATTAGGTTGAGGGTTATGTTACCCTTAGGTTTACCATAAAGTATTATTTGAGGAATAATGACTTTAATTTTTTTGTAAATATGTTTAAAGGTATTGATAACCATTAGGTTTTATATTATCTTTGGTTTTGGGGTAATTATGGAACATATGATTTATCGTATGGATAACCATGGGATTGAAAAGTGATTTGGAGATTAAGTGATTAATGTTATTTCTTAAGAAGATCACTATAATTTTGGGTAATGTTATATGATATTATGGGATTTTCTTTATGTAATCAGGGTTGATTTATCATTTTGAATCATATAATATTCTAATGTTTCCTTATGAGGAATCAGGTTATTTATGGAAATTAATTTCATTTCTCAGAGATTATATGATTATGGAATTTAAAATTCGGTGTATATGACTTTATGAGTGACTAATGGTTTTGGGAGATAAATGTTAAGTTAATTTCATAATATCATGTGACCAAATCCTTTGTATTTTTGGGTTTCAAACATGGTTGAAATATTTTGAATAGCTTTGAGGTAAGTTATTTATCAAATGTTTTTTTAGAACTTTGGGTAATGTTATTGCAGCTTTGGAGATCAATGTTGTATTTCTTCATTTGAAGGTTTATATTTTTTGGATATTATCAAACCTTATTTTATCTATATTGTGTTTTTAATGTCTAAATACATTATGAATTTGTTTTTTTATTTTTTGGAAATATTTTATATATTATAATTTGGTTTTAGTTCTTTTGGTATAAAATATTCATCTTGAATAGTCATTATTTGGACCAAAATATGAGATTGTGGTTGAAATTTATTAGTAGATAAAATTATATTTATCAAGTAATTATATTTCATTATGTTCTCATTTTAAATGAAAATATAGTTTATCAACTATAGGAATAGTATATTGAGTCAAAATATTAAAATATTACATCTATTTATGATGAATCTATGGTCCTTCTTACACAACTTGGGTTTATGGTTTGGGGGTCATTTACCTTGTTAGGGCCATTATTTTTTTTAAAATGCCCCTTTTCACCATATATCATTACATATACATTACTTTTTCATCTATTTCTAGACATTCAATTCTTAAAAATGTGATTCTATTTGAAAACATAGTTATATTATAACTCTAGATGACCTTCATACTTCCCTTTCTCTCTTACCAAGATGATTTTTTTCTAACGCTTTTTACGACGTGAAATTTCAACAAGGTATTTTCAAATTTCAATACTTTGATTATAGTGTTCAAGTTAAAATTTTGATGAAAAAATTTATTAAATGGGGGATAATGTAATATCCAAAGATCCAAAAGAAATAATATGTTCAATAGGGTACAAGATACACAACACTGAACTTAGACAAACTATGATTTATTTTATTTAAGTAATATAATTACAACATAGAAATTGAATTGTAAGGTTTGAATTATAGTAACCACATTATAAAATATATATAATGGTTCGATTAAATGAAAATTTATTGATTAATTCTTAAGAAATAAGCAATAATTTTTAGTAAAGTCATTTTATACTTCAAGAATAAATTTCTTCAAAATGGATTTTTTTATCTTTAGGATAGAATATTGTAATTAATTTATCATTATCTTAGAAACATTATTTGATAATAATATAAATTTTTTATATCATCATGCCAAAAATTATCTTTATATTTAACTTTTTTGGTTTTTTTTAAAAGATTAATTTTCTAGTGACTAATGGAAAATTTAGATTTTGATTGAAAAATGAATATTGTTTCAAGAATTTTAAAATATACATATTATTTTAACTTTGTTTCAAACTAAAATTAGTTCTAAAATATTTTTAATAGTTAATTTTTTTTCATTAGAATATTTTTTATAATTTAATTTAGTATAAAACTTTTTTAGACTTAAAATGATTTTTTTCTAAAAAAATTATTTCAGTACGTTTTATGTTTTAAGATTAAATTAATTTACACCACATACTAGAAATGAATATTAAAAAATGGATTCCATAATTTGAATAAGGATATAAAAATTTAGTAAATATTCCCCTTTTGTTTTTTCATCATTAAGAATAGTAACCATAGTAAATAATTATCATTACGGTATGAGTAAATCAAGTAATCAATGTTATAAAATAATATGTTAAGGAAAAAATTGACCCTAACACATTCCTTTATTATATTTTATTAGTTTATTTCATATTTTTCTATATGATACTGGAATATATAGAAAATTGGTGCCATATTTCTTTGATTTTGACCATTATTATATTTATATAAAATATAAAGTAAAAAATATAACTTTATTATTTTTAATATATATAATATTTTGTTAAAGGTATGAACATAACATATGTTGGGTCATAAATTATTATCTAAAATTTTAATTAAATTTTTAGGATGGTAATTTATTTATAATTCATAGTGATTTATTAATAACCTCAAATGATTACGTAACACTAACATTGTGCTTGTGCGAGCAGTAGAAAAATCAAGTAAATGTTTTTAAAAACTATACAGGTAATTATATTTAGCTATAAAATAGTATAACCCTAATTTTTATAATAAATTTAATATATTATTCATTATTTAAAGGTTTATATCTTAATTAAATTTATGTTTCTTTTGTCTTAAAAATCGCATTATGTGAAATGTTCTTAAAATGACATTAATTGTATGTTTTGTAAAATAATATTTTATTAAATTATTGAAAAATAATAAAAAAAGTATAGTTATAAAATTATAATAAATAATTATGGAAAATTTAATTAACTTTCCATTTATTATATAATTTACATCTTATAAGTATTATTTTATCCAATTAATATTAACAATTCATTACCACAATTGAGGTAAAAATTGTTTAAGAATGAGGTTAAACAAACAAGATATGGTTTAAAATGATATCGAAACCTATAATAATTTGATTGGGTAAATATATTAATACCAAATAAAAATTATATTTTAATTAATATAGTTGGGACCAATTTTACATATGTTAGATACATAATATATTATAATATTTCATGTAGTTACATAAATGACATTAATTATATTTTATAAATTTTTTATATTCTATTAAATTTTTTAAAATTTGTAAAAATACTATAATTGGCCAAATGATTGGGATATGTTTTAAAATATTATAAATTGTCCATTTATGTTCCAATTTGTCTTTTTATAGAAAATATATTTTCCCCTAAAGAGTAAAAATATTTATTATCATAGTAATTGTAAAAAAAGGTTAATACTAGTAACAGAAAATATATGGGTAAAAAAATAATGTAAAATTGTCCAAATAAAATAATATTATGATATTTATACTCCAATGATTGTTATCTTATAATTATATCAATTTTGTTCAATTTTAATATGAAAATTAATTTTTATTAATTTAATAATTTAAGAAATTCATAGAAAGGCCCATCCCACATTATTGAAGGAAACCTCCTCTCCTCTTTTCTATAAAAATAAAAAAAACATTTTCGTTCATCCAATACCTAAAAAAAACCTTCCATAATTACTTATCAATATCCTAGAGTCATTGTTTTTATCATAAATACAACCTAAGAAGGTATTAACTACATTCATAAAGAGGTTGTCTAAAGAAGAGGAATTGTTATTAACTAAGTGATTTCACTTTATTTTATCCTCTCCCTCCTTCAAATATTCTCCAACCGTGATCATATAAAAAAATAATTATATAAAAAATAATATTATTTTCTTGTGCTAATGGTACATCCTATATCCATATCCCCTTTTATAAAATAAGAAATGAAACCATTGTTTATGTCTATGATATATTATTGCCTACAACCCAATATAATTCATTTTCAATCACCACCGATCACTACTAGTTATAATGATTAAATTATTTTTCATATATGATGTTGATGATATATTTATATGCCTTAAAAGATAATAATTCATCTAATTTATTACTTTTCTACCAATTTTTAAAATGTTAATGTTGTTCGTGTGTATGTGCGGACTACCACCACCACAAATTAGTGTGATTAATTTTCCAGAACCAAATCCCTTGGATTATATATATAAGTATATTCAAAAAATAATATTGAATTTATGATTTAATTTAAATTATAGAATTATAAAATAATACATTCATTTTTTCCAACATGGTCATTTTAAATTGGAAATGTTACTCATGCATTTGTACGGCTTACCATATCCATGACTATAACAGAGTTCCTTTTTCATAATAATCATTGATGGTTGGTTTTAAAAGTGTAAATAATTTAATAAAATATAATTAGGTCATAATTATTATTCTAGATATGATATAATAATGACCTCATTGACTATATTCAACTTACTAAAGTTACTTTAAACATGTAAGTTAAATATTGTCAAAATGTTAGATGTGTACCTATTTGATTATGTAATTGATTACAATATGTTAAAAGGAATAATAAACATGAAGTGGTTATTAAGAAAGTAAATTATTAAAATATTTTTATTATTCAATATGATAAATAATGTACATAATATGTTGGACTCTAAGTAAGGGACACATTACAATAAAAACAACATTTTAAATATTTCAATGACTTATTATATAAATATTTTTATTCCTTGTAAATATTTATAAAATAATTTTATGAATGTATTCATATTTAAATAGAATAATTATAAAGAAATTTTTTTTATATTTTGAATTTCCCTCAAATTTTTTCAAAAGGAATAATTATACATGTTTTATAGGGATTTTTTTGATAAAAATAAAAAAGGAATGTTCAATTCTAACATATCTGACGTCAATGGATTTTTTACCACTAAAAACAATATTATTTTTATTTAATTACACTTTAATAATCCATATTTTATCAATAAATAACCTTAATGAATTTGTTTTAGAATTTTTTTTTAAAAAAATTTAGATTTAAATGAAATTGATATATCAACTTTCGTAAATTATTTCTTATTGGTGAAAAGAATGTTTTTATGATGATAGATTTTATGTATTAATATTTATTTGTGTTTATTGGGAATTATTTATGAATTTTGGTTGTTATATTATAAAACAAGTATGTTTTGGAATGTTAAATCTCTCCAATGCAAGGGTAATGGGATAAAGTTTACAAATTAGGTTTCTCTTAGGAGCATATTATCATTTAACATGAAGGTTACTCCATTTGTAACCAAGACGTTTATTCAATTAATAATATTTATTTCCATGGGGATATTAAAAGGATGCCTCAAGTTACCTATATGAGTTATCTATTCTTTTTATGGGTTTTATGGAAATATTTTTATTTCTAAAAGGAACGAAATTATATTTGTTTAAAAAAATTATATACTACTTCTTATGGGTGAAATTTATAAACTTTTTTAAAACATTTCTTAAGGATTATTTGTTTCAATGAAACCATTGAAATTTTAATTTATCGTATAATATTTCTATGATTTTCTATATTAAAAACCTTTTGGTAGAGAAATCAACTTATTGGGTAAGGAAATGTGTATTTTAAACTCAAAAATAATTTTGAAAAACAACATTTTATGTTTATTCATAGACTAATATTTTTCTTTCTTATTTTATTTCCCTTATTTATCTTATTGAGATCATTAAATGCATGTAATAGTTTTTCAACAAGGCTTTAGTATTATTAGAAAAACATAATAAAGTTATATTTCTAGATTTGAAAGTTACCTTAAATTAATAAAGAATGTTTTATATAAAAAACTTGAGTTTTCTGAAAAACATTAAATTTTGAAAGTGTCCCATAAGTACGTTTTTCTACCGATTATCTAAAACTATAAAACTTAAAGTTCCATTGGTATGAAAGTTATCACATATACCTTTTGATATTGTATTTTTAAAAGGGTTGAAATTTAATTTTGTTTACCAACATAAATGATAGAAATGTAATTGTTCTATTTTTAACATAACATCCAGGAGTGTGGGATTGGGGATGTTACAATATATCCTCATTTCAAAAATATTCTTCCAAAGAAATGATATCTACCTCCTAATAAATCTATTATCCATGTATTTTGAATGGAATATCAACTAAAAATAGTTCCACCATGGTGTAGTGGAAATTGTCACCAAATCCATAACTTAAATAATCCAAATTAGGGGGATTTGAAGCAGAACACAAAATGGGAGGAATATAGAATAATGTACATTAAAATTATTGAATAATACACCAATAAATATCCTGTAACGCCCCGACCCCAGTTACCTAGATTCGGAGCATTATTACATAACATTGGCATGATCACAAGAAGGATCAAATCTCAAAAGACCGACTGGTTTAGTAGCCTTGGAAACACTAGATATATTCATAAAGAGTTACATTACACCATAAAGTGAAAAAATACTACAACAACAAATTTTCCTAATATAACACAATCATATCCCCACATACTATCCCTACAGGTTATTCATAAATTACTTCTTCACATCCTGGGAAAAATAAAACATAGAAAAGGGGTGAGCTCAAATGCCCAGTAAGGATAATAATAAAGCATAAACTTTCATAAATAATAATAAACATTTAAGGCAATGTATAACTTAAAACAAAAGACTTTTAAACTTGAACTTAAACATATTATGGAAAAGATAAAATGAAATAATTCCATTTACTCATTCACATGGATATTCTACTAATAGAATAATCACATGCAATATCAATAACCACTTTCATAATGATGGAATGCATAATGTCAGACTATCATAACCACATAGCCAAGGCCTCGTGCTAAGACTACAAATATTATTTTACCACGGCCTTGTGCCAAGACACTAGTTTGACTCATGAGACCTACCGATGCATCGAGGAGCTATAGCGGGCTCCACCCGTCACATATTAAGTCCAATGCATTCCCATATGAAAATGTTTAAACATAACATAAACATTCGTATTAAAACTATCATACGAAATGTCAATACTTTCACCATAAACTATGAATGGTATAAAAATTTAACATCCATAGTCAAACATATCACAAAACGTTCAATACAATATAGAACTATTGTATAATAATTAATCAACTTCAAGTAAGCGTAAAATACATCAAAGGATGTTGACATAGATGAAATGAAAACTCTTCTTAGAGAAATATCTCTTTCTATTTTGAAATCATTTAAGAGTATTATATTTATGAAATAAAACATTTTATTTGAAAATATTCTTATAATATTGTAAGGGATGCTTCGACGATTTTATAACGGCGGAAAATAGCCGCACCCGCCGTATATGTTAAAAAACATTCTTACCTTAATTTTTGTCGAAAAGGTTAAAAAGCACCTTGTTTGGAAAACGACAGAAATATTCCTTTATAACATCTTATAAAAAGTCAAACAACGGTGTAAATTACTTTAACCCATATTCTAGAAAATAGTAAAAATATTTTGAAATTCATTTTTAAGAAACATTGATGTGGATGATAAAGAGATCCCAGTAGATTATTATGTATACACAACCTCGGATAATAAAGAGATTGTGAAATAACCCTTACCTTGTACTTTTCCTTGGATGGGGGTAGGTTAACCTCCTGTATAATAGTGATATAATTGTTATTAAATTATAAAAGTATCATATACATTCATATTATATCATATATGATCTTTTAACATTGCTTTGTTAATAATATCTTAGTATTATCGTCGTTTCGGGTGTTAACATACTCGTTTTCTTTTATATGTTTTGTTACATAAGCCATGTTTTTCATGGATAGGTTGTATATTATTCATATCCATAATGATATCAAGTCCTTAAACATTATTTTTAAATCATAAAATGATAATTATACTTGAATGGATACGATGAAGAATGAATCTCATCGCGTTCGTGGAGACGGTAGTCTGTACGTACGCACGAGCAACAATATCATTATTTTGATATTAAAATAATATACAATTGGATGGTATATCATATATAAATAATAATTATCATGTTATATTTATTATTTACATGAATTACACATCATTATGATATCCATCCAAATAATAGTTTATTGAATAACTATTACACCACGACGTGGAGACGGTAAGCCGTACGCATGCACGTATGGTGACATGTTATTCAAAGGATGGATAGAATACTGAATATGGTTGTACCATATTTATAATAAAATCACAATATATATATGATACTGGAGTTATTTTTTTATAATGGTAAGAACAAAGGAAGAAGAAGTGGAAGAAGAAAGGAACTTGAAAAAGGGTGGTGAAATCATTACCTCTTCTTCGGGTTCTTCCTTTTGATTTGATCAAAAGGAATCCTTATGCTGGCTTTATAATCAAACTAAGGCCTCTAGATTGTATTGAGGGAAGTTGGGAGAGTATTTGGGTAGAGTTTGTCCGAACCAAAAGGTTTTGAAGGTGTGATTAAATGAGAAGTAGGAGTGCCCTTTTATAAGAGGGGTGAGGGGAACCTTTGGAAAAGCTAGAAATATTAGTTTATAATAAATTCATTTTCAGTTTCTAATGGCTCAAAAGTTTATTATTTAAAGTTTAAGGTGTAGATGGGTCTAAAACCACTCAAATAATATAAATTAGACAGTTTTGGATCATAATATTAACCTCAACTTTAAGTATTAACTCTTAGTTAATTAGTTTCACTTTTACAATGTCTCTTTGTATTTTTATATTATATGGTTAATAAACTTACCATATATGTACAAGCGACCTACAAGTGGTCCATTAATGATACACATATCAGTATATAAGTCTCTTGGATGAACCTTATATTTTTAGGAATTTAATATCAATTAATAATATAATATTTGTTTTAAAAACTCTTTTATGTCAATTTTGAGGCTATTCAATAATTGATTTTTGTAAAAATCATAACAGAATGATTACTTAGACAAAAGTTAATTAAATCAATACTAACATGTCATATTAACCTAGAAAATTAGTTTAATTCATAAAAAGTCTCAAATTATATTTATTTGGGTATTTATCATATCAATTATTCTAATTTTTCATTAATTAAGTAATTACTGCATCATTATTGTGTCATAAATAAATTACATTATTTAATGTCTATAAATTATCAATAAAATATCATTATGTAGAAAAGATTTTTATCTTTCTAATTAATATTTATAGTCGAACATCCAAAAAATATATCCCTATGTAAAAATTGTTTTTCTAAAAGATATATGCTTATGTCATTTTTGTAGTTATTTTAACTTAATTAAAATAAAGTGTCCCTATCACCTACAAGTGGCTCCATGGGGTCCCAAAATCGACCCCAAGATGCCCATGGTCGGAAATGTATCCTCCAAAATTGTTAGTACACGTTTTATGGTAATTTAGTATTATTATAATATTATTTTTTGACCCTTATTTACCGAATTTACCCTTAACCATGGTAAATAAAATATTTACCGCAGTAATTATTCAAAATGTCTAAAAATAAAAGTTACCTATTTACACAATATGAACATCCTGATTCCAAATATGGAATCCATATTCCCAAATTCAAAACATAGAAGTGGCATAAATTAATTTAAAATTAATTCCCGTTGTTAAAACAAAAAGCGTGTTTTTAAGAGATAATAACTATCAAAATATTGACAATTGTTTATGTCCCGTTTAATTATAAAATTATGTACAATGACCAAAATTATATTAAATGGTAAAAATATATTCTAAATATAATTTAAAACCACTCAAATTCATAATTTTTCAATATAAATTATTTCGATTAAAAAAGTTGTTTTTAATTAAAATTTAGTAATTTTCACTATTAATCAAAATATAAGTGTTATCCGAAAAGTTCCAAAATTTTACCCTTGGCTAAATTCGATATTCTAAATCCAAAAATGATGTCCATTTTTAAATATAAAATATATATAATTTCAAAAATTTGGTATTACTATTCATAACGGCTGGTTTGATTGGTTGTGGTGTGTGTTAGAACTCGAAGTTGCGTACAACACACGCTAGCATACTGTGGAAGCTTGGGATATTTCATTTTAAATTTTTGATGTCGCCATTTAGTCAAAAAGTTTAAAATATTGTATTTAAAAAGGGTTAACTATTAAAAGTTGGTAAAAGTGCAATACTGAAAATGAATTTGTTCTTACATTATGTCTAAGAAACTCATAATAAGGATTCTAAAATTATAAGGAATATATAAAGTTTAAAATTTAGTTAATACTATTCATAACCTCTTTTGAACGTCTTGTTTGGTAAGTCATGGTGCACTTGAACTCGGTGTTGCATGTAGTGCAAGTTATTGAATTATTTTAATGAAATAACACACTATGAAATCTTGGGGTGTTACATTCTCCCCTCCTTTAATAAATTGCGTCCTCGCAATTTGAAATTGTTCTTAAAAAATAAAAGGTTGAAAATAGAAAATATATTTATGGGAAAACCCACATAGGAAATTGGGTTACTAAAATTTAGTCTTAATATAAGGAAAAGAGAAATTAAAGGGTCACCGCCAAATTATGATCTCGATTAGGTGAAAATTGGTGGTAATTAGAGATATATAATTGGAGGAAAAACATAAATATTTATAGGTAGTGATTGAGGTCATCAATCAAAAAAAAGTGTAAAATTGAGGTCCTTAAATTCATCAATCTATGATGATTTGAAATACCATCGGTGCAACAAAACATAGGGTATTAGGATAACACATTTTTGGTTTTAGGATTCCTTAAATAAATTATAAGAATTAATTTCTTCATAGAATAAGAGAAGAAGAAAAATATATTCTTGACAAGTAGAGTTCCATCCTTTAACTAATTTCTTCCACAAACTCATCTTCCACTCTAAAAGATAATAGAACGTAAAAAATATATTCTATTTATCCTATTCGTATAGGGATAAAAAACGAATTTATAATTCATCTACCAGAACTTTTAAAAAAAATTACATTATTTAATCTCGGACATCACGTGGGTCAGTGGTAGGTGATACTCCCTTGTCGCCCTTTGGTTGTGGGTTCAAGTATCACAGCCTTTCCGAACGCGACGGGTTGTCGCCCGACCTCTGGGTCGTCCTTTTATGGAAATCCAAAATAATCCAAACTCGAACTATCCAAAATACTTCAGTCCAAAATTTATATGGAAGGTAAACACAATGAAGATCCTTTTTTTCGCATACTAACATGTGAACACCTTCATCATGTATTCTTTTAAAACACTGGAACATCCTGAATTACTATAAAACATTATTGATTACATTCATGATCCCTTATTCCTTAAAGAATAATAGATATACTCCTTCAATCCAAAAATGTTTTAAACCCCAACAATGATGGAATATAAAAATCATTAATCAGTTTCAAGGTTGGCAAGAATATCCAATATAATTTATCCAAAACAATAATGTATTATTCTAAAATCACTACCTCTGTATCAGCACCATATTATGGTTTATCTTTCTATCAACCATATATTTTCCAAAAATTTAACCTACTATTGAGTCACTTTTCTTTGTTCCACACAATCTCAAGTCCATAATGAAATAGTGCTGCAGTACAATCCTTATATACTCCATAATTATTATAACAAGTACATTGTTGATACAACACTCAAATGACATAATCAACATAGGAACTCTAATCATTCCTCTTCATATGTGGTAGTATCATAACTTGATTATTATCTAATAGCATCATTTGCGGCATAGTCTGATGACTGAGACATAGGTTCACGTAGTGTCCAAACTCCTTTCAAATGAAGCATTGTACATTTGAAACCATTTTCTTACCCTTACAGTCACGCACTTTGTGCCCCTTCCCTCCACACTTATAACAAACTACCATTCCTTTCAGGCAAGTTCTAGGGTATTTCTTTCCACAGTTATCACATATGGGAAAATTCTTCTTTTTCCCTCTTCCATTTATCCATCTTTATCTCTTCCATCCTTTTCTTCTCTTGCTTCCCTTAAATGCCATATGACTCAGTAAACTATTTACTTATCTTATCAACACATGATATTATTTCTTCATATGATTATAATACATGTGAGACTATTTCTCTTATAAATTCTGGCTTAAGAACATGAAATATATGATCCTTCTTTCTCTTTGTATCAGGTGCATTGCTGGAGTTCTCATTCCTTCTACTGGGCCCCATTTCTAAAAAATGGCATACACTAGATTAGTTTATGAATAACAATACCTAATCCCAAACTTGTAAAACAAATAACATAAATTAAATAGTTTATGGATATAATCCATAATCATAAAAATGTCTCCTTTGAGGAAGTATATATTCATAAACCCTTTATATTGGTTTGTAAAGAAAATGAGAATTATCCTAAGCATATCCCCCAGGAGTGTTGTAACCAAGAGTGCAGCAAGGCCCATTGTCGTGCACCAGTTCCCGTTTGAGTCTAGCTCAAAGCAGTGTTTTCAGGTTTTACCCCTAGGTACATCTGTGCCAGAGCCGCCTCTACCTACTCGTATCCAGACAGGGTTTTATTGCTCGGAAAACTCACAAAATCCTTACAATACCAAAATTCTAGGAAGTCCTTCTATACTAATCCTCAAAGTTCATCTTAGGTCTACGTGTTTTAATAAGAGTTTATCTAAATCTAGCTTCAAAGGTTCGTACTAAACTTCCTATGATACCAACTGTAACGCCCCGACCCTAGTTAACTAGAGTTGGTGCATTATTACATAACATTGGAATGATCACAAGAAGGATCAAATCTCGAAAGACCTATTGGTTTAGTAGCCTTGGAAACACTAGATATATTCATAAAGTTTTACATTACACCATAAAGTAAAAAACTACTACAACAACAAATTTTCTTCATAGACCACATTCATATCCCCACATACTATCCCTACAGGTCATTAAAAAATTACTTCTTCACATCCTGGGAAAAATAAAACATAGAAAAGGGGTGAGCTCAAATGACCAGTAAGGATAACAATATAGTGTAATCTTTCATAAATAATAATAAACATTTATGGCAATGTATAACATAAAACAAAAGCCTTTTAAACTTGAACATCAACATAGTATGGCAAAGATAAAATGAAATAACTCCATTTACACATTCACATGGATATTGTACTAATCGAATAATCACATGCAATATCAATAACCACTTTCATAATGATGGAATGCATAATGCCAGACTATCATAACCACATAGACAAGGCCTCGTGCCAAGTCTACAAATAAGATTTTTCCAAGGCCTTTTTCCAAGACACTAGTTTGTCTCATGAGACCTACCGATGCATCGAGGAGCTATAGCGGGCTCCACCCGTCACATATTAAGTCCAATGCATTCCCATATGAAAAGGTTTAAACATAACATAAACATTTGTATTAAAACTAGCATACGAAATGTCAATACATTCACCATTAACTATGAATGGTATAAAAATAGCACATCCACAGTCAAACATATCACAAAACCTTCAATACAATATAGAAGTTTTGTATCATAATAAATCAACTTCAAATAAGCGTAAAATCTATCAAAGGATGTTGACATAGATGAAGTCAAAACTCTTTTTAGAGAAATATCTCTTTCTATTTTGAAATCATTTAAAAGTCTTGTATTTACGAAATAAAATATTTTCTTTGAAAATATTCTTATAAGCTTGTAAGGGAAGCTTCGACGTTTTTATAACGGCGGAAAATAGCTGCACCCGCCGTATAAGTAAAAAAACATTCTTACCTTAATTTTGTCGAAAAGGTTAAAAAGCACCTTGTTTGGAAAACGATGGAAAGATTCCTTTATAAAACTCTTATAAGAATTCAAAAAAGGGTATAAATGAATTTAACCCATATTCTAGTAAATATTAAAATTGTTTTGAAATTCATTTTTAAGAATCATGGATGTGGATGATAAAGAGATCCCAGTAGATTATTACGTATAAACAACCTCGGATAATGAAGAGATTGTGAAATAACCCTTACCTTGTACTTTTCCTTGGTTGGGGGTAGGTTAACCTCCTGTATAATAGTGAAATAATTTTTATTAAATTTTACAATAATAATTTACATTCATATGATATCATATATGATCTTTTTACATTGCTTTTTTAATAATATCTTAGTATTATCGTCATTTCGGGTGTTAACTTACTCATTTTCTTTTATATGTTTTGTTACATAAGACATGTTTTTCATGGATAGGTTGTATATTATTCATATACAGAATGATATCAAGTCCTTAAAAATTATTTTTAAATTACCAAATGATAATTATACTTGAATGGATACAATGGAGAATGAATCTCATCGCGTTCATGGAGACGGTAGTCCGTACGTACGCACGAGCGACAATATCATTATTTTGATATTAAAATAATATATAATTGGATGGTATATCATATATAAAGAATAATTATCATGTTATATTTATTATTTACATGAACTACACATCATTATTATACCCATCTAAATAATAATTTATTGAATAACAATTACACCATGATGTGAAGACGGTAAGCCGTACGTACGCACGTATGGTGACATGTTATTCAAAGGATGTATAGAATACTGAATATGGTTGTACCATATTTATAATTATATCACAATATATATATGTGATACTATAGTTATTATTTTCGAATGGTAACAAAAAAGTAAGAAGAAGTGGAAGAAGAAAGGAACTTGAAAAAGGGTGGTGAAATCATTACCTCTTCTTCGGGTTCTTCCTTTTGATTTTATCAAAAGGGCTCTTTATGTTGGAGTTATGATCAAAATAAGGCCTCTAGATTGTAGTGAGGGAAGTTGGGAGAGTATATGGGCAGATTTTGGCCGAACCAAAAGGATTTGAAGGTGTTAATAAATGAGAAGGTGGAGTTTCCTTTTATAAGAGGGGTGAGGGGAACCTTTGGAAAAGGTACAAAAATTAGTTTATAATAAATTCATATTCGGTTTCTAATGGCTCCAAAGTTTATTATTTAAAGGTTAAGGTGGGTATGGATAGAAAAACACTCAACCAATGTAAATTATACAGGTTTGGGTCATTATATTAACCTTATCTTTAAGTATTAACTCTTAGTTAATTAGTTTCACTTTTACAACGTCTCTTTGTATTTTTCTATTATATGGTTAATAAACTTATCATATAAATCCAAGAGACCTCCACGTGGTACATTAATGATACACCTATCAGTATATAAGTATCTCGGTCAAACTATAGATTTTTAGGAATTTAATATCAATTAATAATATAATATTGTTTTTAAAAACTCTTTTATGTCAATTTTGAAACTATTCAATAATTGATTTTTGTAAAAGTCATAACAGAATGATTACTTCGAAAAAAGTAAATTAAAGCAATTATAACATTTCATATTAACCTAGAAAATTAGTGTAATTTATAAAAAGGCACAAATTATATTTATTTGGGTATTAATCATATCAATTATTCTAATTTTTCATTAATTAGGTAATTACTGCATCATCATTGTGTCATAAATAAATTAAATTATTTAATGTCTAAAAATTGTAAATAAAATATAATTATGTAGGAAATATTTTTATATTTCTAATTAATATCTATAGTCAAACATCCAACATATATAACCCTATGTAAAATTTTTGTTTCTAAAAGATATATGCTTTTTCCATTTTTGTACTTATTTTAACTTAATTAAACTAAAGTGTCCCTATCACCTACAAGTGGCTCCATGGGGTCCCAAAATCGACCCCAATATGCCCATGGTCGGCAATTTATCCACCAATAAGGTTAGTACACGTTTTAGTGTAATTTAGTATTATTATATTATTATTTTTTAAACCTTATTTACCGAATTTACCATTAACCATGGTAAATAAAATATTTACCGCAGTAATTATTCAAAATGTATAAAAATAAAAGTTACCTATTTACACAATATGAAAATCCTGATTCCAAATATGGAATCCATATTTCAAAATTCAATACACAGAAGTGGAAGAAATTAATTTGAAATTAATTCCCGTTGTTAAAACAAAAAGCGTGTTTTTAAGAGATAATAACTATCAAAAGATTGACACTTGTTTATGTCCCGTTTAATTGTAAAATTTTGTACAATGACCAACATTATGTTAAATGGTAAAAATATATTCTAAATATACTTTAAAACCACTCAAATTCATAATTCATCAATATAAATAATTTCGATTAAAAAAGTTGTTTTTAATTAAAATTTAGTAATTTTCACTATTCATCAAAATATAAGTGTTATCCGAACAGTTCCAAAATTTCACCCTAGGCTAAATTAGATATTCCGAATCCAAAAATGAAGTCCATTTTGAAATATAAAACCTACATAATTTCAAAAAGCAGGTATCTCTATTCATAACATCTAGTTTGATTGGTTGTGATGTGTGTTAGAACTCGAAGTTGCGTACAAAACATGCTAGCGTACCATGGAAGCTTGGGATGTTTCATTTTAAATTTTTGATTTCCCCATTTAGTCAAAAAGTTTAAAATATTGTATTTAAAAACGGTTCACTATTAAGAGTTGGTAATATTGCAATACTGAAAATGAATTTGTTCTTACATTATGTCTAAGAAACTCAATATGGATTCTAAAATTATAAGGATTATATTAAGTTTAAAATTTTGTTAATACTATTCATAACCTCTTTTGAATAGCTTGTTTGTTAAGTCATGGTTCGCTTGAACTCGGTGTTGCGTGTAGTGAAAGTTATTGAATTATTTTGAAGAAATAACACACTATGAAATCTTGGGGTGTTACATAACGCCTATAAATGGGTATCAAAGGACTAAATGATAGGGTGAGGATTGGACAAAATGAAATTTACCATAATTACCAAACTCTAAAAATCATAAGTCCCCCGACCAGGAAAAGAAAAAAAATACCCATGTCTAAGAAAACACCCATGCACCATTGAAAATATGAAATGGGAGGGTTATTTCATAAATACTTATCACATGAAATATTCATATTATCACAAACCGACCTGAGTACCATGGTAACCCGATAACTGATACAGTCCTGACATAGCCGGAAGGGCGTTCTCGATCCCCATGGGTTGGTGAGTGTAAAATCCTGAACCTGGATTCCACTCTATAATGCCTCAATCATAATTGGCTACATGGTATCAAGAGTATATCACCAAATTCTTGAGTCTACTGAATAGTATTAAGAGCATAGGTGAGATATTAGGGAGACTATTCACTCATTACCAAAGTATTTTACAACAGAAGTCAACAACATACAGATATCAGAAGTCGTAAAACAATATGAAAATAGATACATAATAAGAACGTATTGAAATATCAAAATATGGCTCATATAAAATGATGAAGATGATACAAGCATCTATATAAAATCCAATATAGGTATATAGAAATACAGTACAATACAAGTATCCAAAATGACAAAAAGACCAAAAAGTGACAATAGCATCATAAGCCTCAGCTTGGTCCCATGCTCCCCTACTCTAAAGATATGAACAACAACATGTACTAGGGAACTTAACCCTACTATAACTTGAAACCATATAATCTGTTTGGGTCCCCAAGGAGTCCCAAACATGGGGTGAGATAAACATCCCAGTAGGTTTCCACCAAATAATCTATATAGTTCTAAGTTGCACAATACAATAAGATAAAAAATTGTAACTATGTAGTAATGTAAGTGAGAATTACCATCTAATATGTCTACTATAACAAGAAATACCAAACAACCTATCAAGGATCCCTACAATAAGTGTCAGCTCCTAATAAGAAAAAAATAAGAAATATAAATAGACAACATGGCCTTTCAATTCAACCATGCATAACCTATCCACACAACCTTGCCGAAATAAGGATCCATATCAAAAATCCATGACCTTTCTGTACAACCTAAGTCATATATCCCATGACGGTGCCATATAATGAAATGTATCACCATTTCCATGTCTATTCCATTTATAGAAGTGTATACAATAAATGGAAGAATACCAGGTATTGAAGAATAAGGCATCCACATCAAGTCCCATATGCATCTCAATGGAAACTCAGTATAGGCCCTGGTTGGATTCCTAGGAGAATGTGTACCATCATGACCTACATGAGTCTAAGAAAGCCGAATCCAAGGGGTAGAAATTCCTGAGGAATCCCCCAAAATCAAGACCCTTGGAGCATAACCAATCCAAGGCATCCACTACTGCACTCCAGATCCATGGAGAGCTATCCATGGAATCTATTTAAACTATCATGTATTTATAGAATTTACAAAAACAATTCAAATACATATGAGTCTACCCACTCATATAATCAATTTTATTTTAAATAAACCATATCGGTATACCCACTCATGTATCACTATTAGTCATTAAACAAATCACATGGGTATATCCACCAATTAATCAAAAAAAATTATTTAAGAAATCTAAAAACAACCAATGAGTATACCCACTCATATAAAAATTCCAATCAATCCATCTAATCAAGTTAAGCATGGAATGTTATCGTAACATAAGGAAAAGAGGAAAAGAATATCCCAAGCATGTAACCAACCTACTTAAATTAAAACTAAGATTCTATAAACTAGGAAAAATAAAAAACACACCCCTTGGGAGGTTTTTCAAAGTATAAAACCAAAAAAAGGAATAGAACAAACCTCGTGTGGCCTCTGGTTGGGAAAACACACCAATATATCTAAAGGATCATAAGGACATCCTAACAGATCCTACTACTTCTATTTCAGAATAACATTTCAAAATAGTGCCTATGCCAAATATTTTGGTGTGTGAAAAAGGGTTGTTATCTTTATAAATCAACAAAATATGAAAGAAAAGTATATAACACCTACCTTATCTCTATAGTAGTGTGCTTGTCTAGTATCAAGTCCTAATTTACCTTAGTTAGGGAGAGATATGATGAACCGATGAAGAATGAAAAATTAGGGCGTATGATCCAAACCCAAAACAACCCAGACTTTGTTCCAAAGAATGAAGAATGAAACAAAAGGAATGAAGATCTTACCAGACCGGTTCCAATGAGACTAACAAATAAAGAAACAGACTCCAGATCTATAACCAAGGTAAAATCCGACCTTTAAACCTCATTGGTTTCTCATGTGCATGAAATATGGGTGCATGTTCTATTTTTAAAAAATATGAGGCCACTGCCTCATTAAAATAACATATATGTGAAATTACACAACATGTAACTTCCTTACAGGATGTTTATTTCCTTATTTTCCCTCTCTGGAAAATAAAACCAACACGTCATAAAAGGTTCTGGCTAGGCCATTTTGCTTCGGGAAATTTGATTACATGATGTGTATCCTAATTACACTTTGTTTAATTGTCCTTCATCTCTTACACATCCCTCCAACCTCATCATTCCCAATAAAACCCAACCAGTCCACTGCCCAGATTAGAGTCTTATCCAAAAAGGGAAAATTAACAATCCTTTAGCCATAAATAAAAGATTCATACCTCAAGGAAAAACAAAAATCTAACAATCTCTCCCCATAAAAAAAATTTGAACCCTAATTTCTCTCTCAAGGTTGGAGATGATTCATGTGAAACAACTCCAACCACTGAGCACATACATTATACACCCACTCCCAAGTATCATTATATAAACAACTATGCTTCCATAACACATGTACTAGAGAAACCGACTGACCTTGGAGATCCATCGAGATCCTTTTGACGATACAAGTCACATGCTTCTCAAAGGATGCATCAACCTGTAACTCAACCTCCTTAGGATGAAAAATGTGAGATGGGTATGAATTATAGAGGTGTATCTGAGATATGTGGAAGAAATCTTTCATGAATCATTATCTCTATGTTAACTACAACTGATAGGCTACTGACCCAACTCTCTCTAGAATCTCAATTGACCCAATATATCTTGGGGAGTGTTTACCCTACATCTTGTTCCATCTGTCTCTCAAACTCAGTGAAACATTCAATAAAAACCAATCCCTGAACTCAATATCAAGAGGTCATCTACAATGATTGACGTAATATTTTTATGACACTTTGCAGTAGCCATCAACTATTGAATCAACTAGACCTGCTCAGAAGTCTCCTACCCGAGACATGGTCCTAGTAAACCTACCTCACCCTAACCAGCATAGGGTTGACCGAAATAGACTACTGTAAAAATCCTCATAAGGTGAAATATCTATCATCGCCTGATAGTAATTATTTTATTTGAACTCAAAAAAGGGAATGTGCCACTCCAAAGAGCCCCTAAAATTAAGGACACAAGATTGCATCATGTCCTCTAAAACCTATATCGTACTCTCTGACTAGGATTCAGTAGAAGGGTTATAAGATGTGATAATTAGCTAATAATAAACATTTTATTGAATATTTTATTCATTATAAATTATATAATTTCCTCAAATTTTGGTAAATTTTTTCATTTAAGAAATATTTGTTATTAGATCATTCATTTGAAAATTTTATGAAAATTCCAGTTTTAACTTTTAAAATCCACTATAGAATTCTAACATTAATATTTTGATATGTATTATTTGAAATTATAATTTTGTAAATATATTCTTTACCTAATGGGAAACAACCTTATTTCAGGACATTTGAGCTACATTGTGCATTTGATGGGTGTAAAAGGGCCATGAAGTCAAAGAAGGGATGAACACATAAGTTTGGATATTAGTTCTTTATTTTTTCCATATCATCTTCATAAAAGAATTTATTTGGCCCAAATTTTGAAAGAATCATGGTGGACCACTTTCTTAAATTTCATCCTTCTGGAAGGATAGATGAATCATGCGTTTTTTAGGTCAAACTGGCGGTGCAAGTTGGCCTAAAATATTTTGACAAATTTCCTCATTCACACATGAAACCACTTGTAACCTAGCCACCCCACCACTATATAAATATGTATTTTTATCATTTGGTAGGGTTTATGAGGTGAATTAGGAAGTTTATGGTAGAGGATAAGTGGATCCACTCTAATTATCCAATCATTTCAACAAGACTAGCTCTTGAAGTAAGGATCCTTTCGATGAATCCTTCTTCTTCTGCTTCGTGTTGTAATAATATTTTTTGCATAATAAACTCCTTAGTTATAATTTAATTTCTTCTATTTTCATCTATTTTGATTACTTATCTTCTTTATTAATCTTTCTATTTGGTCTGGAATTCCATATTATAAACAATATTGAGTTATACACTTTCTAAACTCTTGCGAAAGTGAAACGTTTAAATGATGACTATGCCACCCATAAAAGATTAGTTTTCTTAGTAATGGATCAACCTCTTAACTTATTCATTAATTTATTTTTAATCAATGTGAAACATTAATTAATTTATTATGATATATTAATTGAGATTTTTATTTGAATAAAACTAATAAATCAATTCAACAATTAACACAAAACATGTAGAGTCGAGTATTGTGTGAATTGTGAGAGTGTGATTTTAACCGATAATACAAGAACACATGGAATAAACATTTAGGGTTAAAATATAGTACATAAACTCAATTAATAATCATTTATAGAGTAGAATTGTATCATAATTTACCACTAACCATAATCTAGCCTTAGAACATTAATCAAAACAGGGTGTTGCGATGGCATGTTTCAAAGCTAGCACAAGGTTTAATTAATTTTATCTTGGTGGTTAAGTTAATTATGATAGGGTTTAGGGGTTAAAAAATTAAGGGATTATAATTAATTGGATATTGATTAAAGTGATAATGATAAATATTTAAATTAAGAGGTATAGTTATATTGATTACACCATTTAAAATATTTTCTAAAAAAACATATTCTTGTTCTGTCTTTTTAATCGAACTACATTTCAAAAATAAAAATGAAAAACATGAAATATTCTTCTAGAGATTTTTTTTTCTAGTTTTATAAAAATAAAATCCCCTATATAATCAAGTAGTGAGAATAAGTTATTTAATTTTATTTTCAAAATACCTTTATTTTTTTTAATTACTACCTTTTTGAGAGACGACCTAGGTCAGCCACCCTGCTACACCTCAGTAACCCAAAACCCAAAATCATTTGAATACACCCACAAAATCACCTTTCAAATTGGTGATATTATTGGAGAAGAAATTAAATTATTCATAAAATTATGGTTATTTATTTTATTTTTCACTAAGTTCTTTTCTTCTCCTCTTTCTTTCTTCTTTCCCCTTTCTTGAGTTTTTTTCTTACTCTCTTCTTTTATTTTATTGGACCAACTCAAAATTCTTTTATTTATCCTTATTTTCCACTTACATTTTTATACTTTTTATAATTTATGACACAAACTAATCTTCAGGATCTTTTAGATCTTGACCCTGATATTGGACATAGCCTTCAGGCTCAAATCCGACATTCTCAATCTATAAGAATTTTCAAAATTAAACCAGTTAGTGAATTCCTCTATTCAGGGAACACAGAAATTTGAAACACTTCTATATAAAACCTAAAACAAGAAACATTGTCTAAAAATAATGGAATTCAACTTAATAGAACCATTAGATAATTGACTACACCTTATATTAAATATTAACTAAAATTTATTTCATATTTAAATCTCAAATCGAACTTTGAACTGAAATCTGTATTAATTCAACTTCTTCCAAAATTTCATTGAATATCTGTTGAGGATCCAAACAAACATTTAATAGAATTTAATGTGGTTTTCTCAACCATTAAACCCAGATATTTCTCTTAAGATCAAATAAAACTAAGAGCATTCCCATTTTTGCATGATGGAGCTACAAAAGATTATATGTATTATTTATAATATGAAGATGTTACATGTTGGAACGATTTGAAATGTCTTTTCTTGTAGAGATTTTTCCAACATCAAGGACTAATTACATTCATATAGAGATCTCAGATATCAAGTAAGAATAATGGAAGTCAATGTATGCGTACTATGAGCGATTCAAGAAGTTGTGCGCAAGCTGTTGACATCACCAAACCAGTGAAAAAATCCTCATCGAGTACTTCTATAAATGACTCACACCGATGGAGAGGATCATGGTAGATGTCATGGGTGAAGGAGCATTGCTGGACAAGACACAAATAAATTCACACACATTGATTGAAAAGATGGCCCAAAACTCCCAACAATTTGGCGATTGAGGTACACCACATATCCGGGGAGTACACTAGGAAAGTCCTTCTTCTCTTGAAAGTAATTTAATTGATACAAAGTTGGAACAATTGACCACTATGGTGAGAAATATTACTTTGGATCAAACGTCATCCCAACCAAGACCTTCGGGGCCATGTGGCTTCTGCACTGAAAAAGACCACCCAACTAACTGTTTCCACCAATTAAAAGATACTGAGGATTGCGATACCATATTTCCTAGGAGACCATATCAACAACAACAATGAACACATCCCCAAAATAAGTTTTATTCCATTACACCATCATAGGACCAAGGGTGGATGGATTAATCAGACATGAAGTATGCCTCTAGACAACAACAAAGGCCCCCCTTTCAACAAAACTTCTAGAAACCTCTACCTTACTATCATGGTTTCCAACAACCCCAAAGAAGATTTAAACCTCAAGAATTAACTAGTCAACAATAAATGAATCCCCAAAAAGTTATATTGTAGCACTGATAACATTTTGAAATAAATGTTTCTTAAAAAACATAATGAGACGAAGATTCAAGGATCATATTTGAGTGAGTTGAAGATACATATGAGCTAGATTTCCGCTACCATCCCTAAAAAAGTAAGTAAGAACCCTATAAATCTTCCTTCCCAACCTACTCCAAATCTCAAGGGAAATTTCAGTGCCATCATATTGAGATTTGGGAAGAAAACAACTGATACATATGTACCTATCATTCCACTAGGATTCACCTCAACTTCAGAGAAGCCCCATTCTATACCAACTAATGACCAACCCAAGGAGAAAAATGAAGGTAATAAAAAGATTGATGATATTCCTCCTAAACCCCTTCCCTTTCCAAAAATATTTGTACAAACCAAGAATATGGCTGATGACGAAATGAAAAAAGAATATTTGGATACATTAAAGTGTATTGAGATCAACATCTCTCTACTTGAAGCAATAAAGAATGTACCAACGTATTACAAATTTTTAAAAGAACATTTTACCAATCGAAGAGGGATCAAGGGAAATTAGAGGATCAATCTTGGAAGGAATGTTTCAACACTCATTACACCAACTCTAGTAATTCGATCCAAGTGTAAGGATCCGGGGACATTCACCATCCCATGAACTATGAGGGAGTTTCACTATTCTGATGCTCTTTGTGGTTTAGGATCACCAATACATGTGATTACTCTCTCTATATTTCTATTCTGTATAGGTTGGTAAGTTGATTCCCTTGAGAGTAGTGGTGAATTGGGATAAAAGAGCTACGTCATATCTAGTGGGATTCCTTGAGGATTTACTTGTTTGGGTAAGAGATATGATCTTTCAAGAATATTTCTACATGATTAACATGGTAGATGGACAAGTAAGTTTTCATGCACCCATTATCATAGGTAGGCCTTTTCTCATAACCTCAAAAACTATCATAAATTTTCATGAGGGTACACTTTATAGGGAGTTTGGAGATAAAGTTGTAATATTTAATGTTATGGACTAAATGAAGTTCCTCTTAAAGGACCACCCAGTTTTGTTATTTACCATTTTGAACCACCAAATAAAAAACTTAATGTATTTTATTATCCTATACTTAGAGAGGTTATGAGTGTTGTTTCTTGTTTGATGTCTATGATAACATCCACACAGGTTTCTAATGCACAAACCTCTCTTAGATGTTATTTTGAAATGGATTCATATTTTAATTTTGATCATGTGAACTCTTATTATGACATGGGTATTGAGTATGCTTAATGGTTTGATGATTTATTCTCTAATTTTGATTATGTATGTTCTAATACTGATGTTCATTGTTCACATATTTCTATTCCTTCAATTTACCCATCCATACATCATGCTCCTACATTTTAACTCAATCCATTACCACCAAATATAAAATACTCAATTTGTTGAGAGGTGAGAAATTAACTATTATCATTGCTAACAATATCCCCTTTTAAAATAAAGAAAACCTTTTGAATATTTTTAGGGAGAATATCTAGGAAATTGGGTGGAAATTGGTTGAAATTTCATGTATTATCCCCTCCATTTTTATGCATAGGATTATTTTGGAGTATAGGGATAAACTGGTTAGGGAACCATAAATGATACTAAATCCAAATATTTTGAAATATTTTGAAAAAGATGTTAAAAAATTGCATGAGGCAAGAATAACTTATCCCATTTCAGATTCCTAGTGCGTGAGTCCTATTCAGTTGTGCCTAAGAAATGTGGTGTTACTATTATTAAAAATGAGAAATATGAGTTAGTTCTGATGAGGGTGCAAAACAGTTGGCACGTGTGTATTGATTATAGGAAACTAAATTAGTCCACTCGCAAGGACCATTCCACCTCCCATTTATTAATCACATTCTTGAGACACTTGTTGGGAAAAACACAATTGTTTCTTGGATGGATTTTCTATATTTTTTCAGGTTCCTGTTACTCTGAAGGATTGGGAGAAGACATAATCAACTTGTCAATTTAGTAAATTTTTCTATCGAGGGATTCCATTTGGAATTTTCAATTCCCCAGGTACCTTCCAGAGATGCATGGTGAGTATTTTTTTCTAATTTTATTGTGAACAACATAGAGGTATTTTTGGATGATTTTATAGTCTATGGGTCTTCATTTGATGATGGTATCTCTAGTTTTTGAATGATTTTGAATCATTTTATTGAGAAGAATCTGGTCTTAAACATTGAAAAGTATCATTTTATGGTAGAGCATAGGATTTCCTTAAGGAATGTACTGTAAAAACATGGTATAGATGTTGATAGATCTAAGGTAGATATCATTTCATCCTTACCCTATCCTTTATGTGTGCATGATGTAAGATATTACCTAGGGGAATTTAGGATTGTATCGGCACTTCATCAAATATTTTAGTAATATTGCTCTTCTAATATCACAATTAATCCAAAAGGATTCTAATTTCATGTTTGATGAATCTTGTAGGGATTTCTTTAATTAGATAAATAAGTGTCTGACCACTCCACTGATCATACATCTCAAATGATGGTAGCTTCTTTTTGAGCTTAAGTGTAATGCCTCTAACTTCACGGTTGGGGATGTCTTATCTTAGGGAGTAGAGGGATTTTCACATGTGATTTTTTTTGCATCAAAGACACTGGATTCAGTATAATAAAACTACACAACCACGGTAAAGGAGTTTATTACAATCATATTTTATTTTGACAAATTCCATTCATATTTATTGGTCTCTAAAGTAGTTGTTTTTTGACCATGTAGATCTGAGGTACCTATTGAAGAAGCTGGATGCAATGCCCATGCTAATCTAAGGGATACTCTTTCTTTAGGAATTTGAGGTTGAGATAATAGACAAGAAGGGGACAAAAACCAAGTGGTAGACCACACGAGTAGGCTTAATCACACTCAGAGGATGGCACCAAGGACTAGGTACCACTTCGAGATACTTTCCCCTATGAGAATCTTTATTCCATCTTAGGCACACATCCTTGGTGTGATGATTTATTTAACTACCTTATTTCCTCTGAAATTCCTACAAATATAAAGAAACATCAAGTCTAAAAAATTAAGGAGTGAGTCTAGATATTATGTGTGGGATGATCCCTACCTATGGCGTAAGTGTAGTTACCATGTTTTTGGAAGGTGTGTTCCTAATCATGAGTTTGAGTATATTTTACATTTTTTCCATACACTTGCTTGTGGTGGAAACTTGGGAGCCCAAAAGAGAGCTATGAATGTTTTAGGCTCTAGATTATATTGGTTTATCTTATTCCACAATTATCATCTGTTTTGTATGTCGTGCTTATGTTTCCAACACACATGAAACATTTTTAAGAGACATGAGATGCCACAACAACCCATATTATTCTGTGGGATTTTTGATGTGTGGGGAATTGATTTTATGGGTCATTTCCCATGTTTTTTAATTTCTTGTACATTGGTTGCTATTAATTATGTGAATAAATTGGTGTAGGATAAGACCACCAGGACTGATGATTCTCATTTTGTAGTGGACTTTGTTAAGAAACATATTTTTTTGTAAGTTTGGAGTATCAAAGGACATAATCAGTGACCAAGGGACACACTTCTACAAATCAGAATTTGGATTCTCTCCTTTGGAAGTATGAGGTGGCAAAAAAAACCTCAACACCATACCAACCACAAAAAACGGTCAGGATGAGGTTTCAAATCGTGAGTTGAAACAAATTTTGGAGGAAGTCATGCTGCCAAATAAGAAGGATTAGAGCAAGCACTTGGATATTTTACTATGGGCTTATAGGATAGTATACAAGACACCCATTGGTATGTCCACATTTCAAATTATTTTTGGGAAAGTGTGTCATCTCCCCATGGAAGTTGAGCATCGAGCTTGTTGGGCTATAAAGAAATGAAACCTAGATTTGGCCCAAGATAGAATCCAAAGGAAGCTACAAATTCAAGAGATTGAGGAGATTCAATTGACTTTATATGAGAACTCAAGGCTCTAGAAGGAAATATCAAATAATGCTAATGATAGAATGATACAAATAAAGAGTTTCATGTTGGAGAGAAATTCCATCTCTACAGTTCACGACTAAAGATGATGCTTGGAAGGTTACATTCCAGATGGTTAGGTCCTTATATTTTATCTAATGTTTTTTCTTATTCTGTAGTGGAGATTGCACAAGATGACCCTGGAAGGAGTATTACAGTAAATGGGAAACTTTTGAAGAAATACATTGAAGGACTACATACTGATTCATTTGATTTAAACACACCGCATGACACCATCATCACTTGAGCATATTAGGCTGTTTCTAACCCTTTCACTTTAATATTATTTTTTCTATTTAAAATTATACATTTCATGTTCATATATCATCTCATAAGTTCACATTATGGACAATGAAATATTATAATTTTGGGGGAGGGGACAACATTTTGGGGTATTTTTTTAGGAATTTTCAATTTTTTTGATTTTGTGTGTTTCCTGTTATGTTTTCTATTAAAGTTTTGGAAAAAACATATTATGTAACATGTTAATTTAGATACAGAATATATTGAAAATGCATATTTTCAAAATTCAATGGTGGAATGATAATAATGATAATGATTTCATCATCAAGGGTTTATTTTTATAAAAATGGAAGTCATCGATGACATGATTAGTTGTGTCATAATAAAACCTTTTATATTTTGACACCGTTGTGATTTTTATTCATGGTAAATTGTGTTATTGATTTCTCCAAACATATTTTAACACATTCAAGACTTTTGAGTTTTTATTACCCAATATAATGTATATTTAGTGTAAGTAAATCTTTTTATCTTCTAACATGGTCTTTCAATACGTTCATTTCTCTTCCGATCATTTTCATTAATCAACTAGAATGACCTATTCGTGGGAACCTAATATCTAACTATTTAATTCCATCAAATAAAAATAAAATAAAAATATATAAAAAATTAATATAAAAAATGAAAAAAATCAATAAAGAGGGGAGTGATGAAATGTACAACATGTGGGGATATTTAGGTCGGGAGCTCATGGTTTAACTTTTTGGAATGCTTAAATGAGTGTGTTTTGGAATTTGATTGCAAACGATGTAGAACATGTTTAGTGTAATAGGATCAGGTATGAAGAAATGTTTTTATTATCCGAAATATAATAGATAATGTGTGGAGAGACAAGATTGAAATGATTGACACACACACACACGTGTTGAATTAGTGGCATGGTAAACCCATGACTAGTTTTAGCTCTGATTATTATTATTAACTCACTGGAATTTTTTTGACACAATTTATGAGACAATGATTTCAATATTTATTGATGTTGACTTTAAATGGGATTCTTAGTTTTCCTATATTTCTACTGTGGATTTAGGAGTATTAACAAGCATATCTTGTCATAATTTTTTAGAATACATGATATGAGGTTTTCCCCGTGGGTTAAAAATGGTACGTGTGTGGGAGTTGATAAAAAACATTTTTATTGAACATGTTTTTGATAAAAAATTATATAATTTTTTTACATTGTGGTAATTGTGTTCATTTATGAAATATTTGTGATTAGATCATTCATTTTAAAATTTGATGAAAATTCCAGTTTTAAGCTTTAAAATTCCATGTATAATTTCCGATATAAATATTTGTATATTTATTATTTGAACATAAACATTTGTAAATATATTCTTGATTTAATGGGATACAAATTTCATTCACGACATTGCAGCTAAATCATCTGTTTTATGGGTGTAAAAGTGCCATTCAGTCAAAAAATGGGCTAGACCCGCTAGTTTGGATATTAGTTATATATTTTTGCCATATCATCTTCATAAAAGTCTGGATTTTTCCCATATTTTGAGAGGCTCTCAGGGACCCAATTAAACACATTAAATCCTTATGTATGGATAGATGAATCACAAGTTTTAGAGGTTAAACATTCTTTTCAATTTGTGTTAAAATATATGGATGAATTTCCCCATTCACATTTAAAACCACTTGTAACCTAGCCTCCCCTCCACTAAATAAATATGCATGTTTCTCTTTTTGATGGGTTTGGTACATGCATTAAGAAGTTTAGGGAAGATGATAAGTGGATACACTGCAATTATCTATCCATTTCAACAAGTGTGGCACTTGAATCCAGGATACCTTCGACAAAGCCTTCTTCTTCTTCTTCTTTGTGTTGTAATACTTCTATTTGTGTAATAAACTTCTTAGTTATTCTTTAATATCTTCTATTTTTCTATGTCTTTTTCACTTCTCTTACTCATTAATATTTTTCTTTGGGATTGAATTCAAGAGTATAAAATGTATTGGGTTATACCTATTCTAAACTCTTTCGAATGAAAAACGTTTCTATGATGATTACGCAGCCCATGGAAGAGTTGTTTTATTAGTAATCAAACTACATCTTACCATAATCATTCATTTATTTTGTATCAATGAGATATTATATCTTGTTTAATATGATATATTAATTTATTTTTTAATTTTAATGAAACAATGAAATCAATTAAAAATAAACACAAAACACGTGAGGTCGAGTATTATGTGAATTGTGAGAGCGTGATCTTAATCGATAATACAAGACCACAATGAATCAATTTTTAGAGTTCTAATATAATCCTTAAACTCAACTATTCCTCATTTAAAGAGTTGAAATGAGCCCTAATTTACCACTTACCATAATCTAGCCTTATAACATTAATCAAAGTGTGGTGATGTGATTTCTTGTTTCAATGCTAGCCTAGGGTTTAAATAATTTAATCTTGTTGGTTAAGTTAACTCTCGTAGGATTTGGGGTTAAAAAATTAAGGGATCATAATTAATTTGATATTGATTAAAATGATAATGGTAAATAGGAAAATGAATTGGTAGAGTTAGATATATTACACCTTTGAAAATATTTTCTAAAAAACATCTTCTTATTTGGTCTTTTAAATCGAAATTCTTTTCCAAAACAAAAACAAAAATATGTAGTATTCTTCCAGAAAAAATTGTCTAGTTTTATAAATGATAAAACCCATATCCTTTCAATAAGTGAGATTATGTTATTTAAATTTATTTTCATAATATTTTTATTAAGTTGTTTTAATTACCACCTCTTTGAGAGATGTCCTTGGTCATCCAGCCTGCTGCACCTAAATAAACCGAAATCAAACATCATTTGAAAGCACCCATGATAGCGCCTTTCAATAGCACCTGTGTACCCAGTTCCCAATGAAAATTTTTATAGAAATGTGACGTAAAAAAGGGGTCCCTATTTGAAATGATAGTGCGAGGGACCCCGTGAAGTCATACAATCTTACGAATGTACTACCTTCTAAGCTCATCAACACTGATGGTCTCCATAATTGGAAAGAAATGAGAAAAATTCATGATACTTTTAATAAAAAACCAAAAATCATGGAGACCTTGAATAAAATTTGTCAAATAGTCATGAAATCCAGCAGGACATCAACCAATTTCCACTCCAGAATAGGTAACTGCAGTAAAAGCTAAACTGGTTGCTGATGTTCCACATTCACCTATTGATAGGTGGATCTCCTCATAAAAAACAAACTACCTCACACTTCATACATGGCCACCAGTATAGATGTCGCAAGTCATGGTGCATCTTGGTGATCTGGGGTGCACTTCCCAAGCTGAAGCCTGAAACTCCCACACCAGCTCCTTATGTTTATCCACTAGAACCTGAACACGTCCATGGACACACGATATCTCAACCTCACCTACGATCCAACTATGAGGTGGATGATCACCTTATACACACTACCATAGGAATAAGCCCTTAAAATCTAATAGTCACATCATACTAACTCTATCTAGTAGGGTATAGGTCACATATGAGTATGATAGAAATGTTTATTCTTTTATGTTCTGCACCTCTAAATGCATCGTAGAAAAAAAACACCATTAGATGACACTCTATACTGGCCTTCAACACTGAATGCATTTGAGTCCTCCTACTCAGTGCATCAACCATTACATTTCCTTTATCAGGTGTGTAAGCAAGCTCGATGTAAAAGGACAGTTGGTACTCCACCCACATCCACTACTACAGATTTAGATCATGTTGTGTTAAAATATACTTGAGGATTTTTTGGTCCGTGCACACCACAGAACACTCTTCTATTAAATAATGTATCTAACAATGCAATACATGAACAATTGCATCTTGCTTTTAATCATGCATCGGGTACTTTCTCTCATGTGGACTTAGCTAGTAATACCCACACTCCATGACTCTATCCCATTGCATTAGCACTAACCCTATCCTGATACCTGATGTGTCACAATAAACAATGTAAATCCTACCATGCTATAGCAGTATCCATAGTGGTGCTGATTTAAACCTTTATTTAATATCCTAAAAAGAATGTTTTTCAATAACCTGATGATAAAAAATTCCCACAAATCTTAGCCAATCCAATCAATAATGCTAATAAGAAAGAGAAGTCATGTATGAAATATATTTAGTAACTAGATAGCCTCAAGAAACTCCATACGGAAAAAACATTCTTAGGTTGTTCTGAGGTAACTAATGCTCACACATTCATCGAGTCCACTGAATCCAATCTCCGAGATGATGTAACCCTAGAAGTGAATAAGATCCATCTAAAAGTGGAAATTTATTATCTTATCATATAACCCATGCTCTCTCATTGTATTGAAAATGATTTCAATATGGCTAACATATTTGTCTCAATTATGAAGATACATCAAGACATCATCCATGGAAACCACCAAAAAAAGTACAGGTAAGGATGGAACACTCGGTTCATCAAAGCCATGAAAACTGTAGGCGTATTAGTGAGACTGAACGACAAGACTCGATGCTCATATAGACCAAAACTAATATGAAAGGTTTTACGAGGTATGTCTATAATTTTAACATGCAAATGAAGATATCTTGTCCTCAAATCAATTTTTGGGAACACTCAAGGCCCTAAAAAATGATCAAAAGAATCATCAATCCATGGAAAGGGATATCGGTTTTTAACTATCAGCTTGTTCAATTTCCGATAATCCATGCATAAAATAAGGGTACCATATTTCTTTTTCACAAAAAGTATTGGTGAACCCCATAGAGAATTAGTGGGTCGAATAAAAACATTCACCTTTAAATCCTGTAGCGGCCTCTTGAGCTCCTATAACATTGTCATAGCCATCATGTTAGGAGGAATAGATACAGATGCATCTTCTGGCACTAGCTCAAAGGAGAACTCCCCATCTCTCTCAGTAGGTAACCCAAAATATTCATCAATAAATAAATCCTTTATGTTCTCAACAACTAGAGGAAGGTCCACCTAACTCACTCCCTAGTTATCCAAAAACAAACTAGCATTCTAAGTCATCATCCCACCAAGCCCTTGATGCGCTGGTATAGCTCTGCTTTCCTGTACACCGCATTCACCATTTTGAGTAAACACTGCACCATCTGGTGATGTTGATGTCACCCTCTGGTGATAGTAGTCAATGTAAGATTGATAATCTACTGACCAGTCCATTCCGAGAATGATGTCAAACCCTGTCATCTCAAGGACATAAAGATCCCTAATGAAGTGACACCCACCAACCTCAAGGGGGAACTCTGTACAACAGTTCACATCATCCATTCTAATTCTAAATTGTGTGTATATCATAAAAATTCCCTCATAATACCACACAACAAGCCCAAGGAATTTCACTATAAGTATAGATATGAAACTATGAGATGAAATTGTATCAAAAATAGTAGATGAAATAGTAGAGTCTACTAAGATCATACCTCTCTCCGTAGATGGTCTGACACCCTGCTTCTCAAGGATAGGAAGTAAAGAATAGAACTAGCTTGTACCATGGCCCTGTGACATAACCTCATTTCTTTAAGTAGGTCCAATTAGATGTCTAGGTATAATTGGAATCTAGATACCTCTACCAAGACCACTACTACCTCAACTTGGTCGGCCCACAATGATCCAAATTCTTATCTAATACAGAGATAAGAAACATCAACTCGAACTTGGTTTTAGAGCTGAACCCCTACCAATAATAGTTGGAGGGAAGGTCATGAAAAACCACTACATGTTCCCCATCATACCGCAAGAATGACACACCAACAGGTCGCAGACACACTGATTCTTCATGTTGCCTTGCCTTCCACAATAGTGGAGAAACACCGAGCTTCTAGTACCCACAATTTGAATGGAAATCATCTCATGAGAATCCACAAAATAGAACTTCATTCTTGAAGAAATAGATCTATTAGGTCAAGAAATAGAACCACCCTGCTCTATGCCCCTATCCCCCCTCAGGTTTCTCTTTTTAATTAGCACTTGATTCACAACATCAGTGATAGAGGTCAACCTGAACATGTTGAACTAGGATTTGATAACATGTATAAGACCTTCCTCAACGTGTCTCACTCTCGATAGCTCATTAGTATGGTACATTGGTGAAAAATTTTGTAACTCCATAAAGCATGATGAGAACTCCAAAACCGTCATCGTTCCCAGATATAGATGCATGAACTCAATAACCCTCTCAACCCACAAATTATGGGGTAAATGTATTCATATAAGAGGTTTTGGAAATAAATCCAACCTATATTACATAGCCCATCTAGCTAGTTATGAATATCCCACCCGCACTTCACTTCTTTACGTAGCATGTAAGTAGCGAGCTTGACCCTCCTCCCAGAAGACATCTCCTGATGCTCGAAGATAGATAATGTGGTCTCTCAAGACATAGCTCAATAGCTTATGGAACAACATCCCCCAAAAATGTTGGAGGATTCTATTACTGAAACACCCATGTCAACTTAGCCATAGGCAAGGCAGGATGAGGTGCCCCATAAAAAGTCTACATATAGAAAAAGAATCCTTCACTAAACTATGCATCATCAGTTGTGTCTAGAACAACCCCTAGTACCACAACTAGAACTAAAGAAGGATCATCAAGTAGACTATATCCTATTTCCTCTAGAATGTGGTTGTCTCCTCCCTTGCAACGTACCCCTGGAGGTCGTTGTGGTGGAATGTCTCTATAATTCCAAATACACACCTCAGAAAAGAACGATATCAAAGTTTTGCATCTCAAAAACATAGGAAATATAAAAAACAACCTAAAACCAATTCATAATTCAAAAACAACTTATAAATCCAGGAATGTATAAATAATATTAACCAAAACACAAGAAACTCTGCCTCTTTCCCACACAAAACCCATGTCTATGTCAAGTCCCTATTTTCCATTTCATTAAATTTCAATTAATGATCAATTTTTCAAATGATTTAACCTATGGTCCAACAATTTATGATCGACGAGGTTCCATAACACCTCATAAACCAAAATTTTATGCCTATATAATCTAAACACATCAAATTCTCTTTTAAATTGTATTTAAAAGAGTTTTATCATTTTCCAATCCATAAGGTCTCATACACCTTATGAATTGATAGATGATTTCACTTTTCAATCCACTGAACAAGATCATACATAATAGAAAGAACAACTATCAAAACACCTATCACAACAACATGCATATGATAATGCATCCTAAATGGAAAGGTATAATGCATGACATGTGATTTATAAAAACTTCCCATATGATGCATTGAATATATAACTTCATCTCATCAGGTTGAAACGAAAATAGAATCCAATAATATCCGAAGTAACATAAAAAATCTTTTGAGTCATCCAATAGTGAAATCAAATCAACTGTAATCATTATGATACATAAAATCACTATTCAATTTGAGGTAATTTCAGTTTTACCTATACACGGGTTAGATTATCAAAAGAAAAACTCATTACCAAATTACATTTCCTTCTTATCCCTATCTATTGTCCCCAAATAGTAAATGAATCCAGAAAAGAACCACCTCTGATACCACAATGTAACATCCTGAACCCAGATGCCACTTGATTGTGCTCCAATCCTAGTTAAATATATGGCCTCCTGCACACCTTCCCAAACACCAGAGGCTTATAACTAGTAGTGAAGGCCTTGGTAAGCCATTAGGGAGACTATTACCCCATTAAAAAAGTATATCACAATTGAAGTCAACAACATACAAATAACAGAAAAATTAAAAACTAAAAAAACATATACATAATAGGAAGAGATAGAAATATCGAAATATGTCTCATATACAATTATGTAGATAATAAATGTATCTCAGAAATAGAAAAAACAAGTACATTAAAATACAATACATGTTTCAAAAATAACAAAAAGACTAGAAATTTATGGTAGCATCACAAACCTCATCTTAGTCCCATGCTCCCCTTCTCTAAAGCAATGATCAATAACATATACTTGGAAGATTTCCACAAATATCAACTACAAAAATTTAATTTTTTTGGTTCCCCAAGGAGGCCCAAAGAGGGTGTGAGATAGACATCCCAGTAGGTTTCCACCAAATGATATAAATAGTTCTAATTAGCACAATGCAATAATCTAAACTAGAAAAAGTAAATAGTAACATAAGAGAGAATTCCCATGGAATATGTCTATTGAAACTAGAAATAACATACAACCTATCAAGGATCCCAACAACAAGTACCAAATGCTAAAATGGAGGCTATGAGTAATATAAACAAACAACATGGCCACTCTGTACAACCATCCATACCCTGTGTACATAACCTTTATGTAATAAAGAGCCATATAAAAAATCCATGGCCTTTCCATATAACCAAATTCATATATCCCATAGCTATTTCGTATAGTGAAATATATCACAATATCTATGACCTTTCCATAAAATGAAGTGTACAACATAGAGGGATAGATCCAAGGTATCAAAGACCAAGGAATCCTCATAGACTCTTAGGATCATCTAGATGAAACAAGGTATAGAAACTGGTTGGAGTCCTAGAAGCATGAGTACCGACATATCCTATGGGAGTCTAAGAAAGTTGGATCCAATGGGTAGCAGAGCCCAAGGAATTCCCTGGAATCAAGACCCTATGAGCATACTCTATCATGGGATTCCACTACCACATTCCAGATCCATGGAAATCCATCCATGGTATATATTTAAACAATCATGCATTCATTCCATTTTAAAAAATAATTCAAATCCATATGTCTCTACCCCCTTATATAATGCATTTTATTTTAAACTATCCACCTGTGTATACCCACCCATTTATCATCATCAGCCTTTAAAAACATCCCATGGGTATAACCACCTATTAATCATGAAAATACATTTAAGATTTATAAAAACTATCAATGAGTATACAAAATTATATAAAAAATTCCAATCAATCCATGTAATCAAGTTAAGAATGAAATATTATGGAAACACAAGAAGTGAGGATGAATATATCCTAAGAATGTAACCAACCTCATTAAATTAAAACTGAGCTTCCTTAAACTAAGAAAATTCCAAAATACACCCCTTGGGTGGTTTATCAATAGTCAAATCCAAAAAATGGTAAACCCCTTGGGTGGCCTCTAGTTGGGGAAAACAACCAAAAACATATTACAAGGAACCTAAGAGAATATCTAACTAGTCCTACTACATCTTTTTTAGATTAACATTTCAAACTATCCCCACACTAAAAATACTAAAGGGGGACAAAAGGGTTGATAGCTCTATAAAGCATCAAAAGCCAAGAGAAATGTATATACAACCTACCTTATCTCTGTAGTAGATTACTTGTCCAGCATCAAGTTTTAATTTACCTCGGTTTAGTAGAAATCTATAGAACGAAAGAAGAATGAGTAGTTATGGAATTTGAGCCTAAACCCAAAAATTGAAACTATTTTTTTGAGTAATGAGAAATAACTAAAAATGAATCAAGATTTTACCGATGCAGTTCCAATGAGACCAAAGATGAAAATAATGGATTCTGAATCTACAACTAGGAGAGAAAAGGACCTCTAGGCCTTCTTGGATTCTCCTGTGCATGAAAAATGGGTGAGGGTTCTGTTTTTAAAAAAATAAGATACCACTTTCTCATTTAAAAAAATATAGATGTGAAATTACATGATGCGTAATTTATTTACAAGATATGTATTGCCCAATTTTCTCTTTCTATAAAATAAAAACTATATGTCATGAAAGGTTATAGAAATTACATTATTAGTCATGAAATTGGATTACCTGATGTGTATCCCAATTACACGTCATGTAATTGGCCTGAATCCAATACACAACCCTCCAACCTCTACATTCCTAATAAAACCCAACTGGCCCACGGTCTTGCTTAGGGACTAATCAAAAACGGGAAAATTAATAAGCATTTATATAGAAAGAAAATATACGCACCTTAAGGAAAACCCAAGATCTTATAGTGACTTGTACACGGAATCACACAACATGAAAAAGAGAATTATTTTTCTACTAACAATATAGAAGTATAAGATACAAGACAATATGCATATCAAAGGAAAATCCACTAGGAGTAATGTACCATAATTCAAATCAGAATTAAATCCCAAATTACTATAACCCAAGTAATAAAATAAGGAAACACCTCCCATGTCCCTAAGGAAACAAATCACCACGTCTATGGTTCAACAACTAGATTCTCCTCTATGATATCCTTTCCCCTTTCTTGATCCTAGAAGGAGATAATCCTAAAACAGATGAAATCACAAGTAGGATTTGAGGCGAATCCCATTAGGATTTCCCCAAAGATTCCATGACAAGACGCCAATATAAAATTAACTACTAATTTGATTTGAATTTTCAAATAAAATTGTTTTCCATTTATAAAATAATATTTAAAAAATAATACTGTATAAGTTAAATGATGGAAATACATTTAGCAATTCATGATTCAAATTTCAATTGATGGAAATACATTTGAAAAGTTAAAATTTACCTTTAATAAAATTGGTACTTTACAGAAATGGAACTTTTCAAAAAATGGTTTAAATAAACACATTTTTTTAAAATAGTTTATACACATTCGTATGGAATGTATAATAGTTTATAAAAATGTAATATATGTACATTACAAATACAGACAAGTGAGAAACATGGTCAGGTTACATGTATGTACAATATTTTCCGGCTACTGGGACCCAACATTGTGAATACTGAAATGTGTGTATATAAGCACCTTTGGTCCTAAGAAAATGAGGACTCATTACCATCACCTAAGGAATGAGATGTGCTAATATGATTTTTTAGAACATTGTATGTCATGAAGTGTTGTTCAAAATAACAAACTAATAACCTAAGGCTTTCATGTTATCTATTAAAAAACAATGATGGGAAATTTATTTTAATACTTATTAAAAAACAATTACATCCCAAAACCCATTTCTATATGCCAATTTTCCTTTTAAAAACAATAAGAGGGATTAATAAAAAAAAATTCCTTTCTCAAAAATATGATACCCCTAGGTTTCCATGAAATCCATTTTTTTTAATTTTTTCATTAACAAGGACTTGAAACCAATTCATAAAATTTCACAGTCCATTACAAAATTAAATACAAAAAATTTAATTTTCAAACATTTCCATCAATTTCATCATAAGCCCCCAATTCCTCCGAATTGTATTTATTCACAAATATTTCCATAAAAATATTTTATTTAATTAATTGCACAGTTTAATTTATTCAATTTTGATCAAACAAAAATTTAAATTTAACAATTTAAATTACCATAATTTCAATGACCACACCCCAATTCAGTGGAATATTAAGGGTTTTACAATTTCAAGAAGAAAACCCATTCTTCTTAAAAACCACAATTCATCAGAATTGTGTATTTCCAATAAAACAACTGAGAGACACAAAATTAAAACCAATGAATTTAATTTAATTCAAAACAGTCGAGATTAAATAAACAAATTTGGGTTTAATAAAATTTGGTCATCGTAACGGAACCACCTATTTCAAAGCTTCTAAATCTCGAAGCGTCATACCGTAATCAAGATTTTCCGAGAAACAACAAAGAAAACTGGATCCATGAGAAACAGCAATAAAAACATAGGTTTAGATCCATAATAGTAGGTATTAGATCCATAAATTAAAATGAATCCATGGAACCGTAAGGATAAAGAGAGAGCTCATGAAAAATCATGTAAGAGAGGAGGAAACTGACTGAGTGAAGATCATAGGGTGTTCCTCTAGATTTAGAACACTTCATGGTGGAATTTGAGGAGCTAAAAATAATCCTTGGGTGTTATAATGAAGGGATAAACCAATTATTGCTTGTAACGATCATTCATAGGTCTAAAAATGGGGTTCAAGAATTTTTTAATAAAATTTAGGATCTTAAAAAATCTCATCTGCATGGTTTCATGGGAATATGCTCACAGTTTTGGAAAACCATGAATTGGATGTAAACCTATTATAAATGTGTTGCACATTATTTCATGAGGGGATTCATGAATTGAATAACTATTCACATTATATGCAGATCTCTATGTCTAAAATATTTTATTTTCCTATAGTAGGGAGCATGGTTTGGAAAACTGTGTGCATGCCATGTACCAATCGTGCACCCGCCAAGAATTGGCAAAATCCTTAATTTTTAAACCTGAAACAACCCCAAAAGAATCCCAACCAAAGATAGATTAAAATGGGTGTTTATTTATACCTGAAAATATTAAATTTATGTTACAAACTCCCCACCATAGAAACTTTCTGTCCCCATAAATCCTACGATGAACATTCCATGTAAAAAAGATGAGGCCACTACACTCTCATCTATGTCTCTCACTCCCACGTCTCATAATAATCAGAATCATGATGCCATTACAATCTAACCAAAGGTATCATACTCACATGAAGTACCTTGGTTTCAAAATCAACTATCCCGACAGTTCATCCAGTTATGGATAAATTTGACTCGACCTCAAGATCACTTCAACCTCGAATATGAGATGGATCAGATGCATACTTCCTCATATGTGATTCATGGAATATGTTATATATCGATGTCAGTTATGGTGGTAGTGATAAATGGTAAGAGACGTTACCCAATAACTAAACAACCTAAAAAGGTCTAGCAATATGGGAAGCATGTTTCCCTTGCCTCCCAAGATGTTGATTACCCAACGGCGGTGAAACATTCAAGAACACCTGGTCACCAAATGAAAACTCCAACGGTCTATGATGAATATCAGTATAAGATTTATATTGACTTTGTGCTGTCAACATCCATTGATTAATCAACGATATCTTTATTATCGTGTCTTGGACCAAGCTTGGTCCAACCAAGTAACTTTATCCTATATCAGTCCAATAAAATTGACATTTACAAGGATGACTATAAAAGGCCTCAAAAATATTCATTGTGATAACATATTGGTAACCTTTGTTATATGAAAACTCAACCATCCCCAAGTGATCATTCCATGATCCACCAAAGTCAAGAACACAAGCGTGAAGCATATCATCAAGAATATATATAGCTCTTTCAATCTAGCTATATGACTATGGGTGGTATTCTATACTCAAACAGATGTGAGATCCCAGTGCCACCTCAATTCCTCTCAAAAAATGAGAAGATAACCTAGGATCCATACTAGATACAATAATAGATGATTATCTATGAAAACAAACAATATATTTCAAATAGTGATTTTTTGAACTCCTCAAATTTGGATGTATCATTAATGGATATAAAGTGAGTCATCTTGGTCAGCCTATTGATCAAAACCCATAATGCATTCTTATTTCTATGGGTATGAGGAACCCCAACCATAATATCCATAGAGATCTCATACCACTTCCAAGTAGGGGTTTTATGGGGTTGAAGCAAACCTGAAGGCTTCTAACGCCCATCCTCAATCTATAAGAACATATAACAATGAGTATAAAACTCCAAAATACCCCATCTCATACCTATCCACAAAAATAAAACAGCATGTTATAGAACATCTTCAGGTTTCTTGAGTGAACTAACTACTGGGAACTATGACAATATCCCATTATAGTTTTCCTTGCTGAAGATGATACCAAAAAATGGTTCTAAAATCACAGAATGCCCTCCTTTCAAAAAGAACAATCGAGTAATGTATTTCCACCATAAAAGAGTCCTTAATTCTACATAACTCATCATCAAGATGATACTTTTGAAGAATCAACTCATGAAGTGTGGATTCCAACTAAATGCTTTCCAAGGAATCCTTGGCCCCTTATTCTGAGACTCCAATGTGCAAAATTGTAAAAAGAACCGTCATGTTCCACTCTTCTAGTGATTCCTTCACTACCTAGGTTGGAAATTTATTTCTCAAAGCATCAACATTGACATTAACTTTCCCCGAGGAAAAATTGATATAAAAATTGAGAGACTTCAGGTATTCCACTCAATGCCTTTGGGGAAGATTCAAATATTTTTTTAGAGAAGATATAACTCATGCATTGTTGTATGAATACAAGGTAAACATTTCCACATAAAGGTAATGTCTCCAACTCTTCAACGCATGTATCACAACTTCATGTTCAAGGTTGTGGGGTGGATAATTATTCTCATTTGACCTAAGATGAAGAGAACCATAAGAAACAACATGATCACCTTGCATTATAACGCAACCCAAACCTGAACCTGATGCATCACAGAAGACCACATTGCCCTACCCAACCTCTAGAAGTGTCAACACCAGTGCCGTAGTTAAATGAAATTTTATCTCAACAAAATAACTCTAAAATTTTTCATCCTAAAAATACATTACAAAATTCCATGTTAGTGTAGTCATCTGAGAAGACATGTTAGGGAAGTTCTAAAAAAAATGGTGATAATACCCAACTGATCCCAGGAATCATCGAATCTCAAAGATATTTCATGGTCGTTCCCTTGTCATAACAACCTTCACCTTCTCAATATCATCAAATATTTCATGTTATGACACCACATTCCCCAAGAACATTACTTCTCGGATCCATAAATCAAATTTCTATAGATTGGAATAAATTCTGTGATTTCTTAGTAAACTCAGAACTGATCATAGATGATCCACCTGATCCTCCTCATAAATAGAGTAAACAAGGATGAAATCCATAAATATTTCCATGAAAGTATCAATATAGTAATGTAAAATCATGTTAATAAAATCCATGAAAACTGAAGGAGCATTGGTTAGTCCAAATGTCACAACAATGTACTCATAATGAACATACCTCCTCTAAAATATATTTTTGTAAATGTTAGATTATTCTATCCTCAATTGATGGAAACCAGATCAAAGGTCAATCTCCAAGAACCACTTTTCCACTTTCAACATATTAATTAGATTATCAATCTATGGTAACATATAATTTTTCATTATCATGACTCAATTTAGTTTTTTATAATCAATACATAAGTGAAGGGAACTTTCAACCTTCATTACAAAGAGAATAGGCACCACCCAAGGTGATAAACTAAGGAATATGAAGCCTTTCCCTAAAATATATTCTATTTGGGACTTCATCTCTTTAGTTTCATCTCATTACATGAGTTAAAAGGGAATAAAAACTTATTGAGTTCCAAGAATCAAGTCAATAGTAAACTCAACCTCCCTTGCTGGGGGGAATCCATAGAAGTCTAAAGGAAACATATTGGGAAACTCAATGATGATTGAAGGAGATCACCACTCAAAGATTCCCAATTAAAATCAAAATAGAAAACATATATCTCTTTCCCCAACTCCAGTTAGGAAGGGATGTCTTTACTCAAACTCAGTTTCCATTCTCCTTAGAAGAAATAACACACACAATTAGGTGTAGTAAAAGAGACCTGTCAAAGATAACAGTCAATTCAAAATTTATTGGCAATGAGCTAATCCATCTTGAAAATGAGGTCATGTGGGTTTATATCAAGAATTAGAAAACATAAAGAAATATCAACATCTAATAGAGATAAAACACAAGTGGGACTATGGAGAACCTACTCTCTATTTGTACCAAGTGGTGTATTAATAACCAATGCACAAGATGTATTATCCATAAGAAGATTTAGTATATTTACAATTTGGTTTGAAATAAATGAATGAGATGCACCAACATCAAAATGAGAATTCACTAATGATGATTCTATAGCAACAGTACCTCTAATATTCGCTAGACCCGTATCAGCTTCCTCTAGATACTCTTTCAGTGAATAAAGATATTTTTTTGGATGCTTGTGGCTCGAACCCCTTTGCACATAAAGAATCTAATTGCGTCATAGTTTTAGAAGCTAGTGATAATCCCATGCCCCAATGTATTGTAGAATAAACATTACCAAACCTCTCCAAGTATCCTGAGTGTCTGCAAGAGTTACAGTTCTTGGATGCCTCAGTGAAAACTCTCTTTGAATGTCCCGACTTGGCATAATGTTAAAAAACTAAATAAACTCTTATAGGCATTTCATGAAGATTAGAAAAAACCTACCACTGAGAACCACCATGAGAGTAGTCACACTTCATATTTCCCTTAGTGGAATGAAGATTTCCATTAGAAGGGAATGAACTACAGAAATCCTAGACTTCTTAGCCTGGTCAATCTTGACCGACATCGCTCTATCAAGTACATCAGTATAAGAAGGCGGTTTCATTATGAAAAAATAAGAATGAACATATGGTGAAAGTCTCCAATTGAATCATAGAGCCTTAATCATATAATTTTTTACTATCTCAGGTTTGAAATGTATGATCTCAAGAAAACAATTTTCATAATCTATCATTGTCTTATTAGCCTCCTCGAGTTTTAATAACTCTTTATAATTGACCAACATCATCGAATTTAGAAAAAACTATTCAGTGAAATGAAAATTGAAGTCTTTCTACTCTAAGACCCCATGTTTCATCACCATTACCATCATGCCCCACTATCTCCTTCTCTGTATTTCTAGAACAAAGGTGTCACACTTCACCTTTATTTCACCGGGTTTGTCCAAGAACCCAAAAAGATGTTCCATTCTGCTTAACCAATCATTAACCTCTCGAGGTTAATCTGAGCCTTTGAATGGTATAGTATTTTGGCGAAGGAACTATTGAGAACATATCTTGAGAGATCCCCTACGAGGTTCCACATCACGTGTCTGAATGGGAACTGGAGGCAGTTCTTGTCCCAGAGCATGGAATATATAAAAACTCACCTCAATAAGACTCGGGTCCACAAGAGGATTCGATCATTGAGTTTCATCAGAAGATTTTTCCTAGATCCAATTAGCATGTCTTCTAAGAGGAATGATACTAAACCACATCAGAATAAAATATGGAATAAATTTTTTTAACACTAAAATAGGAAGACAAGGTAAATTAATCCAAATAGATAGAAAAACATGATTTTGATTTCAATACATCCAAATAAAAATAAGGAAAAGACTATATCTAATCTAGATGGAGTCCTTCCCTAACAACCCCTGGCGACTTAAAGGTTTGTTTCAGTGAGAGAGGGTTAGAAACTCAATCACAACAACATATTATGTCTGGAAAATATTTCCCAAATGCATACTAACTTCAAAAAAAAAGATAAAAATCCTCTGTACCACTTTGTCAAGAACCATCTAGGGTTCCCCGGTAACCTGATAACCGAGAAATTCATGACATAGCCTGAAGAGATTTCCTAATCCCCACAAGATAATGACTAGAACCTGAAATCATATAACCTGAAAGTGGGAACAATTTTTCCACTAACAACACAGAAGTAAAAGGAAATAGATAATTTGAATATAAAAGGAAACTCCACTGAGAGTAATGTACCATAAGTCAAATATAAATTAAATCCCAAAGAAATACAACCCAAGTACAAAAATAGGGAATCTCTGCCCATGTCCCAAAGGAAAAAACTCACCATGTCTGTGGCTGAACAACTAGATCCACCTCTAAGATATCCTTTCCCCATGCTCAAACATGGAAGGAGATAATCTAAAAATGCCCAAAGGAAGAAGTAGGGTGGGACCCAATTCCTGATAAGATTTCACCAAAGATTACATTACATGATTACAATAACAAATTAACTAGTAATGTGATTTAAATTATCAAATAATCAGGTTTGGAATTTAAAAAATCATATTTAAACAAATCAATCCTTATAATTTAAAAGTTGGAAATACAATTAATAATTCATGCTACACATTTCAATTAATGGAAATACTTTTCAAAAGATAAAATTTTCTGCTAATAAAATGATTCTTTACAAAAATGGAACATTTTAAAAAATGTATAATATAAAAAAATTAACTTAAAATAGTTTATATAAATTCATTTGATATGTAAAATAGTTTATAAAAATGGGATTTACATACATTCAAAATACAAACAAGTGAGAAACATGGTCACATGCCTAGTAGTTATGATAGTTCTAGGATATAGGGACCAAACACTATCAACAAAAAAAAGTATGTAAATACACCCCTTCATGCCTAAGGAAAAGTGGAATCATCACCATCACTTAAGGAATGAAATGTGCTGATATGATGTTATAGAATATTGTATGTCCTGAAGTGTTTTCCCAAATAACACACTAAGTACCTAAGGTATTCATGTTCTCTAGTAAAAAACAACATTGATAAATTTATTTTAAGTCTTCTTGAAATACAATTAAATCTGATAAACCATTTCAATATGCCAATTTTCCCTCTAACAACCATAATGGATTTTTAATAAAAAACATTCCTTTCCCAAAAAGATGAAATCACGGGGTTTCCATCAAATCCATTTTGAAGAAATTTTTCCTAAAAAGGATTTAAAACCAACTCATGAATTTTTACAATCCATTATAAATCTAAATTTAACAAATTTAATTTTTAAACAATTCTATTAATTTCATCACAAACCCCTAATTCACCAGAATTGTGGTTATTCAAAAATCATTCCATCAAAATATTTTCTTCAATTAAATTCCATAATTCCATTGATTAAATTTCCATCGAAACCAGAGTTTAAATCTATCAATTTAAATTACCAAAATTTATATAACCATACCCCAATTCAATGGAATTGGGGGTTTTCTAATTTCAAGCCAAAAAACCCATTCTTTATAAAAACCACAATCCACAGGAATTTGGTATTTTTAATAAAACAATCAAAAGACCCATAATTAAAACCAATCGATTTCATTTAATTAAAAAAAATTGAGATTTAAAAATGTAATTTAGGTTTTATAAAACTTAGTCTTCGTAATGGAACCACCTACCTTGAAGCTGCTAGATCATGAAGGGTCAAACCTTAATTGGGATTTTCCAAGGAACGAAAACAACAATAGGATCATGTAGAAACAATAATCGAGACCTAGGTTTAGATCCATAACAGTGGGTATTATATCCATAAATTTACAAAAGGATCCATGGAACCATAAGGTTAAAGATAGAGATCAGAGGAGATCAAGAAAGAGAGGAAGAAACCAACAGATAGGTGATCAGAGGGAATTCGTATTGCTTCATATCGCTTTTGGGAGAGATCGAAGAGGCCCAAAATCATCATTAGGAGCTCCAAGGAAAGGAGAAATTGATTATGGTTCATAACAATATATCCGAGTTCTAAAAAGGGGGTTTAATAATTTTTTATAAAATTTATGATCTCTAAATATCCTCCCCGCATGTTATCTTAGGAATCAACACACAGTTTTGACAAACAATCAACATACCATGCACCCATTAAAAATGAGTCCCATAGTTTTTCCTACAGGGATTCATGGACTGACATACTAAGAAAAATCCATGCAAAGATCTGTATCCAAAACATTCCATTTTCACGTAGCAGGGCGCAGAGTTTGGAAAACTATCCGCAGGTCGTGTGCCCACTATGTACCAGCCCATAATTTTCAAAATTCTTAAAATTTCATCCCGAAAAAACTCCAAATGAAACCCAAACAAGTATCAATTAAAATAATGGGTTAGGAATACCATATAATAGTAACCGGATGTTACACATGACATGAAATCCTATTTCATGACATAAATTCTTAAGTGTGTAGGGGTCATCCCTTGGCCAAATATCCTTCATAGTGTTATCCATTATTCATGCTATGAATGACCCACGTAAGGGTCCTCGACCCATCATGTTATGGTGACCATAATGGTGTGAATGCCACTTTATATGAATGAACCACATATATATGTGTTATCCACTTAGTTATAACCCACCTTAATGGAGTTACTTACACTCATTACATCAGAAACTATATCACCAATTGAATTTTCAATTGAGGGTCACCTCAACCCTTCTCCAATTATCACCTGAGAAACCATACCAAAAACTAAGGCTCATTCTATAACCAAAACCATCTAATATATATGTTTCTAAAAATCAAAATCTATATCCATGTACTGATTCACGATCCTATTCTGACTCTAAGATTAAATTTATCTCCCTAGAATCTCAAAACCCATAATGATGTGAGATGTTTCAGGAAGTTTCTATATGATACCTTATATCGTTAATTATAGATGTGGTATGATAATTTTAAATCATTTCATAAATTTTATGATCAATTAATTTATTTATAAATCCTGAAATCATGAGATTAGTGCCACTGGGAACTAGGTTTACTTCATGAAATGAAATAGATCAATATTTATTAAAAATATACACTATAACATTTCAAGAACTATTTGTTATTTATGACATATATTTCTTATAATAATACTGATTTACAATAAAAATGAATTAATATGAAAATGGATAAATTATATTCTTAGTAAGGGTATTATAATAGAATAATCCAATATAAAACATGGGTTAAAAAATAATATAAATGTGAATTAGATCTTCAAAGTGTTTGATATATAAATAATGTAGTAATCCTCATGAAATAATAGAAATCAACATGGATAATTATTTATCAACATGCAACATAACATATGATCAAAAAACATATGACATAATCATAGAAGATAATGTATTAATATGAAATATAAGATATCATCATTGAATATCATAAATAATAAAATCTTTAATACAAGAAAACTAGACATCATAAAATGTGTTTATAAGATATCCAATGTAAATGATATTATAACGAACAAGACTATTTTACCACCAAATAATTTCATTACCTGATATGGAATAAGTCTCAAAGAGAATTCTCGATCACCCATGCCTTCAAACTAGTGCCAAGAAATCATAATAAATAAATTGTAAGAAGTATTACACTAGCAGATAATAATAATAATAATAAGTATTATTATTATTATTATAATTATTATTTGAAAATAACAGGAATTTTGCATGGTATTTCTAGACATTGAACTTACAATCATTTTAGAAAAATATATACAAAGAGATAAACATGTCAAACATTTGTTAAAAAACAATAAACATACAAGTGGGACATAAAAAATATCATTGATCCATATTTGTTCTAAATATTCAATGGAGGATGTAAATAAAAAACAAAAAAGTAGAGGAATGATTATTTTCAATTTAAATGTTATTTTGGAATACTAAAGATAAATAATAATCATGATTTTAATAATCAATATGAAACTCTTACAGGTAAATGAAACATCCCAAAACTAGTGAAAATTGTGCACAATAATGATCTTTTATTCATGAAATTATTTAAAAGTTAAACATTAAAATTTTAAATTGTATAAACTAACTTTATTTTAGAATTCAAAATATGAAAATGATTTTGTATGAATTTTTAACCTTTTTTTGAAAATGTCATTTTTTATTAAAAAATTATGGTTTTCAAAACACATGTAACTAGTATGAAATTAAAATTATATAAGAATGACCAATTTTTTCAAAAATGTTTTAAATAATCCAATTTTAATTTATGGAATATTATCATAAATTTTTAAAATTCCCTTTAAAATTAGAATACATATAGAAAATAATTTCTGAACTAATTAAAATGTTTATTAATATAAAAACACATTTATTCCTTTTCTTTGAATCAATTATTTTTAACTTGAAATTAGGTTTTGGATTTTCATAAATGTCTAGTATAGTTTATTTTTATTATAATAAATCTATTAATGTCATTATAATATGTATCACTGAAAATTTTATATTATATATAAATTTAAATATTAAAAATATTATGTTTCTAAAACCCATTTTTGTCTAAGTTTGTTTATTTTAAAATTTATTTGATAACATTAGAAATATTATTTGATAGAATGATTTGATAATATTAAATCATAATTGTAGTGACTCAGGTTATTGCCCTACCAAACTTTGAATATTCATATGAATAATTTCATAGCTAGGCGCGAAGACGGCGTGTGATTCCGAGTCCCGGTGTGCCTGAAATTAATTTTATAAAAATATTAACCATTTTAATACTATGCACGTGGAGGGGGTGTATTATCTACTAAACGGTAGCTTGGAATGGGAATATGGGGGCACAGTTGCATTCGGAGCGTGCCGTTTACCCTAGGTGGGGTGTAAACATTGCGGGCGCGGGCCTGTTGTGAGAAATGCCACCAGGGGTGTTTTCGTAAATAAATAGAAAAGTTTATTTATGGGAGTCAGCTCGAATAACTTCTGAACGGAGTCTTAGATTGAAAATATGAGTCCTCTATTGCATTTATAATGTCGTTTTTACCCTAGGATCACCCTAAGCTTTGTTTGTGCTGGGCGCGAGATCGAAGGCTAGTCAGACCGTGGTGTTAAGCTGATATTTGTTTTAATTAAATTAAAACAAATATTAATCACCCCTCCCCCACCAGTTTTCTACACACGAAGGAGGATCATCTCCTCCTATTTCTCTTCAAGAAACTAATGGTCGGAATCGAAGAAATAATGTACCGTCAGACTCATATTCTGACGATATACGCTCTAGGATTGTGCAACGGACGATTTGGAGCACGGATCTAAGACCGAACATCGGTGCTTCACCCGCGAGGTCGGCGGTTTGATTTTTCATTCCCAGATCCCCATTTTTGTTTCAAATTACTTCATTTTGTTGTCGTAACAGGGAATATTGGGTCTCGAGGATCGTGTAGGAGGTCGCAGATCGCAAAACGGACTACCGGGGTGACCCCGACGGTCCGCGGAAGTTCCACCTGTGCGGGCCGCCATGCGGTAGAGGGCCGTCGTCCCGGGTGGACCAGCAGGGGCAACGGCCTGTCCGACCCTCCCCTTGTACACGAGGGTTTTAAAACCCCTGTTTCTTGCAATCCAGAGTTCTGTTTTTCATTCCGTCTATGACGACGCGACCCTAGTGATGAGGCAAACCCTTTGGTGTGGGTTCAAGAGTTTTAGGTTTCGGGAGCATGGCTTAGGAGCATGAAACGTCGAATAAAATAATAATAATTTATTATTATTCGACTTCAGGCCATCGTATCTTCTACCCGAAGCATCTGATTGACGTGCCATCAGTGGAGTTGAGACCCTGATGGTACGGTAAACTTTTCTTGATGGTTTCGGGGTGTTGGGACCGAGTTTGGGGTGTGGGCCCCATGAGGTTGGGTTTGGGCATTTGTGGAGAAACACAACTTCCTCATCAGGAGTCTGATTTTGGCAGATGAATAGTAGATCCTGGGTGTTTTCTTGAGAGGATCGCTATGGTGCGATATGTTCGTTGTGTTTCGGGATCGAGGCGTGTGCCCCACCCGATCTAGCTTCAGTGAATAGTACCTTTTTCACTGGGTGTCCATTTCGGATGAACGAGTTGTGGATCCTGTGTGTTTTTCCAATGGAATCGCAGCTGTATGATATGCTTGATGAGTTTCGGGATCGTAGTGTGGGCCCCGCACGGTCTAGCTATAGTGAATAGTTCATTTTCCATCAGTTGTCCATTTCGGGCGATTAAATAGCCTATCCTGCATGTATTTACATGTAGATCATGATGGTGGCCTCAGTATTGGCCTTGGAGGTGCGCAAGGTGGCGTTGTGGTTGGTTTCTTGGGTTATTGATGTTTGGACTAGCAGTGGTTGAGGGTACTCCCTTGGTTTATTCCTACGGGGGATCACGCGACATCACAACCTTAGTATAGGTTTGTGATCTTCTTGATGGGATGTTTAAGCTGTTAGAGTTGTGGCATACCTCAGGTGGGCCTGGTGCGGGATCCTCTAGCATCGTTTCCCTAGATCGAGTTCTTGGTATCGTTGTGACCCCTTATGCACGGGCGGTGATCCCCTATCAAGCAGGTTAACCCTATAGGGTTTGTGGCATCATCGAGAATATCATCTCTTACATAGTGGGTCGTGCTCAGTTGGGTTGTGGAATTTTCAGGTATATGATCCCCTACTCAGCACGATGATTATAGTAGGGTTGTGGTATCGTTGGTTATACGATCCTCTACTCAGCGCATGGTTTCAGTAGGGTTGCGGCAACATCAGTTCGTTCCCCTAAATCACGAGATATACCAGATAGGGTTTCATTATCGTCATGACCATTTTGACATGGGTGACGATCCTCTATCTGAGTGACGTGTTTCAGTACGAATGCCAGATCGGGTTTTGGTATCCCCCAGCGGATCCTGGGAGTGATCCCCTATTTGTGAAATCTTCGAATGGAAGATCGGGTTATGGTACACCTAGTGAACCCTAGGAGTGACCACCTATTGGTGAGATCTTCTTTTACCGGTGTGGGTTTTGGTATCCCCTAGAGGACCCTAGGAGTGATCCCCTATCTGAGGAGTTTGCTTCTTTTGTTGTTTCAGTAGGGTTTCCACAATGATGGTATCTGATAACCGTGATCTCTCTATTGAGCATATGAGATGATTGTGTGGGACCCGATGGAGTGTATCTCTCAGGTGGTTTTTATCTGGGATGACAGTGGTCATGGAGTGTATTATCCTATTTGTGAACTGTTGCTAGTGATGAGGTCAGTACCTTATGTGGCTTGGTGCATGAGCTGAGTATATCTGGATGTTCAAGGTGTATGTATGGGAGTACACCCGCTTTGATCTGACTAGTTGTGTTTAGACGACGATGGTCACAAGGTGGAGTTTCTCTTTTTTCTGGGTTCCCTCTAGCTGGAATGAGCGTACTGTTTCCTTTCAGTTTCTCTCTTGTGTTTTGGGTTTTGGGGTGCCTACTAAGTATTGTTATACTCACCCCTGCACTGGCTTTTCCCGCACTTGTTTCTGTCTTGTGCAGAAAACAGGCCGTTCGACGGTGTCCCAGGAGGACCCGAAGAAGGTGGAGCTTAGTGAGCGGGTTTGACTAGGGTGTTTACCGGAGAAGTGCTGAGGAGATTATCGGCAGGTGTTTTGGCAATGATTTCCCTCCTTCTGAGAGGGTTGGACACGTTTGTAGTTTCCTTTTGGTGGGCCCTGTTTTTCCCTTTTTTACTTTTGTTGTACTCATGTAGAGACCTGAAGCCTGACGTACATGGACATTACATTACTTTTGAAGAATACTTAGTACATAGCAAAAACACACACACAAGGATCGTAATAGTTTAGTGTCATTGGAAACTCGGAATATAATCTTCTAATCGTGGTGAATGATCTTCATCATTTCCCATAATGATCTTCCCTTTTTTTACCTAAAACCTTTCTTTATATCCTGGGGAAAAGAAAACATAAAATTGTGAGCTCAAATGATCAATAAGGGTAAACAAAGGAAATATCAATCACATCATATTCATAAGAACATAACATTTTGGAAATCTTAACCTGCAAAAGAGAGCATAATTTCTTAACAAGGGATAAATCATAGTAGTGAAATGAAATCCCATTAATCATAAAATACAACATGAAACTTTTTGGCATACACACATAATCATAGAGAATCATTTCTTGTTTGTCAATACTCATTGCCAAGACTATCTTAGTGGACAAAGTCCATTTCTGAACCGAGTTCACTCCTCGTTTCAGTCCTGTATCACTGAACCGGTTTAACCTGTCGTTCCATCCATGTCTATCTCATGAGATATAAAATCTGTACCCAATGCATTGGAGTGAGATATAGGTCCCACCCATCTTATAATGATACCATTCTTATGTGTTTCACAAAATCATATACCATACATCATAGCATAACCCATGTAATAAAAATGGGAATCTTAAACAACGTGACATCATAAAACAATTCATATAATATAAAGTAATTCATAAATATAATTCCATCACAACATAATCAAATCAAGGTAATAATAGGTATAAAAACATAACCCTTTATTATCTTAGATGGAAAATAATTTTGATAAAACACTTGAACTCCATTCTTGAGGAAAACATCCTTTATACTTCAAAAACATTTTCCTTTCTTAACATGTCATACAATTTTAAACTAAATGAAGTTGATTAAAAATAAACTTGAAAACTTGTAAATTAAGTTTCTTGGAAATATTTTTTTTAAAAATCCATTCATTCCTTATAAGTTAAAAAAAACATTCTTCCCGTACTTTTGTCAGAAAAGTCAAAAAGTACCTCATATGAAAAATGACAAAAGATTCCTTTCATATCTTTTACTAAAAACTCACCGAAGGGTAAAATTTGATATAAACTATTTTAGAAGGATATAAATATTACATATTGAGGAAACAAGGATGTGGATGATAAAATAAACCCCAGTAAATACCAAATTGTAAACAATCACGGATAAAAGGAGATTGTGATATTTTCCCTTACCTTAGGTCCGATTTGCTTCGTAAGTGTAAGAACCTCCTATATAATGATTTAAATAATGTTATTGACTTATTCTAGAATCATAATTATTTTTATGATATAATATATGGTCATATTATTAGCTTCTTATTAGTAATATTTCATTACTAATTGTTATTTGGGTGTTTATTACTTTTTGTTCTTATGCGTGTTTTGTCGAATAAATTATTATTCTTCTCTTTAGGTTATAGATACCTCATTACCATAATGGTATTGGTGTAATATATATCATTTACATTCATTCAATTCCGTTATATAATCATTATGCAATTAAGATCATGTAGAACGAGTCGCATCACATCGTGGAGACGGTATTCCGTACGTACGCACGAGTGATGATATCGTTCCTATGATCGTGGAATTGTATTGGAGTGTATGTATACTATTTCAGAATCAATATCACTTTATAATAGTCATATATAGTCATTATTTACACCATTATACCCATCCAAGTAAGGTGGTGGTGGAAAATAGATTACACCACAGCGTAGAGACGATATTCCGTACGTACGCACGCGTGGGGATTTCTTTTTCTGTAGGATGGATAGATGGTGAAATAGGGTTGTTTCATACTTATAATAACATATCAATATATTAATGATACTGATGTTATTACTTCATAATGAAACAACTAAATAAGAATAAGTGGAAGAATAAATAAAGATGAAAGAATCGGTAACGGAAATTATCTCTTCTTTGAAGCGCCTCTTTGATACCTCCTCTTAGGGCACTAAAATTGGTCTTTGAGGAAGACCAGAACCTCTAGGATGTTTCTAGGGAAGTGGAGAAGATAATTTGGCAGAGGTTTATTGAGATTTAAGGCTCAAATTGTTGTGAGGAAGAGAGGGAGGGGGTTCCCTTTTATAAGGGAGGAGAGGGGCACCTTTGGAATAACTAAACATATTATTTTATTATAAAGACAAATTCGGTTTTAAATAGCCCCAAATTGATTTATTTCGAAGCTAAGGTGGGGATGGGTCAAAATACTCTCATACAATATCATTTAGACAAGTTTAGGTTCCTATTTTAACCTTATCATTTATATTTACCTTTAAGTTAGATAATTTTACTTTTACCATGTCTTCTTGTTTTCTTACACTATAAGGTTAATAAACTTACTCAATCAAGCCAAACGAACCCCAAATTGTTTATTATTAATATATATAACCTTATCTAAGTCATTTTGAAGAACCTTATATTTTTAGGTCTAAAATTACAATTAATAATATAATATTTGTTTTAAAAACTATTTTATGTCAATTTTGACACTATTTAGTAATTGATTTTTGTGAAACTCATAACAGATTTATTAGTTACAAAAAAGTTAATTAAATAAACAAATAATGTCATATTAACCTATAAAATTAATTTAATTCATAAAAAGTCTTAAATTACATTTATTTGGGTATTTATAACATCAATTATGCCAATATTTCATTAATAAGACAATTCCTACATCATCTTTGTGTCATAATAAATGATAATTATTTAATCCCTAAAAATTCTAAATAAATTCCTATGATGTAGTTAATTGTATTAGCTCTCTGGAGACTATCCATATTCAATGTTTCATGAATTTTATCACTAAATTAAAATTATTATACTTATAAGATTTAAGAAAGAGACATGTTGTCACACTCTTTGGTTTTAATAATAATTAAATTATTTTCATGAAACAAAAGTCCATTAAATGAATCTAATCCGACCCTTAGGTGATATGGGCCGACTTTTAGTCATCAAATAGGATTTTGACATGTGCTAGGGTAATTTTATAATATTATATTTACCCTTAATTACTAGATTTACCTTTAACCGTAGTTACTATTTATAATTCCCCAAAATAAAAAGTAGCTTATTAACATAATTTGGATCCCCTGATTCCAAATATGGAATCCATTTTTCCAAATTCAATACCCAAAAGTTTCAGAAATTAAATTAAAATTAATCCCGTTGTCGAAAGAAATCGGGTTTTTCTTTAAAACATTGCTAAAGATTGAATTGATTTATCCTACGAATTCAATGTTGAATTAATGATGATGACAAACATTATATTAAATGGTAAAAATATATTCTATTTATACTTTAAAACCATTCAATATTATAATTTAACCATATAAATTATTTTGATGAAAAAAGTTGTTTTTAAATAAAATATAGCATGTTTTTACTATTCATCAAAATATGAAAGTTATCAGAATAATATGAAAAATTTATCGAAAGTAAATTTTTATTTCATGATTCCAAAGAAGAATTTTATTTTTTCAAATTTAACTTATAAACACGTCAAAAACTATATTTAAAGTGGGTGCGCCATCAAAAGGCGGCAAAACTGCATTTTTTGAAAAATACTTATTTTACCCGAAAAATTTATTTTGTTCTTATACAATGTTTTAGAAAATGTGTAAGACGAATAATAATGTTATAAGATTCAGAATTTATTTAATACTATTCATAACGTCTGGTTCTTAATAATATTATAATAATATATCTTTGTTTAGTAAAACCCTGTATTGCGTACAACACACGCTATCGAGGAAGGTCGCAATTGCATGTAATGCTAGCCAAGTCAGGGTTGCGTGCTATGTAAGAATCCTTCGTTGTTTCGTATAAAATAATCCAACCATATTTCATTTATACATTTAATATATATATATATATATTATACTCAATGTTTCGTAGAATAACTATTATCAAAATTGTGTGTAACACGATCCAAGAATAGTGTTGCGTATACTACAAGATAATACGGTGTTGCGTATAGCGCAAGGTAATCTTGGTGTAACATACAACACAAGACATTAATGAAATTAAAATAATATTTTTCATAAAATCTCAGCGTGTTACATTTTACCCGCCTTAAAATGAATTTTTCCCTCGAAATTCGTCAGGGTTATAAATGGTTACTACTCGAAAGTTTGTTTAATAGAAACACACATCGTAAAATTGAATACCAAAACATTGCTTTAAAAAACTAAAGTATGAAATGTAACGGTTACCCAAATTAACTCATCATTGGGTTTCCACGTAGGAGAACATAGGTGAAAATATGGATATGGAAGAAAATTCTAACCATCAAGTTCTGATGGAGAGTGGTAGAGAACATGGCTATGAAAAATTCAACAATCACAAAGCTATTTATTTGTGATGATCTAAGTTACTATCTGATTCATCGGATATAAGGGAACTAGGACAACATTTTTTTGGTTTTCAAGATCATTTCCCTAAAGTTGATGAAATTGGAATTAGAAGAAATACTTTCGTGATTTTGGTATAGTCTCACCGTTAGTCGTTCTTTGGACAATTTCCAATTCATCTCTTAAAGAAATGAAGTTGAATTTGTCATTTGTGATGTGTTAGCAGATCATGTGATAGAATGATGGGTCATTCCATCTGTCTCAAACAAAAGGTTAGAAAAGTTATAAAAAAACGTAAGTCCATCTATAGTGAGATTAAACATATATGGTTCCTAAAATGGACTTATACTTCTTATATAATACTGCTTAATATAATAAAACTAGTTTCTACTTAAACAGGGACTTCCTGTAGGCCAGTGGTAGGCGATAAAGGCCAGTCTCACTTCGGTCGTGGGTTTGATTCCCACAGCCTTGTCCGACGCGATGGGATGTCGCCCATCCTACAGGTTGTCCTTTTTCTAAAACTATATTACTATAACATCCCATCAGTAATATCAAAAAAACTTCTATCCTTAAACAATACTAACTTATGTCCAACATAATCCATTCCAATCTTTAGGCTTATCCATAATACTGCAGTCCACTCTCATAATATAGTGAAAATGATTACTGTAGATTTAATACCATCGTTGATCCCCATATATCATAAGATATGTCTTGCTGGTCACATTCCAAACATTCAAAGGCCTTAATTATGTATTCTCTTGAATACCCATTGAACCTTAGTGAAATCATGAATGCACTTAAATGTTAACACTTTCCACATACCAAAATCCTCAAAATTCTATATACTCAAACCATGATATAACTTAGTCCTTATATCAATCATGATCTCATGAATACTATCAAACATATTAGATTCTCTTTATCCCTTCATTATGTGCATATCATCTGCTTTCCAAAAATACTTCAATCACTTATCATGGTTACCAATTCCATAAAATTATTGAAAACCACCATAGACCAAAACATAAATATCCCAATATTCCACGATACTATATACAACATTATTCTGGAATCCCATTAAATAAACACTTAATCATTCCACCACATCGTTGTCATATTCAACATCGCCAATGGTGATCGCTTGTGACTTCCCTTTGTCCTTTGCCTTAAGTGGTTGCTCATGTCGATCATCACTAACCCTTGGATTTGGGCATTTATTAGTATAATGCCCCATTTCCTTGCACTTGAAGCATTGAAGTGTAGTAGGTTCATTCTGTGTATCCCTTCCTTTGTGTGCGTCATTAGGCATCTTCTTCCCATCATTGCGGCATTAAAATGCACGATGACCTTCCTTTCCACATTTGAAACATTTACTTGTCCCTTTAAGACAATCTCCACCATACTTCTTTCCACACTTTGAGCATAAGGAAACATTCATCTTCTTTTCACCATTATTCTGAGATTTCTCCTTGAACACCATCTTTCATTTCTTGTCAAAACTATGAGATGGATAAGTAACACCAACTTCCATTTCTACCTTGATAACACAACGCACAATTTCTTCATAGATACTGAAGTTTCTTATAGCTAATTCCCTTTGAAGACTTGGTTTTAAGCCACTGAAGAATCGATATACTTTACTTTTAGGTTGGATGATAAATCTAGATGCATACCTTGCACGCCTTGTAAAATTCGCTTCGTATATACCAACAGATTCATCATCCTTTTGCTTTAGTTTAAGAAACTCCTTCTCCATCTTTGTTCGAAGAATACGAGGGAAGTACTTATTGAAAAATAAGTTCTTGAACTCGTCCCATTCCATGGACTCAATTTCATCTCTTGGACTCATATTCTTGATAAGATTCCACCATTGATCAGCTTCACCTTCCAAACGATATACTACTAAGATGACTTTATCATGTTCAGAACATTGAAGAACTGAAAATATCTTTTCAATGGTAATGATCCATTTTTCAGCAACAAGTGGATCAGAAGACCCACTGAAAGAAGGTGGACGTTGCCTCAGGAAGGACTCAATAGAATATTGTTCCCTTCTCTACTCATTTGGAAGTACAGAATGATTCATATCTTGTGAAAGTATAGCAATACGATTTTTCACTCCATATCCCATAACATTTGTTTGTTTAGGAGGACAATCATTGCATTGTCCATTACATTGATCAAAACGGTTCCTTCGGGTTTCATCCATCGTCTAAAACCCAAAAAGAATAGTTTGAGAGGAAAAAATCACGCTAGGGAAAACAATATAATGAAGGGCGAGTACCTTCAATATCTAACATCTTGGGTTACCGTAATTCTAGTACTAAAATCTATTCTTATACTTAACCTTAGGGACATCCCTAGACATACCTTAGAAATATCTATAGGGATCTCACTAAAGTTCTCGCATCCTAGTTTCCAAAGGTTGACTAAACCTTTCCTTAGATACCACCTGTAGAGACCTGAAGCCTGACGTACATGGACATTACATTACTTTTGCGGAATACTTAGTACATAACAAAAACACACACACAAGGATCATACTAGTTTAGTGTCTTTGGAAACTCAGAATATAATCTTCTAATCGTGGTGAAAGATCTTCAACATCTCCCATAAAGATCTTCCCATTTTTTACATAAAACCTTTCTTTATATCCTGGGGAAAAGAAAACATAAAAGTTTGAGCTCAAATGCTCAGTAAGGGTAAAAAAAAGAAATATCAATCACATCATATTCATAAGAACATAACATTTTGGAAATCTTAACCTGAAAAAGAGAGCATAATTTCAAAACATGGGATAAATCATAGTAGTGAAATGAAATCCCAATGATCATAACATACAACATGAAACTTTGTGTCATACACACATAATCATAGAGAATCATTTCTTGTTATTCAAGAATCACTGCCAAGACTATCTTAGTGGACAAAGTCCATTTATGAACCGAGTTCACTCCTCATTTCAGTCCTGTTTCACTGAATCGGTTTAACATACTGTTCCAGCCATGTCTATCTCATGAGATATAAAATCATTACCCAATGCATTGGAGGGAGATATAGGTCCCACCCATCTTATAATGATACCATTCTTATGTGTGCCACAAAATCATAAACCATACATCATAGCGTAACCCATGTAATTAAAATGGGAATATTAAACATCGTGACATCATAAAACAATTCATATAATATAAAGGAATTCATCAAAATAATTCCATCACAACATAATCAAATCAATGTAATAATAGGGATAAAAACAGAACCCTTTATTATCTTAGATGGAAAATAATTTTGATAAAACACTTGAACTCCATTGTTGAGGAAAATATCCTTTCTACTTCAAAAACATTTTCCTTTCTTAACATGTCATACAATTTTAAACTAAAAGAATTTCATTAAAAATAAACATGAAAACTGGTAAAGTAAGCTTCTTGGAAATAATATTTTTATAAATCCATTCATGCCTTATATGTTAAAAAAACATTCTTCTCGTACTTTTGTCGGAAAAGTCAAAAAGTACCTCGTACGAAAAATGACAAAATAATCCATTCATATCTTTTACTAAAAACTCACCGAAGGGTAAAATTGGATATAAACTATTGTATAAGGATATAAATATTACATATTGAGGAAACATGGAGGTGGATGATAAAATACACCCCAGTAAATACCAAAGTGTAAACAATCTCGGATAAAATGAGATTGTGATATTTTCCCTTACCTTAGGTCCGATTTGCTTTGTAAGTGTCCAAACCTCCTGTATAATGATTTAAATAATGTTATTGACTTATTCCAGAATCATACTTATTGTTATGATATCATATATGGTCATATTCTTAGCTTCTTATTAGTAATATTTCATTACTACTTGTTATTTGGGTGTTTATTACTTTTTGTTTTTATGCATGTTTTGTTGAATAAATTCTTATTCTTATCTTTAGGTTATATATACCTCATTTCCAGAATGGTATTAGTGTAATATATATCATTTTAATTCATTCAATTCATTTATATAATCATTATGCAATGAAGACCATGTAGAACGAGTCGCATCACATCGTGGAGACGGTATTCCGTACGTACGCACGAGTGATGATATCGTTCCTATGATCGTGGAATTGTATTGGAGTGTATGTATACTATTTGAGAATAAATATAACTTTATAATAGTCATTTATAGTCATTATTTACACCATTATACCCATCCAAGATAGGTGGTGGTGGAAAATAGATTACACCACGGCGTAGAGACGGTATTCCGTACGTACGAACGCGCGGTGATTTCTTTTTCCGTAGGATGGATAACTGGTGAAATAGGGTTGTTTCATACTTATAATAACATATCAGTATATGAGTGATACTGATTTTATTACTTCATAATGAGACAACTAAATAAGAACATGTGGAAGAAGAAATAAAGATGAAAGAATCGGTAACAGAAATTACCTTTTCTTTGAAGCGCCTCTTTGAGACCTCCTCTTAGGGCACTAAAATTGGTCTTTGAGGAAGACCAGAACCTCTGGGATGTTTCTAGGGAAGTGTAGAAGAGAATTTTGCAGAGGTGGTCCGAGATTGAAGGCTCAATGTGTTGTTAGGAAGAGAGGGAGGGGGTGCCCTTTTATAAGGGAGGAGAGGGGCACCTTTGGAATAACAAAAAATATTATTTTATTATAAAGAAAAATTCGTTTTTAAATAGATACAAATTGATTTATTTAGAATCTAATGTGGATAGGGGTTAAAATCCTCTCATCTAATAGAATTTATACAAGTTTATGTTCCTAATTTAACCTTATCATTTATATTTAACTTTAAGTTAGAAAATTTTACTTTTACCGTGTCTTCTTGTTTTCTTTCAATATATGGTTAATAAACTTACTATATCAAGCCAAACGAACCCCAAGTTGTTTATTATTAATATATATAACCTTATATAAGTCATTTGGAAGAACCTTATATTTTTAGGAATAAAATAACAATTAATAATATAATATTTGTTTTAAAAACTATTTTATGTCAATTTTGACACTATTTAGTAATTGATTTTTGTGAAACTCAAAACAGATTTATTAGTTAGAAAAAAGTTAATTAAATCAATAATAACATGTCATATTAACATATAAAATTATTGTAATTCATAAAAAGACTTAAATTACATTTATTTGGGTATTTATAACATCAATTATGTCAATATTTCATTAATAAGACAATTACTGCATCATCATTGTGTCATAATAAATGATAATTATTTAACCCCTAAAAATTATAAATAAATTCCTATGATGAAGATAATTGTATTATATTTCTGGAGACTATTCAGTTTTGAAGTTTCATGAAGTTTATTAGTAAATTAAAATTATTATACTTATAAGATTTAAGAAAGTGACATGTTGTCACATTCTTTGGTTTTAAAAATAATTAAATTATTTTCATGGACAAAAGTCCATTAAATGAATATAATCCGACCCTTAAGTGATATGGGTCGACTTTTAGTCATAAAATAGGATTTTGACATGTTCTAGGGTAATTTTATAATATTATATTTACCCTTAATTACCCAATTTACCTTTAATTGTGGTAAATAAAATTTACCGTTGTTACTATTCATAATTCCCAAAAATAAAAAGTATCTTATTAACATAATTTGGATCCACTGATTCAAAATATGGAATCCATTTTTCCAAATTCAATACACAAAAGTTGAAGAAGTTAAATTAAAATTAATCCCGTTGTCGAAAGAAAACTGGTTTTTCTTTAAAACATTGCAAAAGATTGAATTGATTTATCCTACGAATTCAAGGTAGAATCAATGATAATGACATAAATTATATTAAATGGTAAAAATATATTCTATTTCTACTTTTAAACCATTAAATATTATAATTTATCCATATAAATTAATGCGATGAAAAAAGTTTTTTTTAATTAAAATATAGCATGTTTTTACTATTCATCAAAATATGAAAGTTACCAGAATAATATGAAAAATTTATCCAAAGTAAATTTTTATTTAATGATTCCAAAGAAGAATTTTATTTGTTCAAATTGAACTTATAAACATGTCAAAAATTAGTTTTAATGTGGGTGCTCCATCAAAAGGCGGCAAAACTGCATTTTTTGAAAAATACTTATTTTACCCGAAAAATTTATTTTGTTCTTATACAATGTTTTAGAAAATGTGTAAGATGAATAATAATGTTATAAGATTAAAAATTCTATTAATACTATTCATAACGGCTAGTTCATAATAATATTATAATAATATATCGTTGTTTTGTAAAACCCGGTATTGCGTACAACACACACTATCGAGGAAGGTCGCGATTGTGTGTAATGCACGCCAAGTCAGGGTTGCGTGCTGTGCAAGAATCCTTAGTTGTTTCGTATAACATAATCCAAATTTATTTAATTTATACATTGAATATATATATATATATATACTCAATGTTTCATAGAATAACTATTATCAAAATTGTGGGTAACACGATCCAAGAATAGTGTTGCGTATACTGTAAGCTAATACGGTGTTGCATATAGCACAAGGTAATCTTGTTGTAGCATACAACACAAGACATTAATGAAATTAAAAAAAATATTTTCCATAAAATATCGGGGTGTTACAACTCAGGTTTGGGATAGATGTATGCATGCATTTTTCTTTTTCATTGTTTATATATCTCTGCATTGTTGAATGGAGGTGTATGTGGGTGCATTTGTACAGGTACCATAGGCTAATGCCTCCATTGTGTGTGATAGCCTACTCGGTAATAGACACCCGACCATGGCCTATTAGAGGTGGGATTGGGGAGTCATGACTCGAGCCTCATTGGGTCGGGTCATGACAGAGTGGTATCAGAGCAGGTTCCACCTTTGGGATCTTAGAGCATAGCTGGTCTTGCTGCGAGTTTGGTTTTGGTTGCACAGCGGAAGTCTCAAGATGTTTTGAGTTCGGATTTCAGTCCAGGGAATCCAGTGTTGGTGCAGCGGCCGAAGTATCCTTTCACTATGACTCTGATAACATGCCTTTCGAATTGGGACATTTGTGCACTGATTGTAGTTGAAAAATGGTACATGCATCATATAGGACGGAGTTTTGGGTTTTTCCTTGTCCATCTTGAGTCAGCTTCCCAGATATACTCTTTAATCCTGGTGTGTCTTGATTTTAATTCAGGATGCCTCCATGATGACAGCCAGTGAGGTTTCCACATCGGGATTGTGGTGATGATCCGGCCTATGTAGAGGTTGTGGACCAGGGCGCAGGTTCTGAGGCCGGACCTCCAGGTGGTCCACCTGTTGAGCCACTGCCTATCGAGAAGTTGGTTGTGCTGGTAGTGAAGGATGAGGTTTCGCATAGGCTGAGTGCACTACATGAGTTCCAGAGGTATCAACCTTTGTGGTTCCAGGGTGATCCAGACCCTCAGGCAGCTGATGAAAGGCTCGAAGCAGTCACCTGAGTTTTTCGCCTGGTAAGGACACCCCAGATCAGATGGTGGTCCTAGAGGTGAGTCTTCTGCATGGTTAGGCCTGACGATGGTGGAGCGTAGTGACCCAGTCCTACGATGAGGAGACACTCATGTGGGCAGAGTTTGAGCGGCTCTTTAGGGAAGAGTTCTATTCAGTGATGCTGAGGTCAGCACAGATCTAGGAGCTTCGGCAACTTCGACAGGAGGGCATGACCATGTCGGAGTACTCCGAAAGGTTTACAGAGTTGTCGCACTACTCCTTGTATATGGTTCAAGACCCGTTCATTAGGGCTAGGACATTTGAGCAGGGCCTACGCAGAGACATCCTGGCAGGTGTGGTTTTTTTGCATCTGCCCACCCATACTGGAGTGCTAGAGCGAGCGTTAGTGGTGGAGAGCTTTCTAGCTGAGTAGGTCCTGCCAATTAGTGCTAGGAATGAGGGGGCTGGGACGTAGGTATCTGGTAGCTGGAGGCATGCGCAAGGTTCTAGAAATGGCTGACGTTTCAGATGGTGAGCCCAGGATAGAGGATTTAAGGCTCAGGGCTCACAGGGCACGCATTCCAGTTTTGGTCAGCCATAGGAGAGGTAGTGTTATGCTTGCGACAGACAAGGACATATTGATTGAGATTGTTCTACCCATCATGCTGCTGAGAGGGATCCAGTCAATAGACCGCCTTGGAAGAGGCAGCGTCTCGAGCAAGGAGGTCCACAGGGTAGTAGACGTGGCAATGGAGCTGGTGCAACATCAGGTAGTGGTAGGCCATATCAGTTTCCACCAACCCCACGCCCAGGTAGTCCATACCAAGCCCAAGGAACTGGGGGACAAGGGCGCAGACAGCTGCATGCTCTAAAGGCTGTTGACCTAGAAGCTTCGCGGGAGGATAGAGTTACACCTTGTGTCCTTTCTACTTTCTATAGTAGTTTTGATAGACACTGTTTAGTGGTACTCTTCCTTTTCCATTTCCTTCTTGATATTTTGTTCAGGGCGTTTGTAAGATCCAGTGTGGGTGTTGTTCAACGTGCTTTGAATGTGTGAGGTGGAGGGATCCTTCCCACACCGAGACGTGTTTTTGTGATGCGATCAAAAACTGTGCGGGTGAGTCAGTTCTGCCCAAAGAGGATAGTGTTGAGTTGTGGTGGATGAGTCCATCTGACTTAAGTGTGCGGGCATGGGTGTTTGTTGGAGAACTCGCTAGTGTGAGAGACCCAGTAGGGAGTCATGTTGCTTTCCGTGTGCTTATGGATTTTCGGGGATGAAAAGGTCTAAGGTGGGGAGGATGTAGAGACTTGGGTTTTGGCCCTGTGAGACTTTAGAATATTAATATGAATAATTCTAGAGCTAGGCACGAAGACAGCTTGCGATTCCAAGGCTCAGTGTTCCTGTAATTAATTTTATAAAAATATAAAGTATTTTTATACTATGCACATGGTGAGGGTGTTTTATCTCCTAGGAGGTAGCTAGGAATGGGAATATGAAGGCACGATTGTGTTAGGAGCGTTCCGATTACCCTAGGCGGGGTATAAACATTGTGGGCACGGGTCTGCTGTGAGAAAAGACACCAGGGGTATTTTCATAAATAAATGTAATTGTTTATTAATGGGTTCCAGCTCGAATAACATTTGAATGGAGTCTCAGATCTAAAATTATAGTCTTCCTTTGTGTTCAGAATGTTGTTTTTACTCTAGGAGTGCCCTATGCTTTGTCTGCGCTGGGCGCGGGGTCGGAGGCTAGTAGGACCAGGGTGTTAAGCTGATATTTGTTTTAATTAAATTAAAAAAAATATTACTCACACCTCCCCACATGTTCTCTACGCACGAAGTAAGATCATCTCCTCCTCTTTCTCTTTATGCAATGAACGGCCAGAATCGAATAAAAAAGGTACCGTCAGACTCAGATTCTGACGGCAGATGCTCCAGGATCGTGCAGCGGAAGCTGTGGAGCCCAGATCTATGCCATAACGTTGGCGTTTCTCCTGTGAGGTTTTCGGTTTGAGTTTTAATTCCCCGATCTCATTTTTTCTTTTAATTTCTTCGTTTTTTTGTCTCATAAGGGAATATCGGGTCCTAAGGATCGCGTAGGAGGTTGCAGATCGCAAAACAGACCACCGGGGTGACCCCGACGGTCCGTAGAAGTTCCGCCGACACAGCTCCAGCATGGCGGTGCCGGTGCCGTCGGACCTGTGGCGGTCCGAGGTGGCTAGACACCCAGGACGACGGTGCATCGGTGGGCCGCCGGCTGTAGCAGCCGGGTCGGCCGGTGCGGGCTGGCCCAGGCTGGCCGGACCGACCGTCCCCTTGTACACGAGGGTTTTAAAACCCCAGTTTCTTGCATTCCAGGGGTCCGTTTTGTGTGCCGTCAATGGAGACGTGAGCTTGGAGACGAGTCGAACACTTCAGTGGGGGTTCAAGAGTTTTATTTTTTGGGATCATGGCCTAGGATCTTGAAACGTCGAATAAAATAATAATATTTTATTATTATTCGACTTCAGGCCGTCGTATCTACTACCCGGAGCATCCGATTGACGTGCCGTCAGTGGCATTGAGACCCTGAAGGTACAAAGAAATTTTTGTTATGGTTTCTGGGTTTTGGGACCATGTTTTGGGTGTGGGACCCATGAGTCCAGGTTTGGGCGTTTACGAAGAAACACAACTTCTCACAAGGCGTCCGATTTTGGCAGATGAATAGTCGATCTGATATTTTTTTCTCAGAGGATCGCAATGGTGCGATCCGTTCGATGTGTTTTGGGATCGAGGCATGGGCCCCACCCAAGTTGGCTTTGGTGAATAATACCTTTTTCACTGAGAGTCTGTTTCAGATGAACAAGTGGTGGATCCCATGTGTTTTTTCTAGGGGATCACAGTGGTATGATCCAGTTGATGAGTTTCGGGATCATTTTGTGGGCCCCGCACGGGCTAGCTATGGTGAATAGTTCCTTTTTCACCAGTTTTCTATTTCAGGAAAGTAAATAGCCTATCCTGTGTGTTTTCCCACATGGATCACGATGGTGGCCTCGGTATCGGCCTTGGATCTACGTGGTGTGGCGTTATGGTGGGTCGCTCGGGTTAGCGATGTTTGGACCAGTAGTGGTTGATGGTATCCATTGGTTCTTATCTACGGGGGTTCGAACGAAATCAAAACCTTAGTATAGGTTTTTGATCCTCTCTATGGGATGTTTAAGCTGTTAGATTTGTGGCATCCCTCCGGTGGGCCCAGTGCGAGATCCTCAAGCATCCTTTCCCTAGATTGAGTTCTTGGTATTGCTGTGACTGCTTATCCATAGGTAGTGATTCCCTATCTAGCAGGTTAACCATGTAGGGTTTATGGCATCATCAGGAATATGATCTGCTACATAGTGGACCGTGCTCAGTAGGGTTGTGGCATCGTCGGGTATATGATCCCCTACTCAGCATGGGGATTATAGTAGGGTTGCAGTATCATTGGTTATACGATCCCCTACTCCGCATGTGGTTTCTGTAGGGTTACGACATCATCAGTTCGATCGCCTACAGCACGAGATGTACCAGATAGGGTCTCGGCATCGTCGTGACCATCATGACATGGGTGAAAATTTTCTATCTGAATGACGTGTTTCTGTACGAATGCCAGATCGGGTTGTGGTTTACCCTAGCAGACCTTGGGAGTGATCCCATATCTGTGAAATTTTTGAATGCGAGATCGGGTTGTGGTATCCCCCGGTGGATTCGGGGAGTGATCCCCTATCTGTGAAATCTTCGAATTCCAGATCGGGTTGTGGTATCCCCCAAAAGACCCTAGGAATGATACCCTATCTGTGAGATCTTCGTTTACCATTGTGGGTTCTGGTATCCCCTAGTAGACCCTAGGAGTGATCTACTATCTGAAGAGTTTGGTGTTTTTATTATTTCAGTGAGGTTTCCTCAGTGATGGTATCCGACGAGTATGATCTCTCAGGTGAGGATCTGAGATGCTTGTGTGGGACCTGATGGAGTGTATCTCTCGGACGGGTGTCATATGGTATAATAGTGGTCATGGAGTGTGTTTTTTTTTGTGAACCATTTATGGTGATGAGGTTGGTACCTCATGTGGCTTGGTGTGTGAGCTGAGTATATCTGGTTGTTCAAGGTGTATATATGGGAATACACCTATTTTGAGCTCGCTAGTTGTGTTTAGCTGATGATGGTCACAAGGTGGAGTTTCTCTATCATCTGGGTTCCCTCTAGTAGGGATGAGTGGACTGTTGCCCTTCAGTTTCTCTCTTGTATGTTGGGTTTTTGGGTTGCTTACTGAGTATTTTTATACTGACCCCTGCACGAGCATTTCCCACACATGTTTGTGTCTTGTGTAGACCACATGCCTTTCGATGGAGTCCAAGGAGGACCCGGAGCCGGTAGAGCTTAGTGAGCGGTTTTGACCAGGGTGTTTACTGGAGTGGTGCTGAGGAGCTTACCAGTAGGTGTTTTGGTAGTTTTTTTCCTCCTTCTGAGCAGGTTGGGAACTTTTTTAGTTTTATATTTGTTGGCCCTGCTTTTCCCTTTTGTACTTTTGTTTTACTCTTGTTTGGGATAGATGTATCCATGCATTTTTCTTTTCAATTTTTATATATCTCTACACTGTTGCATGGAGGTGTATGTGGGTGCATGTGTACAGGTACATTAAGCAATGCCTTCCTTGTGTGTGATAGCCTACTCGGCGCTAGACGCCAGCCCCAGCCCTATTGGAGGTGGGCTTTGGGAGTCACGACTTGATCCCCATTGGGTTAGGTCATGAAAATAATTATCAAATAAGATAAAATGTTCAATGTTAATTTTTTACTAAAATTTATTAGTAAGATTGAAATGGAATTAACTTGGAAAAATTAATTTTGGGAAGAATATAAAAAGTTTAAACAAAAATCCATAAAAACATGTTTTTTTCTAAAAATGAAGTGTCCCACACTCACTGTCCCGTCATATTTTTTTTCATTTTTTTGTCCTTTTACTGATGAATAGCAACAAAATATTATTGAAAATGTAAGGGTTACTCCCAAAACTACCAATCCCATCACTAATAAAAGAGTAACATCCCCACCACTACATTTCTCGACCATCTATTGAATTTAATCTTAGAAATATACCATTTTCACCACCTATAAACCTTTTTCACATTAAAAATATTTTTATGATCATTATTTATCATAATTCCTTCATTACTAGGGAGACTTCTAGGGAGAATTCAAGTCCTTGATGTGTGATTTATCAAATAATTAGTTTTTTTTCATTATTATATTCATTAATATTTATTCTATCCACACTACTATAATGATATTAGAATCATTTATATAATATTATTCCACTATATTCATGTTATTTTCATTATATATTTATCTATCCCATCCATTTAAAAAATAAAACACATAGTTCATGCGTATTTGTAAACTACCACCACCATGAGAAACTAAATTCAATTTTCATCAATAGCATAAATTTATTGTTCATAGAATAGATTTAATGAGGCATTATTATGTTTATGATATCATTAAAGTTATAATATATAAAATTTTAGAACATTCAAATGATTTGATAAATATATGATCATAGTTAGTTCAATTATTTAAAATAATCATGCTAAATGAAAAATATTTTATGAAAATTATGTATTATTTTCTAACCCAATATGTATTATTCTATTTTTTTTTGTAATTATAGTATATCACACTTTAAAATATTAAATATAAAAATTATATTTTAATTATTATGATATTTCAATACACCCACCACACTATAATTCGTTAAATGAGATTTTGGTCAGGTTTGGGCCAGTTCAACCACCTGCATGAACAATACATTGAATTTTTATCATGAATGACTATTAGAACATAATAAATGGTATAATATAATTTTAATTTATAAATAATAATATTTTTTCTATTTTTGAGTTGTTATATCAATATTTAATTTTTTTTATAAAACACTATTTGATAATCAAGAATCAATGAAATATGTTTGCTATCAATTCCATCTTTATGGATAGAGAGTAAAACACTATTGACTGGAATATGAAACATCATAAATTATAATAAATCAAACCTAATATAAACGTTAATTAAATATTTTTGATTAAATTTTAGGAATAATGAATAAAAACACTTCTATTTTGAAACTTGTAAAAATGATCAAAACTTTTAAAATCCGATGTGAAAAATTAAAAGAATTCATGTGGTGAATAAATATTTATCAATTTTATGAATGAAAATAGATATGGGTATGTTTTTAAATTATTTTATAATGATAGATATTTTATTTTAAAAATATTTTAAAGTGCGTTCATGGAATTCAGACAATGGGTAAGGGTCCTCCTACTCAAATTCATCACTTTGATACATTTTTATTATTATGGTGCAAATTTATACTATACTGTGCATATAATACCTATTAAAAATGTTATATAAGTATATTAAATTATTGATTTTATTTTATGATAAATTTTTATCCCATTATTTTAAGACTTTTGATTGAATTTTTACCCATATCCATAAGTATGAGTTAATGTATTTAAAAGTATTTATATTTATATTTAACGCATATTATATTAATTCAAGAGCAACAAATCTATTTTAAAACTCAATATTTTCTATGGTGTAAAAACCATCCTAATTGTTTCTAAAGTAAATGTGTGTGTAGTTTCCTAGAAAATAAATTCCAAGTTGGATACTAGAAAGTGAATGTGGATGTGGCATAGATTCACCTAGGGGTAATCACCTCAAAATGGGTTGTTTGAGCATTGACTCAATCATCACTATGAAGCTTGATTAATGGGCCTAATACAATACACTAGGATAGACACTCTCATGGGATTTGCTTTGGAATATTCACACTTTATTTATGATTCTGGATAGCATATTTTCATACCATTACCTTGGTCTATTAAAAATGATAAATATTGAACCTAATAACTATCTTCTATAGATATCTCAACACATTGAATTTATTGTGTCCACTATTTAATTAATAACATAAATTCATATTATATTGAAAGTAAGATCTAGTTTCTACGTTAATTGAGGGTTTTCTCCTTGAATTCTACATTATTCTATTAAATATAGAGAAATTGTAATTTTTTCCCATTATATTGATATATATATTTTTATATCAAATAAATTTCATTTAGATATGATCTTAAATGTCCTGATGCATCTTACGATGACTTCATTTGATATAATTTAATGAATAGTGGGGTTTAGAATTAAATATCCCCTCGATTCATCAATCAGTAACTTGAGAAAAATCAATCTGGGTTTTGTTGTTCACATATTTCTATAGATGGATAGTTTCTTGGTACAGGGTCTTGAAAACTTGTTTTGATGTCAAAAATTATGAATTAATTAATTATGAGATCAATGATTATTGTTTTCCAAGTTTAAAATTATTTTATAGGATATAACACACCCCAAATTTTACTTGATTATGGACAAATGTTGTTTATTTATTCCTTCCATTACACTTATTACATGGTTATGTTATTAATGATTCTATTGTATACTACTACTTTCTGAGTATCTGATGACACCATTTTTTTCCTTTATCTATGAAACCTAGAGGAATAATATATTTAAAACAAGGATATTTAAAAAGGGATAATAACGATATTTTAATGTGTCAAAATTGTATCGTATATTTGATATTTTATGTATGTTTTTTTATAGTCTTCCAAAACAACTAAGATGTTGTATTTCTTAAGAAATCATGTATTTTATAAAGATAATGTACTATAACTACCAACTCAAGTTTTTTGGAGTCGGTGATTTAAAATTGGTATCATGTTAAGTTCAGTAGCAACCTTGGAGACCAGATTTAGAGTCACCTAGAAAGAGAACAGTAATAAAATGAAAAACCCTCAATATTTATATGGAACACACTAGAATATATATTAAGATTCTTATATTAAAATTAATATCATTATCTAATTATGTGTATTCCAATTTAAAAATATGGAGACAAACTGGAAGAATGTGAAACATATCAACATCCATAGTCAAAATAAGGATATCCCCCCCTGAACAAGTCAGTGATGATTGAATTGATGATAATTGTTTCAAAAAAAAAGTTAGGATAGTTAACCAAGGTTGTAGAAAATTATATCACCCACATAGAACATATTTATAATCTAAAACATAGTGTAAAAAAATTGGACCAAATCATGTGAAAGAATCCTCTATCATTTAGTGGAACTTCTAATCCCTTTGTTTCTGAACAATCAATCTAGTCCCTAGTGAAGATATTTCTCACATTGTGAAGTAGTAAAAAGGAAAAATTCATCATATTGGTCAATTTTCCTAAGGGAAATAAAATCCAATGGTGGTCATTAATTCAAAACACTAAAATGGAATATGCAATAAATCACATGGAATGGAGAATTTTAAATGTTGTATTCTATGAAAAATTCATTTTTTATAAGAAAATAGATGAAATTGAATTATAGTTCTTCAATATTATATAGAAGGTGGAGGAAGTTGATGTTGATTAAAAGTATAACCTTACAAGATTAGCTATAAAATCCATGGAACTTCTATAAAGACTAGATATCAGGATTGAAAATGTCATTGATTGGCCGTAGTTGAACCATCAAAGGGAGTTGATCTCTCAGAAATTTTCATCAAATGAGAATATAAAATCAAGTCTCATTATGATAGAATTTTTATTTCTTTTTTATATATGTTGATGTGGCTTTAAAATTTATGATTTTGAAAAATATTATTATTTAAATTTTAAACATTTAATTAAATAATTAATTCTCTTTTTTAAATAACCATACATTATTAGTTTTATAATTAAAATTTTCAATTAATCGATTTTATTTCTAAATTTATAATTACAAGTCTTTAAAATAATTAATTTTGTTCTTCCTTTTTGTTTTAGTTTATTTTTATATTTAATTTTTATATTTTAACTACACATTATTTATTAATTATATGTTTATTTGTTTTTAATAATAAATAGTTATCACTTTTCGTTCCTTTAATTATTTTTTCTTTTATTTAATTTTACTTCATATATTTATATTTTCTATATTTTTAATTCTCTAATTAATTTTTTTAATTCTTTTCCACATTCCTTTTATAATTTTATTTTTAATATTTTTAATAATTAGTAATAATAATATATATATTAATTTTATTATTATTTATTAATTCATTGTTATTTTTGTTTGTTGTTAAAAATTTGAGTCACTCTAAGTGAAATGGTGACTCCTTCACCACAAGTCATCGCCAGTGCAAAGGCGAATCCTCCCTCCTGAGTCACTACTACACTAGTCACTGCCAAGCATCCTCTCATATAGAACTATCTCTGTGAGATACCTCAAGAACCCCACCTTCTGCAAGTCACCACCACCACTACTGATATCTCCTCCCATTTTCATAGATATTGGTTAGTTCACAAGACACCAACACCGCCAACCCCTATTCAACCATTTCACACCATCAGGATTCTTTACTTCATTGACTTCATATAATAACTCACTAATTACTACTCCTCTCCTTACTCTACTCTCAGTCAAGAAGTCATTATCAAACCTCAAACCTCCACAAAATCAAACACACAACTAGATCAACACAAACCCAAATCAGATTTATCATCAATGAAGAATAAAAATAAAATCTACAGAAGGCATGTCGCTACTTGAGATCCCTAAAATCTAGATCTGTCGCAGTTGATTCTTGAAATTTCCAAGCTGTCCCCAATATCCATTAATCAAACCCATGTGTCCATTCTATTTGGGATGGAAGCTGTTGTAGCCAAGGGAACCAAAGTTCAACATGAATCTCATTGGGTCATCATTGGTCTGAGGTGCTGCCTTCCACACTAAATTTGGATACCTTAGATGATGAGAATCTACCATTTGAGTCCACTTCTTATCGCTTTAGCTATTGAGGTGGCGCTGCAGGAGGAGGAATCAGTGAGGAGGATCCAACCTGTCTCCTGAAGAAGAAACACCCCATCTTGTACATAGAAGTATAAATTAGGGGTGGAGTTAAAGAAATATATATATTACATAAATTAAAATAAATATATAAAAAACAATAATGAAATAATGTAAAATAATTAATTTTTTTAATTAAAATAAGAATTAGTAAACTTATAAATAAATAATAAATTTAAATTAATAAATATTTACACCAATATAATAATAATTAAATAATTTAATTAATGTTTTTTCATTCTATAAAACCCGAATTGATTCACATCCAGGTTCATCTAAACCACATGGTTGCATTCTGTTTTGAGGTAATTGCTAACGTGATAAGGATTTCAGAGGACCATGCCACACATTCAGTGACTTGGTGAAAAGTAAAGTTGAGTTGGAATGCAGTTGGGGACCAAACTAGAAGACAATAGTGGAAATTTTAAATTACATATAAAACACTAGTGAGGAATTATCAAATTTGACATGAGATTCATTCATTAAACACATGTGGAAGATCAGGAGTAGAAGCTGGAAACCTCTTGGAGACAGAGACTTGGGAACCTGGGAGAGTTGAAATAGAGCAGAAGTTCAGGATTGGGAGTGTGATTTTTACATAAGTCTATTTCAATTAATATACTCTTAAATAGAAATATGTTCAGTTTTTTCAATGAATATAAATTTAGGCTAAACATCATCGGTTTTAGAATTATTAATTCTTCTATTTATAACTTAAACTTCAATATTTATTTTCTATGAAATCAGAGTCATTTGGTAAAATTTACTCTGATTTGAATTTAAATTCCATGCACCTCACCTTTTTCAAACCCAAAAATTCATGATCAATAGATTAAATTGATATTGAATTATTTTTTCCAAAGATTTTATTTCAACTATTTTGATGTTTTACGGTGAGTTTTATTCCAACTATCTTTTCATTTTAAATTTATAGCATTTCGATTGATTTTTGGAGTGGTGATCTCCAATATTAAATTCTCTATTTTTTTAATATCCTGGAAAATAAGATTCATCAATCATTTAGTGAGGTGTGATTTCGTCAAAAGAATATATTGAATCAGGTCCCATTTTGATAAAACATTTGTCCTTTTATATGTATATATTCAAGTAAAATCATGGGTTGAAGTGGTATACTGAGAATAATGTGTAGAACAATGTATAAAAGGGGAATAAAAGAAGGAAGGAATTTCCCACATGTGATGAATGTTGGATGGAACCGCCTGGGGAATATAGGAATAGAACATGATTTTGATTCAAGGATAGAGGAAAAGGTCATCAAGATAATGAATTCTAGGTAAAGGAAGAATTATTTGATGTTAAATTCATGAACTTCAGGGATAAGGGACATTATTTGAAAAAATTACCAAAACATCTAGGGAATTTACTATAAAAAGTCCAATGGTGATTATGCAATTTAAACAATTGGTGTCAAAGTTCCTAATTATGAGGTTATAGATACTGTTATCATTGCATAAAATTTGGATAATGTTAAATTTTATTTTGGACCATTGTACACTATTATATCTTCAATGTTTTCCAAATAAATTAGTTATTTCTCTAGCCCCAAGTAATGGATTTATCAATTAATACACTAAGTGAAAATATTATTAAAATGAAGATGTGTCAGGTAGTTCCAGTTATGATTTAAGGGTTTACCCTATTGTAAAACTTGGTTATTATACCTATTTATTACTTTTATTTGATCCTTGTTATATACTGGATTTCAATTTATTATTATTGTTTTTGAAGTGGAGGAGATTACAGAGTGAGAAGGTGAGGTGGAATATCTTTTATTTAGAGGGGAAACTTATTTATCTTAGTCATGTTATTATATTATCCTTATAGATTCCCTTAATGAAATTATAGTTAGAGAGGAATGGAAATTGTGATCTATAGATGGGAAAGGTATCAGGATAATTGAGGATTTTACCATGGTTCAAAATTTCATTTATGTTTTTATTTATGAATTACGATTCCATCCATCAAAGTCTGATTTTGAGTTCTCTATAGAAATTAATCATGATATAAGAAATATATCTAAAACACACTATATGATGGCTCTAGTGGATTTTATAAAATAATTGTATGTGTTTTTTGATAAGGGATTTATATTCCCTAGTATTTCACCATGGAGAGACCCTATTTTAAGCATGAAAACGAAGGGTCTATAAGATTAGGCATTGATTATTGGAATATAAATTCAATTAATATGAATAATAAACATATTTTAGGATTAATTAATAGATTATTTGAAGAAATTCAATGATCCTAATATGTTTCAAATACTAATTAGTTGGGGCTTTCACAGGTCCGAAAACTAAGATCACTGACACAAATTAAACCACCACGGTCTGAGGTACGAAATCATTGTGGAACCATAGAGAACTATTGCACTAGAACTCATGGGGGGTGTGCTAATACTATACACAACCTCATCCTAATATGATGGTACAAAAAATTCCTTACATGCAGTTGTGATACTACATACTCTAGTAGCAAAAAATATCTTGCGGGATGGACCCCGAACTAAGGCCTCATCGCTCATCAGATCAACATAACGTTACAAAAATTGATAAACTGGACGGATGACTTTGTGGAAGTATATTGAAAGTGATCGAGATGTATAATGGTAATATAATCATATATATACATATCAAATAGAATATTACTCAAGAAGGAAAGTCAAAGACTCAATCCTATATGACGCATCTACAATTGATCCTTGAAACCATTGTCTCAGTATGAAGAGTCAAAAAGTAGGTTATCAATGTCCTGGTGAATGGATACGTAGGCCGACAGTAAAATTGTTTGATTCCATTGTAGAGACCCGAATCTTGACGTACATGAATATTACATTACTTTTTCATAATACATAATACATAAGAAAAACAAACACACAAGGACTGTAATAGTTTAGTGTCTTTGGAAACATGGAATAGAATCTTCTAATCGTGGTGAAAGATCTTCAACATCTCCCAATAAAGATCTTCCCTTTTTTTCTTACCTAAAACCTTTCTTTATATCCTAGGGAAAAGAAAACATAAAATGGTGTTCTCAAGTGCTCAGTAAGGGTAAACAAAAGAAATATCAATCACTTTATATTCATAAGAACATATCTTTTGTAAATCTTAACCTTTAAAAGAGATCATAATTTCATAACATGGGATAAATCATAGTAGTGAAATGGAATCCCAATAATCATAACATAAAACATGAAACTTTGTGTCATACACACATAATCATAGAGAATCATTTATTATTAGTCAATACTCATTTCCAAGACTATCTTAGTGGACAAAGTCCCTTTCTGAACCGAGTTCACTCCTCGTTTCAGTAATGTTTCACTGAACCGGTATAACCTACCATTCTAGCAATGTCTATATCATGAGATATAAAATCTTTACCCACTGAATTGTATGGAGATATAGGTCCCACCCATCTCATAATGATACCATTCTTATGTGTGCCACAAAATCTTAAATCATACATCAATGCATAACCCATGTAATAAAAATGGGAATCTTAAACATCGTGACATCATAAAAAAATTCATATAAGATAAATGAATTCCTAAAAATAATTCCATCAAAACATAATAAAATCAATGTAATAATAGGGATATAAACATAACCCTTAATTATCTTAGATGGAAAATAATTTTGATAAACCACTTGAACTCCATTCTTGAGAAAAATATCCTTTCTCCTTCAAAAACATTTTCCCTTTCTTAACATGTCATTCAATTTTAAACTAAAATATGTTGATTAAAAATAAACTTCAAAACTTTTAAAGGAATATTGTTGGAAATAATGTTTTAAAAATCCATTCATGCCGTATAAGTTAAAAAAACATTCTTCGTACTTTTGTCAGAAAAGTCAAAAAGTACCTCGTACGAAAAACGACAAAAGATTCCCTTCATATCTTTTACTAAAAACTCACCGAAGGGTAAAATTGGATATAAAATATTTTAGAAGTAAATAAATATTACTTATTGAGGAAACATGTATGTGGATGATAAAATACACCCCAGTAAATACCAAAGTATAAACAATCTCAGATAAAAATGAGATTGTGATATTTCCCTTACCTTAGGTCCGATTTTCTTCGTAAGTGTCCGAACCTCCTTTATAATGATTTAAATAATGTTATTTACTTATTACAGAATCATATTAATTGTTATTATATCATATATGGTTCACTTATGACTTTATATTACCTGTTCTTTTGTAAATTCCATGTTAAAGAGCGTTTTGGGTAAAATTGTTTCATTTGTCGTCCGTGTTTTGAATTGTAATTATTCATATGATTACTTAGATCATGATTACTTAATTATATAATATAAAACATGATTTATATATAATATATATTCAGAATATACATATATATAATAGATCAGTAAATGGAAAGAAATACAACGTTCATGGAGACAGTAGGTCGTACGTACGCATGAACGCTGTTTTCGATTCATTATTGAGTTGAATGGAATTAAGTAGATGACATAAATATATATACACATAAATCCAGTATCATTATTATGTCATATATTTCATGATTACTTATTATATATACTTTATAATCATTCATGAATGGTTAAAGTGGTGAATGAATCTCATCGCATCGTGGAGACGGTAGTCCGTACGTACGCACGAGCGATGATATCATTCTCATGATCGTGGGACTGTATTGGAGTGTATGTATACTATTTCAGAATATATATCACTTTATAATAGTCATATATAGTCATTATTTACACCATTATACCCATCCAAGTAAGGTGGTGGTGGAAAATAGATTACACCACGGCGTGGAGACGGTATTCCGTACGTACGCACGCGCGGTGATTTCATTTTCCGTAGGATGGATAGATGGTGAAATAGGGTTGTTTCATACATATAAAAACATATTAGTATATGAGTGATACTGATGTTATTACTTCATAATGAAACAAACTATGAAGAAGAAGTGGAAGAAGAAATAATATTGAAAGAATCGGTAACGGACATTACCTCTTCTTTGAAGCGCATCTTTGAGATCATCTTTTAGGGCACTAAAATTGTTCTTTGAAGAAGACCAGGACCTCTAGTATGTCTATAGGGAAGTGGGGAGTAGAAAGTGGCAGGGGTTGTCCTAGCTTGAAGGCTCAATGTGGTGTGAGGAAGAGAAAGAGGAGGTGCCCTTTTATAAGGGAGGAGAGGGGCACCTTTGGAATAACTAAAAATATTATTTTATTATAAAGCCATATTCGGTTTTAAATAGCTCCAAATTGATTTATTTATAATCTAAGGTGGGTATGGGTCTAAATACTTTCATCCAATAGTATTTAGACAAGTTTAGGTTCCTATTTTAACCTTATCATTTATATTTAACTTTAAGTTAGATAATTTTACTTTTACAGTGTCTTCTTGTTTTCTTATACTATAAGGTTAATAAACATACTATATCAAGCCAAAAGAACCCCAAGTTATTTATTATTAATATATATAACCGTATCTAAGCCATTTGGCCAATCCTTATATTTTTAGGAATAAAATAACAATTAATAATATAATATCTGTTTTAAAAAATATTTTTTTCCAATTTTGACACTATTTAGTAATTGATTTTTGTGAAAATCATAACAGAATGATTAGTTCGAAAAAAGATAATTAAATCACTACTAACATGTCATATTAACCTAGAAAATTTGTGTAATTCATAAAAAGTCTCAAATTATATTTATTTTGGTATTTATAACATCAATTATGTCAATATTTCATTAATAAGATAATTACTGCATCATTGTTGTGTCATAAATAAATTAAATTATTTAATGTCTAAAAATTACAAATAAAATACCGTTATGTAGGAAATAATTTTATATTTCTAATGAATATTTATAGTCTAATTTATCTTATGTATAACCCCATATTAAAAATTATTTAGTTATTAAACATTGATTTTAACTATTTTAACCCTTCTTTAAATAAATTAATAATAAATGTCCTAATCTAATACAAGTGGGCCTAAATGGTCATATTTTATTCCTAAGTTTATTTTTGGTCGAATTAAACTTGTCCAATAGAATTAGTACATGTGTTAGGGTAATTATAATATCATTTGTACCCTTAATTACCCTATTTACTTTTAACCGTGGTAAAAAAAAAGTAAAAAGTTACTATTCAACAAAAATTATTTTCATCTCATTGAATGACATTTTAGTCCTTGATTTTAACCATGTCTCTCAGATTTTGGAAATTCCACTCACAGAAGCGGTAAAATTATGATTTATGAAAAATTCAGTTTTTTTAACTACCACTTAGTGGTTTCACTATTCATCATAAAATGAAAGTTTTTAGAAAAATACCAAAAATTTGGCCTAAGCTATATTTGATAATAAGAATTCAAAAATGATGTATTTTAACAAATTCAGAACATATCATTTTCATTAATTAATTTAAAAATTAGTTCCCGTCGTCAAACCAAATAGCGTGTTTTTAAGAGATAATAACTATCAAAAGATTGACACTTGTTTATAACTGGTTTAAATGTGAAATTACATCCAATGACAAAAATTGTATTAAATTATTAAAATATATTCTAAATATACTTTAAAACCACTCAAATTAATAATTTATCACTATTAATTATTTTTATTAAAAAAGTACTTTTTAATAAAAATTTAGTAATTTACACTATTCATCAGAATATGAAAGTTATCAGAAAAGTACCAAAATTTCTCCCTAAGCTAATTTCGATATTCTGAATCCAAAAATGAAGTCCATTTTGAAAAATAAAAATTACAAAATTTCAAAAAGTGGTTATTACTATTCATAACGGCTAGTTCTAATAATATTTTAATAGCATATCGTTGTTTAGTGAAACTTGGTATTGCGTACTACACACGCTATCGAGGAAGGTCGCGATTGCATGTAATGCAAGGAAATTCAATGATGAGAGTTGTGAAAGCTCCTTTTGGTGTAGCGTACAACACAAGACATAAATGAAAAGAATATTTTTCATAAAATCTCGGGGTGTTACATTCTACCCCCCTTAAAATTAATTTCGCCCTCGAAATTCGTCGGGGTTATAAATGGTTTACTACTTGAAAGTTTCTTTAATAGAAAACCACATCGTAAAAAGGAATACCTAAACTATTCTTTAAAAACAAAAGTATGAACCGTAACGGTTACCCAAATAAACTAATCACTGGGTTTCCACATAGGTGAAAATATGGATATGGAAGAGAAATCTAACCATCATGTTCTGATGGAGAGTGGTAGAGAACATGGCTATGGAAAAGCCAGCAATCACAAAGACATAAATTTGTGACGATCTAAGGTACCATATAATTCATCAGATATAAGAGCACTAGGACAACATTTTTGGTTTTCAAGATCATTTCCCTAAAGTTGATGAAATTGGAATTAAAAGAAATACTTTTATGATTTGGGTACTATGTCACCGTTGGTCATTCTTTGGACAATTTCCACTTCAACTCTTATTGAAATGAAGTTGTATTTGTCATTCGTGAAGTGTTAGCAGATCATGTGATAGAATGATGGGTCATTCCTTCTGTCTCAAACAAAAGGTTACCAAAGTTATCAAAAATACATAAGACCATCTATGGTGAAGTTAATCGTATACGATTACAAAAATGAACTTATAATTCATATATCATACAGTGTAATAAAATAAAACTAGTTTCTACTAACCAGGGACTTCCTGTAGGCCAATGGTAGGTGATAAAGGCCAGTCGCACTTCGGTTGTGGGTTCTATTCCCAGAGCCTTGTCTGACGCGATGGGCTGTCGCCCATCCTGCAGGTTGTCCTTTTTCTAAAACTACATTACTATAACATCACATCAATAATATCGAAAAAACTTTTATCCTTAAACAATACTAACTTATGTCCAATATAGTCCATTCCAATCTTTAGGATTATCCATAATACTGCTGTCCAATCTCATATTATAGTGAAAATGATTACCAAAGAGTTCATATAACAAGCATGTTAATACCATCGTTGATCCCCGTATATCATGAGATATGTCTTGTTGGTCACATTCCAAACATTCAAAGGCCTTAATCATGTATTCTCTTGAAAAATGAATACCCATTGAACCTTAGTGAAAACATTAATGTAGTTAAAAGTTAACACTTTCCATATACCAAAATCCTCAAAATTCTATATACTCAAACAATGATATCACTTAGTCTTTATATCAATCATGAGCTCATGAATACTGTCAAATATGTCATTTTATCGTTTTCCCTTCATTATGCGCATATCAGCTTTTTTCCAAAAATATCTCAATCACTTTCCATGGTTACAGGTATAAAATTATTGAAGACCACAATAGACCAATACATAAACATTCCAATACTCAACATTATTTTGGAATCCCATTACATAAAAATTTAATCATTCCACCACATTGTTGTCATATTCAGCATCACCAATGGTGATCGCATTTGACTTCCCTTTGTCCTTTGCCTTAAGTGGTTGCTCATGTCGATCATCACTAACCCTTGGATTAGGGCATTTATTGGCATAATGTCCCATCTCCTTGCACTTGAAAAATTGAAGTGTAGTAGGTTCAATCTGTGTATCCCTTCCTTTTTTGCATCATTAGACATCTTATTCCCATCATTGCGGTATTCAAACGCCTGATGACCTTCCTTTCCACATTTGAAACATTTACTTGTCCCTTTAAGACAATCTCCACCATGCTTCTTTCCACACTTTGAGCATAAGGAAACATTCATCTTCTTTTCACCATTATTCTATGATTTCTCCTTGAACTCCATCTTTCGTTTCTTATCAAAACTACTAGATAGATAAGTAACACCATATTCCATTTCTACATTGATAGCACAACACACAATTTCTTCATAGCTACTGAAGTCTATTATAGCTAATTCCCTTCGAAGATTTGGTTTTAAGCCACTGAAGAATCGATAAACTTTAATTTCAGGTTGGATGATAAAGCCAGATGCATACCTTGCAAGCCTTGTAAAATTTTGTTTGTATACACCAACAGATTCATCATCCTTTTTCATTAGTTCAAGAAACTCCTTCTCCTTCTTTGTTCGAAGAATAAGAGTGATGTACTTATTGAAAAATATGTTCTTGAACTCGTCCCATTCCATGGACTCAATTTCATCCCTTAGCCTCGTATTCTTAATAAGATTCCACCATTGATCAGCATCACCTTCCAAACGATACACTGATAAGATGAATTTATCATGTTCAGAACATTGAAGAACTGAAAATATATTTTCAGTAGTAATAATCCATTGTTCAGCAACTAATGGATCAGTAGACCCGCTGAAAGAAGGTGGACGTTGCCTCATAAAGGACTCAATAGAATATTGTTCCCTTCTATTCTCATTTGGAAGTCCAGAATGATTCATATCTTGTGTAAGTATAGCAATAATATTTTTCACTCCATCTCACATAACATTTGTTTGTTCAGGAGGACAATCAATGCATTGTCCATTGCATTGATCAACACGGTTACTTCGGGTTCTAGCCATCGTCTAAAACCCAAAAAGAATAGTGTGAGAGGCAAAAGTCATGCTAGGGAAAACAAAATAATAAAGGGGGAGTATCCTCAATATCTAACATCTTAGGTTAAATTCTATGATCGTTACCATAGTTCTAGGACTGTATCCTATACGTATACTTATCCATAGGGACATCCAAAGACATACCTTATAAATATCTCTAGGGATTTCACTAATGTTTTCGCATCCTAGTTTCCAAAGGTTGACTAAACCTTTCCTCTGATACCAACTGTAGAGACCCAAAGCTTGATGTACATGAATATTACATTACTTTTGTAGAATACTTAATACATAAGAAAAACAAACACACAAGGACCATAATAGTTTAGTGTCTTTGGAAACTCGGAATAAAATATTCTAATCGTGGTGAAAGATCTTCAACATCTCCCAATAAAGATATTCCCTTTTTTTCTTACCTTAAACCTTTCTTTATATCCTGGGGAAAAGAAAACATAAAAGGGTGATCTCAAGTGCTCAGTAAGGGTAAAAAAAAGAAATATCAATCACATCATATTCATAAGAACATATCTTTTGGAAATCATAACCTGCAAAAGAGATCATAATTTAATAACATGGGATAAATAATAGTAGTGAAATGGAATCCCAATAATCATAACATAAAACATGAAACTTTGTGGAATACACACATAATCATAGAGAATCATTTCTTATTAGTCAAGACTCATTGCGAAGACTATCTTAGTGGACAGAGTCCCTTTCTGAAATGAGTTCAATCCTCGTTTCAGTCCTGTTTCACTGAACCGGTATAACCTACTGTTCCATACATGTCTATCTCATGAGATATAAAATCATTACCCAATTCATTTGAGGGAGATATAGGTCCCACCCATCTCATAATGATACCATTCTTATATGTGCCAGAAAATCATAAATCATACATCATTTCATAACCCATGTAATAAAAATTAGAATCTTAAACATCGTGACATCAAAAAAAAATTCATATAAGATAAAGGAATTCATAAAAATAATTCGATCACAAAATAATAAAATCATTGAAATAATAGGGATAGAAAAATAACCCTTTATTATCTTAGATAGAAAATAATTTTGATAAAACACTTGAACTCCATTCTTGAGGAAAATATCCTTTCTTCTTCAAAAACATTTTCCCTTTCATAACATGTCATACAATTTTAAACTAAAAGAAGTTGATTAAAAATAACCTTCAAAACTTGTAAAGTAAGCTTCTTGGAAATAATTTTTTAAAAATCCATTCATGTCGTATAAGTTAAAAAAAACATTCTTCGTACTTTTGTCAGAAAAGTCAAAAAGTACCTCGTACGAAAAATGACAAAAGATTTCTTTCATATCTTTTACTAAAAACTAAACGAAGGGTAAAATTGGATATGAACTATTGTAGAAGGAAATAAATATTACATATTGAGGAAACATGGATGTGGATGATAAAATACACCCCAGTAAATACCAAAGTATAAACAGTCTCGGATAAAATTGAGATTGTGATATTTCCCTTACCTTAGGTCCAATTTGCTTCGTAAGTGTCCGAACCTCCAATATAATGATTTAAATAATGTTATTGACTTATTAAAGAATCATATTCATTGTTATTATATCATATATAGTTCACTTATGACTTTATATTACCCTTTATTTTGTAAATTCCTTGTTAAAGAGCGTTTTGGGTAAAATTGTTTCATTTGTCGTCCGTGTTTTGACTTGTAATTATTCATATGATTACATAGATCATGATTACATAATTCCAGAATATAAAACATTATTTATATATAATATATATTCAGAATATACATATATATAATAGATCAGTAAATGGAAAGAAATACACTGTTCATGGAGACGGTAGGCCGTAGGTATGCATGAACGCTGTTTTCGTTTACTTATTGAGTTGAATGGAATTAAGTAGATGACATAAATAATATACAAATAAATAAAGTATCATTATTATGTAATATATTTCATGATTACTTATTATATATACTTTATAATCATTCATGAATGGTTAAAGTGGAGAATGAATCTCATCGCGTCATGGAGATGGTAGTCCGTACGTACGCACGAGCGATGATATCATTCTCATGATCGCGGGAGTATATTGGAGTGTATGTATACTATTTAAGAATAAATATCACTTTATAATAGTCATATATAGTCATTATTTACACCATTATACCCATCCAATTAAGGTGGTGGTGGAAAATAGATTACACCACGGCGTGGAGACGATATTCCGTACGTACACATGCATGGTGATTTCATTTTCGATAGGATGGATACATGGTGAAATAGGGTTGTTTCATACATATAATAACATATCAGTATATTATTTATACTTATGTTATTACTTCATAAGTAAACAACCTAATAAGAAGAAGTGGAAGAAGAAATAAAGTTGAAAGAATCGGTAATGGACATTACCTATTCTTTGAAGCGCTTCTTTGAGACCTTCTTTTAGGGCACTAAAATTGGTCTTTGAAGAAGACAAGGACCTCTAGGATGTCTCTACAGAAGTGGAGAGGAGAAAGTGGAATGGTTTTGCCATGAATGAAGTCTCAATGTGGTGTGAGTAAGAGAGGGAGGTGGTGCCCTTTTATAAGGGAGGAGAGGGGCACCTTTGGAATAACTAAAAATATTATATTATTATAAAGCCAAATTCGGTTTTAATTAGCTCCAAATTGATTTATTTCGAAGATAAGGTGGGGATGGGTCTAAATCCTTTCATCCAATAGAATTTTGACAAGTTTAGGTTCCTATTTTAACCTTATCATTTATATTTAACTTTAAGTTAGATAATTTTACTTTTATCGTGTCTTATTGTTTTCTTACACTATAAGGTTTATAAACTTACTATATCAAGTCAAACGAGCCCCAAGTTCTTTATTATTAATATATATATCTTATCTAAGTCATTTGGCAGAACCTTATATTTTTAGGAATAAAATAACAATTAGTAATATAATATTTTTTTTAAAAACTATTTTATGTCAATTTTGACACTATTTTGTAATTGATTTTTGTGAAACTCATAACAGAATGATTAGTTCTAAAAATGAAAATTAAATCAATAATAACATGTCATATTAACCTATAAAATTAGTGTAATTCATAAAAAGTCTCAAATTATATTTACTTGGGTATTTATAACATCAATTATGTCAATATTTCATTAATAAGATAATTTCTGCATCATCGTTGTGTCAAAAATAAATTAAATTATTTAATGTCTAAAAATTACAAATAAAATACCATTATGTAGGAAACCTTTTTATCTTTCTAAGGAATATTTATAGAAGAATTTATCTTATGTATAACCCCATATTAAAAATTATTTAGTTATTAAACATTGATTTGAACTATTTTAACCCTTCTTTAAATAAATTAATAATAAATGTCCTAATCTAATCCAAGTGGGCCTAAATGGTCATATTTTATTCCTAAGTTTGTTTTTCGTCGAATTACACTTGTCCAATAGAATTAGAAAATGTGTTAGGGTAATAATAAAATCATTTTTACCCTTAATTACCCTATTTACTTTTAACCATGGTAAAAAAGTAAAAAGTTACTATTCACCATAAATTATTTTCATCTCATTTAACCACATTTTAGTCTTTTATATTAACCGTGTCTCTCATATTTTCAAAATTCCACTCACAGAAGCGGTAAAATTATGTTTTATGAAAAATTTAGTTTTTTTAACTACCACTTAGTGGTTTCACTATTCATCAAAAATTGAAAGTTTTCAGAAAAATACCAAAAATTAGTCCTAAGATATATTTGATATTAAGAATTCAAAAATGATGTCTATTTTACAAAATTCAGAACATATCAGTTGAATTAATGAATTTAAAAATTAGTTCCCGTCGTCAAAACAAATAGCATGTTTTAAGAGATAATAACTATCAAAAGATTGACACTTGTTTATAACTGGTTTAAATGTGAAATTACATCCAATGACCAACATTGTATTAAATTGTAAAAATATATTCTAAATATACTTTAAAACCACTCAAATTAATAATTTATCACTATTAATTATTTCTATTAAAAAAGATCTTTTTAATTAAAATTTAGTAATTTTCACTATTCATCAGAATATGAAAGTTATCTGAAAAGTACCAAAATTTCACCCTAAGCTAATTTCGATATTCCGAATCCAAAAATGAAGTCCATTTTGAAAAATAAAATATAGAAAATTTCAAAAAGTGGTTATTATTATTCATAATGGGTAGTTTTAATAATATTTTAATAGCATATCGTTGTTTATTGAAACTCGGTATTGCGTACTACACACACTATCGAGGAAGGTTGTGATTGCATGTAATGCAAGGAATGTCAATGATGCGTGTTGTGCAAGCTCATTTTGGTGTAGCGTACAACACAAGACATTAATGAAAAGAATATGTTTCATAAAATCTCGGGGTGTTACATCCCTGGTTCAAGAGATTCACTTAATACACTTTGAAAATCTTTCAAAAATCCCAAAAAAATCCTCATAAGTGGACTAATTCATACCACATCCCATGGAATGAACTACACTAATACCAATCTATAATGACCCAACACTAACCGGGGCTCGAATTGCAACTAACACAAGCCCAGCTCTATAGTCCATGGGGTGGAAAAAAGAACTGAAAGGCATATCCAAAATGGGATAACTTTTACTAATATACAGGAATGCACACAGTCAAGAATTTTAATGAAGAAGCGATGATAAATAATAATAAAATGTTCAAATATCTAGAAATTAAACAATGAATTAAAAATTCCTATGGTGTAAAAAAGTATGATAGTGAAAAATTCAAGGCAAACGAGAAAAATACACAACAAACCAGAAATATTCCCAAAACTAACAAAAACTGTGTGGAAAAAATACTATTATAGCATAGCTCAAAATCACTAAGATATGACCACTGTACACAGTCCACAACATCCAGTATCACTAATCCCTTATGAAGTCCCCACCAGACAATCCTTCATCTACATATGATAAGACATATACATGAAACGACCATACATGGGTGAGTATATACATCACCAGTTGGACTCCATGAAATATGAATGAGGATAAGTAATATTTACAACTAGAATAGAAAGATAGTAGATAGTAAAAATGATGCGTCTCAACCCTTGAATGATAATGGGTAACCTCATCAAATAAAAAGGGGCAAAATATGGTGTGTAGATAGAATACACATCAAATATTGTCCACCCATATCATGGGATTTACCTCATCCGACCATCTGAATTTAAAAACGGAAAGCACATGGAGTACCGAAAATATCTTTATAACCTATAGTAGGAGAATAACCAAATCCAAAGGTATATATATATATATATATATTTATTTATGCTTAGTAATAGATGACTAAATAAGAGAGTAATGGGATCTCCAAATCACAACTTAGCCCAGTTAATAAGTTTTTAGTAGTACTATAAGTCCAAAAAAATTCCCAAAATCTTGTGCCTCTAACTAGTATAAACCATCCATGTCAAGCCAAACATCATCATTGTGCCACATAGTCGAGGGTCGCAATCTTCAGGTAGATGACCCATGCCATGGTATAACATAAGGGTTCTACTCAACAGATTTATAGAGCTCCCATACCCTATTCCAAAAAGAGGGTTATAATCTAATAGTCAATAGAGGACCCATCCATTAACCTATATGAGGATTCTAAAATGAAGTATATAGGTCCCATACCTTTTCTTAATAGGAGGGTTCTACTCCAATAGATAGATAGAGGACCCATACCCTATTTCGTAAGAGGGCTCCACTCTGTGCTACTAGAAGACCCATGGACTAACTCCACAATAGGGTTCAACTCTAATGGTTGAGGAACCTTTCCCACCCTAGATGTGGGGTTCCACTCTATAAGTATATAGAGGACCCATGATTAGGCCAACTAGAGTGCTTCGAGGACCCATGCCCAGCCCCAGATAAGGTTTCCACTCAGAATGCCTCTAGTGATACCATGTGATCACTACCATCATTGAGGATCACCTAAACAAGATGCATGTTTGGAATTATCACATCATAACTAAAAATCCACTATAGAGGGAACCATTTTGTTCTAAAAAAAACTCAGGATACTCTACTCGTGGGTTGAGATCCAAGTCCAAATGAAAGAGATATAAGAGTTCAATGTTTACATAAAAGGAACCAAGGATAAATGACCTGTGAGGGAACCCACATGCTATGTGGTCCCACTCCATCCCTTAGTAGTGCCCCTAGAGTTTCATGACTTTAAAACCATGTAGGGATTGAAGATTTGTGGGGGAACTACACTACATACCCATTCCACTTGGGGTCCCACCCGTGTGCTTGGACATGTCCGTGTATCCAACCCATGTCTGTGTATCTATACCATGCCATGTACTGAAGATGTGTCTTTCTACATTCATACATGACCATGTGCCTAGCCAAGTACTACCAAATGGGGTCCTTCCAATGTACTCTGCCACACAACTCATCCACCCATGGAAGTAATAAATGTCATTTAGGAGCGATACATGTCATTCCAACCATATAAATTCTTAAAACCCTAGCCTTCATAGTGTAGTGGCTACAAATAATGTGTTCCTCACATCACACAATATGTAGTTTAATTTTTTCAAATTTATTAGATCCAAAATCAATGCTTCAGATCTGGCCCTTGTGCTTTGATTCTAACCTAGATCCATCCAGAAAATGGTGGATCTGTCCATGGGTCATCGTTTTTTATAGTTATTTCCCAAAACTTTGTTTCCTACAACTGATGTTGGTTCGCCGTACTCACCTCACACAAATCTACCACCATAACAACATGGATTTGGAATTAAAATGAATGAATCAATCACCTAAAACCTAAAAAATCCAAGGACAATACCTAATTATTTTATCTCCCCCTCACATGTGAATTCATTATGATTATAGGGGCTTGATTGGTATCGATACCAGTCGACAATGTAAAACCAGGACTGTGGGGTCCAATTGGCCATGAACGTGATGAAATTGACTGGTAAAGGCACAAAAACAATTATTTTCAAGGATTTATTAGCCAAAGATTAGGAATGAGTATATCTAGAGTTAGCAATACAATGAATAATAAATTAAATCAGTTCAAAGGAGCATGAAATGTTTCTTAAATTGGTGAAGACCATAGAAATGATGATTCTACACAATAAATTTAATCAAAAAGGGAAATATACATAGTTTGAAAAGTCATACCTAAATATTAAATCATTTTTTGTTGATAAATGATATCTCCAACAATTGAAGGAAGTGGTTGTGTTTGCTGTGCTCTGATATTCTATGATCCCAAGATTTTTTCCATTCAAGATAATCCACCAATGAATGGAGGTTGGAGAATATCTGGAATACTCTGACGGTTTATGTGGCTAACTATATAGGTCTATCCATATAAGCTTTTATATATATATTTCCTTTAGGTAAATATATTAAATTAAATTAATTAATTAATAAGATGAAATATGACCAATAGAAGAGATATCTGAACACTGCACACTAACTTATCTTAGGTCTCACCTAGGGTAAACATCACATTTCATTCTCAACGATGGATTCATATTTTTGATCTGAGATTCTATTTAAGAGTTCTCAGTCTCTTTAAGTAACAACATGTGGGAAATATAAAATATATTTAATATTTCAATAAAATTAATTCTAGGAACACTAATTATAGGAATCAAATTTTTTCATAGCACCTGAATCTATAAATATATCTAAAAATATTTCAATGTATTTTAAGGAAAATAAACTATGTCTCCATATTCACAAAATGATAAAATTGGATGAAAAATGATTCCTATTCACGGTGGATGATTCATCATGACAAAAGAAGTGATGGGTCACTACATTGATAGAAAAAATATTTAATATTCCATTTAATAATGGAAGGTGGATGTTATATATTGAAAATTATATTCCAAGAAAAAAAGTCATATTAAAGAAATATTAATTAAATTAAAAAAAATTAATAAGTTTTAGAAAAATCACAAAAGAAATAAGATATATCCTATATAATTTGAAATAATTATTAGTAAAATATTTATAATACTAGGAGAAAAATATATTTTCTTAGAAAACATTAAAACATATAGTTATCAATTCCTATAAAATGAAAAAGGACTTAAAGGAGAGATGTTCCCATAACAACACAAAAATATAATCTTTTTTTAAATGACAATTGCCAAAATCATTACATATATTTTCATTCAAATTTTTTTCAAAATAATTCCAATGTTGTTGAAAATGAATTTCAATTTTTCTATAAATATTGATCTCTAAAAAATTAGTATTAGAAGAAAAAATAAAATTGAAAATTAATTTAGTTTCTATTATATTAAATATAATATTTTTTAAACCCTTAAATTATGATTAATAAAATAGAAATTTTATATAGGATAAGGGTATCATAAGGATCACAAGAGATTAGACATAATTATGTTTCCACTTATTATAGATAACATTTATTGGGAAGGAAAATATAGACAAGGAGGAGAAATTGTCATTAAAGAGGATGGAAATTATTCTTAGTTATGATATACAATTTGAGAAAGAAATTTTATAAAGGTAAAAGATTAGAAATAAATGTTAATTTTTAAAAGAGAGCAAGATAATGTACTATGGAATAAAATATTAGCGTGTAACAAACCGATAATGGAAGAAAGAAGTTCCATAATAATCATTTTTAATCAATGAAGGGAGATGAGTTAACAAAAACTCATTCAGTAATGGTAAAAAAATCAATGAACAGGAGGGGGATCTCACTAAATAGTAAATATAATTTAATGAAATGAAAAATATTAAATATAATTTAATTTAATGATTCATTGAATATTCCATATAATAGAAATTATGGTGCATAATATATATTATATCTCATGGATTTAAGAGTGATACGAACACACCATGGAATTTTTTACAATCTTATTTGAATGTATTATAAAACCCGTTATAAGAAACTAAAGTATCATAATTTTTTATTTCAGAACCTTATTAATAAACATTACCATTTATAATGTTCAATTTTCATCATTAGTAAAAATAATTTTAGTTTGTTATGGATTATTTTTTTATCATCATTTGTTAATAACTGGAATGGTTTAGTGCAGGATTCAAAATGTGGATACTATTACTCATTTATTGATTCAAAGTTGATCAATTCGAGATTATTTAAAATAAAAATAAATTATTTTTATCTATATTTTTCTATCTCATTACCTATGTATTTTAGTAATTCTTTTGGAAACATGAATCGATGTTGGCTTATTTTGGTAATTTTAGCGACCGAAGATGATATTTTAGTAAAAATTTAAATCAATAATAAAATATTATATAACCATAAAAAATAATTATTTTATTATTAACATATAATAATATTTCACTTTAATATCATGTAGTCATCCATTATTTACTTTTATCGAATTGTAAAATTTGAAGGTTGCACCAACCCTATCATTAACCTACCATTGTTAATGGATGATTGTGGTTATGAAAGTGTTTTGTTTGGAAAAAATATCATTATTAAAGAATAATAAATTAATTATTTATATATTTTTAATATTTTTAATCATATTTTACATGTTTTGTATAAATAATGAATATTGGTATGAAATATTAAAAAAAAACATTATTTCGTTCAGGCGATTGTCCGGATAACAGACATTTAATCCTTTCATTTAAAAATGGATGAGAGGGAAAGAAGGTGAATTATAATTTTTCAAATAATAATAATAATATTATTATTTAAGTCAAATCTATTAATAAAATATATTATTATAATTAGTAATGAGTTCGTTTGATTAAAAATGGATGATGTTGCTCTGTGGAGGTGGTAGACCGCACAACCACACAATCCAGTTTATTTTGTTTTTCTAAGTGTATGGAATGGAATAAATTAGTGTTGATCCATTAAAAAAATAAAAAATAATTATAAAATTTATACTGATTTAATTATATTACTATTATTAGGATAAGTTTCTACGAGGAATATTATGACAAAAATGGTAAGCAATATAAAATACCTTTATCAAGACAATGAACATCCTGTTGATGAACTTCTTAGAATTGAATGATGTAGGATAACTATGAGTCACCATATGATATTGGTAATTCAATATAATAGAGGAGTGGAATATTTGGTACGGTTTTTATTAAATTTTTATTGGTAAGTGGATAATTAAAATGGTGCATGTGATACATTTTTATAAGTAATGGAATGTGAAATTTGGTGGATAAAATTAACTTTTCAAGGATATCATTACAATATTCACAAATCCATGACTCCAAAAGACAGAAATAATAAATACTGGGGTAATCCCAAGTTGATAAATTTTCAACAAATAATTTACATGCAATTTTTAAATATTTTTGAATCTATTTACATGTTTATTTTTTCTTTTACCTTATTTTTTTACTAGGGTAACTAATTTTTTTCGAAGTAGTTTTGAATTTATTAAAAATATAAGGTAAAAATATAAAAATATATTTATTTTTTGAACCTAAATTCAGTCTCCATGTAGTATAATTCAATCTATAAATAACATATATTTAAAATTCATATTAAATTATATAATATATAGAAAACCCATTTTGTAGAAAAATGTTGTTTTATCCATTTTGTGTTCTTTGTATAATTTAGTAGTGATTACATATATAATGAGTGTTGATTTATTTATATCTAGGATTATAAATATTATTATATATATATATTTGAGAATATATTAAATTATTTGATTGGATAAAAATTAAATAATGTTAATAAAAAAATTATTTGAAAATAATTGGTTTATCATTATCTCTATAATTTAATTTAATCCAAGAAATCGTATTTTTATGCCTAAAAATGAAGTTGAAATTATTAAAAAATATGATATTACTGATCAAAAATTTTGAATACATTTTTATGTTTTAATTTATAAATGTGATGAAAATTAATTTTTAATATAATCGAATTAAAATAATTTTTATAGAAAAATATTACAACTCACTTTAAAACATTACACATGTTTTTTATAAAATTGAAATAATATTTTTAAATGATGAAATCTAAAATTTTATTTTTTTTAGAAAATTATTTTCCAAAAAAGATAATTTGTTCTTCTATTATGATAATGTCTTAAAAGTGATGGATTTTGAAAAATCAGTGTTTTTTCACAATTCACTTAAAAATATATTATATTCGAGAAATATAAGAAAATCATCATAATCTAATTTTGACATACTAAATTAAAATATGTATTTAATTTTATAAAAATTAAATTCCATGATTTATAAATTTTTATGTTAAATGAAAATACTATATATAAATAAAAAATTATTTTTTTTGGAAAAATTTATTTTTAAAACATTAATTAATATAAATCAAATTTTAAAATAAGTTCTAATTTATGACAATAATTTTAGTCAATATAGGTGTTTTATTCTAAAAATTTCAATATAACATTAATTTAAAATTCCACATCTACTTTTAGATAGGTATTATTTTTGAAAAATGATGTTAATAAAACGCCTATTTTGGGAGAAACCATATTCCAAAATCTTTGGATGTTACATTTTAATATATTAAATATATTGCATCCTCAAAATTATAATTATTATTAACTAATGAAACAGTTATGGGTGTCTCTAAGATAAACAATAATCAAAATTTCTTTTCTAATGAGGGTTTATCTTCACTATCATTAGAATGAGTAGTGGGCCCATTTTTTTCCTTCATAATTGAAATATAACTAATGTTTAGTATTTCCTTATCAATTTGTGAAAAAACCCAATATAATTTTTGTAATTTTCAATATAATTTTTATAGTCATAATTTTATTAATAGGTAGTTGGGGGTTTATTTTTGATTGGATATTCCTACCTTGGATATTATCCTGGCCTCTTTGTCAAGAGGGCCAATCCATGCCTAATATCACATTATATTTGACTAAGGGAAGAAAAATATGATTTTATAGGAATTACAATCCTGTAAACAACTATTAGAGAAGATTTATATACATGGAATACTATAATAATACCTCAAAATGTTTATATTAATAATTCAAAATCTTGTCATAGAGATGATGATTTAAAGATCCTAAAATAAATATTAGGTATAATGGAGTGGCTTGAGTAACACACAAATACAGCACTAGTAGTACTAGAGTTGGTGATCACGGTTCTACATTCCATATCATTTTTAGATCCCGCTTCTGTAGTAGTGATTTTGTAGGATTTCCATTTTGTGGAATCTAATACTGTCTATAATTATTATTATCCTTAGAATATGGAATTTATTTTGTTAATGCACAATTTTCCCACATTTTACACATTAATCAATTATTATTTCATTACGATGAAATATTTTTTCCTTTCTCTATGTCTATGGAAATTTTGTATTTTCATGATAATTAGTTACTCTATTCCCTCCTTTATCACATATAAAAACACTTTAGTTACCTTAAGAAATTATATTGGGGGCCTCTTCCGATATATTTTACATGATGGAAATTGAATATTCTTTCATTTATTACTACATCATTTGAACTTCCATGTGAATCCATTCTTATCTTCTTTAGTGTATTATAAAATTCAACTAACTCCATGTTGTTATTATCAATCTTGGTAGATACTATCAAATAATCATATCATTTCCCACTCAAGATCTTACCTGGTTATTTTTTTTGGGAACAATAACAACATTGTACATGGAATTTACAATTATATTGGATCATTTTAACATAATACATTAGAACGACCAAAAATACATTATCTGTGAGTAATGAAAACCATAAGAAAATAATTCTAATAAAAATAAATTAAAAAATCAACACCAAAATATCACACTCTTTGTAATTATTGTATTATCTTTTAGTTCATCCTAAATTAAATTCAGTTCAATCTAGGATTTCATTATATTGGGTTCTCCAAAATTACTTAATGTAATTCATTTAAATAATATGTCCTTTAAAAAAATTTATAAATAGAATGTGAGGAATTGAAAAATATCTCCTAAGAGTGAAAAGATAGGTGTGCAGTCATTGGCCCACTCATTACACACCAGAGTGAAGTCTGAGTTAATACAAAAGTAACCTTTTTTTGATTTATTCTCCTTAGTTTAATCTTTTCCACAACCACATCAACATTCCATTGTCCAGAAAAGGATGTATTTCCTAGGATAACCTCCCAATATCTACTTAACCAATACCTTTTGATATTATGAAATATATATACTTATCCCTTAGAATTATCTATAAGGGTTTAGAAAATTTTCTATTGTAGAATTCTCTAAAATATTCAATACTTCATCAAATATACTAAAGAGTTATATATTCCATTAAAATTGTTTACAACCATAACTTATCCAATAATAAACCATCTTACACTAACATCCTATCCTATAAAGTTATATAAAACCTATTCTGATACAATTTATGACACCCCATGATGAGACCGTATCAATTACATAACATAAATAAAATATTTCATTATAACAAATTCCAAATACCATTTTGGTTTAGATTGTTTGAGAATTAGATAAAAACATTAAATAATGAAACCCATGTCCTTTTTAACCAATGAAATTTTTTTACACTATATATGAAAATTATTAATCCATAATAAGTCATAAAAATCCCACACTAATTCTTTACATAACACACAATTTATCATATTTCATACCTTTTTTATCTTTAAAACCTGTGGAAATAGAAATATATGAAACGAATGAGATAAGATTCATAGGAAGGGTAAACATACATGACAACAATTGAGGCTTATAAGTGATCAAAATGTTAAAATATGGGTATAATCATGATAACTATGAAAAGAGTACATAAAAATATATAGATTTTAAAATGACTTATGTGAAAAAGAAAAATATTCTTAAAGAAACTAAGAGGGTAAATTTAGTCATTTTACCCAAAACAATTTGGGCTATAGGGTTTCGGAACATAGTTTCCAAACCACACACAAACCATGTGGTAAGACACTATCCAATATATAAAATCGAATACACATCCATGCACCTAGGCCCACACAATTTTAGAGTAATCATGTGGCCTATATGTGCTTCTTCCAGCAACGACACTATTTAGACAAACTATGTGGCCTGGGTCGCACGGTTTCTACTAACCAAGAAACCCAGCCTGTAGACCACTTTTCTAGAACTATGGGATTCAAACATGCCCTAAATGATCCTTATAACATCATTAGACTATATTATACCTTCACCATTATTAAAGGAATTATTTAGTCATAACAAAGTTACAATTCTTAACATTGATAAAATTATAGTCATCACAACCTCACCTCCTTAAAGAAACCCACCCATGAGTTATCCATCCCATGGTAAAGAGGTATTATCAGTAAAGAGTTCTGGTCACTGAGATTGTATATCATCATCCTTCTCCCATGTGTCATATTGTACGTGGTCGTGCTGCGATAGCACATGTACCAGAGGAACAAACCTACTTCCGAGTGTCATCAAGCATTGATTTAATATAAAAATTTGGTACTCATAGAATAAATAATCCATATCTGACTCATCCTCATTAGGATTAAATATGTGAATTATATCTGGATAGTATTTTTTAATCTAAGATACAATAATGAAATCATTCATATTTCGGTATCTCTGAGGAATTTCCAACAAGTAAGATACTAGATAGATTCTATTTACAACCTCAAAGGGTCCAAAAAACTTATGCGGGAGCTTACACTACTTTTGAATACATTTAATTCCCAACATGGGAAAGAAATTCATGAAAACCGAGTTTACGACCTCGAATTCAAGAGGTTTCTGAGGTCTATTGGCATAAGACCGCTACCTGGACTAATCTATCAACATATTCCTTTCGTTCTAATGGACATGCTCTGATGTATTCTATTTGAGATGAGGCCCATGAAATTATACTTCCCCCAACACTAACTTGTATAATGGAAAGTGAAAAGGCCTACCATATAAGGCATTATAAGGATCCATATTGATGGTTGCCTAAAAGAAATTTTTATAAGTGAACTTGACCAGAGGAATTGTTTTCTCCAAAGAACATCCATAGTCGAGAACACATGCACTGAGAAAGTACTCTAGAACCTATATCATCTTCTATATCTGTCTATTGATCTATAGGTAGTAGCCCATGCTCAGAAGTACTAGCAACCCCAAGGCCTATTGTAACTCCTATAATAACTGTGAGGTTAAATGAGCATCTCTATAAGAAATGATAGAACAAGGATTTCCCTAAAGCTGTATAGACTCTCTGACATAAAGTTTTCCTAGCTTGTCTACCATGAAAGCCTCTCTAACATTTAATAAGTGTGTGACCCTCATTATATGATGAATGAAAACCCACACTATGTAATTACCTCAAGGTGATTTTGGTAGACTAGACATGAAGTCCATCAAAATAGCATACCCATTCCACTCAAGAATGGATAATGATTGTAAGAGACCTTCTGAACATTGATGTTTCACCTTCACTTTATGATAGGTGGAACATTGTGTGACAGAACTAGTTATCTCACATTTCATGAGTGTCCCCCAATATTGGTCTCATTGATCTTGATACATTTTGGTTACATTGGGGTTAACCACCCTTGTTGAGGTGTGAAATTCCCACATTAGATCTTCTTTGGTGTCTTTTTGGATCCATAGATTCTCTAAAAAATAACATATCATCATTATCCATAGTCTAACTAGAAGATGTATCATCATATGAAATTATTTCTCTCAGGACAAGCACTTAAGAATTAGATAGTTGTCTCAACCTATCCCATTTGAGAAGAGTAGAAGTCACTGATAAGGCTAAGAGGATAGTCTAACCATGGACCTCATGAACCACTACATGAATCTATGAGAGTAAGGCCCTAATATTCTATTAATCATTAGATTCATAAATGACATAAGTTTGAGTCTTCCAGCTCAACACATCAATAATAGAATTCCCATTTCCATGTGTGTAAGAAAGCTAAAAATCAAATGATTTTCAGCACTCGACCCATATTCATTTCTTAAGAACTAGATCCAACTGTGTGAAGATGTATTTGTGTATTTTTTGGTTAGTGAATGCCAAAAAATGATCTCCCTGTAAAGAGTGTGTCCAATAGCCTAAGGCATGAATAACATATTTGATATTGTGGTCACACATTGAGTAATTAAGCTTGTGAGTCCTCAAATGACGAGAACCATATGCAACAACTATCTTTTACTACATCATTATATTCCTAATCCCAATACCTAATGTGTCAATGTATACATTATAGACTCTTCCTATCTCTAGAAGAATTAGTATCAACACTGAAATCAGTCTACCCTACAACATTTGAAAGGATTTTCTACAAAATTTAGAACTCTGGATTTCAAACCATTCTTTTTCAATCCTAAAAGTAGTACTACAAGAAATGATAAATAATTAATGAAGCATATATAATATCTATAAAGACCTAATAAACTCAGAATATCAAATACATTCTTAGGATTCTCCCAAGAAACTAAAACCCTCACTTTATTTGGGTCAACTGGAACTCTCAAATATAAGATGAAACGACCAATGAAGTGGACGTTATCGATAAAAAGTGGTATTTACTGAGCTTAGGATAGAGATGGTTCTCAATTATCATATTCAACCTGATCTAAAAATGGGTTTCATAGTAATGTATGGAGTGATAATACCCCAATATATCATTAGAAAAGACAATCACAAATGAACCAAGATATGTGTGGAAACCCAGTTTATAAGATCCATGAAGACTATAGGTGAGTTCGTGAGTCTGAACGGCATAACCATGTTCTTGTAAAGACCACACCTACTCCTAAAATATATTCAAGGTATGTATGATGTCCAGACATGCACCTGAAGGCAACATGACCATAGATATATGATTAAGAATACCTTTAAAACATAGAACTAATCAAAGAGGTCGTCTATTCTAAGAAGTGGATACCATTTCTTAATCATAATCTGATTAAACTAATGTTAATCCACATAGAACCTAAGGGTAATATCTTCCTTCTTAGTGAAACGGAAAAATGAACCCCAAGGAGGGGTTTTGGGGAATATAAAGCCTTTTACCTCTAGATCAACTAACAATTTCTCGAGATATTGAAGCTCCATAGGTTCTATCCTATAAAGAGTAATGATTAATTGTTCTACTCTTGGAACAAGGTCAATGGTATATTCAACCTATTATATCGGAGTTACACGAGATATGTTTTCAAAAAATACATCTCTGTAACCCTCCGCTGTAAGATGGTAGATATTGTGTTGTAACCCTTGGTCATCAAGATAAATACTGGTTACTTTTTCTATAACATTACCGAGCCTCAGCTACTACAATCCTGATTATGATTCAATGAGATCCCATTACCCCTTATGCATGTGTGTGACACCCTCTGATGATGTAAACATAACCCTCCAATGATAGTAGCAAATATAAACTATATAGGGAACTAACTAGGCCATCTCAAATATTACATCAAATCTGATCCTATTGATGACGTATAGATTCCACCTTAATAGGTAACCATCTATCCCAAGGGGATAGTTCTGATAATGGTGAACACCCTATGAACGGATACCCATTTATGTACCTAGCATCATGACACCATGATAGAACTTGATACAAATGAAAAAACACTAAGTTATTACCAAAAATATAAATGACTGAGACATTCCAATATGAAACAAAGAAGACACTAAATTTGAGGCTATTAATATAGTACCTCATACAATAGATGGTCCGACACTCTACTCTTGTGGAATAGACTGGACAGTATGTAACTATCCTTTACTGTATCCCTATATCACTTCCTAGATACCCTGAGTAGGATCACTAAACTGGTGCTGAGAATCATATTTATGACTACCTTTTCCTTGACCACCACCTCATCCATAATGACCGGTGGTATTCCGGGTTCATGGATATGATGATATTTCTAACCTAGATCCTGACTGAGGAGTAGGTTCATATCCCCACTCTCTAGGAACTGGAGGGAAAGTCTTACTGAAATGATGGAGATGACCCATCCTGATATATCCTCTACACTAAACCAGATCTTTTGTACACTGGTTTCTGATTTTACCTTGTGTTATACACTGGTGACAGAAAATAATGCTACCCACGAGAGGATCCTTACAAAACTACCACTATGAGATACCTCAAAACATATTTTTTTCCCAGCTGAACACCATTGAAAACCATAGGTTCTAACTGCTCTGGATTAATCCTTCAACATACCTCAGGTTCCACTCTATGATTAGGGCTTGATTGATGATTTGTAAAATTGTCATCAATCTAAAGACATATACCCATGATTAGATGTAATAAGATAACCCATCCTTAAATTTACTAGCAGTCATCAAATCTTCAGCAACTAGATAAAAAGTAAAAAGCTACATCTTAGTGAAAGAATATGAGTATTCCATAACTGACATGATACCCTATTATCGGTTCATGAATTTTCAAGCTCTGTTATCCCCTAGATTTTTATGAAATAAGTAGTCATAGAAGACAATCTAAAATTTATCCCAAGCCATCTCTCTATGACGATATACCCAATTAATGACATTCCACAACCTCTTTGCTAATCTATATAGCATATATACTTATATATTGACCCTATATTCTAAAGGTGTCTAGAGATGATAAAATATATATAGGACCACATAAATCAAGGATTCCACAACATGAGCTCCACCATAACCAAAGAAGGTGGGAGGATAATGTTATGGAAACTCATGAGTCAACTCTACCATAATCTGGGAAGGTGGCACTCTTCCCTGCATGCCCTATAGGATACGTAGTAAATGTTCTCAAAACTGGGAATCAATGCCCACATCTATAACCCGTAGAGGTTCCACATGTGGTTTAATGGGGGGAACGATTGGCGGTCCACAATTGTCAACCTCGAGAATTTGATCGTCAAAACCTTCTTGGTGTATGAAAGGAGAAAATCATGGGGGCATGATTCTATAATTACAATAAAATATATCACATGAGATTTAAGCAATTCAGATGATTTTATTTAAGAAACTAGGAAAGTAACTAAGGCCTTCCTATGAATAGACCACTCCCCCAAACATCTTTTAAAGACAGGTCTAGATAATATAAAGAGACCACACCAGGTCCTAAGAACACTCAAAGATACCCCACTACCCACCACTAAAGATGAGTTCAGGTCTAAGTCTCTAGGTTAGACATGTATAATATGGATATTTCATTTGAAAAGGCATTTCCATTTAAAATGTCCTCATTTAAACATTTAAATAATTTGAAATATCTATATCCAATAATTTTCCATTTTACGATCCCTAAGGGCCCATAGACCTTATAAACCATAAAATGGAATTAAATTGGACAAAATTTACATTTAAATTGTGATTATTAATGTGTTTACTCAGATTTAAAATGGTTTAGCTTTATGTAAGGACATTTTTTGATCTATAAGGGCCATATACCTTATAAATCAAAATCTGGCACCCACTAAACTCACATCACAACATGATTCCAAACCTAAAGGGGGTTTCAAAACAATTTAATACACACACACACACACACATATACATACATACATACATACATACATACATACATTCATTCATACATACATATATATATATATATATATATCAAGACCCAATGACTATGCAACATGCATTTCTCACTGAAAATTAAACCTAAAATGGAAAGAATTCATTGCCTATTCATACCATGCTTATCATGATGCATAATCTAATACAGATCCCTCATTTCATTGAATTATAGTAAAAAATCATAATTTCTATGAAATCAATATCCATAACATCATAGTTCATGTGTATAACCCAAAAGTAAAATCGTATCAATTATAATAGTAGAATCAATAACAATCATAATTAAGGAAACTTGGCCTTTATCCTATACATGTGTTCGTGATGGCCAAGAAAAATTTATGACTATGTCCCTAGTAATTCCCAATCTCCATTCTATTGTCTCCAAATAGTATGTCATGAAAAGAACTACTTTGATACCACTTTGTAACATCCAAGACCAAGATACCAATTAACTCATGCCCCAGGCCTGTTAGGTCACAAGGCCTCAAGCGTTCCTCCCTGTACACTAGAGGCTTCCAACAAACATAGATTTTGTAAAGGAGGTATTGTGTGGAGACTATACCAACATTACATAGTATAAAAGTGGATAAAATAAATAATAAACATTAGATAAATAGAATATAATTGAAAGATAAAATAAATAGTTAAAACATAACAGTAAACTAAATAACTAAGTAGTGTTAGAAGTAGATAACTGAAGAACTAAACAACATAACCAATGCCTCAAAGGAAGTGTCCAATACATATATGGATGCAAAGAATACTAGTTGAAAAGTAAATAGAGGAACATGTAACAAGAATTCTATAAAAAAGTAAAAAAATATCAGAATACAAAAAATTCTATGTAGAATCCCAGTCGAATGATCGATCCTCCACTCTTAAGATCCTTCTAATGAAATACAGATCAACAAAATATAGAAGGGTTCTTTCCCCTTTCGATACCTGTAGGAAAATAGTCTTCTTAGGTGCTAAGGGTGGCCCAGGATGGGTGTGAGATAAAATCAAAGTTAGCCACCACCAAAAGTGTCTATGTGTAATCAGAGTAGGTGACCATAACTAATGAGTTTATCGAAAGAAGCATGAAATTATAGAGGTATTGAGTAAATATAAAACCTCCCGCTCAGGTTCCTAAAGGACAACGGGTGGGTCTACATGCTTCATCTCATTGACGTTATGTCTGAACATGTCACTAATCACATTTAAAGTATATATATATATATATATATATATATATTGATTGAGTGGACTCGGACTTAACACGCATGAATCAAACACCTATCTATGAGTTAATAAGCTCTACTCAAGGTGTAATAATCTCTACACCGAATAGAGTGGTGGATGTCACGCTCGTCACTCGGGATGGAGATTGTGCACACCATGGAAATACTCTGGATTGAATATAGTACTCAAAATCCCATCACCCATTTCAAAATAGTGGTGAGGGTCTCCATGACAAATACTGATGTAAGGGGGAGCATGGGTCTCTATGCCCCACTAAGCCCCTTATCATCTTTCTAGCCTATATAAAGGAAAGTAATATGTATAAATGGAACTTGGAATTACCAACCATCCATACTCATTTATATAATATAAACATTCTATCATTAAATAAGTTCATCACAAGGCATTACCTTTAATGTCATGTCCTCTAGCATTTCAAATTGCCAACGAATAATCAAGTATATAACCTAAACAATGAGGAAAAACCTCTCATGTGTGTCCTTAACAATGTTCAATTCATTTATGGCATCCCATTTACCATTTATGCAATTCATTTCATATGGAGCCTTTTATAAAACATGATCAGGGGTAAGGACATATCATCCCTTAAAACCATTACATTTTAAATCATTTGATCTATTTCATAAAAAATTGAAAGAAACCATATTTCATTGGCCATTCAATAAAATCTGAACAATTCATTTTTCCTATACATGGAATACTGAATTTCAAGGGATAATTGTTAAGGAATTCCATATAGTAACTCAATTTTCCATTTGGAGAATTCCAATACTAAATGGATCAAGCACCTTTGAGGAACCTTGAAATACATTAATCATGCATGAGGCAAATTCTATTACATTCAAAAGTCAAGATATAAGTCAAATTAGTATGAAAGCACTTTAACCCATTTGAAAAAAATGAAGAATTACAAAGTGGCACACATAAGGGTGTCCATATAGGGTATGTGTGATGTATAAACACCTAAACAAGAGAAAATTATCATGTATCATGGAACTAGGTTAATTAGACATGAATAATTCCACAAAATTTACAAGCTCGAAAAATGATGACTTATGGAAAAAAAATTACTAAGAAATAACCAAAACTCAAATGAAAAAGTATGCGACCACCTACCTTAAGGACATGGAAGATGACTTTCTTTATATAAACCTCAGATTTTATGTAGGTTGGAATAGATTTGTGTTTCGGTACAACACCCTTGTTCTTTGCACTACTTCTAACGGATTGATGATCAGTTGTAGGATGGAGGAGATATAGGAGATAAAATATTAAGGGATTTTTAAACCTTTGAGAGGACCAATTTCATATCCACTGGAGGTAAAGGAAAAATAAGAACATGTATAAAGAAATTAATAGAGGAAATGTAATTTTTTTACCCCAAAAATTTTGGGCTGCACATTTTGGAAACGACATTAAAACTGTGTGGTAAGGCTCTTTACAACATCTATAATTGGCCCCTTGTCCCTAAACCTAGGCCAAAAATGTTGGAAACTTACCATGTAGCCTACAGATTCTCATTCCAACAACTACATGATTTAGATAAATTGTGCACCCTAGGTTTCACAATTTCCAATAATCGTGCGACCCATCATGTATCCCACTTATTCCAGGACTCCAAGCTCTGAACAAGCCATGGAAAATTCTTGAACCTTCCTCAGGCCTTAGTATGACATTTCTATAATTAATGGAAAGGATAAAATGAAAACATAATGATCCATACCTTTTAGAAAGTCAGGTAGCCTCTTCTTTTTAAACCAACTCATCCTCGAGTAAGCCTTCTAAGGGTAAATTGGTACTATAACCAAAGATTTATGACCACTAATATTGTATTTTAGATTCCCAATCCTAGGTCATATCTTGTATGCATCCAGGATACCATATAACACGTACTAGGGGAATAGACCTACCTTACAGTGTCTTCATGCTCCTATCAACTATACAAACTAGTCACTCCTCAAAAGAAGCATCCATATCCTGCTGAACATCATCAGGTTGGAAGATGTGTGTAAGATCTAGATAGTATTGGTGAAGATTAGATACATTAAAGAAATCATGCATATACTAGTATCTCTGTGGAAGTTCAAACTTGTAAGCTACCATTTCGATTCACTTCATAACCTCGAAGCATCCAAGGAACCTCATTGAGAGCTTACCGTGCTTCAGAATACATTTGTTCCCCAACACAGGTGATAATTTCAAGAAAAATTGGTCTTCAAACTCGAATTAAAGAGGTCAATTATGAATTTTGGAATAATATTTTTTCCTTGAATGTGCTATCAATATATTATTTCTGATCAAATAGACCTGCTCTGAAGTCATCTATATGAGACGATGCCTAAGAAAAATGGCTTCCGCTACCCCTAACTAGCACATAGGTGAGAAGAAAGGCCTACTATATATGGATTCAATGTACCATATTAATGGGAGCCTGAAATCTATTGTTATTATCGAACTACCCAAGATGAATGTGCTTATCCCAATAATATCTAAAGTCAATAACACATGCATGGAGCTTTTCCCCTAGTACCTATGTCATCTACTCTGTATGTCCATTGGTTAGTAGGTGATAAGATTTAGTCAAAAGCACCTATATACCTAAGACCATCTATAACCCCTTCCCCATGAGGTGAAACAATCATCTCTATCATATATGATTGAAGGAGGATCTCTTAGAAGCCCTATAATCTTTTAGATGTACAATATTACGAGATCGTCTACTATGAATGTCAATCACATAGGTAATAAGTGTGATACCAACATCATAGAATCAATTATAACTGACAATGTGTCATTTCCCTGAGGTGATTTGGGTAGACCTATCCCAAAGTCTATGGAAACATCATCGCATTTCCACTTAGGAATTAACAATGGTTATAGGATCCCTTCCAGATGTTTAGGTTCCACCTTCATCTACTGATAGGTGGAACATAATGTGATTGAACCAGCTATCTCATGTTTCATTCTAGGCCCCCAGTACTAGTGTCGTTGATCTTGATACATTTTGGTATCATCAGGGTGAACTGCCCATGATGAGGTGTGAAATTCCCTCATTAACTCCTCTATGATGTCTTCCAGGACCCATACGTGCCTAAAGAACAATAAGGTATAATCCTTATCCACTGACCTACCATAAACAATATCATCATCCGAAATGATTTCTCCCATGATAAGGTCTTTCAGATCAGATAGATCTCTTGACCCTACCTATTTTAAAGGATTATTAGTCACATATAAATCTGATAGGATATATGGACCATGGTGCTCCTGAACTAAAACATACATATCTATGAATAAGTCCATTATCTTTCATTCATCACTGGATTCCTGAACTGCTTGAGTCTGAGAATTTTAGATTAAAAAACTGGCTGCAAAATTTCCCTTTCCAGGCATGTGGGCAATCTAAAAATAAAATAATTTTAGGTACTCAACCCACCTAATCTACCTGAGATTTAGATCCCACAATGTGAATATTTATTTGATTATTTTTTTTCTATGTACACAAAAAAATGGTCTCCCAAAAAATTGTGTCTCCAACAACATATGGCATGAACAACAATAGTGAGATTGAGGTCCTGTGTTGGGTAATTCCACTTGTGAGGTCTCAAAATTTGAGAAATATATACCAAAAACCACTCTTCCTATATCAAAACGTCTTCAAGCCCAATACTTGAAATTTAATAGCTTACATTATATCCTTTTCCTAGCTCTAGAAGAATCAGTATCAGTGCTGGAGTTATTCTACCCTTCAACTCCTGTAAGACTAATTCACTTGCTTCATACCATTTAAATTTCAGACTGTTCTATTTCAATCATATAAACGGAACTTCAAGTCATGAGAAATCCAAAATGAAGCATCTATAATATCATTAAAACCATAAGAAACTCTGAATATCAAATAAATTCTTGGGATACTCCAATGAAACTATAACTATAACTTTTTCTGGTCAACTGAAACAATTGACTTCGATATTATATGACCAAGGAAGTGGAATTTCTCTATCTGTAAGTGACATTTACTGAACATAGAAAGAGAGATGATTCTCAATCAGTGTATTCCAAATGATCTCAAGATGGGTTTCATGGTCTTGTCTATAGGGAGCATACACCATGTTATCATCAATGAAGGAATCCATAAATGAATCAAGATGCAAGTGGAAAACCTGATTCATAAGAGACAAAAATAATGAATGTGTGTTCATGAGACTAAACGACAAAACCATGTAATATTAAAGACAAAAAATACTCCTAAAATCAATGTGAGGTTTGTATGAAGTCCTGACATGTTCCTAATGATGGCCCAACTATAGATTTATATTTGAAAAAACCTTCACTCCTCAGAGATGATCAACGATGTTGTCTATTATAGGTAGTGAATACTGGTTCTTCTTCTTAATATGATTATACTAATGGTAATACCAATATATCCTATGGGTACCATCCACCTTCTTAGAGAAATGAAAATGTGAACCCCATGGAGAGGTGATAGATCATATAAAACCTTTTCCCTCTAGATCCTCCCAATACTTCTTGAGCTCCAGAATCTCCGTAGGTTCCTTCCTATAAGGAGTAATGGCCACTAGTGTTGCTCTAGGAAAAAGATTAATGGTAAACACTACCTCTCAGAATATAGGTAGAAAAGATAATTATTTAAGAAATAACCTTGTCTAATTATATTTTATAGGAGGTAAGACGGTAGGTTGTAACCCTTGGTCATTGAGATAAAGACTGGAAACTTGTGTTGTCACATTACCCAACCTCAATTACTCAGGTCCTGATTGTGTCACACTGAGATACCTATCTCTCTTATGAATGTTCATGATTCCCTATAGTGATCTAATCATCACACTTCAATGATAGAAGTAATTATGGTAATTACAAGGAACTAACTTGTCCATCCTAATGATTATGTCAAAGATGGTCATATTGAGTACGTACAAATTCCACAAAAATTGGTAACCACCTATCTCAAGGGGAAATTTCTGACAGTGAAAAATTCCTTCTAAAAGAATACCCAACAGTGTATCTAGAATCCTAATTCCATGATATAACATTTATTAATGCCAAAAATCTCAGTAATTACCTCAGATATAAATGAGTGATACTCACTTGTATCAAACAATGAATCCACTAAAGATAAGTCTATAATGATATTACCTTGTATAGTATATGTTCCGATACTCTACACTTATAGTGTATGATGGACTACATGTAACTGAACTATACTACGGCCTTGAGTCACTGCTCAGTTACCTTAAGTTGGACCACTCTACTGGAGTGGAGACTCATATTTTTGACTGCCTCTGCTTTGACAGCCACCTTGGCCTGAATGATTGGGGGTATTTTAGCAACCTAAATTTTGAGATCCTAGAAACCCAACTCCCAATAAAGGAATTGGTGATGACCCTCACTCACTAAAAATTGTATGGAAATTATTGTAGAAATAATATAGATGATACATCCTTCCACAGATTCTATACTCAGCTAGATTCTGCAGACATTACTTTCTGATGTCCCCTGACATTCTAGACTGGTGATAGACTGGAGGGCTTCCCGTGGGAGGATATCGATGACAACTACCACCGTAAGACACCTCAAAATGCCTTTTTCACCAAGATGAAGAACCAATAGAAACCCAATGTGCCAAAACAACCTCTCTTGTATGTTCATCATCCCTCAGATTCCACTTTGTGATTAGAGTCTGATTAATGATTTCTAAAATCATCAGCAATCTGAATACATTGACTTGTGATCAGATGGCATAAGCCAGCCCATCCTCAATTCCCCAAGAAGTAATCAAATATTAAGTAAATAGAGAAAGAGAATATGAAGAATTTTAGTGAAATGAGATGAGTATTCCATAACTGACATAGCCCCCAAAGACAGAATTAAAAATTCTCTAGCTTTATTATCCCTTAGTGTCTGAGGAAAGAAGTGGTCATAGAAGATGATATTAATGTCATCCCAAGACATCTCTCTATGACAATCTTCCTAGGTGATGTCATCCCAAAACCTCTTAGCCAAGTCACATAAAAAATTTGATGCTAGATTGACCCTCCACTCTATAGGTATCTAGCTATTCTCAAATATATATAGGGTCACATTGATCCATTTTTCCACAACATGAGTTCTGCCATCCCTAGAGAAGGTGGGAGGATACTACAACTGAAACTCATGAGAGAACTATGTTATTATTGTGGTAGTTCACACTCCTCCTTGAATAACCTATAGAATACATAGAAAAACATCTCAAAACTAGGCATCAACACACACATCTGGAACTGGTAGAGGATCCACATGTGGCTCGATATGAGGAATGACTAGCGGATCACAACCCACCACCTCAAGAACACGATCATCACTGCCTTTAGGGAAAATGATATGATTAAGGAAGGATAACCAGACTAATGATCCTAAATGACCTAATTACACCCCTAAACCTAAATAAACCCATATAATTTAAATCCCTACACACGAGCCGAGAAATCAATGAACCTTACATCATTATCTCCGGATTTCAAACCCAATCCCAGATGCAGGTTTTCTCTTTCCTAAAAAAATGATTAATTTCAATATCAATATCAATTTCAATAATTAATATAGAACAAACAGATCATCCCGGTAGGTTCAACACTTGGTATTTCTATGTATTATATTTTTAGTTATGTTGTCTAGGTTTTATAAATTATTAAATTTGTGTAGCTGCATAGGAATTAGAGATGCCCTATGGGATATTAGTAACTTTTAAATCATATACCCCATGAAAAATTAACTAATTTTAAAGATTAAATATCATTATCATAAGGATATTCTTGATATATCTGGTCAAATGGGTTTTATATACACCTTATAAAATAATATAGGTGTAGAAAATAATTAATATCACAAATAAGACAAATTTAGTTGATAAACCCTTACCTGATGTCCGGATTCCTTATTTTTTGTTCAAACCACCTATATAATAAAAAACAATTTATTATAAATATTTTATATATCTATAATTACATATATCATATCTTGTAAGAGTTACTCATAACATTTTATAATCCTTTTAGTAATAACCCTTTATTAAAATAACTGTTCTTGGTGATGATTTCTTCTTTTTTCAATTATGTTTTGGTTTATTAGCTTTCAAACTTTTACATTGATCATGGAACATTATCTCCATAATGTTAATCATGAAATATATACATATATATTTATTTATTCAATATATATATTTCCACAAAATGATATATTGAAAAATGAATTATACCATTTGTGGAGACGATGTAAGATATGTTCACATGAACACCATTTTAACTTTTTCACATATGGAATAAAATAAGGATAAATAATAATTAACATTTATAAATCATTATTATATAATATAAATAATATGTATTAGAAAAATCTATTTTTATTACTCTCCATATAAAATATGAATGAAAAAATCACATCGTTTGATAGAGGTGGAAGTCTACCCATGGGAATGAGGAACATTATCAATTTATAACTGATTGAAAGGTAATCAGTTCAATGTGATATTATCATACAAAAGTATAAAAAAGTGATGAATATAATAAATAAAATTTAGAACCATCATAATAATGATCCATTAGATATTGTGATTGAAAATTAATTTTATCCCTACGTGGAGATGGTAAGCCCATATGTATGCACAAGCGATACATTCACATCCCATTTGATGGGAAAGATAGTTGATATTGGTGATTAAATAATCGTCATAAAATTTTATTTTATTTAGTATAATAAATTTATTAATCTATGATGAATACAATATAATTAGAGGAAGCAGTGAAATAAGGAAATAGAAAGAGTTTTGGTAAAACGATTACCTCTTTTTCAGTTGCCCTCCATTAAATACTTTCATAAAGACCCTTGAAATGGTATTTTAAGAATAATGAAACAAATTATTCTTTTATGTATAATTTTATAAGAAAACTAAGTTCGTTTTGGTTTAGCTATAAGGCTCAATTTTATGTAATGATGAGAATGGTGGGGCGTCCTTTTATAAGAGAGGGAGAGGACTCAAATGGAATTTTAAAAAAGATTACAATATAAAAAATCCATTTTAAAGATAAATGATTAAAAATTTCCATGAATTCAAAAATAAATATTTATATGGAATAAATAATACCATCCACAGAAATTTTAACTTATTTTAGTATAATTTTATGTTTTTTTGATTAATCCCTTTATTATCTATTTTTGACAATAATCATAATAATATCTATTTATGTTTTAAAGGATTAAAATTGTATCCATAAATGGAAAAGTGCATCATAAGTGGACCATGGTTGAAATTTTCAGCCATATTAAATTAACTTGTCCAATTATAATATTATTATTAATTTTAAATTATTTAATAAATTTTTATTTGTTATAAAATATCATTAATGTTAATTTCAAAGCTAGTCATTTATGTTTACTTTTAAGGTACCAATAAAGTGATAGAATTAAAATATAATATCTTAACTTGTCACTAATATTTCATTTTCATCTATAAATTTCATAGAACATAATAAATAATACATATTATATTACTTTTAATGTTTTTAAAATCATTTATTTTGTTTCTCTATTAATTGATGAAATACAGTGTCGACATTGCATAAGAATTTAATCTAATAATGTCATCACTAAAATTTGGAAATAAAATACCATAATTAAAATTATTTTATTATCTTCATAATAATAGTTATTATTAATTCATAACTTTCTTTTTTCCCTGTGTGAACACATAAAAGATATTTAAAAGTAAGAGAGTGAAATTTTGGATTTTTATTTTATTTATATATTATATGAGCCATTTTCTTTGAATAGTGGAAATAAAATAATTAAATTTCAATAATAAGGTGTATCATTCAATGTATCATAATATAATGAAAATTAATATGTAAAATAGTGACCTAAACACATATTTTTAAATTTAATTAACTCATTTACCTCTACCATGATAAATATTTATTTATTAAGTTAGCTATTCATAATGAATAAAAATAAATGGGTCCTATTTACATAATTTATACCTACTAATTCAAAATATTGAATAAATTTATTTGTATCCAATATCTAGTATTCGATGACATGAATTTAATAAAAAATATTAAATGTTAGGAAAAAATATTTTTTAGAAAAAGGCCCTTTCAAATATAATTTTTTTGTTATATAAAATTTGACCCTAAAATTGATTCTAATGAACATAATTAGATTAATAATAATATGAAATAAGTAATATAACATTTAAATCATTTTAAAAAGATTTATCTCTATACAATCTAGAAGAAAATAATGATTTCAATAAAAATAGTTTTTTTCACAATTAATCAAAAAATAAATCCTCTCAAAAAACTCTTAAAAAAATTACCCAAGATAATTTGGAAATGATTATATCCAAAATAAATTTTATTTTTTAATATAAACTTTTCAAAATTGTAATAAATTAATTATATGATTTTATCATAAAATTAAAATAAAATAATCTTTGAAGGATGGATATTTTTGAAACATAATTTGGATTTTTGAAAAATTGAATGTTTATTTATTAATATTAATAAATACATTAGTATTGGGTAGGAAAATTATATATATATATATATAGATATCATAATTGGGTTATTCTTATTTAGAACTAAATATTTTACGATTAGGCTTTATAATGGTAATAATTAAATAATAACAATTTGTGGTCATTTAATCTTGATGTTAGTATTTTATATAATATCGAAGATAATATTATATTATTAGAATATTTGGGTTTCACATTCTCACCCCCTTTAATTAATTTCTTCCTCTCAATTTTAACTTGTTCATGCTAATATAGGGTTTGACATTTCATAATTCCATTTTAGAAATTATACATCTTAAAACGGGTTAATAAAAAATCCTTTTAAAAAAGTGAATGGTAAATATGAACGTCATCTTGAAAAAAAACAAGGTTTCCATATAAGATAAAATTGGTTGGAAATGAAAATATGCCAATGGGTTCGAAATCTTACCTCCAAGGAATAATAGAGAGTGATAGAGAATATGGCCAGGAGAAATATAACGACCAAAAACCAAAAATTTATGATGGGTGAAGAGGCTATCGATTCATGTGAAATGAATTTAAAATTATAATATTTGTTTCAGGATAGTTATACTAAATTTTATGTATTCATTTAATATAATTTTAGAGTACATGTGGATATATAATTACTTGATTTATTTTAATTTAATAATTGCAATTTCATCATTTGGTTGTGCTTCGATCAATTACCGCATCATCTCATACTCCAAGAAATGAATAATAAAGACATTTTTTTTATTCATGAAGCACTAAAATTAACTATTAATGAAAAATAAAATCCATAAAATATTAAAAATTCAATACTTATATCTCTAGATATTAACCACAATCTATGATGGCCAATACAAGGTTAGAAAATTACCTAAATAAATGAACTCTGAAATAATACGTTTAACTGGATCATTTCTATGATAACTATAAAGGCTCTTATTATGTTATTTAATAAATAATCTATACCCTCAAAAACATCACCATTAAAAAATGTTTTAACCTCAAGGGTGTTCTCATACCATTTACATTACATCAATAAAGATTTAATTCCATTCTTCACAATTATTATTTCACGTTAAATCACATGTTAAACCCAGGGATTACATATAACTCAACCAAAAAAATAAAAATAAAATTCTCATTAATTACTATCCAAAATCTAATAATGTATAAATATTTAGCAAACTATCATGAATCAAAATTAGATACTAAACTAAATGTTAATCCTTATATTTACCATAAATATATTTGAGAATATTACTTTCCCAATGACTCACTTTTTATCCATCACAGTTATCTATATCCTATTATCCAGTACACCATAATTAACATAACATAAACTAACAATAATATAAAAAGTGATATTCTAAAAAAAATAGAGTTTTCTTCCTAAAAACCATAACTATTTCAAATCACCTAAAATCTAATCAAATATTAAATTAAATGGGATATCTATACTCTTGAATTTATGATCATTCATAAACATAAAAATCCATGATGTTATCTATAACCATTAAGTTATCCTCACATGAAAACATATATTCTTACTAAAATTAACATAATTATTATTCACCAACTGAAATCATTGACTATTAAATATATTCCATAAATTAAAAAATTTTATAAACTCTATAAAATATAACATAAATCACTTTTTTATAAAATCACTATTCAGTTTGAAGGTCAATAACTCCATCCCATTTACTAAATCAATATCATTAATATCTTAATCCCAACTAAAAATTATCAATTTTCTTTGTTATTTGTACAAATAAATTCATGATTTTAAATAATTAAAGAAAAATACTATGGAACAATCCATATATGTTTTGTGATTCCTATATCTAGAATATCATTGATATAACAAAACTAAAACATGATTCTCATAAACATAAAATTTTTCACAAAGTAATTTTTTTATTTTATTTTGTGAAAAAATAGTTCAATTAATTTTTTAAAAAAATGTTAAAATTTATTTGGTAAAATTAACATCATATTTTGAACCATCATGATTATATTATCTTATTTTTAGTTCTTTTTAGTTTCAGGAAATTTTATATTTCTTAATGAATAGTGAATATACTTTTTTTATTTAAAACTACATTTTTATTTAAATTAATTAGAAGTTTGTATTCTTTTTAAAAATGTTTAAAAGTGAAATTATTTAAATTATCTTATATTTAATTCTATTTGATTAAATTAATAGGATTCATGTTGATTATTGAAATAAAATCATTTCATAGTTATGTAAATTTTAACTTTGGAAAACCATTTTTTCAATGTGTATGTCAGTTTAATATAAAATTAATTTTTTTTTTCATTTTTAGGTAATTTGAAAACAAGGATTGAATATTTGTAATAATAATAAATAATTTTATATAATATATTAAACATGTTATTAAAAAATATTTAATAAAAAAAACATAAATAATAATTATAAAAAATATGGTTAAAACAAGTTTACATGGGGGTGTTAAACTAAACATTGTAGCGTTTAAATAACCTAAAAAAATGTTCATAGAATATTTTATAGAAAATGTTCTAACATATCTCAAATAGGGTTTCTTAATGGGATATTTTTTTAGCCCTCTAAAATGTGTAAAATGTTGGTATATCTGTTTATTTTGAAAAATTCAATGTGTTCCCTCTCCCCACATAGAAAAGGCAGCCTCATCTCCTCTCATATTCACACATAAAAACCCTATTGGTTCCATCAACACTAAAAAATATATCTTTATTACATATCTGTAAAATTAAAAGTGTAAATAGGTTGGTTTTTAATCCCTTATAATACGTTATTCTTGGTATTAACCATTGGAGTTTCTCTGAATAAGATTAATTATTTTTGAACAAATAATAATTATGTTATTTTTCTATTTAACTCCATCAAATCCTATTCAACCATATTGTAATAATTACATAATTATATACCATATACCAAGATTAAATTATTTATAATTCCTTACCAATATACATACTTCCATCATCATATAAGAAAAAATTATCAATCATGTGTACGATGAACAACCGCATCACAGACTAATGAAATTCATTTTTCATCACCGCCTATCATAGATAGATATAATGAAATTCATTTATTGTGTCCCCTTTTGAACGTTGGTTATGAATAACCATCATTATAATGCCTTTTATATTTATTTATTATGATATTTATCTTATAAATGATGTGATAAATACAATACCTCACATTATATTTTTGTTTATATAGTAACTAACATGATCAATTGGTTTTTAATATTGGTTATATTGTAACTGAGGTGATAAATAAATTTTCCTTTCTTATTATAACAACCTTGCTCTTTTATAAACAATTAAACATTATTTATTACATAAAAGTTAAATTAAGAAAACTATGAGGATCGAGAGGTCTAGTGTCTTGGGAAATTAAAACATTACATGAAAACTTATAACCTAAAATATATATAATTGCTAAAAACTTCTTTCACATTACCAAAGATATTCCTTCATACTTAGCATTTCATGGGATAACCCGAGGACATGCATAAGTAAATAGTGATCTATAATGACCAAAAAAGGAGTAAACAAGGAATAACATGAAGAATCCAATGCATTTTAGGCAATAGGCATATCAATGGATCATAAGTGAAACAAGAAAATAATGGCATGTTGTAGCGTGATTATCATAACATAGAAATGTGGCAACAAGATTGAACATGATAATATCATGAGCTAAGGATCATCGAACATGGAGAATGAGTAAACCCTTATTTTCATGTGAATTAGAATGAGTAAACCCTTGTTTCACTTAATGTATAACGATACTAATATTTTCCAAATGCATTGGAGTGCTATCAGGGAGCACCATTCATAATCATTTCATTTCATTCATAAGTGTGCCACATAGATCATAAAACATAGATTCATTAAACATAATCACTTTTTAAATGATAAATGTTTATGTAATTTATACATGAAACTCTATAATAAATTAGTACATGTGCATAAAGGATAATACCCTTGATAGAGAAATAGACATGGTATTCACTGTATAATGACATTGGCATGGAAAATCACAATACAATTTCGGCAGCTTAACGACGTGACTTAAGAATTCATAAAAAATGATGATGAGAGAAAAAGGGGTGTATCATAATATATACATGAAACAGATAGTATGGGGGTCATATAGATACATGTACCAACATGTGTAATGGATTTTAGATTCATAATAAAAAATAATTTCTTAAAAGTCAATGAAGAGAGAGAAATCCTTTATGGAATTTTGGTATAGTAACAGGTCTACATGGGAGGTATTAATGAGAAATAAATTGGTCTCTAATCATTATAACATAAGGAGGGAAGTTTGGGCTAGGTGAAAAATAATACCCCAAAATTTTTAATTGAAAATAAATGGGCATAACAACATAAATAAATTTGGAGAAAAATAATAATTGAAGAAATCCCTTACTTTTAAGTGTGATCCCAATGTCTTGGAAGTGGATTATTGGGATCATGGGGTGCCTTGGGATGAATTTAGGGGTAGTAGGTAAGGGATTGGTTGAGCTAAATTGTATTTTGGTGACTATGAAGTGGGAGATTGAGTGGTTTTATATTGGAAAAGAAAGGAATTATTTATTATTTATGTTTTGGACCCCACACATTAAAATAATCAAAACCACAGACCCACCCATGATTTTTGCCCATGGTGTTTGCCAAAGGGAAGTGGAAAAAATCATTTTATAAGTCCAATTGCTGAGCTTCATGAAATATTAGGCTTGTTTTTGGGGAGGTGAGTCACACTCTTAAAGAAAACATTTTAAAAGGTTAAAATATTTTACAAGCCTTTGTGGGTCCACTAAAGCTTTGTAAAATAAATTAAACATCCTTAAATTAAATTATTTTAATGATAAAACATACATTGGCCTAACCAATAATTCATATTATTTTATTACATCACCATTTGATCATTATGATGTCATAAAACACATTATATAATTAAACGATATTTAATTTTTTCTGAAAAATTATACTACCTCAGAAAATTATGAAAAGTTCACCTTTGGATAATTTGTATATCCTAATTCCAAAAATAATCTAAATTTTATCTAAATAATTTTCTAAATTTTCAATATTTACATTTAAAATAAAAAAATTCATTTATCCAAAATTCATGGGTTTTGACAGAAATGGCTTTCAAACCTTAATAAAAATTATTATTGTTTTCCTAAAAATTATACAATCATTTATATTTAATAAAAATTATTTTATTAATAACATTTCATTAAATTTTTATCTAATTCAAAAATCCATTAATCCATCCAAATATATTTGTTAATTGAATATTAACTACAAATTCTATTTTTCATGCAAAACTATTTTCAATGTTATAATAATTAAATGATTGTACATTTTTTATTCTAAAAAACAAATAATTTTCATAATCATAATGATAGGGTATTGTTACATAACCTCTTATAAAGAGAACATAATACCTAATGGTATGGTGTGTGATGGTGACATACTCTTGGGGTGGCTTGGATAACATCGATCGAGTGGTAATCTCTATCAAAAACCACTTATCCTGCAAGAAGTTATATTCAAGAATAACGTGTTGAGGCTCAGATTAGTCATGGTGAAGAGAAAAGCCTAGTGACACTACCTACTTTCTAAGCTCTCACAAATGGGATTCATATGAAAAAATTCAATTGGATGAGGTCATTACTTCATTTGTCTATGTAAATTTGATTTCTTAAAGCCCTATATTTATACTAATCATGTGATCACTGTTCAATGGATATATTAGCAAAGGTAATAATTCTTAATGGTATTTTGAAATCTGAAATCATAAAACCAAATAAGTTCATATTTAATAAAACCATTTTAAATAATAATACATTTAATTATATCAAGATTAATTTTCATTACTAAAAGTTTGGGTCATTACAGTATTCCCCCTTAAGAAATTATTCCTTTAAATTTAATTCTCCTACACTAAAATAGATGTGGGTATCTCTAATGCATCACTTCCTTTGATTCCAAAATTGCCTCTTCAAATGTGTGATTTCTCGACAACACTTTCATGAGGGGAATCATTTTAATTTGTATAACTTTCTCCCTATGATATAAAATATTCACTGGCTTCTCTTCATAGGAGAGGTCACTATCCAATGGTACCACATCAAGATTGAGTACATGTGATGGGTCAGGTATGTACTTCCACAAGAGTGATACATGGAATACATCATGTACTTGAGATAGGTTTAGTGGGAGTTCTAGTCGATAGGCCACTTCTCTAATGTGCTCAAGGATCTCCAAAAGGGAAAATGTACCTTGGTTAATCATTACCTTCTTCCAAAATCTCATAACTCTCTTCAATGGAGATATACAGTGGAATACCATGTCTCCGACATCAAACACTAGGTCTCCCTGATAATTATCATCATAGCTCTTGTATTGACTCTCAGAATCTTTAATGTGATGTTTGATGCTCTTAACCTTAACCACCATTTCATTGACCATTTGTGGACCTAGGAGTTTTCACTCCACAACTTCATCCCAACATGCCATTGTTCAGTAGATCTTCCCCTAATGTGTATCATAAGGATTCATTTGGAATCTTGATTGGAAACTGTTTTTAAGAGATCTCAACTAGAAGAAGATATTGATCCCATCCTCCTTTGATTCCCTTTGAGAATGCTCTAAAAATTTCCTCAAGTGTTTGGATAGTTTTCACAGATTGGGCATCAGTTTGATGATGATATTCCATACTAATGTTCATCTCAAGGTCTAGAACATGATGAAGACTCTTCCAAAACTAAGAGGAGAATCTTGGATCTAAATCAGATACAATTAATAGTGGTATTCCATGAATTCTTACCACTTATCTGAAATATATTTGTGTTAGTTTATCCAAAAGTCCAGTGAAAAAGTCCATGGTGATGTTCTCCCATTTCAATGTTGGTATGGGTAATGGTTTCATTATCCCCTTAGACGTATGCCTCTCCGCCTTCACTTGTTGGAATACCATGCACATTGATGTATACTCAGAGATCTCTTTCTTTATTTTATCCCACCAATAATGCACTCATAGATCTGGATAAATCTTTATGTTTCCTGGGTGAATGGAGAATTTTGAACTATGCGAATCATCCAAAAGTTCTTTATTTAAATCTAGATTTGATGGACTATATAGTCTTGTACCAAATCCCACAATTCATCCTTCATTAAAATTAAACCCAGAGTATTTCCCTTTTTGGACAGTTTCCACTTTCTTCTTAATTCCTACATCAACCTTTTGAGCATCCATTAACATTTCAAAAATAGACAGTTGAGAAATAATTTGTGAAAGGATAGATCATGTTCACTTCATAATGATTTCCATGTCTATATTCATGAAATATAAGAAGATTGGATTATTTTAAATTTTCATCAATAATAGAATGGTTGGGTCCTTTTTACATAGAGAATCAACAACCTTGTTCTCTTTCCCACGGTGGTAATGGATTGAATAGTCATAGTCTTTGATCAGATATAGCCATCTTAATTGGAACATGCTCAAATCTTTATGTAATAATATATACTTGAGGCTTTTGGGATCTATGTATATTTCACACTTCTCCCCACTGAGGTAATATCACCAAAATTTTAAAGATCATGTGTTGTATAGGTTTTCTGACAAACATTCAATTTCTATGAATAATAGGCAATAACTTTGTCATTTTGCATCAACACACATCCCATGCCCTTCTATGAAGAATAACTAAAAACCAAAAAATTTTCTCCACTTGTGGGTAGTGTGAGCATGAGCACAATGATTATCGTCCTTTAAAACTACATGAAGCTCTCTCCATATTCATCACTCCAAGAAAACATAAATCCCTTCTGAGTTATCTTGGTAAGTGGGTTTTATAAGCATGAGAAATTTCTCAAAAATTGGTGATAATATCCTAGTAACTGTTGGAAGCTACGAATATCCATTACCGAAGTTGTCCTCATCCATCCCTCAATTGCAATTGTCTTGAAGGGATCCAAAGAAATCCCATTTCTTGTGATGATGTGACCCAAGAATGAGACTTCCTTCAACTAGAACTCACACTTGATGTACTTTTCAAAGAGATTCTCCTTTCTCAATGTCTCTAGTATAGATATTAGAGGCTCCTCATGATCCTCCTTGGTTTTGGAGTATATTTGAATCTCGTATTTAAAGACTACCAATAATTTGTTGAGGGAATCATTAATGATTGTATTCATCATGTACATGATGATTTCTGGTTCAATAGTGAGTCTAAAAGGCAATACTATGAATTCATAGTGCCTTTATCTTCTACGAAAAGCAGTCTTGTGGTTATCCCCCTTCTTCACCCTTACATGGTAATATCATGATAAAAAATCATCCTTGGAGATGTATTGTGATCTATATAGCTAATAAAAAAATTCGTCAATTTGTGGAAGATGATACTTGTTATTTGTTTTGAATTTTTTTATGCTCATGATAATCAGTGAAAAGGCGCATTTACCGATTCTTCTTCTTGACAAAGAGGACTAGGGAACCCCCTGGTGAAGCACTTGGTCAAAAAAAAAACAGTAAATCCATATTATCTTATAGTTTCTTCTTTATCTCCTGAAGCTCCTCAATAGCCATTCCATGTGGTTTCTTGGATGTTGTCAATTCCCCAAGTATATGATCAATTGAGAATTCAACATATCTTCTAGGAGGAAGGCCAAACAATTATTTGGGAAACACTTCATCAAATTCCCTCAGAATAAGGATGTATTCAAGGATTGTTGATCCCATGGAATCAATCATCTGAGCCAAATATGAATGCTTATAGGGAAGTAATATCCAAACATGAGATGATGGTGGTAAAGAAGATCCATCCTCATCCTTGCAGTTGTACAGAATCAGTGGTCAATTCACCACATAGAGAGAGATTTTCCTATCATGAAAATTTATGTTGGATCTTTAAAAAAAATTCCAATAAATGCTAATATTTGAATTAAATTCCACCAATGGGAGTATGATGAGGTTCTCTGGGAAGTTAAATCAAAAAATTATGATATAGGAGTACTTATATTCATGGGATTCAATGATTTCCCCATTTCTCTTTCTCACCGTCATCATTACTTCCATAACTTCTGTTGGTGTTGGGATGGTTGTACTAAACTTTTTGGATATAAAATAATGCGTAGAACTATAATAAAAAAGTATGTTCACTATTATTGAATGAATAACTAGAATACCTATAACCACATCATTGTCTGGTTTTACTTTAGTGGTAGTGGTGGAAAAATATCTCCCTTACTGCCTTGGAGGTTGTTGGTTGCCTTCGAAAACCCTTATTTTGGGGAACTAGTTTGCAAAGTGCCCCAGTTATATGCAGTAGAAGTAATTAACAATGTGTTGAGGGTCAAAGGGATAATTCCTCAACTCTATCACAACTGTACAATTTTCTTGTCAGCAGTTAATGGCCAGGTTCCCTTCTCTTCCACACCTAATACATTTCGTCATCCCCTTCAGGCAATTTCGAGGGTTCTTCTTTCCACACCATTGGAAAGTGGGGTGTTAGAGTTTTTTAGCACCATTGGATTTATCTATCAGCCCGCCATAAATGAATTCCACCTTATGATTTTTATCCCCATATTACCCTTGAGATTCATCTATCTCCATTTCAACTTTGAGGGCACATCGGAAAATTTCCTCATAGCTCATAAAGCCACGGATCACTAGGGATTTATGTAGGCATGTTTTAGCCCACCAAAGAAATCATCAACCTTGAATTTTCCGGTAATGAAAAAGATAGAGGTGTATCATTCATGCCTTGTAATGTTTGCCTCATACTCTTCGATGGATTAGTCATATTTTTGGTTGAGGGCAAGAAAGTGATTTACCTTCTTAAGCTGGTTTGTGCGAGGAAAATATTTATTGTAAACATTTTATGAAGATCATGTCATTCCAACTCCTTGATCTCCTCCCCATGATTAATATTATTGATCAATGTCCAACATCAATCAGAATCATACTCTATACGATAAACATCCATAAGTACCTTCTCTTGTTCAAAATGTTGAAGGATGGAGAAGATCTCCTCAATGGAGTAGATCCATTGTTAGAAGATTGAGGTATTGAATGATCCATTAAATGTAGGAGGTCGTTGTCTCATTAATCTCTCTATTTCGACTTTTTATTTATGGGGGGGGTTAATGTTCCTCTTGACCCATATTTCTATTCCAAACAAGTTTTATCTGAGAGAGTATCATTACAAAGTTCATGATTCCTGCTCCCATCATATTGGGAATCTCATTAGAATAGTCGTCACATTGATCTTCGCATCAGTTGTTAGCCAAGTAATCCTATTACCAGCCACTGGCTGTAGTAAAAGGAATGTTAGGGGTAACACAAAAAGGGTAATCCCAAGACAAAAGCACCTTACTTATTAATTACTTTTATTTTCAAATCTTATGAATGTGTAGGCTTTAATTAATGTTATCTATGATCTACCTCCCAACATATATTATTAGTAGAATTTTTATTTCCATAATAATGGTTAGTACTATCCTTATGAATTTAACATATATTAACCCCCTGGAGTGTCATAACCATGACTACAGCAAGGCCCATTGTCCTCCACCAGTTCTCATTCGAGTCTATCACAAAGCGGTGTTTTCATATTTTAACCCTAGATACATTTGTACCAGAGCCACCTCTACCTAATAGTATCTAGATATGGATATATCCTATTGATAAACCACTTAATAAATACTCACGAATATTTTGAGATTTATTTTATTATACATAGTATTTTCCCTGAGGCTTTCACGAGGGTTTTTTAATCCAAATCCAAAAAATTATGAAACCTATCCTCTGATACCAACTATAACAACCATGCTATTTATTAAACACTTAAACAAGATTTATTACACAACATTGATGTTAAAAAACATTGAGGATGAAGAGTTATAGTGTCTTGGAAAATTAGTAACATTACATAACATCATAAAACCTGAAATATACATCTTTATTTAAAGCTTATTTGTCATAACCACAAAAATTATTTCATAATTAGCATTGCATGGGTTAACATGAGGACATGCATAAGAAACGAGTGATCAATAAATCCCAGTAAGGGAGTAAACAATTCATAACCTGAATAATTCAGTACATTTATGTATATAGGAATATCAATGGAGGATAAGAGAAACATGGACATAAATGCATGATATAGCATGATAATCATATCATGGAAATGTGGAAACAACATTTAACATGATATTTGCATGATCCAAGGCTCATTTCAAAGGGAGAATGAGTATAACATAATTTCACAATAATTATAATGATTAAATGATAATTTCACATGATTTATCATGATACTAATATTTTACCAATGCATTGGAGCACTATCAAGGCGTACCCTTCTTCAACATTTAATTTCATGTATAAGTGTGCCACATGGATCATATAACTTGGATTCTTTAAAAATCATAAATTATTCCATGATAAAGGGGTGTATAAGTCCTACATGAAAATATATAATCAATAAGTAAATGTTTATAAAGGTGAATACCCTTGATAGAGAAACATGGATGTTATTCACTATATAACGACTTTGTCTTAGAAAATCGATGTGCAATTTCAGCTGCATAACGACATGATGTAAAATTCATAAAAATAGTATATGAGAGTGAAAGGGGTGTCTCATAATATTTACATGAAATGGAAAATAATGGGTTCATATATATACTTTTCCCAACATTTGTAATGGTATTTAAAGTCAAAATAAAAATGAATTTCTTGAAAGTAAATGAGGAGAAAGAAATCCCTTGCGGAATTTCAGCATTGTAACAAGTGTACATGGGAGGAATTGATGAGAGAGAAAGGGTTATATAAAAATTCACACATAATTAGGGATGTATGTGGGAGGATTTAAATCATATCCCATCATTTTTAACTGAAAATAAAAGTGCATAACAACTTATGGAGTTTTCGACAAAAATGAGAATGGAATAAATCCCCTACATGGAAGTGTGTTCCAAAAGGCGTGGGAGAGGCTTTAGAGAGGCTTAATGGGATATTTGGGAACTTTTTTATGATTATAGAGAGATGAGGTAAGGATTTGGTTGATCTCCAAAGGCTTTGAGTGATGAAGATGTGGGATCATGGGTGGGATAATATAGGAAAAGAGAGGGAATTCTTTATTATTTAAGTTTTGGATACCACACATTAAACTAATCAAAACCACAAACCAACTGATGGTTTTTGCTAATATCATTTGTATAAGGGGAGTGGAAAATATTATTTTATATCTCTAATGGCCTAAATTAATAAAATATTAGTATTTCTTATGTGGAGTTGTGTCATACTTTCACGAAAAACATTTTAAAATGTTAAAACATTTTATATGACTTGGATGGTCCACTTAAGCTTTGAAAAATAAATAAAACAAACCAAAAATCAGATTATTTTATTTTAAAACATACATTGGATGAAAAAAAAATTATAGTATTTTATTACGTCACTATATGGTCATTATAATGTCATAAAACATATTATATAATTAAATAGTATTTATTTTTTACCCAAACATTCGACTGTCTCAAAAAATTATGGAAAATTTACTGTTCAATAACTTCTATATTCGGATTACAGAAATAATAATTTTTTATCTAAATAATTTTCTAAATATTTTAATTTCTAATTTTAAAATAAGAATGGAAATTTATAAAAAATTCATGGGTGTTTTCAAAAATGACTTTCAAACCTTAATAAAAATTACTATTGTATTCCTAAAAATTGCATTGTTATATATATTTAATAAAAATTAATTTATTAATAATATTTCTTTAAAATAATATTTAATCCAAAAATCCATTAATTTATTAAAATAGAATTCTTAATTGAATTTAAAACAAAACTACTATTTTTTATTTAAAAACTATATTCAAAGTAACAATAATTAAATATATGTTTATTATTTATTCTATACAAAACAATAATGCACATAATAATAGTTATAGGGTCTTGTTACATAACCCCTTATAACACCCTCAAAATAACTAGGGGTATGGTGTGTGATGGTGAGGGACTCTTGGGGTGACTTGGGTAACATCACTTGGGTGATAATTTCTATTAACTTCAACTTATCCTGTAGGTGGTTTTATTCATGCTTAATGAGTTGAAGATTGGATTAGGCTTGGTAAAGAGTGAAGGCTAGTGATGAAACCTATATTCCGAGCCCCAAAAAATGGACATCGTATGGAGAAATTCTTCTAGATGTGGGCATCACTTCCTTTGTCTGAAGAAATTGGATTTGTTAAAGCCATATATTTATAATAATCATGTCATCATAGATAAATACCAATATTTAAAACAATAATTATTCATAATGGTATTTTAAAATCAAAAAATCAAAAAAATACTTGAATATCTTATATAACCATTTAACCTAATAAGAAATTTAATTAGACCTAATGGAATTTTCATTAATAAGAGTTTCGTTCGTTATAGTTATCACATTGGTCATAAAATAACCTATATGATAATGAAATTTTTTCTCATCAGTTATTGTATAGATGATGTTTTAAACAATTAAAAATATCATTATCACATTATTTATAATATTATTAACATGACATATAATTTAAAATTTCATGAATTTTTATATTGATTAATTTTGGTGCTATTTTATATCATTAATGCAAACTCATTTCACTCTTGCACAAAATCCATAACCTCATTTTATATTCTATTTTCCTCTAATATCATCATTCCATATTCATAAATAATTATTTTTCATTAGTATAACTATTTATAATTCTACCTAATCGTCTATCAACTCTCTAATAATCCTCATATATAGATCTCTCTAAAAGATTCCCTGACAGTTGATTTTTCTATTCCATTTATTCAGTTCATGAATTGCAATATTCTTTTTGAATTTGTTAATTTTGATGGATTTTTATTGAACAATGATATAGTAATAAATAATTATTTCATATGGAAAACCTTGATTATATTTTAATGTAATCTATTTTCAATCCCTTATCTAATTATATTAACTTTTACTCACAGAACTACAGGAAAGTCTTTGTTACTGATTTAAAAATCATGAGACAAAATTTAGGAAACTAAGGGTGAGGAGTAGGTATAATTTTGGAGAAAATGTTAGTGGCCATTCAAACATCAAATATATTTGTGGAAAATTTGTATATATACATTACTTTTTTATAATTGTGGTTATATATTAATGTCCATGATTTATTAAATAAACACTCATAATGTAACAATAATTCTCATAAAACCATTTTATATGTTATTTGAGTATTTAAAATAACTATGATATTTTTCTATATAGCGATTAGTGGTTTACATCATGTTTAATAATAAATTATTATAATATTTATATACTATGGATTCCTGATCATGTTAACCTTTATCTATTCTGTTTATTATTACATTTCATCCTACATGTTGCATATTCAGAATTGTATAGTATATAATATTATGGTTTGTTATGCTAAGAAAACTATATCTGGATTTTGAAAATTATTCACCAAAATGGTTCATCATTATTTTATAGGCATGATGATATGATTTTTTGTTGTTGAAAATGTTCTAGTTAGGGAAAATAGTTTTTTATACAATTTAATTAAATAAATATTTAAACCATTCTTTAAATATTTGTTCTTAATTTTAAACATGACAGATAATTTTTAATAGTAAATAATTTCAAAAGTAAGGCATTAAGGTTTTTTGTTGTTAAATTATAATGTGAAATTATTTAATTTTTTAAAAGAAAATATTTTTGAAAATAATTTGTGACCATTTTTTAAAATAAAATTGATGTTAATGATGTTTTTAAATATAAATAATATATAATGGTATTTTAATTAGAAATGTAATGGGTGATTAATTTTGATTTATCAATTATATTTAAATTTATATATGATTAATGTCTAAAATTTATTATTTTACTTTTCATATATTTATATATTTCTTAAAAAAATTAAAATTTTATAATTTCAAAATTATGAAATCTTTGATATAAATTTATACATTATTGGCCATACATAATCTATTTTCACTCTACTCATCAAAATATTATTTTCAAAATATATATATATATATATTTAATATTTTTCATAGATATTAATGATTTGATATCGAATTATCAAACAATAATTTATTGGTAAATTTAAATAAGGGGTTGATTTTTTTTTATAATTTTCTAAATTAAATGTTATAAAAAACAACAAGTTTTCCTATCCATTTATGAAATGTTAAAATATAAAGATGTTTTTAAAAGACTGATCAAATATCAATTAATTTTATGTAGTTTTAATCTGAGTTAATATCCTTGTATTTGGAATTGTGAAAATTAGAAAAATTTCCGATCTATTGACGATGATTCTTTGCTTGATAAAAACTCTGATGAAATTGAAGAAAATATTGAGATATTAATGGAGAGGTTGTTGAGAAATAATTGACAATTGGGAATCTCTATAGTGATGCTGAAATTAAAATTGTATATGAGTTTTATGGAATTTATGATTTTATCATCATTGTTAATATTGATTAACTTGAAGGAAGAACATGGTTTGAGTGATAAGATATTTATTGATTTTCTAGAATTGTAGAAATAAATTATTTTTAATGATAATGGTATTCCTTATTCATAATATAAATATATTAAAATACTATTCCCCATGGAATTATGATACCCAAAAATGGTTGCCTGAATGACTATGTGATATATAGGAATGAATATAAAATTCTGTCAAATGGTCCAAAATATGGGTTGTCACGATATATATTGATAGAAAATTTACATGCTGATTTAGAAGTAATTGATATGCCTTCCAAGGAATGTTTATATCTTCATATAATTCCTCAGAGAAATATTTATTTTCAAATTCACATTATGAAAAATGGTAAATATGGCATGAAAAGGAGTGGATATGTGATAGTAAATTATGGAATCTATCTAATTGTCCACAGTGCAAGAAAATTGTTCAGCAGTTTCCTACATTCAAAAATGAAGATAGAAATCTCCGACAGAGACTATTAATGGATTGAATAAATCAATATCAATTCCTTTGTAGGAGTCACATCTCGTGTCTTATTTTATAGATAATTTTCATCTTATCTCTTGAATTTTTTATGATATGTAAATATATCATGTTGAGTTAAATGATATCTAGACCAAAACATCCCAAAAATGTTAATGATGTTTTCTTATCACCATTAATTGATGGTTTTAAAGTCTTATAAGATGATGGGATTAGGGTGTATGATTCTTATAAAATTGAATATTTTCAACTATATTCAATGATTATTTTCAAGATAAATGACATACCGGTGTATGAAAATTTGTAAGGATTTATTGTGACGGGGTACAAGGTGTGTCAAATTTTCAAATAAAATAGATCATATTATCAGTGGAATCATGGGGTAAATTAAGTAGATATATATGATTGATAGTTTTTATATATGCATTAATCTTAAAAAAGATTAAAAAATGAATTCAATAGATCCTAATAATTTGATATTTCTCAAAAACATTTATCCACTAATCTGTATTTTGAGAAGGTTAAAAACATTGATGTGACATTCAGAAAAGAACATAAATTAGGTAATGATGGAAATATTTATAAGAAATAGTAAATATTTTTTGATCAACCATATTTGATATCTCATGAGGTAAAACATATCATTGTTACAATGAACGTGGAGAAGAATATCTATGATAGCTTATGTGGAACATTGTTAGATATTAAATGAAATACTAATTATGGGTAAAATACAAGATTATATATACTCTCCATGCGATTATGTTTGGTGTTATCTCCCACTCCTGATGGAAGGAAAACATCCCTACCCCATTATTCTCATAAATTATCCAAGAGGGTGAAAATTCTCTTGTTTAGTGAATACATTATATCAAAGTACATTAGGGTTATATTTTATTGTAATTTTTTTTGTTTTAAAAGGATTTGTAGTTGAGTGTTTAAAAATATCATGATTATCATGTTATGATGCGACAACTCATATCCGTTTCATTGAATGGAATATTTCCAATCCATGTCAGAATGACTATCATGAATGTGTGTTATTTATCAATTCAATTTTTAGTATATTCATTTATCTAAATACTTTAAAAAAATTGGGAATGATGAAATTTCTATAATTTTTCAATTGTAAATGGATTTTCCTCCCTCTTTTTTTGATATCATGTTGCATTTAATGGTTTATCTGGTGAAAGAAATAAATATTTGTGGACAGTTATATCTATAATGGATATAACCTTTTGAAAATTATATGAAAATATTAAAGGGATTTGTTAACATTCCATATCGACTAAAATCCCCCAATGTTGAGAAGTATATTTATGAGGTGGTTGGGTAGTTTTGTCAAATCTAATTTTCTATAGTTGAGAATTTTGGTTTTCCTCCATCCCTCCATGAGTGAGTTAATTATGGTAGAAAGGGGATTCATGTCTTGAAAGTCAAATATTTGACTTTTGAACAAATAACGAAGCTACATTTAAACATCTTGAGTAACATAAATGATACTCAACCATATACGACATTATATATTACTATTTTTGGAATAATCTTATCCAATGAAGAAAGATATGTGGATTTTGAATGAGATTCATAAATTTTTTCCCATGGTTTAAAGAGACTGTTCTTAATATATATTATGTATGAGGCACATTGAGATAGTTAGTGGGTGGTCTAAGTGTAAATTTTATAACATTTTCTAGGTAGGAAATTAATGGCTATACATCTAATATGAATGATGATGATAATAGAAGTGTAGTTAAAAATAGTAAGGTATTTGTGTTTGCATAAACAATGAATTTTTTGAGTGCTAAATTAAAAAAACCCCAATTTCTACATAATGTGCATATAATGAAGTCATTGAAGAAATATGGGAGGTTGATTACAACAAATATCATGTTCAACTATTTATCTACAAATGGTTTATCATTAAAATCAGTGTTAGACATGATCAATTTGAAATGAAACTTGTTAATCTGAATATATTGAAATACTTAGCTGATCATTTAATGGATGAAAAAAATTCTATGTTATTGATCAATATGATATACTATGGTACATTATTTTACATTGAAAAAAGTCATGTTGGTAATGGTAAACTTGTTGAAAATGTTGATTTATGTGAGATCCCTACTTCTATTTTTTACAAGATAATATTTATGAGCACAACATAGACATGGTTTGTTCCATACAGAATGATCATTGAGAAGGAATTTGGAAACAAAATCCTTAACACATTCCTAATATTATAGGTATGCTATGTTTATTTATCATTTAAATTTTAAAATTTCATAAAATGTTATCTATTTAAATATTATTTTCATTATAAAAATATTTAATGTAAATAATAAGTTATTGATTATTTAAATTAGTTTATTTTCATTTTTTTATGTTTACCCTTATGTAACTTATATGTTAATTTATTTTGTTTAAATAATTATTTTAAATCTAATATATTGAAAAATATATATTCTATTAAAGTATATTGAAAAAAATATTATTTTTCGGATTAAAAAATAATTTATTAGGTTTTATAATTATTGTTATTTAATCCATTTTTTTTAATTTTCATTCATTTATATGAAATTTCACATCTCATTAATTTTGTTCGAATATTATTTAAATATAATAAATATGAATAAAAATGTGTTATATATTATTTAATTTACATTTTTTCATAATTTACCATTTTTTATTTACATTAGTATTACAATAATTATTTTTTTATTTTTTTTCTAAGTGTTTGTTGCTTTATTTTCTAGGATAGTGAAATATTTTTCAACTAATACAGAACATTCGTCCTGGGATTATTATACTCATACCAGTGGTGAGGAATTTGAACATACTCCTATTGACGAGGAAAACCCTATATACAATAGAAATATACTCTCGCATGGCCAAATAAGAGTTTGAGAGTTTGTAAATGTAGAAGCACACATTTAATAAAATAATCATTTTTAATATCCATGACTAGAGGATACTGGTAGACATTGATGATAATGATATTCATATATGTCCTAATTTAAAATTATTAATGAGTGTTATATCAGTTTCGGAAAAATAAAGTCTGTATTTTGATTGTTGATTGAATAAGTGTTTACAAATTGACACTATTTCACTTATGGCAGACTATTTGGGTAATATTATATGTTATTATTTTAATTATCTTGAAATATTTATAGACATATATATTTTTCCTTATTATTATATGAAATATGAAATAACAAAAACCAGAGGATCCAAGAAGAAATATTAATCATTTGATACTTAGAGATGGATGGATTATAAAGCAACCCTCACAACAAAATTTTATTTTTGGGAATAAGAAACATCACAATCAAATTGATATCTATTTATTGATGAATATATATGAAAGAAAATTGTCAAAAGTATAAGATACAAATCATTTTTGTTAAGGTCAATGTTAAATTTTAGATATTTTTTTATATTAATTATATTAGTAATGAATTATTAATGATATCGTTATTAAAAATTTATTACAGTTGAGGAGATATTATCAAGAGTTATGATCTAGAAACTTACACATTCATACATTATATCATGGAGGCTATATCTTATTGAAATAAGAAATAATGGATGAAGAATTTCAAAAAATAGACAGTTGATTATTCAATATCTATAGAGGTTTCCCCTACACCCCCGTAAATTCCTGAATACTGGAAGATGGCCCAGATTAGAAAGAAAGGAAAATAGTATATGGAAGAGTCAATGGTTTTAGTTGAGATGGTTGTAAGATTATTAATTTATTTATGTTAATTAAATTATTTATATGTTTTGATTAATTAAAAATGTTTTCAAAAAAATATTTCATTTTTCAACTGAGCACCAGAGTACACATGGTGTCTTTTTACTAAGGGATGGAAGGTTATTTTAGCTAAAACATTTGGAAATCCAAAACTCCTGGGTAATGTATGAGGATACCAGAGGTCTGTATCAGTGAAAATGTGTTTCCACATTCTCCAAATTCTTCAATGGAGGGTTTTAATATATATCATTGGAGGATAAATTTTATGATATTCATGTTATGATGGGGGATATGATCATATTTTCAGTACAATTGACCATTGAATACATGTATAGATAGTTTCATACTAGAGATCCCACTCCTCCACCTCCTTTAGGAGGTCCAACTCATCCACCACTACCTACAAACCCCAATAATTATCCTACTCTATCAACCCTCCTCCACATCTTCCCTAATATTTCAGGTTATATTTTAATGATCCACACCATCATATTATTGAAAATGGGATGATATTTGTTTGGAGATACCATTCACCATCAACATTTTGGGATAGATAATCATGGGGTTACAATACATGATAATACATATATATAAACTAGATAAACATTGCCTACAGGTGAGGTGAGTAGAATGGGACAAAGTATTAGCCGAATTTGGTTTGGACATCGTGACTTTTATGAAATACTACCATAGTTGTATGTGACTAACATTTCATTTATTTTATTTTTGTATTAAATTAATTTTAAAAAATTAAGGATAATATATTTAAATATTTTTTATATGAATAAATTATTGACAAATAAATAATTTACAAAAAACTACAAATACAATGTTTTAAAACATTAGAAACTGATTATAGTATTTTTTATTGATTTTTAAGAAATTAAAATTTGTTTTTAGATGTGTATGAAATCCCAAATTAAGTAAGTTCTTGTGTCCATGCAGTGAATGTAATGCTTTTGAAAAATGATATATTGGAGCCTATTTCTTGAGATCATTTTGGCATCAATGAGATGCATGTTTTGTCTACGTATGTTTTAACATAAGTCTTTCCATGTGTTTAATTTGTTGAAAATTAATACTTCTTTTTTATTTAGTATTAAATATCATTATTAAATGTTTAAGGAGCATAAAAATATAGATATATATGGATTTATATACAAATATTTAATAACACCTGTAAAGAGTAAAATTATTGAGGCAAAAAGAATAGTTTATATTGCTGAATGATTTAAAAAGGGGGTAATTGTCCAAAGCTTGATGGTTTCTTATCTTTATGATTATGAATCATATATCTCACAAAGAGTTATATTTATTTTAACATAATATCCACTAACATTAAAATTTATTTTATATTAGTTTTCATTACATCTTAGGTGTTTTATGTTTAAGGGATAAATCACTTTAATAGTTATGCCCATTCCATTGGGATGTGAGAAATTTTATTATGTATTTATTGGACATGTGAGATTTAATTTTTCTAATAGTTGTTTATATTATATTGAGTTTTAAATTTAGTTCATATATATGATTTTCTAAGATGGAATAGAATTTCATTTTTGAGACCATAATGAAAATGAGCATCAAGTTCAAATATGTAAAAGGAGAGGTGAATTTTCATTAATAATTAGTATTGTTTATATATTTATAAATATTGGTATTTTTAATTAAAATACTAATTTAATCAATATTTTTATAAATAGGAAGAAATAAATAAATCTTTATTTTTTTGTAATATTAATGTATGAAATAATTTCAACTCAAAATTTATGATGTTCAATGAGGTTTGATTTCTATATAAACTATTCCACATAATATATAATTAGTTTTATTCCTGAGACAGGTTAAATGATATCCTATTAATTTCTAGCTTTTTAATGATCCTCATCCTTATAGTGATAATGAGCTCTGACAATTACAAGTTTATGGGGAGAATCTATTTACAGGGTTGGTTGGATTTTAGATTGTTTGTACTATAAATTGAAAATTTAAAGTTTGTAATTGTAAATATATATTTCTAGTTATTTTTAAATTTATTCTCCTTTTTATTTTTGTTTATTGATACAGTTATATGGGAAAAATTTTCAAAATATATTTTGTTTATAAAAACAATTTCTTTTTTCACTTTAGTAATTTGATAGCTAACATGAAAACCCAGTTAGAATGATTTTTCACATCAGGTTTCAAATTAAGGACCTATAAAATAAACTTTAACATTGTTTATATAACAACTAATGTCAAAAAACATTATTTACACATATTTTTCACATATTTTATGTTTTAACCAATATGAAAATTCATTTTCTGTGCTGGTTATTTGATAACTGATGTGAAAAACCATTCGAAATGGGGTTTTCATGCCATTTATCAAATATCCCATATAAAAATACAATTTGATTATTAATTTTCAACATCAATTTTCATGGAGACATTAAAGAAATATTTAAAACATCACCTTTAATAAATGCACCTATTAACCAATGTAAAAAAATAACTGATGTTAAAAGGCAATTTCTTCACAAGTGATTCCATCAAGAAAATGCAAAAAAATGATTATACATACCGATCACATTCTGTTTCAACTAATATAGTAATATATTTCACTTCTGAATATGTTACGCATTAATCTATATATATATATAATGAATGTATTTTTGGTTTATATCATGGTATTTTTTTTGAATTAATAGATCCATAATAGAAGTATGTGAAATGAAAATACCAAACCAAAACAAACATGAAATATGAAGCAGTAATTTCCTGAAACATGATTTTAATAAGGAACTGATAATAATTGAGAAATATATAATGTCATAATTAAATAATATATGTTATTATACATATTGTTTTTTTCCTAAAATAGTCATATAATAACCAAATAATTATTTTATAGGAGGTAAGAAAATGTATGGAGAGTGTCTATAACTAAGATATTATATTTTTGTCTTATTTTTATATATATGAGAGATATTCCATTATTCTGAATGTTACAATTTTATGGTTTATAATGTTAACATGAATGTATCTTATGATTCTCCAAAAGAAGATTATGGGATATGAAGATCCATATATGTCCCCTTTAATAGTTGGTATTGTAATTCAAATGATCCCAATGTGGTAAAGTTTTATATTGAAAAATCATTTTTCATCACGATTGTTTTTGAATATGTTCCAAATGTGGAAATATTTTGAAATACCAAAAATAAGAATAATATATTCTCCTCACCTATGGTTATTTTTAGAGAATTTGTGTTTCCCATTTATTTATATCTCTTTATGTACTAATGATACAGAAATTATATTTTAAGAAAAAACGATTTTAATTCTCTCTTCGGTCAAAAATCTATTTACATCCAAGATAATGATTTCAAAAAAATGTTCAAACTATAATATTATAATTATAAAATGAGTTTTTAAAATAATTTATACCTATTAATGGTGTTTAAAAATATTGTTCCAATATTATTATTATTCTCATTCTCTAAATGATTTAGTTATGACTTTATCCTAAAATGTGAATAGAAGCGTTGTTTCAAATGTATAGAATTAATGAAATTTTCCACCATCACGACAACTCAATTATTTGACATACCCTTTGCATGATTTCAATGTTCTTTTCAATGTTATTGTTTTCTTAATATTTTTGAAACTTTTATATTTTAAAGATGTGATTTCAAAATGGAACAGTTATTTTTATCAATAATTTTTGAAAGATCTTCTAATTAAATTTCTATTAATCATTGAAAAAAAATTAGAGTTTCAAATGTTTTATTAGGTATATGATATAATGGTAATATATTTATTATTTATATTCATGTTTTATTTCTATGATTATAGGGATAATAATTTTAGGAAAACTATTTCTTTTCAAAGGGTTATTCTATGATGAAATTTTTATGAAGTCAATTTTCATTTTCATGGGGTATGACATGATGAATTTTCAATGATCATTTAAAAATTGATTGATAATCATTATCTGAATATTAATACCAATATATATCTCCAATTAACATGTTAATTATTGATTTTCTATAATTTCCATGTGTATAAGGTTGGTTATTTTTCTTACGAAAAAAGAGAATACATGGGATGTTTTTCGATGCACAAAAAAAAGAGGGAAAATGAGAGGTTTTGAAAATCTTGAAAAAAGAAAGTCAAATGGAGTTTATCCAAATCATGAAACAATTGAGTGAAATGGTAAATTTCGCAAGGCCAAAATAGGGGTAAAAGAGGTAATATAAGTCCCAAAGATGATACATGTATGATTATACAAACCTTACCATGTTATGAATTTCATAGTGGGTATCCTTCATTAGTCTTTTAAATTATTATGTGTATGAAAAAAATATTTTTATTATTCTAATGTTATATTATCATGTATCATGATTAATGGATTACATTATGATTAATTTCTTCTCAACTTTCAATAATTATGCCATGAATCATGATTATGATCATTGATATACTAGGTATTGTTTTAAAATTATAAGATTGTTATCCTGGACAGAATATTGTCGCTACCAAAACCAGCACCAAACCCAGCCCGTGATAAGACCCAAATGGTGATCCCTATCCCTACAAGATGGAACATGTGCCCATGTCTCATATATTTTGTTTTGGGAATGATATACCAGAATATGGAAGCATAAAACATAAAAAACTATCGATAAACTGAATCTGAAAAATTCAAACCAAACGAGGATTATACAAAATCCAGAACTGAAAAAATATGTCTAATAATAGTAAAAGTGGTATAGAGAAACATAAAAATAGTATAAAAGTATCTCCAAAGACTCCACATGACAAGGGGTCATCCCCCACAAGCCGTCTCCACAACTCCCTACCATGGATGAGAACTAACACCCTAAACTGCCATCACCGAAGTCCTTGCCTTTACTCGCATAAAATATGATCATGTATACATATACCTAAGGGTTTTATGTAGTGTGTGGTAGTATTAAAAATGGGATACGACCATGTTATTCCCTATAGAAAACAATACAAGATAAAAATCATGCCATTTTTTTATAAATATGAAATTGTAAGAAAAGGTTCTAAAGAACAAAACATTTGAATGTCAACAATTTTCAAAGAAAATTTTCCATGAGTGAAAAAATATATATAAATTCTATAAGATACTATATTTTCCAGAAAAAGCCAACCATATGCTAAAGATAAATATATAAGAGTCAATGTTCACCAATCCGAGGAACACCCCTACCCACTAGGAAGTCTCGAGCCCTATGTACGTCATACCTCAGGGTAAACTAACCATAGAAAAATCCATTATCCTATATGATAAACTAGTGAGGAACACACCCATAACCTAGTGGTCCCGAATAATCATCAATATTGTTTTTTAGTGTCGTCGTTATCCATTTCTCTAAGTGAAATAGGGACAAAACCCATCCGGATCACTAGCATATGAGTACATATCTTGCCTCCTAGGTACTCGAGCTTCCCCCTTTTTGATAAAACCATTATATCATGATAAAAAAAGACATTATAACATAAAAACATTATTCAAAGTCAAAATAAACTCAAAATAGTATCAAAACATGTTTTTTACCACTTACAAAACTCATCAAATCCATTAGAATTTCAATAAAACGACTTCTCAAAATTTAACAATGCTTTACACAAAAAATCCCTTTAAAATCATACCTTGAACACCATGGGCATACTCAAATTCACCAAATAATAATTTTATGCATAGAAAAACTTTTTATAAACCCACTACAATAGTTATAAAACAACCCCTTTGGAATAACATAAAATATACATATAAAACACCCAATTTAAAACCAAATTGTCGCCTAAAAATAATTTGCTTAACAGACGTCACTAAAACCAGATTTCGCAGCAATAAAAATGGATGATAAGTACAATAAAAATAGAAAACATGAGAATATAAATCATCTAACATTTTTTATCCATGGAATCACCAACCACAAATGTTAAAACCCTTGAATCTTTGTGCAAAAATCCAACTACACTGCCACTGCACCACCAAGGACATAGATCAAGCCTAAAATAAAATGAATAGAAAATGAAAACTAGGATAAAAAACTTGGATGTAAACACTAAATCTTTGACATAAGGAACATAAAGGATATGTTAATAAACCCCCTAATAATGGAGTGAACTAAGGAAGAGATTCACTTACTTGAGGAAGTTTGATTTTCTACACAAATCCTCCTTCAAAATGGAGTTCCAAGGAGGGTTTGAGGTTCTTGGGTGGTTAAATTGTTTATAAGGGTCAAATAGGGGAAGAAAGGGGAGAGTTTGGATAAATATTGGGAGGGAAAAAATTTAAATAATTTTTTTTAAAGAGCCAGACAAGGCCGCACAATTTGTTTTCACGGTATAGAAAACTATGCGCCCAAATCGTATACCCCCTTTTGTCCACTCAAAAAGTGTCCAAACTCCATCAAATTCATGGGACGCCTAGGGGAAAAATGGGGAAAGTTAGGCCAGGAATTTTATAGAAACAATAACTTAAATGAATGATATGGGTGTGACAATTCTCACCACAATGAAAACTTTCCGTCCTAGAAAGTGAACTTGATGCTTGATTGGAAAACAGGAACGATTACTCTTCCTAGACCTATGCCTTCTTCTCCCATGTCACATTAATATCATTCCCATGAAACCATATAAACTGGACTAGTGGAATATAATTTCCCTTGAGAACCTTTTTTTGGAAGGCCACTATTTTCTTCGGCCGCTCAACAACAAATAAATCAGGATCTATATCAAATTCATACCAATTAAGTATATGGGATGGATCCGGGTTATATATCTTCAACTGAGAGACATGGAAAAAATCATGGAAGGAAATCAACTAAGAAGGTATTTCCAACCTATATTCCACCTTTTCTATAAGCTCAAAGATCTCAAAAGGTCTGACATACCATGATGTTAACTGCCCTTTCTTTCCCAATCGACGATAGCCTAGATGAGGGGCCGCTTTTTTGAATACCATATCACCCAAAAAAACTCTAATACTCAACATATCTCTTTAGAATATGATTTATGTTGACTTTGAGCTGTCATTAAGTGTTTCCTTCTCATCTTGACCTTCTCAGACATCTTTTACACCAGACTCAGCCCCAACAGTGAGGTATCACCTACCTCTTCCCAACAGAGATGGAAACGACAAGCCCAACCATATAGAGCCTCAAAAAGAGCCATTCAAATTGAGGATAGAAAACTATTATTATAATACAACTCAACCAATCCCAAATGGCCATCTTAGGATCAATGATGTCCAAAACACATGCACAAATCATTTCCTCCAAAATCTGAATCACCTGCTTAGTCTGACCATCCATTTGGGGAAACTATATCATTCTCATCTTAATCTGAGATTCCAAGGCCTTATGAAGGCCGTACCAAAACCAAGAAGTGAAATGGGGGTCTCTATCTAAGAAAACTACTTATGGAACACCATGGAGCCTTACCACCACCTAAAGATACAAATTTCCCAAATCATCCACTTAAGTTGTATCATTGATTGGAATGAAGTGGGATGATTTGGTTAGATGACCAATCACCACCCAAATGGAATTATTACCCTGAGTTGTATGAGACAAGCCAATAATGAAGTACTTGGTGACCTCATCCCACTTCTAGGTTGGAATGGGTAATGGTTGGAGAAAACGAGAGGTCCTTTGATGCTCTACCTTTACTTCCTAGAATTTGTAGCATCTCGACACAAATTCCACGATGTCTCGACCCATACCAGGCCTCCAATACTGCTGAGGGACATAATAGTACAACTTGGTGTCACCTGGATGGAAATCCCACTAAGACTTTTGGCTACCCTACATCACCACCTCCCATAGAGACAATGAAACTACTGAATGTACCTTGATTCACATGATTTTCTCAGGAGATGATGAACAATTAGAGATCCTCTCGCCACCATGAAGAAACTACTTCATCCATTGACAAAGATCATCACTAGTCTATTCCTACTGAATCTAATCCAAGTGAGAAGGAGTCAATTGAATGCTCTCCATGAATTCACTCCCATTTTCTCTATGGTTTCCACATGCATCTGAGAAAATAGTGACATAAGAGTCCACACATCACTGGACTTCATCAGAGTGTGCATTGGGATCCTTCTTCTTAAGGAATTGGACACCATGTCACCCTTTCCTGGGGTATAGAAAATGTCAAAGTCAAACCCCTGCAAGTACTATATCCATTGATGCTGCCTCATGTTGATGTCCTTCTATGAGAAGAAATAGGACACTATTTTGTGATCAAAGTAGACCAAAAAATTCTCCCCAAAGAGGAAGTGACACTATGTCTTCAAAACATGAATCAATGCTACTGAATCCAAGTCATGGGTCGGGTAATTCTTTTCGTGTGGTCAGAGTTGGGGATATCTATATTCCACCACGTGATAAACCTATATAAGCATACACCCAATTCCCATACATGAAGAATCACAATACACTACACACCCCATCCCAGCCTCTAGAAAAATTATAATAGGGGACATATGCATCCACCTATTTATCTCCTTGAAGGAAGCCATACATTTTCGACCCCATAAAATCTTCACCCTTTTCTAGGTGATTAGGTTCATCAGTGAATAAATCTCAGAGAAATCATGAACAATCCACCTATAATAACCAGCCAGTATGAGGAAACTCCTGATCACAAAGACGTTCCTCAGCTACACTAATGACATAACCACACCGATCTTCTCAGGGTCCACTGAAACCAGCTTCTCTGATATCACATACTTTAGAAATTTCAACCCCTGATCCAGAAAGTGCCCTTCAACAAATTTTCATTGCGGAGATTCTCTCACAAAGTTCCCAAAATGATCTACAAATAGTTCAGAAATTCCTCATCGGATCCCTAATAAACATGGATTTCATCCATAGACACCATGACAAAGGAATCAAGATACTGATTGAACACCATGTACATGAGGGCCAGAAAGAACAATGGATCATTGTCAATATGAATGGCATAAACAAGTACATGAATATGACGTACATTCTTTGGAATGCTGTCTTTGGGATATCTTCCACTTTTACCCTATGTTGATGATATAATGAATTCATATCTATTTAAGAAAACCACCATTCCCCCGTCATCTAATCAAACAAGTCATCTATTTGGGGAAAAGGATATTTGTTCACTATTGTTACCTTATTCAGATTCCAGTAGTCAATGCAGAACTGGAGGGATCCATCATCCTTTCTGTGACCATTATAGGAGAGGCCCATGGAGAGATGTTCAAGTGAATGAATCCTTATGATTCTAAGTCATCCAATTGTATCTCTAATTCCCTCTGTTTGGTGGGGGACATACGATATGTGGGAAGTGATATCAGTTGTGTTCCCATTTCAAGATCAATCGGGAACTCAATATCATCCTCTAGGGGAAACTAGAAAAACATTCCAAAAATTCATCTAAAAACACATCAAATACATGATTTTTTCCACAATAATAAGTATGAACATCTTCCTCTATAATGAGTTATGGTAACTTAAATGTAACATCTCCCAACTCTAGGATTGGTGGTCCCACACGACTCAACCAAGGATCCCATTCCCCACGGAAAACCTGATGACTCCCTTTAGGTGTCATGAGACAGAACCATCACCTATAACAATTGATGTGTACCTAGATGTGTAATAGCCTGTTGATTCCAAGTATTATTTCAAAAAGATTAATATCTAAGACAAAGAGGTCCCACCCCTTCTCAACCCCTGACATAAAAGCACACATGACGGGCACCTGAGACCTTGCTCCTTCTTTTCCATTAGTGTCACCAAATCCATCGTAAAAGAAAACATCTCATTTGGAAATTTCTCCATGTCCATAAAATGGGAAGAAATGAATTAAACAGTGACACCAGTATCAGAAGATTAACAAACTATAGAAGATGCAATAAAATGGTACCTTGAACTGTCGACGGTCCCACCTCTAATCCTGCTGGTTCCTGATCCACCACATGGAGATTTCTGGTCTCTTCCTAAGGAAGAACACTAGTATGTGGTTGTTCCATAAACTAACACTTCCCAAAAGATGACCTTACCCTACCACCACAACCACCAAATCAAGACCCCCCCCATCCTCAATGGCTCTAACTGATCTTGCACTCCTCTTGATGCTACTAACCCAACCCTTCTCTAAAGAGAATGTGCCACCTTGAAAAAAGTGATACCAGTGACCCATACCATCACATTGATAATCAGGCTTCAGAGGAATCGGGCATGCTAGTTGGATGTGCCCTGACCTCCCACACTGGTGACATAGGACAAATCTCGCATTTGTAGCCATAGATGGAAACTGTATGGGCGAGTGGCCTAAACTACCACATCCCTTCTTCTGCTACTCCACTATCTTTCTTTTCTTCCATGAAGAGCTGCCAATTACCACTATTGATACTTTCCTAGAGAATCCATCACTCCCTTTTCGGTCAATCTCAACCATACATGACTGGTCAGCCACCTCACTATGGGTCCTCAGCTTAAACTAGAATACCTAGTGTATATCTCCAGTTGAAAGACTTTATCAAACCTCTAGGTCTTCGCTTTCTCATTAGAGAAAATTTAAGGAGCATACCAAACCAACTCAGAGAAATGGTTGGCATACTCTATCATAGAAAGATCCCCCTCAACAATATCCCTGAACACTCTGGATCTAAAATATTCCATGAATCCAGGGCAATACTGTTCCTTGGAAGATGGTTATCAAATCTCCCCAATGCATCTGCTCATTCTTCCCAGTTTGAATTACTGATTCCCACCACCAGTGAATAGGACCCTCTAATTGAAAAGAGGCACACTGCACCCTGTCCTCCTTGGGTGTTTCTAGGAACTCGAACATGTGCTCGATCATTTGAAGCCATTCCTCTGCTTCATGGGGTTCTATGCTCCCTTAGAAAGTAGGAGGCATATTTTTCCGGAACTCCTAGGCCTTGTCCTTCTTAAGAGATGTCTAATCTTGTCAAATAGGATCTAGAACTAGAGCTACTCCATATCATAGATCCTTGATATCCCAAACCACAACCTCTGCTATCCACTAATCAAGCGGTGAGGGATAACTCTCCTCAGCCTCATGGTGACTCGAGGTCTACAAAGAGTGGTGTTGGCCAACCACCCAACTCATGAAAAAAAACATCATGTTCAAACAGTCCAAGCTCCTGTCTCGCCTGACTCATCCCAAAATAATAATATAACACAAAAACATTTGCCTCCTCTGATATCATTTTGCCATGAATAGAATCTTATTGCCACCAAAACCAGCCCCATACCCAGCCCGTGATAAGGTTCAAAGTGTGTTACCTATCCCCACGAGATTTCACAAGTGCCCAAATATCATATATTTTAGTTTGGGAATATTTTACCCGAATATGGAAGCATGCAACAACAAAAAGAACTGATAAACCAAATCTGAAAAATTAATACCAAATAAGGTTTATACAAAATCCAGAACTAAAAACATAGGTCTGTTCATTGTAAAAAAGGTCCAAAGACACATAAAAACATCATCAAAACATCCAAAAGGACTCCATAAAACAAGGGGTCACCACCAACAAGCTGTCTCCACAAATCCACCCCTTGGATGGGAACTAACACCATGAGCCGCCATCACCGAAGGCCTTGCCTTCAACTGTGTCAAATATAATCAAGCCTATTTACAACCAAGGGGTGTATGTAAACTGTGATACTAATATCAATAGGATACCACCAAGATATTTCATAGATTAAATAATATAATATAAAAGGCATGTAATTTTTGTTAAATAATAAACGGTGGAAATGGGTTCTAAAGAACAAAACATTTAAAAGTGGCAATTTTCAATGGGAATATTCCATGAGTGATGAAATTTAAATGAAATTGCGAAGCTAGTTTATTTTAATGAAAACCACCATATTACAATGATAAATACACAAGTTTCAATGAGTAACATTATCAGGAACACTCCAATGCACTAGGTAGTGTCAGGCCTCATGTACCTCGTACCTCTATGTAAAGTAACCCTAAAAATAATCGGTTCTCATGCATTAGTAAATTGTATGGAACATACCCATAACCTAGTGGTCCCCAATAATCATCAATATAGTTTTTTAGTGTCTTCATTTTTCATTTTTCTTAGTGAAACAGAGACAAAACCCATCTGGATCACTAGCGTACTAGTACATATCCACCCTCCTAGGTACCAGGGATTCACCCTTTGGGATCAAACCATTATCTCATGATACCAAAATCAATTATCACATAAAAACATCATTTCTGGTTATAATCAACTAAAAACAGTATCTACACATGTTTATCACCACTTACCCCACTCAACTAAACCTTTAGAATTTCAATAAAACAACTTCTCAAAATTTAACAACGCTTAACACAAAAAATCACCTTAAAATATCACATTGAACATTAGGGTCAAACACATATTCACCAAAAAATAATTTTCTGAACCCAAAATATTTCTATATACCTACTACATGAGTTATAAAACAACACCATTTGGAATAACATAAAATAGACATGTAAAACCCCCAATCTAACACCAAATTGGTACCTAAAAATTATTCACTTAATAGACATCACCAAAACTAGATTTCATAACAAGGATAATGGATGATAAGTGTGATAAAAATATATATTCCCAAAATCTAACCCACTTATCCTTGATTACCCATGGAATCACCTACCACAATTTTTAAAACCCCTGAATCTTTGTGCGAAAATCCAACCGCACCACCAACGCACCACTAGGGACATAGATCAAGCCTAAAACCAAACAAATATACCAAGAAAACCTGGATCAAAACCTTGGTTCGAAACCCTACCTACTGAACACAAGGAATATAAAGGATAGGGATATTAACCCCATGAAAAAGGAGAGAACTTAAGAAGAGATTCACTTACTTGAGGAAGTTTGATGTTTCTCCACAAAATCACCCTTACAAATAGAGTTCCATGGGGGGTTTGTGGTGCTTGGGAGGCTGCAATGTCAATAAGGGTCGAATGGGAGAAGAAAGGGGGTGATTTCGGTTAAATCTTGGGAGGCCAAAAATGGAAAATAAAAACGTTTTTAATGATCTAGACAAGGCCACACAGTTTTATTTCACGGTTTAGCAAACCGTGCACCCAAACCAATTTCCCCCAGTTCCCCACTCAAAATGTGCTCAAACACCTTCAAATTCGTGGGGGATTAGGGGAAACATAGGGGGGGGGAGTTAGGAAATTAATATAAGAGTGAAATGTACCTTAAATAAAGTACATGTGTGTGAAAATTATATTCCCATACCCAAATTCTCTTGTAACACATATGTGATCATTAATTACTCCCCTTTTGACACTAAATAAGAATATGATCCCACCATTTCTGATGTTTTATTTACTTTAGTTATATTGAATAATGTTTTGTATAATATCTCATAGATGGATTAAGTAATGAGGAAAATTTTGGGAGATTATTTTATTCCCTTATGATCTATTTGATTTTGTGTCGATGTTTCTAGACACACCAATTCAATATGTTCGTTTCGGTTTTATTTTTTAAATGAATTTAAAATTCTTATAATAATATATAATATATATGTCAAAAAGTGGGGGTAGATATAATTAATTTTTTGTGGATCATAATTAGAGGGTTTATAGAGCCTCAAAATAGGGTGGAATGATGTAACTTCATCTTGGTGACATGGTTAGAATTAACAAGATTCTTCCACATGAAAAGTGAATATAAAATATGAATAGTCATTTTTAGAGAAAAAAATTTATTTATGACTTATAAATATTTTTTAATCCATGATTTAAAATATCATACTATTTTTTCATTAGATAATGACTTGTTGAGGTTCCCCATGAAATATTTGATTAAATGATTTATGGTTTACCAAACAATGTTTGTTTTTTGTAGTGATAAATTTAATAGAGGTATATGGAATGTGTTCATATAAAAATGGGAATGGTATTATGACTTATATATGGTCATACTACTAATTAGCAGTTCTACAAGATTATGACACCATGTCAAGACATGGTACAATTTGAATGATATTTTAGTATTGAGCTGAAAATTTTAGTTGGTTTGTTGATATTAGTGTTTTGATGAGTTTTTTAATTTTAATTGATTGTGGGTTAATTCAGAGAGTATGATTTTGTGTGTGTTATTTCTCTTCATAACATATATCTACCTTAATTACTGGTTTCCTTACATTCTTTTTATTTTATATTATTTATTACAATAAACATGATGTAGTTTTAATTGATTTTTGATAAAATATAGGGGTTTTCATAATGATTTTATGCTCACATTGGTATATACACCATAGGATTTATTCAAAAATTGTAATTCATGATATTGGAAAGTTGAATATTTCACACTTCACTGATGGGGTATCATGATGATGTAGTCCAACTGTTGGGAGTTTTAACATAGAGAGGCCTTGTTGTGGAGTTGTTTATACCCGAAGAACAATGTATGGGGTTCACATGGTGTTTTCTATCATTTTTATAATTAAATTATTGGTATAATATTTACTATTTTAACATCAATTATTTATTTCATTTATTATTTCATTTTATAATTATTATTATTTATGTAATGAATCTTATTCATTTAATTTTACTGACATGGTCTAACATGGGTTGTATTGTTTTATTGTAGATATTACCCCAATGATTTAATATAATATTATCATTTGTTTCCTTCCATTGTAATATGATGAATGTATTATATTGTTAGTGGATTCTTGACCCTTTTAATTCTAATAGGTCATGGTTGGGATGATAAATAAAATACGTATTACCTAGACACAATATATAATGTGTCCACAACATTAAAACCATACCAATTGTAGTTTTCATTATAGTATGAAAATGTAACCATATGATTATTTATATGGAAAAAGGAGTATAAGTTTAATATAATTGGAATACGTTATAGAGTGTAATTTTCTTAGGATTAAACCATTATAACGAAATTTTAAATATAATTTAAACTGTTCAGAAAATACTAATTCTCTAAAATAATAATAAATTATCTATACATATAATTGTAAGTTATGTTTGGAGTTTAATGTCAGATAGATGATATTCCTTTATTGAAAATAATGTTGAATTGTTATGATATTTTTGAGGAAGGTAATATTCGAACCTATATTAAAGGATCCAATTGAAATCCTTGATTAATTGGAGGTAATAGAAAATCAACATACACATCATCAAAAATATTTTTTGAATTATGTTAATGAAAAGTGTATTTACTTGGAGGCCATTTTAAAATATGTTAATGAAATGAATTTCTTCAATATAGGATTCATAAATTGTGTTTCGTGATGGTTAATGATTTATGATGACATGCTATGTGATTACGATGAACATTGTGAACCATTGAGAATCGTATCGTCATGACCAGTGAACACGATTTCTATGATTATGAGAATTGTATAATCGTAGTGGCACAATGATTTTAATGGAGGGCATCATGTTGATGTAAAATCCAAATGGTTCTTTCTGAAAGGTGGTGCACTAAGAATGTTTTTTTGATGGATCTTGAAAATGTGATGGAGGTGATGGATCATTGGGAATGGAAGATCCTATAAATAAGATGCTACCCTTCTTCATGTATAATTGTGTTTTCAAGGATATTCTGAAAACTTTATGATTTTGTGCTGGAAAGGGTGATTCACGAATATGGATTTCTATATGAGATTTAGCCTCATAAACATATTGTAAATCATGACTAATGTCCAATGTTTTTATTTAAAGGGTGCTTCCGGATGATGGGGTATTCTAGGTGGACTAATTATACTTCAAGAAATTTGGTTGTTCCATGAAGGAAGAGGTGCTTTGCGATGATAGTGTTTTTCGTTAAGTTATTGTATGCTGTCTAGGTAGAGGTGATTCACACAGGTAGTGTATTCCCTGATGATTGGGCAAATCCCGAAGTAGTTACCTTCATGAAGTAGCTTCATGAAGTTAGTATTAAATATTAGGTTTAAATAAATAGGGCTTCTAATGTGCATCAAATCAGGTCCATGACTCAAGAACAGTCTAATTCTATGTCATTCTCAAAGACTTCAATGAAAATCCATTTTTTGACCTTCAATTCGATAAAATGTGTTATACATCTCTCAAATTAGTGAATTAGGGGGATCTTAAAGAAGTTATATGAGGGGAGTAGTGTACTATCCTAAAAAATGTTAATTGAAAGTGTTCATGGCATAGAGTTACTTTGAACAAACATATGTATTCCATAGGTAGTGATGATTCGTAGATTTTGGTATGACTAACACACTGTTAGTGTATGCTCCTTCAACATATCACTTAGTGGTGAACCATGTAAAAGTACAAGTTTTTGTTTCTACATGTGACTATTTTATTAATACTTGAATTGGTCATACAGTTTTAACGAGTTCCTAAAAACATGGAAATAAGATACGTCATATTAAAAGAAAAAGTTGACACACTGATTCACCCGTCCCCTACCAGGGTGGTAGCGAAAGGGATCTTAATATTCTTGAGGTGTAATTAAACTAATTTTTCACTCATGTATTGAAATTTTTTAGGGGAAATTCTTAAGGGGGAATAATTTAAACCACAGTGATTTTTTATTCATAATCAAATAAAACCTTTGTTCTCAGATACACATAATAAAATAATCACAGAATAAAAATGAATAATTATGTATTTAATTATTGTATAATATTATAATATTAGAGGAAATATATATGGAGATGAATTAATTAAATATATTTTAACAAAAAACAGAAGGATATAAAAAAATAAAAAATAGATAATGATAATGAATAAATTATCAATATTTTGATTTACCTTAAAGTCCATACAACCAAGGAAAAAAATTAAATGAAATCAACTGATTGGAAATTTGATAAATATAATGACCATAAAATTAGTGAATATAGGTAACAATTTTAGATATTTCTATGAAGATATATATAACAATATAATTTAATAAATATATAAAGAAAGGTTTTCTTTTTTTTTTCTTTAGATATATGGTCATCAGACTCGTACCCATGAGTTATATGATGGTCAAATATATGTTCATTTGATTTACCTGTATGTTATTAGTATATTGAATTTTTCTAATTTTTCATAATAAATATTACCATAACATTATTCATACAAAGGAAATGAATATGGAATGAAAATTTAATAAATTATTATAAAAATACATAATTTTCAATATTAATATTATTTTTTACTGATTAATTTTATATGTTTTTATATTCAAATAATATTAAAATAAAATGGTTTATAAATTTTTTTATTTTTATGGATGATAAATAATTATAAAGAAATGTTGTTAAAATAATTTATAATTGAAATGGGGTATTCTTCAAAAACATTAATGTGTTATACACAATTACGTTAATTAATTATTTCAAACATATTTAATGGATGATTCAAACAAAATATAATATTTTAATTTATATTTTAATTATTTATAAATCACTTAATTACAAATTGGAATCAAATAAAATTAATAACACATAATTCATTGAAATCCATTTTCTATAAAATATTTCCATGTAATTATTTTAATTTTAATGTTAAATTATTCATTTTTGACAAATATTTTGATTAAATTTTTTCCATGTGATTAGTCATCATTTAAAATTTTCATAAGCTGTTAAATTTCATTTTATGGCATAAAAAAGTTACCATAATAATAAATATGTTCATGGAAATGGAAATGTTAATGTAGAATAGTTAAATTATTGGTTTACGATAAAAACTATAATAATTGTTTCAATTGACAATATAAGGCAATGATATACAACAAATAATTATATATGACTTTGTTACAACATTTTTTCTATATAACACATAAAAACATAGTCCTTATACATTATGAATCAGAATTTTTTATAATATACCTCATGATGAATTATTAAAGGACCAATATACTCCCCTATTCATCTCAGAAGAATAATTTAGATTTATCATGATTCAATAAAATATTATAACACTAAAAATCATCTACTCAATTTTTCAAACCACTAGTATGATAATATACTATATTATTTCCATTGTATATATATCTCTAAGAGGCAAATCAATTCATGGATGTAATTTTTATCCCCTCTTAAATGATAATTATTCTTCTTTATCGTCCATTAGAAAAAAATAATATTCATCACTTTAATTAAATGATTTGTGATAATTAATATCATATAAAATTAAAATTATTACTATGTGGTGACATCTTATTATTGATTCAATCATTATAATTATCATGTTATGTTCAGTTTTACCACATGGATTAAATATGTTCCAATATATACATAACAAATCAAAAATAAAACATAAATATTTATAATATGACCCTATTAGGATATATCTTAGATCATTTAATGAATTAATTTTTTTTAATTTTCAATATATTATTATATAATTATTTTTATTCTTTTATTAATTAAGCATTTTCTAAAAAGGATATTATTAAGTAATTAACTAGAACTGAACCGTAGGTTTCATTAAATTATTATATGAATAAATATTTACATTAAAATAAAATAATTATTATTCATAAATATTTCATTTGTGTTTATACCATGATCATTGATCCTCATCAAGAATGAATGAACTAAATCATTTATAAAGAACGGAACAATTAAGTCAAAAATAATAATTTCCACATAATTTTTTTTGTGTCAGTAATATAAGAATATTCATAAATTTTATGAATTAAAATAAATTGGAATAATTTTATCATATATATAAATAATGTAAAAATGATTAATAAAAATTTTATTCGAGTAATGATGACCAATTTGATGTTCGAGGTAAGTCTTTCATTTCCAATCACACATTAAAATTAGGATTTATCATGAAGTAGCATGTTTACACTAGTAAACTACTAAAAAAGCCAGAATTAACATATCTAGAAATTTATTCCCGATCCCTATGGGTCAACGACTAAAACCTAGCATCACACAATATGCGATGATGTACTATTTTTACACTAACAATGCAGAACAAAATAAACAAGGAAGTATGCATGAAAAAAGAAACTCCATAAGGTGTAATGTACAAGAATAAAACAAGACATAAAACATCATAATGTATTAGATCCCATTTAACAAAATAGAGTAAAATAATCCCACATCCCTAAGGACACAACTCACCAAGTCTAAAGTTCAATAGCTGGATCCACCTATATGTGATCCTTTCGCCTTGCTCAAACATAGAAGATGATAATATAGAAACACTTCAAGGTACATGTAGGGTGTGAGTTAAAAATCCTTGTATGGTCTCACCAAGGATTACATAATATTTTATAAATTTATATTAACAAAAATAATGGTCCCTATTTCGATGATAAAAATGTCTAGAGTTTTAATGTATATTTAAACAAATCATGCAATACATTTCAAATGATGGGAAGTGCTTTAATCAAAGGCGTTTAAAATGATAGAATATTTATAAGACAATGGATAAAATAATATTTTTATATAAAATAGATTATATAAATCCATAAGGCATGTAAATTAGTTTTACAACATTTGAAACCATTTTTATAGAAAATATAAAAAATATTTTAGCAACATGGTCTTGTGCCAAATATGTATGATATTATTTCTGGATTTTGGACTATGAACTTGCTATGTGATCTTTGAATTTTTTTATACATAGGTATGACTAACACTGGAAAAGGTGACTCGTTACCCACCCATTGGGGATATGACTAGCCGCATGTAGGTTTTAGAACATTGTAATAGCATAGAGTGTATCAAAATAACTCACAAACTAACTTTGGATTTCAGGTTCTCTTACATAATCAATAATTGAAAATTTATTGTAAGACTTCTAAAAATAAAAAAAAATCCAAATATCCTATTTCCAAATTCCAATGTTCCATTTAACAGCAAAATGGGTTTTGATAAAAAAATTTGTATCTTTCCATTATAAATCTAAAAGGTTTATATGAAAACATTTTTATGCCATTTCCAAAAAATGGAAATAAAATCGAAAACAATTACACAAATTTTCTTACTTTAGTTTCACCATTAAATTCAAAATTTTAATTTAAATAATTTCAATAATATCCACAATTCAAATTCACTAATTTAAATTAACTGATTTCTTTAAACACATATCAATTCAATGTAATTGAGGGTGTTTTCCCAATTTTCCATGCCAAAATCTTTTCAAATCACTTAATTGACTAGAATTGGTTTTTATCAAATCAAATTAAATAATTTTTGAAAAATTTAATTTATATAAATAGTTTAAATAAATCATGTAATTCTTGTTAATCAATTTGGCCATATAGAATGAAACCACCCACATCTTCCTGAAACTGAACACTCACAATGACCCCTATCAATGAAAAGGAAGGTGGAGATGACCTCGAAACCCAACCCATAATTAATATCCAACACCACAGGTCATAAATCCATAAATTCCATGATGATACACTAGTAAAGAAAGAATGTATAATAAGAGAAACTTGAAGAACAAAGTTGATCTATCACCCATGAAGTACACCGCAAATGTTTAGATGATTGAAAGACAAATGAAGGGATTCATTTGGTTTGGAAGGCTATATGTTCTCCTCGAAAAATACTTGGGTAGAGGGAGAATATACTAGAGGGGATCTGAAAGTAATGACCTGCCATATTGTCTATTTTAAAAATGCATTCGGGTAGTTAACCAAATTGTAATCCCAATTAAATATATGAAATAATAATTTATTTTATCGACCGAAAAATGTGTCAACTTGAAATAAATTTTTACAATAAAAATTAAAAATTGATCACTAATTCCATGACAACATGTAATGAACAATAATTTAGTGTACCCATCTCATGGTGAAGCCATTCAGGACATCTTTCAATGCTATTACATGACATGTATCATTTTCACATGATGTGAAATCCTTAGGAAGACTACAAGAAAAAGACATTTAAATGGGACAATCCCACACAAATAGGACTTAACAATTATAGGTATCCCCCCAATCCAGACTAGATTTGTACTGAATATAAGAAAAGGAAAACCAAAAAAATTTTTAAGATGAACCTATCAGATCAGCAACAGAATTTTAGAACCTCCCCACCATTAAAAATATGTCTCCGAAAAATCCTTTGATTTTAATTTTGGGCTAAAAATATGAGGCCACTACTCTCTTATCAGTTCCACACTTTCCCACATATAATGACTATCATAACCATGCATCCATATCACTCAATCCAAAGGTATATTCTTCCCATGAAGTACCATGGTCTTATAGTCAACTATCTTGATTGGATGCTCTGTCAATGGAAAATCAAACTCAATCTCATGATCTCTCTAGCTAAAAACATGAGTTGGATCAGATAGATACTTTTTAGTTATGAAACACATAACATGATATGTTACGACATCATCTGCGGTGGTAGTTCTAAATGGTAAAAAATATTCCCCACCTGATAAAAAACCATGATAGGTCCCATAAAATGAGGAGCAAGCTTCCATTACTCCAAAGCCATCAATGACCCCACCATGGTGAAACCTCAAATAATACCTTCTCACCAACATAAAATTCCAAAGACCTACGAGGATGACTAGTGTAAGAATTAAACCTGCTCGATGCTTTCAAAATTATCTAAATCATAAAATGAATATTAATTATCATGTATTGGATAAAACATGGTCCAACCATGGAACTTTCACTAAACGTTGAATAACACAACTGAAATTTACAAGGATGGCCATATAAGGCCTAAAAAGGTAATATTCAAATCATGCATTGGTTAATATTTTTATAAGAAAACTCAAAAAGTCATATGTTATCATCCTAGGACACACCAAATTCAAGAAACGGAGCATGAAAAATATCCTCAAGAATATGTAATAATATATCTATCTGGCCATCCGAATCTGGATATTTGGACGTGTTTAAATGGATCTAAGAACCCAATGCCTCTTGATGGCCTTTCCAATAGTGATAAGTATAACAAGGTTCCTTGTTAGAGACTCTAGATATTGATCTCTATGAAAATGAACAATCTCTTTCACACATATATTTCCCAAATCCTAAACTTTGGCGGTATCTTGAATGGGTAAAATGTGACCTGATATGGTAAGAATGTCGACCACAACCCATATAATTGACTTCTTCCTATATTTAAGAGGTAACGCAATGAAAAAGTCCATAGAAATTGTCTCCCACTCCCATATAGGGACTGTAAGTGTTTAGTGAAAATGCAAAGGTTTCTCGGTCTCAGATGTCACCTATTGGCATGTATAACAATGGGAAACAAAATCAACAATACCATATCTCATTCCAAGCCACTAAAAATTCAACCTCTAGTTTTAGAACATCTATGTGGTTCCTCGGTGCATAGCCCATTGGGAATTATTATAATCCCCTATTACAGCCTTCGATGTTTCCAAAGGCATAACGTAATACTTTCGATAACACAAAACACCCCCTTAGGAAAAGACTATTGAGCATCGATCTCCCCATTATAAAGATAGTATCTAATGCTATAGAATTAAATATAAAGCTCTTGTTTTTTATGAATAATATTGGGAAGAGAAGATGTCAACTAAAAGTTGGAAAAATAAAATTCATCCCCTTTTTCAGAACTCCAATATGAAACTATGAAAGAAATATCACACAAAATCCACTCCTCCAAAGATTCTTTCAAATCATGGCAGAGAATCTTTCTACTCAAAGCATCTGTATTTACATTCCATTCCCTTGAGGTATAGGTGATGTGAATGTATAATGAGTATAGGTCCTCCACCCTACACCACTACATAAGGTCCAAATATTTTTTGAGAGACGATATAACTCATGATTTTGTGGTATAAAAACATGGTAAAAATTTCTTATTAAAGGTAATGCCACCAACTATTATGTGTGTGCATCATAGTTTCATTTTCAAGATATTGGGTTGGATAATTTATCTATAGTGGCATAAGATGATGAGATCCATAAGAAACAACATGGTCACCCTGTATAAGAACCTAGCCCATGCCTCAACTCATTGCTCAAAAAAATACCACATAGCCCTGTCCGACCACTGGAAAAATCAACATTGGAATAGTAGTCAAAATGTTATTCATCACAGCAAAAATAATTCTAACATTCATCATCCCAAGAAAACATCAAACCCTTGCAAGTCAAAGTAGTCATAAGAGAATCCAAATTCGATATGTCCTTCGAGAACCTATGGTAGTATCCCACTAACCCCAAGAGACACCGAATTTAGAAGACATTTAATGGTTTCTACCAATTCATTACAACCTTTACCATCTTAGGATCAACTGATATATCTTGTTCAGACACCACATGTCCTTATAATTTCACTTAATGTTTCTAGAAATCACACATGAAAATCATTTCATAATGTTATTGATTTCTCAAGAGACCCAGAACTATTCTCAGATGTTTTATATGATCCTCCTAATATTTAGAGTAAACTAGGATTTCATCCCAAAAGATTACAATAATTTTATCTAGATACTCATAGAATATCATGTTCATCATTTCCATGAAAACTAAAGGGTCATTTTTCATACCAAAGGGCATAATACGTTACTCATAATGGTCGTACCTCCTCTGAAAGGCTGTTTTCTAAATATCAGATTCCTTTATCTTTAACTAATCATAACAAAATCGATTGTCGATCGATGAAAACCACATCATACAATTCCATTGATCAAATAGACAATAAATCCATGGAAATATATACTTTTTCATTAAAGTAACTCAATTGATATTTTAGTAATCAACCCATTGAAAACAGAACCATAATATTTCTTAGTGAAGAAAACTAGTGCCGCCCTAGGTGACAAACATGGGTGTATAAATCCTTACTCATGAAGATCAGCTAACTAGGACTCCATATATTTTAGTTCAGATTGTTCCTTGCAATAAAAGAGAACTAAAATTGGATGATTACCATGCATTAATACAATGGAAAACTAATCCTCCCTTACCGTTGTAGAACTAGATAAATCTGAAGGAAACACATCAGAAAACTCGACAAAAATAGTAGGAAGATACCCACTAATTGAATCCAAATCTTGATCAAAAGAAAAAATTGATATGTATTTCCAAAAACGATGATATGAGTGTATGGATTTCCCCATCCATGGGACCTAATCTCCTTGAATGATAAGATGCACACCACTGGGTGTTGTATGGTAGACCCATTGAAGATAACAATCAGTCCCGGATTTATGATAAATGAGCCGATACATCTAGAATATGACATCAAGAAATTTCATTCAGAGAAAAATAAAACTCCATGAAAGATCAAAATCTTAAATAGATAAGATATAAGAGAGACTATGGAGATCCTAATCTCCCATCATACAATGGGGTGTAGTAATATCCATTTCTAGAGATAAAAGTACAATATAATGATTAAGTAGATTGACAATAAATGTTGAAATAATGAAATAAGATTCACCAGTATCAAATATAGGAGTCATTAATGATGATTCTTTAGTAATAGTACCTCTTAATGTCGCAAGACCCATGTAGGGAACCTCTAGAGACTTTTCCACTACGTGATGAAGCCTCAATCTGGATGCTTGTGGCTAGAACCATTTTAGATGTGAAGCATCTGATTTCCCCATAGTTTTAAGAGGTGATGATGATACTATTCCACTACATAGAGTTTATAAGTGATGGATGAATCTATATAAGTGTCTTGAACATCCAAATGAGCTATAGTAATTGGGTGCCTCAGTGAAAAACCCACTATAATATCATAGAAGTCTACATTATTAGAAAATCGAGGAACTTATTCCTCGTGTTGTAGGATGATTGGAGTAACTCGACCATCAGTAAAATCTATGAGAATCATGATGCTTCCATTTTCCCTTGAAGTAACTCAAACATCCATTGAGAGATAAAGGAACTCTTGAAAACATGGAATTTCCAGCCTGGTACATCTCAACAATCATTTCCTTATCCCTAAAATTAGAATAAATGGGAAGCATCACCAAGAAAACTGAAGAACCAACTTCTAATCAGAGTCCCAAATTGAACTATCGAGCCTTCATCCGATCATTAGATTCAATATTTGGTGAAAACTACACAAGCTCAAAAAATGATTTTAATACTCAGTCATAGATTTTTCTACCTACTCAAGATTGAAAAACTCCATAGAAATATCCAACACCATTGAATCAAGGTAGAATAGTTCGGTGAAAATAACCTTTATGATTTTTGACAATAAACCCTCCGGTTTCATTTCTGCCACAATCATGTCCCACCATCTCCTACTATGTCCTTTTAGCACGATATTGTTACATTTTTCATTCATCACATACGGGGTTTAAAAATACTCAAAAATAAATTCAATTTTTCCCAAACATTCCACAGCATGTTGGGTATCAGTAGGGCATTTTAAAATATATTACTTCTAGAAAAGGAACTCTGGAGAATGATTTCTATAGAACATGCCCTTGAGTATCCATAGATTGAGACTGAATGGGAACTAAAGGTGGTTCCTTTCCTAGTGGATGGATATTGAGGAAATCACCTCGACTATATTTCGTTCCACATGGGGTTATCTAAGTACAATTCAATATAAGATTCATCCTAGATATGATTTGTATGTATTCTGGGAGGCATAATGATACAAAACATTAATCGAAAAACATGATGAAACTAGATTCTGAGATAAAATTAGAAATAAAAGAAATTATTCCCATCATATGGAACAACCAAATTTTAATTCTTGACTATCAAAATAAAAATAGGGAACAAAATAAATATAATCCGTAATATATCCTTCCCCAACCACCCCTGGCGACTTAGGGTTCATTTTTGTGAGATATGGTCATGAATTCAATCACAAATACCTCATATGTCTCGGAAAGACTTAAAAATAAAATACTTACTTCATTAAAAAGATCAATAACCTCCCTTTAATTCCACTTCGTCACAAACTAGCCGGGGTACCCCGGTATCCTAATAACCAAGCTTGCTCTGACAAATCCCGAAGGGAATTCCCGATCCCCACAGGTTGGAAACTAGCACAAGGCAACACAGAACATGCAAGTGGGAATAAATTTTCCTCTAGAAATGAGGAAGAATAGAAACAAGGATGTATTCAATACAAAAGAATCTCCATAGGGAGTAATGTACCTGAATAAAACAAGGAATAAACCATCTCAATGTACTACACCCCAAGTGAAAAAATTGAGGAAAATAATTTCATGTCTCTAAGGAAACCACTCACCATGTCCAATGATCAACAGGCAGATCCACCTCTAAGTGATCCATTCCCCATGCCTGAACCTGGAAAAAGATAATCTACAAACTCCCAAAAGAACAAGTAATGTTTGTGTTAAAAATTATACTATAGTCTCCCCATGGATTCCATAATAGTTTCCAAATATAGATTAACTAAAATAATTAATTCTATTTTATAGATAATTTTTTTTAATTCATAGTTGAAAAATAATTCTATACAGCTCAAATGAAGGAAATTTCATTAAGAAATGGTTTACAAATTCAGGAAAATTTCTAAAAGAATCAGTTAAAATTTTTTTTATAAAAAATCATTTATATAAATTTATAAGGAATGTAATTAATTTTTACTAGATTGGTATAATTTTTTTCTCAAATATAAATAACAACGAAAAATCATGGTCATCTTCCAAATAGATATGATTGTATTTCCAGCTATATAACTCCACACTATCTATGTGATCACAAAAATATGTGTAACACACTTCCCCTTAAACTAGGAAGAGGTGACTCCTCACCCTACCATTAAGAATGTGACCCACCACATATATGTTTTAGAACAATGTATAAGTGTAGTGTTTGTCCAAATAACTCCCTAACTACCTAATGCTTTTATGTGATCTTAAATCATCATTGATGAGAAATTTATTTTAGGACTGTTGAAAATAGTAATAAATCCAATTATCCTATTGGAAAATTTTAATTTTCCATTTCAAAGAAAAACATGTTTTAATTAAAAAACATGTGTCCTTCTATGTTAAAACCACTGTGTTTTTATGAAAACAATTTTATTACATTTAAACAAGTTTGAAATACATTCAAATAAAATTACACCAAATTTGAAAATTAATTTACACAATTAAATTAAACTATCTAATTGAAATAATTTTCATCAAATCCACAAATAAAATTCAATAACTTCCACTAATCGATTCACATAAACACATCCCTATTCAATGAAATTGGGTGGGAGGAGGTTCCACAATTTTCTAGGCCAAAACAATTTCAAATCTAAAAATTCATTGGAATTTGATTTTATCAATTGAATTGAAATAAATTTTGTGAAATTAAATATAAATAAACAATTGAAATAAATCATGAAAATCAAGAGTAATCAATTTAGCCAAATGATATGGAACCACCTACATATTTCCAATACTCAACACCACAAAAGACACTAGTAAATGAGAAATATGTTGAGAAGACCTTGAAACCCAACCTAGAAGAAAGATAAAACAACCTCAAGAAAAGATCTATCCATTCTAAGATGATAAATTGAAAAAAAATAGTTGAGAATGAGAGAAATCTTATAAAAAATGGATAAATTTTACCCAGGAATTACCCCGAAAGCATAGTGATGATTGAATACCGAATAAATGGATTTAGAAGGTTTGGAAGCCTCTATGTTCACCTGTTAAATGCCTCGGTATAATGGAGAATATACCAGAGATGGTCCAAAAGGAAAGACTGGTTGCACTACCTATTTTAAAAAAGAATTCGAGGTATTACATAATGTGTAATCAAAATAAAGATCCTGAATTACTTAAATATCATAACCACAAAAAAATAAACTTTACTGAATTTCATATGATCTGAATTAGAACCCATTAATTAAATCATTCACAATGTGTAATGGCCAATCACAATGTTTACACATCATAGTGTGAGGCCATTCATGACTTGTTGTAGATGCATTACATGATGTGTAACTTTCTAACAGAATGTGAAATATCATGCATAATGCATTAAAATTAATTTAAATAAGTGAATCCAAAAAACCTCTGACTTCAACATTATAGGTATCCTCTAAATCCAAATTTCACCCTTACCCAAATAATGAAAAGTATTAAGGTTTATTTTTCAGATCGTTAAGATGATGTTACATGATTTCTTATACGAAAATTTATAGGAAATGAAATTGTATAATTTTTCACTCTAAAACCCAATCTATTTAATCTCATAATATTATCTCCTCTATATACACATCTACACACCATTTCACCAAACATTTTTTCATACCACAATGGAAAGGTTTCTTATAAGTGAATCCAGTATTATCACATAATTTCATTTGGTAACATTTATCTTTTAGGCCTATTGAGATTATATTATTACTTGTAAATAACTATCTTTAAAAAATAGTTCTTAAAAGATATTATCTCTTAAATTTGAAAAAATCTCAATTTTTTTTGAGGAATATTTTTTAAAAATTTTCCCTGTAAACACATTCTCCAAAAAATCTATTCATCTTCATTTTCAATGATTACATTCCATTCTATCTGGGTATTATATTGTCAATTTTATTTATATTTTTAATATTTTATAAAATTATTAATTATTAAATAATTTCAATGAAATTAATTAATAAAGGGAAAATATTCATTTATATTTTCCAAAGAAATTTTTTATTCCCATATAACATGATTTTCATATCTGTTAATAACTTTTAAGGATTTTGGAAATTTTTTGGCATTTTCTATAATGATATCTCAATCCATTTTTTAATATATTTCTTTTTATCATGACATATTTTTCAGGAAATCAAATTTTTATCAAGATTATGTTATGTAGTGAAGAAATTATGAATTTAATTATATTAATATAGAACACATGTCAAATGGTTTTTATTTTGTTATGAAAGATACAAGAATTATATATCTCTATATGGAATTGGGTGAATATTTATATTCCATATGATGACACGTGAGGGAATTTAGTGTGATCCTAATCAATTATAACAACAATTATAATTATTTTATTGGGAATATGGAATCAACCCAATCAATAATGAGAAATTATATACTATTTGAAAATTTTCATGGTGTTGAGTTGTAACATAAAAAATTATTTTTTATTCTTATGTATGTCCATTTTTATTTCGTGAAAACTCAAAATTATGCAACATTAAGAAAATTATATTTATATTGATCTTGAATGGTGACACATGTTTCAACAACCATATGAATGATGTATTATATTATATATAGGTAGTTATTTCATGACTCATGATTTTCGATTAATGAATTTCTAGGAATGAATTTAATATGTTCTCTTGATGTACCATGATAATGTTAAAATTACCATATATTGATATTAATATCACATGTTCTATTTAACTATTACAGTATATGTTATCTATTACTAATGGTCTGACCTCATCAATTGTTTTTATTTCATTTCATGTGTTTATGAAAAAAAATATTGTATATGATTTTTTTAAGAAGGGTATCAGGTTTAATCAATATTTGTTTTGACATATCAAATAATATTTTAATATAATGGTATTCTTATGCATTTAATCTTCAATGGAAGTAAATATTTGAATTATTGGTGATTGATTTACTGTGATATATAAATAATATTTTTGGGAAATGATATAAGATGATGGTATGTTGTTGTTGTGCCATTTCATATGTGATCAAAAAGGGGTATAATTCCAATGAAAATGGAAATAAATTTTAATGGATTAAATAATTCTATAGAAGTAGATGAGAAAATAATACCATTAAAATTGAAGAAGAAGAAAAATGTAGACTAATTATGTAATGAAAATAGTTATAAAAAATAAAATTTATTTTAATAAAAGATATAATAATGATAGAATACATAATATAGGAATGATAACTATTACAATGAGGACTTATTCTGGGATATCATTCCATACTATCTAGTCCCTGTGAAAATATATTATATCAAATAGTGTATAAATACAGTAAATAATCTAGCTAATTTATAATAATATCCTTATTAATTCATTGAATTTAGATATAATTTAGGCCCCTACATATAAAATAAAAAAATAATTTATAAAATTAAATTTATTATTATTCAATATATATAATTATTTTCTAAAAGGAACAACATTCTCAAGGGATATTGAATAATCAATAAATACTTATATAAAAAATATTATTTATATGGAATGACTTTATTTCCATAGTGAAAAATTATATGTCCATATTGTGGGATACTCTTCAATTAAACTGATGATCTATTCAGTACTAAAATTATAGATTATAAATAGATAGATTATCTAGTAAATAGATTCTATTGGTCAATTAAAATTTGCTCTATCTAAATTATAAAAATTTAATCAAAATGATTATGTATAGGTTATTTAAGTTATATATGAAAATTTTATATATACTTAAGAAAAAGGAATCCCTTGATCCCCCTAAATAAATTTCTATATTTTTAATGAAAATTTATTAGAAATAATAAACAAAATGGTATATATAATATGTATAAAAAATATTATATTCTTTAGTGAATTCAATTTTACTATCAATATATTAAATTGAATTTATTGGGTTAAAATAAATTTTATTATATATAATTAGGGGAACATAATGGAACTATTAAAACCCTTATCTAATTATGAATAAATATTATGTACACACAAAACAAAATATAATTAGGTTGAATATATTATAGGATATTATTATTTTCAACAGTTGGAGACCAAATAAATTAGTGAAAAGATATAATTTAGAATTTTAAATTTATATTGAAACATATTTAAAATTAAATGGGGAAAACATTTAACCAAAGAATCTATTAGGAAAATATTATTTGATGAAAAATTTGAACTTCTAGAAAATTTTAAGATTGTTCTAATTGGGGATTGAAAATGGATACACAAGATACATCATCATAATTATAACAATGAAAAAATCCATAAAATCATGTATTAAATCAATACTACTAAAAATAAAAGGTTTATATATGGTTTTATTATCATGGAAATATATAGTGTTCTCAAGAAATTATTTGATTTTTAGTTCTATAATATCTTAAAAATAATGTTTTCTGACTAAAAATTGACCTTTTATTAGAATAACAAGGATAGGGTAGAACCCATAAAAATAAAAAATCATTGTGGTGAGATGTGATATAGGTCCAATGCATTACCCCTTCAAAATGACATAACATCATTAAGGGTTGTCCTGGTAAAAATAGTAATGAAAAATTGTGATGCATGAAATTGTTTTAAAAAACATTTATAAACAAATATTGTAATTTGAAAACGAGTATAGAATATGAGAGTTAATACGATTAAATAAAAATAAAATAAAACCCATCACTATTATAGTACTGAGTATTAAAAATTTGATTAATTTACCTAAATGAATAATATATCATAAATAATAAATTATAATATTACATTAGATTTCAATTATAAGAATTAAATAAAAAAATTATACTACAATTTTTTTTACTGTAAAATTAAAAATTTAATATGATGTTTGGAAAATAAGAAACCATATATTTTCATTAAACATATTATTAAATGGAAATAATGAGAGTAAATGAATAATTAAACTACAATAATACATAAAATTGATGAAAATGGATAAAAAATAGAGTTATAAAATCATATTAAAATAATTTTTTGAGAATTATAATATAAACAGATTACTATATAAAAGAGAATGTTTAAATAAATCAACCCTTACCATACTGCGATTCATATCATTGATCTAGTAATTTAATCCATCCAAAACCATAATGATTTCTGATTGTGATATGATAAATAATAATTGATATGAATATGATAAGAAAAACATCAATTAGTTATCAAATATATCAAAATAGTTATAGGTATATATAGATGGATTTAGTTGGATTCCACAGAATATCCTTTTCATTCTTTTGTTTGCATTATTTATCTCTAGTTGTGAACTTCACTGATATATCACCATTACGTATATTATATATTAAATATAGTATTTCTTTTAAATATATATTATTTGAACCAATAGGGTCACATTTGTTCGTGAATATATATATATAATATCCTAATTAATGTACATTATAATATATCTTCATTTTTTAACAAATTTTATTGTTTACTACAAATTTCCAAATTTCACTAGTTAAATAATATAGACTCTATTTTTTTAATGATAAATTACTTTTATAAATAATAATCTATTGATTTTGATGATATTATAATTTAATGATATGCTGCAGAAAATATTATTGGTGAAACAAATGTTATTCAAAATTATAAATTTTCCTTACTAATGCCCACAATGTTTTACTAAGAATTATAGTATCTAAAATTTAGTCATAGTTTATGATAATTGAACATTAAATATAAATAATTAATTTTCAATTTAATATGATTAAAACATTATAAATTTATTATTTTAATAATTATTATGTTAAGTATCCATTTCTAGTGACATTTGTAAAAATATATCATGTTCATAATAAAGTATCAATTGTTAAAATATATCATAATAAATAATTTATAATAGTTATATTTATTATATATAATAAATAATTATAACAAAAATATTTTTTAATGAAAATACATTTTTTAAACTTTTATCATGTGATGAATAAAAATTTCAATATGATATGATAAATTTACAGATCAAATAAACATATAACATTACATCATTACTTGTACAAATTATATTACTATTAAAAAAATTAAAATATTTATTAAAAATTTCTATAATAATGAATAAAGTTCTTTTAAAATGATCATATTAAAATATAATTGAAAATAAGTGAAATATAGTAATAAAATTGAATTATGTATATATAATCAATTTTTATTTCTTTGTAATTTATTTTATAAAACAAATATAAGAAAAATAATAAAAATTTACACTACCAATACTGGGTTAATAAAACATATTTATATTCGAAATATTAAAAATGGATACCTTATAACTCTTGAAATATATCAATTACAAAAAATAATAAATTGAAAGTTCATCTTCTCAAAATAGTTTCCCTTTTCAAATAATTAATTTAATTAATTTTGATTTTACAAAATATTTTTCCAGTTTAGTCACAACTCGTCCCACAAGGCCCATTCCCTAACTACCCCAAGCACACCTCCTGACGTCTAGGGTTTGGTGACTAGCCCCAAAGGAATTATACCGTAAGTGGGATGAATTTTCCTAAGTACCTATAAGCATGCACACACACACATCCAACCCCACAATACTGAAAAGTAAACAAGAAAGACACTAAGACCACCAATGCGAATAAAATTAGAAAATATAGAAGTAAAGGTGCCAAAATAAAAGCCCAACCAAATGAAATGTACAAGATTATGAAGTTAATTTTTGGTAAACCCTACCTAAAGTCTATGTGAAGGGGGTGCCTCCTGAAGTAATAGAATTACACTTCATCTGTCAGATCTCACTTGGCACCTCTTAGTGCAAGACCACCAAGGCCTCTATATAAGTATCTGTTATCTACAACAGACACAACCTATGCGTGTGGAGCTCGTGAAGGGGTGAGTCACAAAATAGTCAATAAGTACCCCAAAAAACAAAGGTAATAGAACAAATGAAAGTATGTACAATATAGAATACCAAATAGGCACACGAGGTGTAGCCTCTAAGAAGTAAAATCAAGAGATAGGGAGAAAGAGAGTCACTAGGGTCATCTAACATTGGTATAACCTAAATTATATAAATTAATACTATTATTTGTAATACTAAACATCTTGTATAACTAAAGGAATCATCCTAGTTGTGTTATTGTGGTCTGCTAGGCCTTAGAGATCTGCTCATCTTCTTTGGAACTCAGCTCCACTTTTTTGTTGGGCCATGAAGGTCCACTCGTATGCTAGTCCACTGATATCTTCTCTTTTTCTTGGAAACTATGGTCTGATCATCTCCAAGGAAACTGTGGTCCTCTCATCTATTGGGCCACTATGGTCTGCTTGTCTACTTGTCCACTAAGGTCCTCTTGTGTACTGGGACAAAGTGGTCCGCTCTTCTGCTGGTCCTATGAGGTTTTCATGTCTTCTAGTGTAACGCCACTACCCCAGTTACCCAGAATCGATGCATTATTTTAATACATTGGCATGATTACAAGGAATCATATCCCAAAGGAAAAATCAATTTATATGTCTTGGAAAATAGATTACATACATGAGCTTTACATTACAATTTATGTCATAAATCATAGAGTAAATAATCCTTTATGAATTACATTATTCCCTTAGATTAAACCAGCATACAAATCATAATATACTTCTTGGAATACTCAAAAAATAAAACATAAGAAAGGGGTGAGATCAGATGCTCAATATGTATAAACACTAATGTGAAAGCTATCATATATAATCATAAAATTTTATGGAAAGGTATAAAATTGAAACACAAGCCCTTTAAATATAAAATACAACATAATATTGAAAATTGAAATCAAATAATGCCATTTACTTATTCACATGTATAATATAATATTTGAATAATCACATGAAATATCAATATCTAATTTCATAATGATGGAATGCATAATGTTAGACATCATAACCACATAGTCAAGGTATCGTGCCAATAATATTTTTTTCAAGGCCCTATTCCAAGACATTAATTTGTATTATGAGACCTATTGATTCATCAAGCAGCTACAGAAGGATCCAACCGTCACTTACTAAGTCCAATGCATTCCTCATATGAAAAGGTTAAAACATAACATAAACAGTCTTATTAAGACTAGCATACGAAATGTCAATACATTGACCATAAAACCAGAATGGTATAAAAATAAAACATCTACAGTCAAACATATCATAACTCATTCAATATAATATAGAAGGTTGTATTATAATAAATCAACCTCAATCGGGAATAATAAATAGTAAAGGATGTTGACATAGTTTAAAATGATAAGTAAAACTCTTTGAGAGAAATGCCCCTTTTCTGAAATCATTTAAAAGTCACACATTTATAATGGAATTCATTTAAAAGATATTTTTTAATCAAAGTTTCATGTACCAATTTTAAACTTTTTAAAAGAATTAACTTTTTAAAACAATTATGTCCATATAAAGAAATCCTTAATATCATTTTTAAAACCCATGTATTAATTAAAAATATTTAGAAAAATAAATCATTAAAACTATTAAAATGACGATTTTGATATAGAGCCCCTTCCAAAAAACCATAAAATATTCATTTTGAAAACATTTTCATGAATCATGGACATGGATGATAAAAATTTCCAAGTAAATACTTACACATAAAAATTCTCAGATAATAATGAGATTGATGAATTAACCCTTACATTGTATTATCCTTTGGTTGAGGATACATTTAACCTCCTATTTAATGACCATATTATGTTATTAGATTACAAAAAAACCATATTAATATTTATGATATCATACTTGATTCGTTTTTTGTTTATTCTACCCATTTAATAATAATTTCATTGTGAAAATAACATTTCGTGTAATAATCGCTTTCATTATTATACGTGTTTTAACTTATTATTTTTGATCGTATAACTTATATAATGATTTAATTGATTCCAGAAACTAAAACATTATTTCTGTATAATATATATTCTGAATATATGTCTTTATAATTGATAGATATATGAAATTTAAAACATGGTTTATGGAGATGGTAGACCGTACGTATGCATAAACTTTGTTTCTTTTTTCATATCGTATTGAACATATGTAAATGAATGAGGTTTATGTAAAACAAAACACACACACACAAACACACACACACATCTATTTATAGTAGAATTATTATTTCATATATTACATACTTATTAATAATATATCTATATTTATAATCATCCTTGAATGATAAACATGGAAACGAATCTCATCGCGTCGTGGAGACGGTAAGGCGTACGTACAAAAAAATGATGATATCATTCTACTAATTGTGAAACCATGTATAATTGGATAATATATTATATATAAAGGATCATTAACATGTTTTAATTTTTTTACATCAATTATAAATCCTTATTATACCCATCCAACTATTAAAGTGTTGAGTCACAAATTACACCACGATGTGGAGACGATAAGATGTACGTACGTTTATTTGGTGACTTTCTCATTCATAGGATGGATTGAATAATGAGTATTGTTGTAACATATTTATAATAACATCAAAGTATGTAGAAGGTAATAGTGTTATTATTTTTGTATGTAAACCACAACGAAATAGCAAGTGAAAGAAAAAAAGAACATTGGAAGAGGTGATGAAATAATTATGGCTTCTTCAGGTTCATCAATTTGATTTGAAAAAAAGGGATCCATAGAATGGATTTCTAATAAATGTAAGGCCTCTAGGATGAATTGAGGGTATTTAGGAGGATCTTTGAGTATGGTTTGTCTGATCCAAATGTCTTTGGATGTGCAAAATTAAGAGAATGGGTTGTACCCTTTTATAAGAGAGGTGTGTATAACATTAGGAAAAGCTTGAAATATTATTTTCTAATAAAATTTTATTCGGTTTCTAAGGGCAATAAATGGATTTATTTCAAGGATAATGTGTGGATTGGTCGAAAGCCATTCATACAACAGGTGTTAGACAAATTTAGGTCACCATATTAACCTTATCATTTAGAATTAAATCTTAGTTAAATAGTATAACTTTTACCATGTCATCTTGTATTATTATAATACATTGTTAATAAAGTTACTATAAAATTTCAAGTGAACAAAAAGTTGTTCATTAATGGAATATCAATCATTATATAAGTACTTTTTCCAAACCTTATTTTTTAGGAATATTATATAAGTTAATAATATATTATTAGTTTTAAAAAATCATTTATGTCAACTTTGATACTATTTAGTATTTCATTTTTGTAAAAGTCATAAAAAGATTATTATTTCTAAATAAATACATTAAATAAAACCTAATAAGTAATATTAATATATAAAATTCGTTAATGGAATCAAATGTCTCAATTATCATTTATTTTGATATTTATAATATCAGTTATTTTAATCATTCTTTAATAAGGTAATTACTGCTTCATCACTGTGTCATAAATAACATTAATTAATTAACTTCTAAAAATTATAAATAAAATACCACGATGTATGATATATTTGTTATCTTTATAATGAATATTTATAGTTTAATTTATCTTATGTGTATCCCTATATTAGAAATGTTTTAGTTATTAAACATTGAATTTTTCACTTTTAAATATTCTTTAAATAAAATATAATAAATTTTCTAATATAATTGTTGTGGAGAAAAAAAAATCATATTTTATTCCTAAGGTTGATTTAGGATGAAATACACTTATCCAATAGAATCAGGATATGTGTTAGGGTAATTATAAGGTGGAATGACAATGGGGGACCAAATGTCCCCCCTCATACCAAACATGGACCATGGCTAGTTATGTGAACAACGAAAACACACTGGTCATAGAACTACTGGAGGTCCTTCTCTAGTATTAGGGGAGAATTTTGGTCCCCAATTGTCATTCCCCCTAATTATAAAATAATTTTTAACTTTAATTAGCCTATTTACATTTAACCACGGTAAAGAAAATCAAATGTTACTATTCACTAAAAATTATTATCATCATATTGAACCATATTTTACGAACTAATGTCAACTAGGTCTTTCAAATTTTTGAAATTCAATTTACAGAAGTAGTAAAATTAGGATTTATGCAATTTTGAAAATGTGGCAAGAAGGTGGATAAAAGACAATAAAAATTTAATAATTGTTTTTAATCTAATCTTATTATAAAATGACTCCAATGAATTACATTGAACTAATATAGGTATTATGCATTGATTTTGAATTTAAAATAAATTTAATTAATATTTATTAATATTTAAATAAAAATCGGTTGTTATGTACTATGCGGTACTTTTCACTATTCATAAAAAATTTAAATCTTTCATCAAAATACAAAAAATTCTCCTAAGATAATTTTTGTATTCCAAATTTCAAAATGATATCTGTTTTTTCCAATTCAAATCAAAGAAGTTTCATTAATTAATTTAATATTAATTCCCATTGTCAAAACCAGAAAGCAGGTTTTTGAGATGTAAAAACAATCAAATGACTGATTTGTGTTTATGTCCAATTTAAATGTTAAATTATTTCCAATGACTAACATTGGATAAAATGTGAAAAATATAATCTAATTATACATCAAAACCATTAAAATGTATAATTTATCAATGTAAATTATTTTGATTAAAAAAGCTGTTTTCAATTAATATTTATTATTTTTCACTATACATTAAAATATGAATGTTATCATAAAAAAATTTCCAAATTTTTTTATTTCCCCCATCTATAGAAGATTTTTTTTTGAAAAAGTTTTACATATTTTATTTAAAAAATGTTCTCTATTAAAAGGTGGTAAAATTAATTTCTTTTTGAAAAAAAACATTTTTTATCTGAAAAAAATGATTTGTTCTAATATTATGTCTAAAAAACATATAATATAGATTTTAAAATTATATGTAGTTTATAAAATTTGAATTTCAATTAATACTGTTCATAACTGCTTTTTTAAATGGCTAGTTTGGTAATTTGTGGTGCGCTCAAACTCAGTGTTGCATGTGGCGCAAGCTATTGAATTACTTTAAAGAGATAAAGAATTATGAAATCCTTGGGTGTTACATTATACCTCCTTCAATTAATTGCATCCTCATAATATGACATTCTTCTTCGAAAATAAAAGGTTGAAAATAGAAAATACCGTTGTGGAAAACCAACACCGAAAATATGGTTACAAAAATCTAGTCTTAATAAGAGGGAAAGGTAAATGAAAAAGGCACTACCAAATTAGGATTTCGAATAGAAGAACATTTGTGGAAATTAGAGACACATAATTTGAGGGAAAATGTAAATATTTATATGGATTGATTGAGGTCATCAATCACAAACAAGTGAACACGAAATGGAAAATTGATGGCTTCAAATCAATAAATCAATGATGATTTAAATATCATCAGTTTAACAAAACACAAGGTATTAAGATAACCCAATTTTCATTTTAAGATCCCTTCCCTAAAGTCTATGAATAGAATAAGAGAAAAAAATACTTGAAAATTAGAGTTCCATCTTTAACTAACTTCTACCAAAAACTCATCTTTCAATCCAAAAGATAATATAATTAAAAAATATTCTATTTATCCTAATCGTATAGGGTTCAAAAAATAATGAATTCATAATCCATCTATTAGACCATTTAACATTATAAAAACTTGGACATCATGTAGGCCAGTTGTAGGTTATGCTGCCTTTTCTCCCTTCAGTTGTGGGTTCAAGTCTCACAGCCTTGCCAGACGCGATGGGTTGTCGCCCAAACTTCAGGTTATCCTTTCTATAACAGTACAAAAATATTATTAATAAGTGTTCTATCCTTAAAAAATAGTATCCAATGTCCATCTTATTTCATTCCAACATTTAGAGTTATCTAAAATTCTTTTGTCCCATCTCAGAGTCCAGAATTTATAAGGAAGGTAAACATAATGATGATCTTTTCTGCCACATAATAATATGGGAATACCTTTATCATGTACTCTCTTAAAACATGGTAACTACCTAAATTATCATACAAATTATTGAATACGTTAAAGATCCCTTATCCCATATAGAATACCCGATATACTCCTAAAATCCAAAAATATTGTAAACTCCAACAATGATGGATTAAAAAAACACTTAATTAGTTCCAAGGTATTCAATAACATCCAGTATAATTTATCCAACTCTATTATATCTTATTTCAAAATCATTATCTCTGTTTCAGAAACATATTAAAGTTTATATTTTCACCAGAAATATATTTTCTAAAATGTTTAATATGAAACTGTGTCACTTTACTTGGTACCATAAAAACTCCAACCCACAATGAAAATGTACTATAGTACAATCCTTATATACTTTATAATTCTTATAACTTGAACTCAAATGACATAATTATTTAATAACAACATTAGAAAACTAATCTTTTATCTTAATATGATGTAGTATCCTAACTTTATTATTATCCAATATCATCATTTAGGGTATAATTTGAGGATTGGGACAATAATTTGTTTAGTTTCCCAACTCCTTGCAGATGAAGCATTGTACAATTGAATCCTTTTTCATACCCTTGCAATAACAAACTTGGTGTCCTTTTTCTCCACACTTATAACACAATCTAATTTCAATCAAGAACTTATTAGGGTGATTCTTTACACAGTTATAGCATATGGGAAAATTTTTGTTTCCCTTCATCCCTTTATCAATCTGTTTCTCTACCATCATCTTCTTCTTTGGCATCACATCAAAACAATATGACTTAGATAATTATTTACATATATTATTAACACACGATACTATTTCATCTTGTTATAAGAATTTTTGGGGGAATATTTCCTTTCTAAATGTTGGCATACAACCATGAAGGATATGATCCTTCATACACTTTGGATAATGCTTATTTCTTGAGTTCTCATTTCTTCAATTAGGCACCATTTTTAAATGAAGAAATACATTAGGTTAGATCAAATCAGAATGTATAATACAAAAAATATTAAAATTCTCAACATTAATTGAATATTTTTACACATCTAGTCTCATTATCATTAAAATGGGGTTTTAATGAAATTCATACTCATAAATCCTTCATAATGGTTTGTGAAGAAAATGTGAATTATACTAAGAATATCCCATGGCAGTGTCTTAACCAAGAGTGAAGCAAGGACCGTTGTCATGCACCAGTTCTTGTTCGAGTCTAGATCAAAGTAGTGTTTTCAGGTTTTACCCCTTGATATATCTGTGCCAGAGCAACCTCTACCATCTAGTATCCAGACAGGGATATATTTCATGGAAAATTCAAAAAATCATTACATTACTAAAAATATAGGATGTTCTTCTATACTAATCCTCAATGTCTATCTAAGGGTAGGTTTTAAAATTAGAGTTTATCTAAATCTATTTACAAGGTGGTTTCTAAACTTCCTCTGATACCAAATGAAATTACATGACCCATGTTACCCAGAATCAGTGCGTTATTTTAATAAATTGTAATGATTATAAGGAATTATGTCCTGAAGTATAGATCAGTTTAATATTCTTGGGTAATAGATTACATAAATGAACTTTACATTGCAATTTCAAACATAAAACACAACATAAATAATCCTTTTTGAATGCCATTATTCCCATAGCTTAAACCTGCATATAAATTATAATAAACTTCTTGGCATCCTAGAAAAATTACACATAATAAAGGGTGAGCTCAGAAGCTTAGTAAGGACAAACAATATAATGAAAGTTATGATAAATAATCCTAAAACATTATGTCAAGGAATAAAATTGAATAAAAAATACCTTTAAACATAAAATATATTATAATATAGAAATTATAAATCAAATAATTCAACTTTCCTATTCACATTTATATTCTCCTAGTCTATTATGCACATGAAATATTAATATCTAATTTCATAATGATGTAATGCATAATGCAGGACATCATAAACACATAGTATAGGCCTCATTCCTAGACTACAAATAAAATTTTTGTCAATGACTTATGCCAAGACAATAATTTGTCTCATGAGACCTACCGATGCATTGAGGAACTAGAGCCGGATCAAACTATCACTTACTTAGTCCAATGAATTCTTTATATGAATAAATTGAAACATAACATAAACTTTCATATTAAAAAAATCATATGAAATGTTAGTACATTGACCATAAACCATTAATGGTATAAAAATAGAACATCCATAGTCAAACATATCATAACTCATTAAATACAATATGGAAGATTATATTATTGTAAATCAACCTCAATAAAGAATAATATCTAGTTAAGAACGCTGACATAGTTGAAAATGATCAGTAATCCTCTTTGAGAGAAATGTCCCTTTTTTGAAATCATTTAAAAGTCCAACATTTAAAAATGAATTAATTTATAAGATATTTTTGAATAAACATTTCCCATACCATTTTTAAAATTTTTATAGAAATTAACATTTTAAAACAATCATGTACATATAAATAAATCCTTGAAATCAATTTTAAAACACAGGCATTAATTAAAATATTTATAAAAATAAATCATTAAAACATTTAAAATTTTGATATTAATAAATATTCCCATCCCAAAAATCCATAAAGTATTCATTATGAAAAAAATTTCACGAAACAAGGATATGGTTGATAAAAATGTCCCAATAAATACTTACACATAAAAATTCTCGTATAATAACGAGATTGAAGAATTAACCCTTAACTTGTACATTCATTTGGTTGAGAGTATATTTAACCTCTTATATAGTTACCATAGTATGTTATTAAATTATAACATAAAAATAATCATATTTATGATATCATACATGATTCATTAATGTTTTATACTACCCATTAAATAATAATTTCTATGTTAAACTAACATTTTAGGTAATAATCACTTTTTTTGTATACGTGTTTTAACTTGTTATTTTTAATCATATAACTTATATCCTGATTGAATTGATTCCAAAATATAAAACATTATTTGTGTATCATATATATTCATAATATAAGTATTTATAATAGATATATATCTTAAATGGAAAACATCATTTATGGAGACGGTAAGTCATACGTACGTATAAACATTGTTTCTGTTTTTATATCGTATTGAATAGAAGCAAATGAATGTGATATATGTAAACACATAAAAACACATAGATATATATTTCCTGTATCATTATTATTTCATATAATACATACTTATTAATATATATATATATATATAATCATAGTTTAATGGTGAACGTGGAAATGAATCTCATCGCGTCATAGAGACGGTAAGCAGTACGTATAGACAAGCGATGATATCATTCTATTATGGTGAAAAAGTATATAGTTGGATGGTATATTATATATAAAGAATCATTAACATGTTTTATTTATTATTTAAATCAATTATATATCATTATTATACCCATCCAACTATTAAAGTGTTAAATAACAAACTACACCATGACGTGGTGATGGTAACCCATATGTACACATGTATGGTGACTTTGTGATTCATAAGATGGATAGAATAATCATTATTGTTGTACCATATTTATAATAAAATCACAGTATGTAGATGGTACTAGAGTTATTATGTTGTTATAGAAACAACAAATATATATGATGTGAAAGAAGAAAATAACTTTGAATGAGTTGATGAAATAATTACTTCTTCTTCAGGTTCTTCCTTTTGATTTGATCAAAAGGGCTCCTTCGGCTAGCTTTCTGATCAATGTATGGACTCAAGTATTAAGTGAGGGTAGTTTGGTGGATATTTAAATAGGGTTTGGCTAAGGTAAAAGGCTTTGGAGTTGTGAAATTAAGAGAAGGGGACGTACCCATTTGTAATAGAGGTGAGTGTCACTTTAGAAAAATATTGAAATATTATTTTATTATAAAATCATTTTCAGTTTCTAATAGCTCCATATGGATTTATTTCAAGGAAATTGTGTGGATGGGTTGAAAAACTATCAACAAATAGGTTTTTGATACGTTTATCTAACATTATTAATATTATCTTTTAGATTAATCTCTTAGTTAAGTAGTTTAACATTAACCATGTATTCTTGTATAATTATAACACATGGTCAATAAAATTACTATAAAATTTCAAGAGAACCTAAAGTGGTTAATTAATGACATATCTATCATTATATATGTCCTTTTTCAAACCTTATATTTTTATAAATATTATATTATTTAATAATTTAGTTTTTGTTTTAAAAACTCATTTATGTCAATTTTGACACAATTTAGTATATGGTTTTTGAAAAAGTCATAACAAGTTGATTACTTCAAACAAAATACATTATATCAACCCTAACATGTAATATTCACCTCAAAAAATCATTTATGTTATCAAAAGTCTCAATTTATAATTATTTTGATATTTATAATATCAATTATTTTAATCCTTCATTAATAAGATAATTTCTACTTCATCATTTTATCATAAATAACATTAATTATTTAATGTCTAAAAATTATTAATAAAATAAAATTATGTAGGAAATATTTTTAGATGTCTAATGAATATTTATTGTCTAATTTATCTTATGGGTAACCCTATATTAAAAATCGTCCAATTATTAAACCATGAATTTATCACTTTTAACTCTCCTTTAAATAAAATATAATAAATGAACTAATCTAATCCATGTGGATCAAAAAGGACCAAATTTTATTTTTATGGTTTATTTAGGTTTAAATAAAATTATCAAATAGAATTTGGACATGTGTTAGGGTAATTAAAATATCATTTTTACCTTTAATTACCATATTTACTTTTAAATGTGATAAATAAAATTCAATAGTTACTATTCACCAAAATTTATTTTCGTCATATTGAACCACATTTTAGTTACTAATTTAAACAATGTCTCTCTGATTTTTGAAATTCAATTCATAGAAGCAGTAAAATTATGTTTTATGTAAATTTGCAAAAGTTCCTAGAAGGTGGATAAATACATTTAAAAATTCAGTAAAATTTTATATATCTAATCTTATTATAAAATGACTCTAACGAAATAATTATCTATCTATTTTTAATTTAAAATAAATTTAAATAAAAATAATAATTATTTAAATAAAAGTCTATTTTTATGTACTATGCAGTATTTTTCACTATTAATCAAAAATTGATTGTTTTCAGAAAAATACAAAAAATTCACCTTCAGATAATTTTGATATTAAAAAATAAAAATTGATGTCTGGTTTACCAAATTAAAAACATATAAATTTCATTAATTATTTTAAAATTAATTCCCTTTGTCAAAACTAGAAAGCGGGTTTTTGAGAACTAAAAACTATCAAAAGATTGATATGTGTTTATGTCCAATGTAAATTTAAAATTACATCCAATAATGAACATTGTATTAAATTTTAAAAATATAATCAAATTATACTTCAACCCCCTTAAAATTTATTATTTAATAATTAAAATTATTTTTATTAAAATAGTTGTTTTAAATTAAAATTTTGTATTTTTCACTATTCATCAAAATATGAAAGTTATCAGAAAAACACCAAACAATTATCCAAATTTTTTTTTATTTCCTACTTCTAAATAAGAAGTTTATTTCGATATGGTGTCAACTATTGGATTTAAAAATGGTTCGCCATTAAAAGGCAGTGAAATTGATTTTTTTTGTGTTAAAATCGATTTTTTTATAAACACTTCTTTGATATGGAAAATTGAATTTGTTCTTATATTATGTCTAAAAAACACAAAATATGGATGTTAAAATTATATAAAGTATATAATATTCAAAATGAAGTAAATACTATTCATAACAGCTTTTTAAACAACAATTTTGGTATGTCGTGATGTGTTCGAACTCGGTGTTGCGTGTGGCACAAGCTATTGAATTAATATAAAGAGATAACATATTATGAAATCCTGGGGTGTTAAATTTGGGATACTGACGTCCGCTCATCTGTTGGGCCACTGAGGTTTGATCGTGTGATGGTCTATTGAGGCCTACTCGTCACTATGGTCTCTTAGATTCCTCCAAGTATCACACTAAATTTCAAGAGAATATACTCCTCAAGCAATCAGTCTTATTAGAACTTCCATAAAAACCCACATTGATTATGTTTGAAGGACCATCTCCTCATGAGGGCCCCAACACCAAAAAAACACATCAATTCAGATGCATAGTTTTGATGTTTTGTTTGATCTACTGAAAAGGGGCTAGTGGAGGTTGCGTTTGGTCCAACCCGATTAGACAGACACAATCCATCCCAGCCCCAGGTCCACCATCCTGACTCGGCCTGAACCGGCTCAACGCATTGGCTGCGGATTCATCTCGTATAGTCTTGGCACATTGGGTAGTGGGTTTGGCCCTCTTGGGCCACCAGGGGTGGCCCACCTTCCCCAGCACGGCATATTGGGATCAGGTTGGCATGCCATGCCTAGACACTGTGGTGGTCGTTGCGCCCCCTCACAGTCAATGCCACAATTTCACCACATGACGACCCAAAAGATCACTGTGGGGCCCACATATCATCGTCTCGATGGATCATAGACCTCTGATCATGTGATGTGGCTCGTCGCCACATACAGTGGGGACACACTGCTAGTACTTTCATGTGGCTACTATCACCTCCCTGTGGCATGTCACTGGTACCAGCACACGAGATGTTTCTTCTGTGGGCCGCCATACATGATCCATTGGTCCGTTCTCTTATCTGTGAGCACCTTCGGGATCCATGGGTTGTCACCGTCACAACAACATGATCTAGTATTTTCTTGTCATCAATCGGGGGGTCTAGTCACAAAGAACACAAGAATGCCACGAATGGAGGTATCTAGGACTTGTTCGTGTCCTCCCGATCCCTCCATGTTAGAATTTAAAAACTAGTTAGGTGGAGATTTTTGAATCCAAATAAAGATAACTCCAATTCCAAATCCCAAGACAAAAACCCTCGATCTTAAGTGATTGATTCACGGTTCACCTATTAGTGGGTTGACCCACATTCATTTCCCAAATCCAAGAATGGGTAAAATGAAGTTCACTTAAAATCAAAGTCGTAGAAAGATTTTGGATCGTTCATTAGATAAGATTGTACCATTGTCTCTCATCGTTCCTCTATCTTTCTTTGGTGGTGGTTCATCGATCATCACACTCCAATTCCAAATCTCCAAGGGTTCATATAAATACATGATTGTGCCACCGAACCGGTATTTGGTTAACCCATTAAATGGAGAAAACACATTTTAGTTTTTCTTGTTACTCCTGGTCTCCAAATAACACCATAAAATTTAATAAAGATACATGGAATTTATGGGACATTAAATATCCTCACCTTAAGGTTTTACGTCATTGTAAGCAAAAACAAGGGATGAAAAAAAATGGAGGTAGTGAGCACAGATCTGAGCCACCCACTCTCAAGTGGTCTCCTAGAAATTCTCATGCTACTACTGAACATGTACAATAGGAAGAGACCATCCTTGATTTAACTGCTCCTGTAAATCCTAAATCTCCACCACGAACTCCGTTAATTTCATCCCTTTGTCAATTCCCAACTCCCCCCAATATATGACAGCTGATGGATCATTTATGTTATCCTTTTTTGTGATAAGTGCAATACATTATGCACCTGGTGCATCTATGGGGGCAGAGATAGGTGGTATGCCACCTCGCAAAAATCTGATGAGAACCTGTAAAGGGCCACTGAATCTAAAAGGAAACATGTTTCCCCAGCGGAATGTCCATTATCCCCACTGTGGTGAGACCCAATAAAATACATGGTATCCGTCTTCAAACCCCCAGTGCCTCTATCTCCTGTCAGCATAATAGTTTTTCCATCATTTTTCAGTCCTCATCCTCTCCTTGATAATCTGAATCTTCTTAGTAGTTTCTCTTACTAACTCATGACCCATTACTGCTAACTCCTATAGGTTTATCTTGCATAATAGTAACCTACTGGGTTTCCCATAGAGTGCCTCAAATAGTGCCACACCAATGGTGGAGTGGTAACTATTGTTCAACGAGAACTCCACTAGTTGAAGCTGATCCTCCCATCTGTGATCAAAGTACATGATACATGCAAGAATAATGTTCATTAAAAAATGAAATGTACTCTCCATCTGACCATAAATTTGATGGTGAAATGTATTACTCGAATATAGTAGAGTCCCGAAGCCCTCGTACAATCCCTTCCACAGTTGGGATTTGGAAAAAGCATCATTGTCTGACACGATATTCAATGGAACCCCATGAAGCTTCACTAACTCATAAACATAGAGTCTTCCAAATATCACTACTAAACCCTTCTCTTATATGGGTATGAAGTGGACCTATGTGGTGAGTCATTAAAAAATTACATAGTTTGTATCATTCCAATTGAATGTATGGGAGTAAACCCATTATCATGTCTATCGAGATGTTGTTCCACTTCCACTTCAGTAACCTGAGTGGATGACTCATTAATGTAGGAACATGATTCTCTACCATTAATTGCGGACACATGAGATACCATGAATGAAACTCTTCAACTACCTTCTTCATCCTTGGCCACCAGTACTACTGTCAATGATCATGGTTCATATTTGTCACTCATAGATGTATCGCCCAATGGGAGGTGTGGAATTGCCTCAGAATCTCCTCTCACAATGCCACTAGAACAATGGTGTGTTCTTTGAATATGAGGATATACTCCCCATATGTCGAATATCCATCAAGAGCTTATTCTGAGGGTAAATAAGCATGCATGGCCTCACAGTCAAACTTCACATGTTGTGACTCTCTAAATCATTGTAAGAATAAGGGAGTGACAACTATATACTAAAGATTATCTGGTACATCTCTATCCACGAAGGATATCTGCATCAAATCTAACTACTCTAACACTTCACTCTGAAAACTAGATCTCATGCTCTGCACATCAGCCACCACATTTCCCTTCCTAGGAGTATAGAATCTCTCAATGTCGTAGTCATAGAAGAAATATATCCACCACCACTACCTCATGATTATTTCCTTCTGAGAAAATTTATACCTGAGTATTTTGTGGTCGGAGTAGATGGTAAACCACTCTCTCATAAAGTAGTTCCACAACATCTTTAATTCAAATACCAATACTGCTAGGTCCAGGTCTTGGGTCACATAATTCTTCTTATTCTACCTCAAATTCGATGAAATGTAGGTGATCAATACCTACTCATAATACAAGACACAACCCAGTCTGGTCCCTGATGCATCCCAAAATACTACATACCGACTTCCCTCCTCTTTTAGTCTCAAGATGGGGACTCATCAGTATTTGCCTCAACTTTTGTAAACACTGTAGGAACTTCTCTATAAAAATGAAAGGAATTCCCTTCTGTGTCAATGATGATAAGGGTTATTCTACCCTAGAAATGTCTGTCAAAAACTCTAGTAGTATCCTACATAACAAAAGAAACTCCACACAACAATCGTGCTCATAGGCGGATCCAAAGAAAGAACCACCTCTATCTTTTTGGATCCACTGAAACCTTGACCACTAAAATGATGTTTCCAAGAAATTAGATCTCCTGATCCTAGAACTGACACTTTTAGATCATGCTAAAAAGTAGTTTCTCTCAGAGCATATCCCTGACAGTCTATAGGTGTGTCACGTGCTCCCCCTCATACACATAGCACACCAGGATTTCATCAACGAAGACCACAACAAACCAGTCAAGGTATGGCTAAAACTTCCAGTTCATACATCCCATGTACACTATTGGGGAATTTTTCATGGTTAAATGAATCATCAAGAACTCATATTGTCCATATCTTCAATTGATGGATGTCTTTAGTATGTCCTCGTATTGTACAAAATGATGATGATTTCCAGATCTGAGGTCTATCTTTGAGAACCAGATCACTCCCTAAAACTGATCAAAGAGTTCATGAATCCTTGTCAGTGGATACTTATTCTTCACGACCACCTGATTCTGGTTCTAGAAGTCCACACACAGCCTCAAACTAGCATTTTAATTCATGTAAGAAAATATCTGGGTTGTACATTGTGAATCACTAGGCCTCTGGAAGCCCTTCCCCTATAGATCCTTATGTTGTACACTAATCTGCTTAATCTCTATGAGAGCCTTCTGTTATGCTGGTGTGGATATCAGTTTCATATCTGGGTATAGTTAAATGCATAATTCAACCTCCCAGTGAGGTGGTAATCCTTGAATATCCTCAAGATATATGTCTTCGTACTCGTCCACCACTATAGGAATGGGATGACTCTTCCCTCCCATCATACTGAGGGTGAGGCTAGACAATTAGTGAGTGATTGACTGGACCCTTCTTTGAGATAGCCTGTTATCTTTTGTAAACATTCCACTTTTTATTGTAATGTAAAACCTAGTATAATCCCCATGGAAACAACGAACTTTACACTTAAAACAGCTAATATGAACTTGGATAATGGATAATTAGTCCCAACCCAAAATTACATTGTAAGGCCTCAACACTAGAACTAGGAGATCCCAAACGAAGCTTGCACCTCCATGAGTAAGATGACATAGTTAACACTAGTGTCTGATCATCAAATTCCATCATATAGGAGTCTCTAATAGTATGGATCGAGCGAATGGATCCAACAGAATCTCTAAGCTATGAGCATGGACTGTGGAAATAAATGAGTGATTGGAACCTGTGTTTATAAGAACTGAAGCTAGGGTAGGTTAGACATAGATCATATCTGTAATAATCTCCCAAGAGATAGTCTCTTAAGACTCAATCACCTAATACTAGCATCACCCATATCCACCGACTCCAAGAGCCCATGGTGGACCTCTTGGGGGATGTTGTGGTATCACCTCGAACCTCAGTACACTGCCTACCTCTCTTCCAGCTCCCCTGCATCATATTCCTCCAATAGGAACTTGCTTATCAAGCCTTTTACTATTCCTCGACAGTCCCTCCACAATCCTATGATCTTCTACACAGTGAGTTAGGCAATCATGGTCCATGTGTCCTTGACATCCGCATGAGTATGAAACCATGTTCCTCTGCTGAATCCCTCTCCTATGGGGGCCTCTAACCAATGATCCAAATCTTATAGTCCTCCACCAAAAGTCCTGACCTGACTGGGTCTCGGTGTCAGCTTCCTGCTACCCACTGCCAAAGGCTTCACCGCCTGGTGTCTTCTAGTAGCTCCAAATACTAGCGCCTGCTCTGCCTATAACATCCCTCTGAGTAGAGCTCCCTCTAAAACCAAATCCTGAGTAGGGATTCTAAGTGATACCATGGATGCCTTGATCTCTAGGTGTAGTCCCTACTCAAAAGCACAATCTCATAAAAACAGGTCTTTCACCATGTCTATAGAGTAATGAGACTGATCAGTGAATCTCACTACGTACTCTACAATTGTCATGTTACACTGCTATAGGTGCAGTTTCTCATATATGCTCACTGATTTCAACATTGTTGGAATGAAATCCTCCTAGATTACGACCTCAAAGATTATCCAGGTGAGGGTCAGTTTGTTGTGTGTCGGGATCGCTATGCTCTAACATCTCCCTGCTGAGCCCAGGAGATGTCTTATGGCTACAATATCCATCAGGATGAGAGGAATCCTTACAAGTCGAAAAACTTGTGTAACATCCTCGAGAAAATCCTCATCCTTCTAATGGATAGTCTCCCCATTGATCCTTGGAGGTCCTTTCCTCTTGAACTTGTATAAGGCAATAATCTAGTGTGCTTCCTCTACTGGTAGCACTAGTAGCAATAGCTGATCAAAGGGTGGGGCAACAATGGTGCACCTCTTGGTGGTTCCATCTCTTGTATTGGTCCCCATACTGACAACTCATCTCTAAGAATACCATCCTCATGGTTACACACTAGAATCCTATCATGTTATTTGCATGTTGGAATCCTACAACTGATCAAGATAAACCATGGCCAATAGATTATACATGGTGAGATAACACTGAATTAAGAAGGACATGAGAACACCCTCAATTTCAAAATGTTTCATGAAACCAGTGTATTCATGTACAAAGTTGAAAATTAGGATTCATGTTCATGGTTTATTGATATTTCATCTGATTCACCAACACTAGACTCCTAGAGATTTAAATTCGAACTCAATAAATTTAACACTATTGCACAAAAAGAAAGCCACATAACCTCTATATTTAAGGTAGAACTGAACTTCCCTCATACCACTTTTTCACAACCCATCCCTTAGGACTGTGTTGTGACTACCCTAATACTGCCTCCCCATTGCTAGGGGTTGGAAACCTGAACCAATGGAATTATCCCAAAAGTGGTAGGAATTTCCTTGAGTATCAATACGCGTGGATAAACAAACAAAAACACACATCCAAACCCACAATGTAGTAACATAAAAAAGCATGAAAATAAGATAACCACTAAGAGTAAAACTACAAAACTGGAAGTCATGAGACCAATATACAATCCCAAAAAAGACAAGTAAATGCTCCTTAGGTCTGTTTGCGGTAAACCCTAATAGAAGGGAAGGTGAAGAGGGTGGCTTATGAAGTTGTATAAGTATGGATCATCTATTGGATCTCACTAGGCACCACCTAGTTCTGGAAGACATATATCTTTGTCGAAGAATATTTCTTCTTCACAAGACACAAAAAGTTCAGGCAGTGTGAATACAGGGGTGAGTAACATAATACATACTAAATACCCTCAAACAAATAGGTAATACCACAATGGAATGTATGCACAAATAAGAATAACAAAGAGGTAGCTATGGTGTAGCCCAAAATAAGAACAATCGAGATAGAGAGAGTCAATAGAGTTATCTCTCCTAGGTATAACCAAAATTATAGAAAAAAAGTCTATATTTTTAATAATTAACATCTTTTACTACCGAGGTAATCATCCCTAATGTGTCACCATGGTCTGCTAGGCCACTAAGGTCCGCTCATCTACTAGGCCACGAAGGTCTTCTCATCTGCGGCCCCCTGAAAACTGCTCATCTTCTGGGAAATTGAGGTCCACTAAAATGGATTTCCACAGAGGTCTGCTTATCTACTTGGCCACTGAGGTCCTCTCGTCTGATGGTCCACTGAGGTCCTTGAATCATTACTTTATACTAGATTCTCGCTCGTAGCATGCCTGATTCTGGGAGAATCTATTCATCATCCCATCAATTATTTTTCAACATCAAAGAAAACCCACCTTTTGTAGGATTAAAGGACTGTCTCAACATAAGGGTCCCAATGATAGAAAAAAAATCCTCTATTGGATGCATAGTTTGGATGTTATACCTGTTTTACTAAAAAGGGGCCAGTGGGGTCTGGGACCTGGTCTCAACTAGCCCGCTAGGCCCAACTTGGACCGGATGGGCTTATATCGGCCCACTAGTCCTCCTGTGGAGGCCGAACTTCTCCAGCCCAGCCAGTGGTTAGCGGGCTAGGTTGCCATGCCCAGATGCGGTGGCGGTCAGTGTGTCTTGACCTAGTCAACATGGTGGTCTTTCCACATGATTGCCCTACTGGTCTCCACAGGGCCCACAAAATGTGGTCTTACTAGACTGCAGACCACTGCTAGATGTTTCTGTGATACCATGTTGCCACCCCATGTTTGATGTAATGGGTACCACCACTACATTGATGAGCCACGGGTTTGTGCTACCTCCCACATGCAACCGTCACAACCGGTGTAGGTGCATTGGCAGTTTCTTAGAAGGGTGACTAGACTTCATCCTGTGGTCCATTATCTGAATATTAAGCACCATTGGGATCCTTGGGTCATTTTCATCATTACTACATGTGCCAATATTGGTTTTTCCATCGATCCGAGGGATCCGGTCATAATGAAAATGAGAATTCCCCCAATATAGAGATCTGGGCCTTGTTCCTTCCAACTCCATCCCTCCATATTAAAATTAAAAAAAATGTTGGGAGGATATGTAAGAATCTAACACGGGTCACTCTAATTCAATAAATCTAGGTCAAAAACCATCCTACAAAAGTGATTGATCTATGGGTCACCCATTTGTGGGTTGTCCCATGTTCGTCACTCAAATCTAAGAATTAGTGAAAATGAAAATCATAATGAATCAAACCCTTAACTCATGGTTGTATCGTTTATTTGTGACGATCGCACTACTGTCATTTGTCATTACTTAATAATTCATTGGTTCCATTTCATCGATCATCATTTTCTAATGTCAATTATTATAGGGTTCAATGGAATACTATATTGTGCAAAAAATCTTGTATCAGTTAAACTGCTAAATAGAGAAACTGGGTTTTAGTGTCTCGGTTACACCGAGTCGCAGTGTCGTTATGATATTTATTTTATGATATAGAGTTTCTGCAACGCTCGGGTTGTAATTTTTTTATGATGCAATGGAAATTTAAATTTTCATGAAATAAAAAAATTATTTTTTTCTAAATAAAAATTTATTATATTTTTCAAAAAACTCCAAAAAGTAAATTTCTCCCCCGATCTATGCTTGTCGAGGTAAAGTCATTACATTTGAAAAGTTTCCATTCTAGATGTAATAGTGCTCTCTAATTTTAATTCAAGGAATCTAGTTAGAAGTTTCCAAAACCGGATACTCGTGATATTTTAAATAAACTTAAAATAGTTCAAATTCTTATTCTAGGCTCCCCATGCCTCAGAATCAAGTGATGCTAGAGCACCTGGTCTCGAAATAATCCCATATAATTAGAAAAATTAGCTGGAATTTCTTGTACATTAAACATTTCTTGTTTAATAATCCATAATGTTTAATAATTATATTTTTTTTAATATTTAAAACCTATTTTTAATATTTTTATTATAAAAAACAAAAACAAACAAGAATATATTTTTGATTAAAATAACATGTGAATAAAAAACATGTAATTATATACATCTAATTTATTTAAATAATTCATTATAAAAATGGGATATATTTTATTTCTTTTTATAATATATCCATGTAAAATGTTCCATATAATGGCAAAATTTTTAGGTATTTTGATATATTTTTTATAGAACATATACATTTGAGTTTATGTATAATATTTATATTTTATTTTTATTTTTAATTTTAAAAACAATATAATCATGATTATCATATAATTTAATTTCATTTTAAAAAAATTATTATATAAATAATGTTAATTAAATATTAAAATGAAATTTATAATATCATTTTTCATATAAATATGAAAAAAATATATACCTATATATGGAATATTACACATGATGTATGATGACCTCCCACACGAATTCTACTATAAACATTTATCATTGTAAGTTTTCTATTAACTCAGCATAATAATTGTTAAAACACACAAACAAACCTTGACCTATAATCCCTTTTTATGATGTTTTTGTTGGTTTTAAAAATAAAAAAAACTTATTACATAACCCTCAAAAAACAATTGATATAAATTTGACCTTCCCAAAATCATCGTTGAAATATTTTTTCAAATATCATTCTATAGGAATTAGAATCTTATGGAATGTGTTTAACTTATCAGTATCGGAGAAAATGGTTGATATATATGGGATTAAATGTTAAAAATATAAGAAAACATAAATAAGGAAGATATCACTATTTTAAAAGATAATAGGATCTTAATATTTTTTAACATGAATTTACATAACAATATATAAATTTGATTCTTAAGATCATAGTATAAATATATAATCATGGAATCTTGTTATATATAACATGTAATGGGTATATATGATCATTATCATAAAATATAGAATGATATAATTTGAATTTTTGAAAATCATAAGCATTGAAATATTATCATTTTTCATGGTTAATCACCATGAAAATAAAATAATTAGAGATCAAAAATCACTCCCTATATCCCAAAACATTATGTACCGTGCTTTATTACATGGATCCCATAATAGAAAAACCCACACTAATTAGAACCCAAATAATTCACATAAAATAAAAATACTCAAAAAATCATTTATATGGTTAAATCATAAAAAACAATAAAAATGATTTTAAATAAATTTATGTACCACAAAATATTTCCTCACACATTACATATGGATTATTTACTTGAAAATTATTGGTTATATAACATCTAAAAATTATATCAGATATAAAATTATCAATAATAAGATCGGCTGATTCAAAAATTTGATCAGCTAAAAGAATCATAGAATAGGGAACCTAGAGGGTGTTTGATGAATCATAATTCCATAAATGATGGATTATGTAATTATATTGAAGAAATTTAGTGTGAAACCACAAAAAATGTAGATATTATGTAACAATTATAATAAATATAATATAATAAGTAATATTTAAAAACCATTTTCAAAGAGTACCATAAAAGATTATAAAGCGTTATTTTTCGAAAATACTATCCCAAATAAGGGAATTATGAATTTATATAATATTACAAAATAATAAATTTTTTATGTAACAAAAATAATATACATATGTTTCCAAAAATACTTTTTATTCCATTTAAAAAGTTTTACAAGAAAAATATAGTTATTAAAAATATAATATTTATATTTACAATACAGATGGAGAGAAATGTATTTGGTTTTTGAATGAAAAAATATATATAATTATTATATATAAAATATTAAATGTTTAATTTAAAATATAATTTTCATGTATTAATTATAGTAAATATAGATGATGATAATTTTTCATAAAATTTTTATAAGAATATGATGTAATATATTGCTAAAATATGAAGATATTTATTAGAATGGTTAACATATATAGGTAAAAATGATATGTAAAATTGAGAAGGAATGAGTGACCAATATATAGGATATTGGAGACTGTATTCAAAAATGAAAATGTAAGAATCAATAAAATGATTGTTTAGTAAAAAAATATCATTACCTAGGCTCACTCTGGCCAAAGACATTATAGACTCTTATATATTAATTATTGGTAAATTAATAATCTATGTTAGAACCTTATTTACATTCATATTCATTAAATCTATCAATTTTCAATTAATATTATTCCATTATTAATAATTACATATCAAACTGAATAATTGGGTATCAATTGTCTCTTTTTTCTTATCATATAATCATCAAGGCAGTTTTTCCATACTAGTTTATAATGTTTTAATAAGCTATAGATATCTCATTATAATTATATATATATATATGCTATACATATATTTTTATGTATTATAATTGATTTATGTTTGTTATGTTGATGACATATAAATAAAATTTTAAATAAAATTTTCTATTAATACAAATTCAGAAAATGGATTGTTGTTTTTTGATTAATAAAATTATATTTATTTATTACAACTAAAACATTTTGAAAACATCTTAAATTAATTGTTATTTTAATATATTAATGATATTTGTCTTTTCATCATCATTTATGTATGTTTTATAAAAAACCCCAAAATGATATATTATAATGAAATAATGAATAAGAATGTCATATAGTTTACTTAGAATTATACTACTACAAAAAAAATGATTTTTCAAACATTTCCTTGAAGAATCAATTTTGATTTTAGAATATGTAGAATAAAATCATAATGAAATATTTATATTGAGCTTATTACTATTACATTAATGTATTCAATCAATTAGGTAACCTCTTAGGAAATAATATTTGAGAGAAATTATTATCACTAGAAGTTACTCTTTATGATAATGGATTATTTTAGAGGAAATTTATAAGTGTATTGAATGATGAAAAATTTAGTTGTTTGATTTCTAGTGGGCATATAATGGGTGTATCATGAAAGAAACTTCCAGATTGTTACCAGTGTATATTTTTATATAGGGAGATATGATATTGATTTCAAAGAGGGAGGGAGGATATGGAGTAATATATAAAACAACATGTGGTGATTCATTCTATGAAGCTTTGGTTGACTACATTTAGTTATTCACATGGTGTTTGCATGAATTGTTAATGATTTTAGATTATTCTTATTCATGACATGGATTGATCATCTATATATTATTTATTAGGCTGGGGGGTTATCATATCTTACATGTTTTCAAGAAAGGAACGTGTATACTAATAACATGAAATCCCTATTGGTTTACAAGAACAAGATACATTATTTTTAGAATAGGTCAACCAGTTGAGGTTTACAGTGTCAACCATACATTCACACGATAAAGTGGGGGATTTATATGGTATATGTAATTTCCATCATCCCTCTAGTATCCCTTATTCTCCCTTCAATTATTCAAAAAAATATGTTAATTGTTAATTATTGATCCATAATTGTCCATTATACGAGAAGATCACCCTCAACTACTAGATATTTGATATCATTATTTCTTGGTGAGTTATTCATCTCTTTTTTATTCATGTTATACTTTTAATTATCATTTATATCGTAGTTACAATACATTTTAGGATTTGAAGTTTTTTTGGGATAAGGTTTAGGAAATAATGTTTTTGTTTCAAATTCTTTTTAATTTATTTTGTATGTTTTGGTTCCACAATTCATCATATATTTCTTTATCCATTTACATTGAATAAAAAAAATTCTTTTGAGGTAATGTATTTGATTTTACTTTCTTTTAGTTGCATATTTGGTAATTTAATTATTTTTTTCAATTGAGTGAGTTTTATGAATTAGATAAATAATGATAATAATCCAGTGTAATAAATTAGAAATGGAATTGTGTGGTTCACATTTTTTTCCCCAATATTATTGAATTTATTGATATTATTCAGTGTGATAATTTTAGTGTGGGGTTATTCCTTGTTTATATGACTTGATTTTATAATTCCATTTAAATTGATTAAATAATAAATGTAGTTAATGAAATGGATAAATTGATATTCCACTATTATATTATAATTGTTTTTTTTTTGACTCAATGGACGTGGAAATTTATGGCTTAGAAGATCTAGTTGTGTACACCATGGTGTCAATTTTTCTATTTCTTGGTCTTAATGGTTTTGATATACAAGTTTTATGTGTTTATTTCATGATAATATATAGGTAGAAATTGAAATATTTCTCATGTATAAATTTCTTTTTAGAAAAAACAATTCATTGGTAAAAAATTAAATTAATAACTAAACAGATATATTGTTGATGAGGATTTGTTATATAAAATATATGAAAATAGAACTCAATATTTGGGTCCTTGTGTTATTCTCATCAGTGTTTGTCATTTATTGAAGTACTTCATTCTTTTTTGATATCATTAGTGACCTAAATTTTGTTGTTGTGGTGTTTATTTCCAATCCAATATTAGATATTTATTTCATTTTAAAAAGGTAAATTACAGAAAAAACAAAGAAAACCCACATCGGGTCCTAAAATCCCCCCCCCAACAGACCTAAGGAGGTCAGAAATAATGGAGGCCCAGAGCATCCCCACGAACCAAATTTCCATCCTATGGTTTCATAGAAACAGCTATGTGGAAACAAAAAGGATCTGGTCTAGGAACAACAAGAGAGTCAAGATGGTCTGCGACCTTATTCCCCTCACGCCAAGTATGGGTCACACTGGTATTATTAGATATCATACCTCAGTATGCCCTCATGCTATAATGAACCGACCAAGGAATGGAACCAGAACCCTGCAAAGCTTTAAGTAGAATATGTGAATCAGTTTCAATCTGAGCAAGGATAATTCCTTCTTGGCGACATAGTGAGAGACCCAACTTCAAAGCCCCTGACTCCACTTGTAGTGGAGTACCACGTCCCAACCGGACTGATAAAGCCATGATAACTGACCCATAACTGTTTCTGACCACCCCTCCTCTTTGATTAACCCCCATGTTGCATGATCCATCGAAATTGAGCTTTAGCCCTCTCCTGGGAGGATTCCACCTCACCCATTTCCCTCTGCTGGCACTCCTACTTGCGAGACCACTAGTATTTCCTGTTTGAAGATGGCTAAGAGAAGGCGCCTCCTTCCATTGATTGAAAGATCTAATGATATCCAAAATAATGAACTTGGTACGAAGGATAATCCCTCGTCCAGAGATGGTAAACCCCTCGTGGCGGGCCTTGTTCTGAGCTTTCCAGATCGTCCAGCATCCCGCATGGAGAATCAAAGTCTGGGCCATCTCCTCAGGGCCACTCTCCACCACTCCATGGTACCATCTGTCTAGAAAAGGCCTGTCGTTCATGAGCTTATCCGAAAAGGACGTGAACTCACCGAAATGAGTCCAAACCTCCCTCTCCCATTCGCCTTCAAAAAATATGTGATCAATGCATTCTTCCCGATACTCCGAGCAATAGTGAAACTTTTAGGCTAAAGTAATGCCACACCTCCTAATGTTTTTATCCGTAGGAATGGCTTTGTGCCGTATCCTCCAGTTTAGAATGTTTTGTTTGATCGGGGAAACCTTGGACCAAAGAACCTCATTCCAGGAGGTGTTGTGATTGGGAATGGCCAAGGAGCGGCGAAAATCCTTTGATGAGAAATAACATGATGCAGAGAGGGTGAAAACGCACCTATCTGGTTCGGGGTTGATTTCGATCACCTCATAAGTGGCACATTTATTGTCGTCAAGTACAGCATCAATGAAGGCTGGATGGTCATTAACTTCCTTGAACATGATCATGGTACCTGGACACCCTGGCAGATAACAAAAGATATTCATGTATTTTTCCCAAAATATCTATGATTGTGTTGAAATATATAGATGAATCTCCCTCTCCCTCCACATCCCTTCAGTAGTATTCTCTAGTGATATATCTATTGAATGAAGTGATATGTTGTGTGTTTCATGTGTCAAAATATGAAAAAATGTTGTTGATGTTATTTATATTCATGATTCCTTAATTCCATGGTTACAATATATGAGATATGCAATTGGTTCTGTGATACATCCTATATGGTTAATGGTTCAAGAATTTATATGCAGTTGGAGTCATATTTGATCAATTTGGAAGGGTTCAGAGAGAAAGATATAATTACATTTGATGAGGGTGGACAATGAGAGTTGAAGTGGTTACGGGGAACCATTATCTACATTATGATTTTACTTATTTCTACACATGGATGTATTTTTTGAGAGGTATTCATGATGAGGCTGTGGAATCAGTTGACAGATGTAGGTTCTCAATAGTTCAATTCATTGATAATTAAAGAAATGAGGTTATATTTTCACAATTTCTTGAAATATCATGCATATGTTCTAACTGAGTAAACATTTTATTTTCACCAATGGTAAATATAAACTATATTTAAGATCAATATAGGTATTTTGAAAGGTATCTATATAGTAATATATTAGAGATCAGATTGTTGAATTTCTTCCAATGGATTTTGTATTAATTTGGTATCTTCTTATCTTTGATGATGTTTTAATATGTTATGTATTCAAATATATAGGATATTTCATAAAGGGTTTATTTATTTATTTATTTTCTATCAAGGTGATGGGTTGGATGTTTTCTATTATTTTCCATTTATATTTAGGTTAGTGAAAATATTTTTAGTGTTTTATACCCTTAGTGAAATTCACTAGCATGGGGACTATTGGAGATGGGACACTAGTGTTGTTTCTTCCCATCAATACCATCCATAGAGGGGTACTAGTGGGTTGGAAGTTGTGAAATAATGATATAAAATTTTATAGCTAAAATATATATTATAATTGGAGTAAATAACTATTGAGAAACCTACAAGTGAGTATGAAAAGAATTTCAGATAAACATAGCATATTATAAAAATAATTGATATCATTTGAGACATAGAATTTTAGAGCCCACTATGATCTAACACAAGGACATTATTCTCAATGAATATAATTAGTAAAGTGATGCTGCATTAAAGGTTGAGGCCCATGTGACTTACATTCATTAGGTTATCTTGAGTTTTATTTTGAATGGGGTGGTTCATGTAACTAATAAATTAATTAGATAAATAAATTAAATAAATCCATTGATAAATTAATTTTGTGTTTTTAAATTCCATGCATAGATTCCAGTTGGTCTTCAGCCAAAATTTATTCACATTGTATATATTTAGTAGGCTAACATTTTTTATTGTCTAAGAGTCGATATCGATTAGTAGGACACACATTGGTTGTATACATTTCACAAAATATCAATATCAGATCACAAAAATGTATGTGGGGTTCAACTACAACCTAAATTTGATTATTTACTATAAGAGTTGAATATCTCATTCATCTATATTATATACCAATCTATGTATTTTGATTCCGTAGAAAATATTTTTTTGAAATGATTCGTGTGTCAGTTTTGGATATTTGATATAATAGAGTTGAAGGAGTTTGACATGATGTGGCTATAATCACAATTAGAGTCAATGTATGGGTTAATGCCTATGATGATAGAGGTGATGAACATGTATCTACTTCTATCACAATATTTTTAAATCATGGATATAATGAGTAGGGGATTGTGTTTATGGACCTTTTTTTAACAATACACTAATGTAAATTCAACTATAGAGTCATGATTCAAGATATTTCTGTTGTACGTGTATTATTACCCATTTATACAGGCCATATTTTACATGGAGTTAGAGATAGGTTTATAATGTATGAAATTATGCATTAGTTCAATATTCTTCTATAATTATTATCCAAGGAATTATTTCCATTATTACACAATCCATATATATAGTATTTTTATCTTATAATTTATTTTATTATAATTTGATTATATATTAAAATAATTCACTATGTGTAATCTTTTTTGATTTTAGATTTCATTGTACAATATCCAGTAGTGAGATTCCATGTCCACCCCTTTATACTATATCTAATTTCTTTTGGAAACCAATAAGATTAATATATCTTAAAAACTGATAATCACGGAAAATTTGTTATAATCACCCTATATTTTTATTATATACATTATTTTCACAGTGTAGTAAAATGTTTATTTAGTTTTCTTATTTCATGGGAGTACTATATTATTTGATCATGTGTATTTTTATATATTCATTTTACATCGATAGAGTAAAATTAACTTTCATATTAATATACTACAGTCATGGGAGTTAATATTAGTATTAATTAATGTTTAGTGGAAACCATTCAAACTATATGTAGAATTAAATTTTCAGAGAACATAACCTTATAGAGTAATATAATGTTTTCACTAATATAGAGAAAACATTATATAAATTTATAATAAATTTAGTTCAATTAAATACATTGATACATAATTCGTATATTTATTAATGTTTATATATATATATAATTACTAGAAATGGATCCTAATATAGTGAATATAACTAATGGCTACACAGTTAACAAATCTAATGATTTATTTCTTATGGAAGTAAATGAAGATGGAGTTGGAGCTGAAAATTTATTAAAATATTACGTAAAATTACTTCGATTATGATGAAAAATAATTTCTACATGGAAAACCATATTTCTCATTTTATGGTTTCTACAATAATGGATTATTTCATGATAAAATAACTACATATATAAATTAATTGATTAATTATTTATTGGTTAAGTAGTGGATAAATTATTTTGATAAATAATTACTCAAATTAGAATATATTTAGGAGATATGACTATCATGGCTATATATTTTCTAAGGGGAGACTTTATATAATAGTGTACACGTATTAAAAACTCTATGATGTAGGATGATATATAAATATTTTTTCATAAACTATCCTAGGTACCCTGGTAAACCGATAACAGAGCTAGTCATGACACAGCCTAAAGGGCGTTCTCAATCCCCACAGGTCGATGATAAATCATGAATGAGGGGAAAAATTTCACAATAAACACAATAGTGGCATGATTACAATGTCAATATGCATACAAAAGAAAAACCACTGGGAGAAATGTACTAGAAGTGAACAAGGAAATAAATCCAAAAGTACTACAACCCATGTACCGAAATAGAGGAAATCATCTCATGTCCCTAAGGAAAAAATTCACCACGTGCAAGGTTCAACAGTTGTATCAACCTCTAATAGATCCTTTCCCCCATGATCGATCCTTGAAAGAGATAATATAAAAACACTCAATGTCATGTGTAAGGTGTGACTTAAAAGCCCTATAAAGTCTCATTAAAGATTCCATTATATATTGAAATGATTGATTAACCAAATATTCATTCAATTTTAAAAATAAAATAGTATGGAATTTTAGATCATATATAGAAAAATCCGGCCATATAGTTCAAATGATGGAATAAACATTATGAAAAGGATTTAAATGTGCAGGAATATTTCTTAAATAATGTATTAAATGAAAATTTATATAAAATTATATATATAAATACAAAATTATTGTCATAATTTTAAGAAAAAATGGCATATAATTATATCTCAAATATAAAACCATGGAGAAAAATGGTCATAATTCAAATAGGTATGAATGTTCCATGCTATAGGATATCACACTCTATAGGTGATCACAATAATAAGTTAATACACACAGACCTATGACACTATCTAAGGGTTACTAATCACCATTCCATGAGGGATGTGAACTACTGCATTTATGTTTTAGAATATTGTATAATCGTAGTGTTCATACAAATTACTCAAAAAATATATAAGCCGTGCCTGTGAGATTACACAATCAATGATGGGAAATTTATTTGATGATTGATTTTAATATAATTAAATATCATTCCTCAATTTAAATTTCAAAATTTTTAATTAAAACCAATATAGGATTTAATAAAAAACATTCCTACTTTACAAGAAAACACCACTATGTTTCTATCAAAAAACATTAAGCCATTTCACAGGTTGAAAATCAATTCCATAAATTTCACAATTAGTTTCAACAATTGAGGAAAACTATTTCATTTAAATATTTTCCATAAAATATTCAATTTAAATTAAATAATTGAGATAGACCAATTCCAATTAAAACACCCAAATTCATGTGAATTGGGGGGTTTTCTCAAATTTTCATGCCAAAACCATTTCAAATATCCCAATTCGATGAAATTAGGTTTTATTAGATTAATAAAAATAATTTTTGAGAAATTTAAAAAATCAATAGTTGAAATAAATGATGAAATTCAAGGTTAATCAATTTGGACATATATAATAGAACCACCTAACGTTTTTACCAAAGTAAACACTTGCAGTGAAACTCCTCAATGAGAAAAAAGGTACCAAAGACCCTGATATTCAACCTATAAATGAGGTATACAATAATGTGCCCTAGATCCATCAATTTCATGATGATATTTTTAAAAACCAATGGAGGATAAATATATAAATAAGAAGAAAAAGGTTGTATTTTTACCTGGGACTTATACCACCAATGAAATAACGATCGACCACTAAATGAAAGGATCCAGAGGGATTGGAAGGACCCACGATTTCTTAGGGAAGATAGTGGTCTTATAGAATAGATTCTAGATTATAGGAGAAAAGAGGACATCATCCATTCTTGCTGTTTAAAAATAGTTTTTGGGGTATTACATGACTTGTAACCGCTTTACACATCATGAAAAAGTTAATTTCTATAACCACCTGAAAACAAGTCACTTCAAATTAAAAACCAATCATTAATTAACAAAATACATATAATGGATCAACACATCATGTAACTTTCATGGTGTGAACCCTTCACAATATTCACCTTGTAAGATTTACACATCTTTTAACCTAGTTACAAGTCATGTAACTCTCCGAAAGCCTATAGAAAAGTCTAGTTAAATCTAAGAGTCCAAAAAATTTACGACTTCACAATTATAAGTATCCACACAATTAATTCTCAACCCCAACTAGTGAATAAAACAAAATAACCATGATAAGACTTATGGATTACCTATCAGATCTAAAACAGGATTTTACAACCTCCCTAACATGAAACTTTCTATTCCCAAAAAGCCTACGAAGATGATTCAATGCTAAAAAATAAGCCCACTACTATTTCATTAGTATATTGTGTCCCCACGTATCATGTTAATAATAAACATGATTCCAAAGCATACAAACCAAAGATATAATCCTACCATTATATACCTTGTCCTTGGGACTCAACTATCAAATTTGGATGCTTAGTCAATTATAAAACATGAACTGTCTCAAGATCCCTCCAACTCAAAATGTGTGATGGAATTAAGAGATTTTTTTTTCAGATTTGATTCATTGAACATGTTATGTATCAATATTAGATAAATTTGATGTGATAAATGGTATGAATATTTCAACACCTAATCTATTACCTCGAATAGTCCCTCAAAATAAGGAAAACGTTTACCTTTCATCCTAATCCATCAATGAACAAACAGTGGTGAAACATTCAAGAAAATCATGTCACCAACTGAGAACTCCAAATTTTTATGGTGATGTTCAGCTTAATACTTATATCAAATCTATAAAATCAATATTATCTGATAATTACCTAAATATTTTATGATGTCTCATGCACCAAACAAGGTCCAACCAATGAATTTTCACTAATATCTGACCAAATCAATGTGGGTTTACATGATTGACCATAATTGGCCTCAAAAGGTTTCATTCTGATCACGAACTAGAAACTATTTTTATAATTAAACTCAACTATACTAATGTGATCATCACAAGCCCCACCAACATTGAGAAAACATGCGCAGAGCATAGACTCTAGAATTTATATAGCTATTTAAATTTGTCCCTATAACTATAGATTGTAGGAGGTTCTCAAATATACCTGAGATCGAAATTCCACCTAGAGGCCTCCAAAAATTATGATAAATGAACTGATGATCCATTTCAGAAACTATTACAGATTGAATCCATGAAAACAAGAAAGTCACGTTCACGTAGAGAGTTGAACACTCCTCATTTTTAGGAGGTATCATTAGTTTATATGATGTGAGCTGACATGGTTATCCTATCGATCACAAACCAAATTTCATTCTTCTTTCTCTATATATGAGGCAACCCAACCACAAATCCCATAGATATTTCATTCCACATCCATGCAGGGACTAGATTTGGATGATCTAAATATGAAGGTCTGTGGTGCTCTACCATCACTTGATGGCTTCTATAACAATGAAAAAAAATCAGTAATTCCCTATCTCATACAAGGAAAATAGAACAACCACCACATATTAAAGAACATATTAGTGGTTCACTATTGTAAAAACCTCTATATATAATGATAGTACCTAACAACAGCCTTTCATGACACTAACAACTAAACAATGTGATTCTGATAACATATAACACCCTCTATAAAGAACCGACATGGGGAAACTGTCTCCCCACCCTAAAAAAGAGTCTTCAATTCCAAAATATTAATCATCAAGATATTGACCATAAATATTCATCTCATTGAGAGATGATTATAACTAAATGACGGAAAATTAAACCTCATCTCCGAATTCCTGGACTTTAATATTCAACTATTAAATGAGATCAATCAAATTACACTCTCCCAAAGATTCTTTCACTACATGGGTTGGATGATTCATGGGCAAAGAATCCATAATGACATTTCCCTTCCATGGGGTACATAGGATGTCAGTGTTGAAAGAATATAGGCACTCCACCCAATTCCACTGGATTAGATTCAAATATATTTGAGAGAAGATATAAATCACTCTTCTGTGGTATGGATATATAGTAAAACTTATTCTGAAATGGTAGTCATTCCATATCTTATAGGAATAAATCAAAGCTGTAAGTTCAATTTCATGGGTAGTGGAATTATTCTTATGTTCCCTATGCTGATGATATCCATAATAACCTACATGATAATCTTTCATGAGAACACAACCCAAGACAGAAACTAATGAATCACAAAAGACTAAATATCCCTGCCTGAAATCCAGAGGAGTCAACACTGGTGCAGTAGTCAAAAGACATTTCATCTCAAAAAAAGAATTCAAACATCTATAATCATAGGAAAACGTCACACACTGCATTTTTAGAGAAGTTATCGGAGATGAGAAATTTTTGAAGTCCTTCACGAACCAATGATAATATTTTACTACGACCAAGAGTCTCTAAATCATTAATACATTACATGGTTTCTCCCAAGTCATAACAACCATCAACTTCTAAGTATCAATTGATATTACTTTTTCTAACACCTATTGTGCCAATAATTTAACTTATAGAAACAAAAAATGAAACTTCAAAATCATGGCATAATTTAATTGATTCATAAAAAAACATAGAAATGTTCATGAATAAAGCATATGAACCTCCTCAAACATGAAATAAACGACGATTTCATCCTCAAATACTACCTAAATGGTATCCAAATAATCATGGAAAATAATATTCATACAATCAATGAAAATTGATGCATAATTTTTTAGTCTAAATGGTATAACAAGGTATACGTAATGGTCACACCGACTCTAAATGGTGGTTAGAGGATTGCTAGATTCTTTTATCCTCAACTGATTTTAGCCAGATCGATGGTCTATCTATGAAAAAAATTCTCCCATTTTAACTAATCAAATTGATCATCAATCCATGGAAACAAAAAAAAATTCTTTACCATAACTAGTTTGATGTTCTGGTAGTCAATACATACACGAAGAGAACCATAATCTTTCTTAGAAAAGTGAATTGGCACCACCCAAGGTGACACACATTGGTAAATAAATAATTTTTCAAGAAGTGCATTCAATAGGGACTTAATATCATTAATTTCAACTGTAGCCAAACATTAAGAGGTAATGGTAACTGGTTGAGTAGCATTAATTAAGTCAATGGAAAACTAGACTTACTGTTCTTTTGGAAAACCATAGAAATCAGATGAAAACACATTGGGAATCTCAACAAAAACTGGTGGTAGATCAATGATTATAGAATCCCGATCCATGTCAATAGAAAATACGGATATTACCTTCCCCAAAATCATATTATAGGGATCATCCTTACTCAACATTGAGTCCCATTTTCATTGAATGACAAGAGACACAACATTGGTTATAATAAGGTATTCCTATCAAAGATAATATTCAAACCTGGTTTTATTGTAAATGATCCAATCCATTGAAAAAATGACATCAAGAGGTTTAATGTTGAGGACAAAAAAAATCTAAGATATCACAACATTTTATAGGGAGAAGATACAAGAGGTACTACAGAGAAACTACTCAATCACTTCATACGAAGGGGTGTAGTATTATCAATTTCATAGGATAAAATATCCATAGGATGATTTAGTATATTAATAGAATGAGTTTAAATAAATGAGTGTGATTAATCAAAATCAAATAGAGAATTCAATAATGAGGATTCTATAGTAATGGTACCTCCCGTAATCACTCGACCCATATATTCTTCCTATAGAGTATCCTCAACTATGTGAAGTAGAATTATTAAAGATTCCTATGGTTGGAACCCTTTTGTACATGAAGAATATGATTTCCCCACACTTTTAGGAGGATATAATGATGGTTTTCCACTCATGGTGTATAAAATATATTGTATAATCAATTTAACTTTCATGAATGTACACAAGAGCTATTGTTCTTGTGTGCCTTAGTGGAAAACCTCTTAGAATGTCATGGAATTCCCCACTGATTGAAAAAAAGTACATACTACTAGAATTGTAGTTTTTCATTAATGACCCAACTACCATGTAATTCCATGAGAATCATCATGCTTCCATATTGCATTGATGTAATTGAGGCTTCTACTTGGATAAAAAGGAATTCCTGTCAAGCATTAGTTCTATCCATGTCCATATAAAACATTATCTCACTAAACTACACATCATCATAAAATGGAATACTTAACAACAGTACCTAATAACTAATATCTAATCGAATTCCCTAATCTATAATTAGAGCCATAATCCTCTGATTAGATACAATCATAGGAAGAAACTGAACAAGCTCTATAAATAGATTTGAATATTCAGTTACGGTTCTGTCAGCCTATTGAAGCATGAAAAACTATACATCCTTGGAAAAAACCATTGAATATAGGTAGATGTGATAAATGAAAAGAAACATGAAGTATTCCCACTCTATTTCCTCAATTTTATTTTCTATCACTATCATATCTTATAATCACCTAATTGGACCCTCCTTCATGAAGGTGGAATACTTCAACTTGATCTCATCTGATGTCTCCATGAACTCAAACCTATATTCTATCCTACCCAACCAATCATTAACATATTGAGGATCAGTGGATATTTTGAAAACCTATGGCTTGTGGGGAAAAAATTCCTGAGAATTATTTGGATGAACATCCCCTTGACGTTCCACAACTAGAGCTTTAATGGTGACTGGTGGTGGTTCCTGTCCGAAAGATTGGATATTCCGCACTATTACCTCAACTACATTCTTGTTCACTTAGGGATTCAATTACAGTAGTTCAATAGTATCATCCTACTGGATATAATTTGAATGGCTTCCTAGAATCATGATTCTTTAAATCAATAAAATACAATAAGGAATATATCAGATAATAACAAAAAAATTAAAAGGGGAATTAATCTGTAGAGAAAGAACAAATAGGTTTTTGATTTCACTATATCATAATCTAAATAGATAATTGAGTAGAAGTAGTCCTAAAAAAGTCATTAAATATCCAACCCTGACTATGTAAGATTCATTAAGGATATATCTATCTATGAAATCAATCACTACAACCTTCTAAATCTCAATACGATTTGACAATTCATACTAACATCAATACTTGAAGCTGAAAAACCATCCCTAAAACCACCTTATTATGGACTAGCCTAGGTACCCTAGTAAGATGATAACTGATATTTCCTTGATATATCCTAATCGTAATTCTGGATCCCCATGGTTCAATTACTAGAACCTATCATTAGACAACATGCAAGTGGGAACGGATTTTCCACAAAAAAATGAGACTGAATGAAAAAAAGTCAATATGAATACCAAAAAAACTCCACATGGAGTATTTTACTAGAAGTAAAAAAATGAATTAAATGAAAAATTACTCAAACCAATGTACCAATATAGTGGAAAACATACGTAGACAACTTACCATGATCGAGGCCTAACAGATGGATCCCCCTCCAAGAAATCATTTCCCCCACCTCGAATCTGGATGGGGAAAATCTACAAACACCTGAAGGCACATGTAGGGTTTTATATAAAAGACCATTAGGGTATCACCAATGATAGAATAATAGATTCCAATAATAGATTAACTAATGTAATGCATTAATTTTCTAAAATAAATTGTTTTTATAATTTAAGGAATATTTTAACAAATCATGCAATAAGTTTTAGATGATGTAAACTAAATTACTCAATGGATTTACAAGTGATGGAATATTTGTAAAATTATTGCTAAAATAAAAAATTCATAAAAATAAGATCATATAAATCTTGATGGCATGTAAGTAGTTTAAAAACATTGGTATATATTTATGTCTCAAATATTAATCAAGCGAGCAACCTGATCATCTAATAATTAGGTGCGAATGGTTCAAGATATAAGTCATCAAAATCTATAAGGGATCATGACAATATTTGTATACACAAGTCCCTCGGAAAATAGAAATATGTGACTCATCACCATCCCATTAGGGATGTGACCAACTACATTTATATCTTAGAATGTTGGATAATCATTGAGTGTTTCCAAATTACTCACAAAATACCTAAGGATTGAATGTTCTATTACACAATCAATGATGTGAAATTTATTTGAATACTACTTAAAATAAAATCAAATCCAATTGAACCATTTAAATTAAAAAAAATTAAATTAAAATTAGAACATGCATTCATAAAAAACATGCCTTTTAACAACATCAAACCACTATGTTCTATTAATAAATTCTAAACTATTTCAACATGTTCACAACCAATACCATCATATTAAAAATTCATTTTAATAGTTAAATTTAACAATTTAATTGAAATAGTTTCCTTTAAATATAAAATTTAAATTATAAAATTTAAATCATTAAATCCCCATAAACAAACCCCAATTCAATGGATTTGTGTGTTTTTGAATTTTTTTAATTTAACAAAAATCAAATATCACAATTCACATTAATTGGGGCTTACAAAATAAATAGAAATAATGTTTGAGAAATTTAATTTAAATCATCAATCAAAATAAATAAGGAAATTCATGGTTAATCAATTATTTCAAATAGGACGAGACCACCTATATTATTTCCCAAACTCAACAATCAAAACAAAACTCATCAATGAGTGTGAAGGTGAAAAAGGCCTCAATACTCAACCTAGAAACGAGATCTCGCAACACAAAGCATATATACCTAAATTTAAATATGATCCATTGAAATCTTGAATGTGGAGAAAGAGATAATGATGAAGAAAAAGGGATAATTCTTATTTGTGAATCACACCACCAACATTACTATGACTTAATGCTAAAAGGACGGATCTATAAGGGTTTAAGGGCTCCAAGATCTCCTAGGGATGACTTTTGGTTGAAAGAACTGAAACTAGAGTAGTGTAAAAAATATGATTTCAGCCTTCTTGACTATTTAAAACCCACAGTTAGTTTATTGTATGATGTGTAACCCCTTTACACATCATGAAACAGTTATTTTTTGTGGCCACAAAAAATATGTCACATCTAATTAAAAACTCATCGTTAACTACCTCAGGAAGTGTAATGAATCATCACATCGTTTCACTTTAAGGGTGTGAACCCTTTATTGAATGTACCTAGGAACCATTACAAATCATGTATCATAGTTACATGGAATGTAACCCTCCAGGAGCCTACATAAAAGGCCAATTAAATATAGTAGTCCAAGAAATATCTATCTTCACCATTTTATGTATCCTCCCAATTCATTCACAACCCTATCCATTCAATGAAAATGGGTTATACACCACATGGTTAAATTCATACCTAATAGTTTGGTAACAGGATATAACATAATATACTTGAATCTATTTATGAGTATATTCTCTAAGAAATATTTTCCTTAATGGAAAATAGCTAACTAGGAATGACAATTCATAAAATAAATAATATAAGAGAATTAATATTCTATTGATTAGAGTAAATAATAAAATTAATATCATGATATTATGCAGACTATTCATACAATTCTGACATAATTATTGATCTCTAATGTAAATGATTAATGGAATTTCATGTAATGTAATTTATCTAATAAAAATATTATTCTAGTATGTGAAATTAAACTTATATTTCAAGATGAAGTAATAGTTTTACATAATACATATTTTCAAATTATGAAAAGGTATGACGTTGAAAATGATCATCAGGCGTAGAGTTGTTTGGAATATATGAAAAAGGGAATGGAAAAAATTTCAACATATTATAATTTATTAATATAATACATAGAGGAAAGCATAATGGTCATTTGAATTTTTTTCAAGTGTATAATTAAATGCCATCATTCACATATGTTCATTGGAAAACTCATAATCACCAAATGTATAATGCTTTATATAAAAAGAGATGGGAATATATTAACTAAATGAATCATTAATAAATGGAATATAACAATGAAGATGATAATAAAGAAATTTAGGGGTTATATACTAACAATATTATATGGTGAGGTCGAAAATAATGTCATAGATAGTTCTATGATTATAAATTTAACATTTGATTATGCATATTTTTACTCTGGCTAACAGAACTCATTAATAAAAAAATTGATGATATGAATATTAAAAACCTTTTAATGAATTAATTATGTTTTTCTTTGTTAAAATTCATATTGTAATTCTCAAAAAAAATTAATAATATTGGTTCATATCTATGTAAATGAATGAATGATCTTTTAATACAATCCTGGTTTTGATAATTATGATTCACATGAAAATAATCTTGTTTATGGATGGGATCTAAATGTTTATTTATTGAATTTAATATTGTCAGAACTTATCCATATATTCATTGGAATGAATAAAATCATTTTATAAGAGAGCCATTATTACTAGAAACATATATGGAATTAGGTCTAGTGGGTCACTATAGTCAAATTGTTATCAATCAGGATTCAATGAATGAGATGGATAAACGAATATTAGACAATGTATCAGTTCTATCAGATTATACTCGTATATTTCACATGGAATTGCATTGTTATAAACCTACTCATGATGAAATAAAAATATCTATTCCTCCCTATATAATATCTTCAATATAATTGTTAGAATAAGGTATATAACTGTAGGAGTTGTATAATTAGGGATTCTTATAGATTATTGTTTCACTATGGGGAGAACCAATCATAATTTAAATGAAAAACTATTCTGTGATGATTCACATTATCTATGGTTATATAAATTCCATTAAAATTTATAATTTTTACCATTTATAATGTAATTATGATCTCTATGATCCACATCCACAAGATCAAAAATCCATTAGGATTTATCTTGGTATTTGTTATCATGCAATAATATTAAGGAATATTTATATAAAAATAATTAAATTATTCAAATGGTACAATAAATATGAGTTTAGAGTAGTGAATCATATGTTATAATATGTTCCCTTTATATATATTTATCTGATAGAGAATGACTTCATGGTAATTCTTGATGAATATTTTATGGACATTATTTTTGTAATCAGGATATAATCCATTTTCCATGAAGTTAATAATGAATATTTGGGATTTTTTAGGGACTCTTTGTTAGAGTGAAATATATGGTAAATTCTATTAGTGGGATTTTTAATTGAAAAATAATCATGCATCATCTATATAACAATAGGGACGTAATATCTATTGATATAGAGAAGAAGAAATAAGTTATTTAATGATATAATACATCAAAAATAACTGAGATACATAATTTTGATTCTTAGCTAGTTATGACTAGTTATTTATTAAATACATTTAATTATTAATTCATTTTTTGAAAATGTTGACAAATACTTGTTTAAAATTAACATTTTTAATGGCATAAAAATAGTTTTTATAGAAAAAAATTCATGGGTGGCCAATGCATGAGAAATTAAATTACAATCAAGGAATGAAATTTTTTATGATATATGTGTACCCTCTCCATCAGAATTAAATAAAAATTTTTAGGCAAGGGTATGAACCTGAGGTATTTTTATATAAGGGAGCACATCCAATGTGACTACAAGATTATGAATATTTCATAAATTATTTCATGTTTCTTGATATGACAATAAGTAATGAATGGGATAAGAAATTATTAATGTTTAATAATTTGATACTATATACTAATTTTTTATTGGGATGATATCATAATATAAATTGTTAATGGGATACCTAAGATGTCTATTAATAGAGCTTCAATATGTGTATTCATTGATCACATTTCTAAGAACTCACATTTCAAATATGTAACAGAAAAACTACCCCTTGAAAATATTTTATGGATTTATATATCTATTTCTATAATACTTTTGGTTTCACCTTTATAAATTGTATGTAATCATGAATAAAATTTAACATAAAAAATTTATTTCAGTCATTAGAAATCAAGGAATATTGAGATACACATGGGGGCTTATTATCTTCCTAAAATGAATTTAAAGTCTGAATTGATTATCCACATTAGATATCATTTTGAAGTTATAAAAACATTATTTTAAATGATAATAGAATAGTTATATACAACTGGTGGAAATTTTAAACAAAAATATATTCCATAATTGTATATAAGTTGCATGATATGAAGCCTTACATGGTAAATGATGGCACATACAACACATTTTGAGATTCTGTTAGAGAAATAAAGTTAATAAGACTGTAATTTATATAGGTGAAACAATTGAATGTGTTAACCATCTATTATAATATCAATATAACAAAATATAGATATAAATAATAAGTTATTAATAAGTGGAAGGAAATTTACATTAATATGTGGAATATTTTCTTCTTTAAAATATCACCATAGATGGGTGTTTGGTAAGGAGAAACATGGTCTAATATATAAAATTCATATCAAGATTATTGATAAAATTATATCCATGAAATAAATTTATTTTCTATGAAATTTCCAGTTCTATAATGAATGATTTATCCCATATATCATTATTGAGGAAGTACATGACCTGTCCAATACCTGAAATTACCATATTTGAAATAATGATAGAGGATAACATTTCCAACAATGAGGATATTATCATGATTCATGGTAAAAGATATAATTTTTTTTCTCGAAATAGAAGAATATGATCTTGAAAGTACAATATTTGAATCATATGTTTGAGAAAATGACCTATAATCTTTGAGATTTTAGGAGAAAAACATCCCAAATCACATTATAAACTAATGTATACAAATAATTTAAATGATGAAAGTATTTAAGGAGAGATAATGAAAAAAATGATATAGTATATAAAAAATTATTATATAATTTCATCAATTTGATTACATTATCATAGTAAAATATACTATAATAAAAAAAATAAAACTCACCATAATGACTAGAAAAAGTGTCGCCAAATAGATAATAATGTATGGAATCTACACAATACTAATCTCTTGAGGTTCTTACCATGGAAATAATGATATCATTAGAAGATACATGGAATCTATAATAGAATCATTTAACAATGGAATAAACATGATATAAGAAATTAGAGACGGATATAAATGATTTTATAATTCAAAATAAATTGTATTTCTAATGTAAAATATCATCCTTTTGAACAAAAATGTGAAAAAGTGAATAGAAACCACCTAATATCATCTTGGTAATAAAACATGTTCCCGTTATTAAATTATATTTCCAATATATTTAATAAAGTGAAATTATAATAATATAAATAATAATTTTTAAGAATAAATATTATTTAAACTAAAAGCATATTTTTTATAATTATAGTATGAGTTAGTAATACTGTGGTTTAAAATTTTCAATCCTTAATATATGATTGTGAAATAATATTTATTCATAATTAACATTCAAATTTATTAAAAAATTTCACATTAATAATATAAATAAGTTTTTAATCAACAAATCAAAATTATCTAATAGTTAATTTTTATTAATTTTAGTTAATGGTCATATTTTTCATTAATATTAAAATAAGAAATGAATATATTGTAAAAATTTTGAATTTAATATTATTTGAAAATGATGTAATAATTTATATAAGTGAATTATAAAAAAATATTTTTTATTAATATATATTATTTTAATTAATTAAAATAGGTTTTCAAACATACGAGGGACATTCCAAAGTCTTAAATTGATATTATAATTATAAAAATAATATTTTGTGGTAAACATACAATTCCATGTAAAAATAATATAATTTAAGGATAAATTATTATAAAAAATAAAATTCATTTATTTAAATTTGAAAAAAACATTTCTTTGTTACCATGCTAAAGATTATGTTTTATAATATTCAACACCGTTGAAATCCAAGGGCTAAAATAAAATAATTTATAAAAAATTCTAGAATATTTTCAATAAATTCCAACTCCACATCCCATTCTAAATCACTCAAAATACCTTCGTTATATTTTCTCTTACGTATTATATCTCAACAATCCCATTAGATATTTTATTGGGTTATAGGGTGTGGATTATCATGTTTATCAACTTACATTACATGGTATATGTTCCTAACAATATACCTTCTATTACTGGTTTGATCATTTGTAATTCTATTACATTTCATTTTGAATTGATATAATTATTCCTTAAAAAATAGTTCATACATATTAATAAATGATATAAACATATTCTCTGTAACTTTATAAAGATAAATATCACATTATAAAGCTTAAAAAATGAAAAAATATTAAATTATATTATCAAAATTACAATATATTCAACTTATTGTATATTTGATTTATTATTTCTAAAAGAAGGTATTTTAATATGAATTGTTGATTAAAATGATAACTATAGAGTCTATATCAGGTATCAATTAGATTTAATATTATTTTGGTACATGATTACATTTTTCGTCAATTCATACCGACCTTTATGAAATTCAATAAATAAATTTTAGATTCATAATATCGATAAAATACCAGAGACTTGTTCTCATGTTTTGAAGATGAAAATTTCATATAATTTTTTTGACCTCTACCAATTTCAAAATATTTTATTAAATGTATAAAAAATTTTAAATTTATATACATATAATGTACCCCAAACTATTACATGAGTGAAATTAATTTTTTATTTGTAATATTTTTTAAATTTTGATTGTCCAAAAGATTAATAGTTCATTGTTGGATATTTATTTAGAATGGAATATTATTCTATTGCATGGTAAAATAATAATATTTCATATATAAATTAACTCTATTAAAAAATAAAACAATGATTACATATGAAATTCCTTATGTAAAATATTGTTATGTACTTGTTATCCATTATCTTTATATGATGTATTCATTATAAATTATATTTTATGAGTAGAGAAAAAAAAATATAGTCTATTGAGGGATCCATGTGTATCCAAGGATATAAAATTTGTTGGTATTTAGCTTTTTCGTATCCACTTAAGAATGATCTATTGGATGATTCCATGACTATATTATTATGATGTCAAGCATTTTGCACTCTATTTGAATGAATAAATTTTTATTATAAATTTCAATGTATAATTATATTTTTATTTTACAACTAGATGAATATTTCACATGTTTTCAATTTTTATTTAATAATTTAAATTTTTATCCTTTCCTAACAATGTATTTACTATTTATTTCAGGTTATCTTATTTTATGGGTTATCCCATACTGAAGAATAGTTCTCATCCCTCTATATTGTTTCCCATTTCCCCATGAAACCATAAAAATTTAGGCATGAAAATTAAGGATATTTATAAAGATATTTCTATGTCTTTATGTTTTCATATGATGTACATTATCTATACCATGTAATGAATTATTGACATAGATATCTAATCTCTAAAGGCCATTAAGCATTCATATGCTATATACCGTGATCTTTTTACTCTATTATAATATAATAAAAGGCTACCAATTATTACATACATATTCTGATTACATGAAGATTCATAAGAATATTTTGATAAAAAATGTATAATGTATATGACTTTATTTAAAAGGGTTTTATTTAAGAGAGTATAAACCAATTTTCATTATCACCCTTGTTGACATTGAGATAGATTGGTGTTTGGGAATATGTATAAATATTTGATTAATAATGATTATGAAATTATAGTATAAGGTAGAAAAAGATATTTCAAATAACGTATTAATTAGTTTATGGGTTTAGGGGGACCTTTAACTTCAGTTATAAGAGTATAAAATAACTTTTCATAACCATCCAAAAAGATGAATGAAAGAAAATCATGAAAAATAATTATGTACTATATTATTTTGTCATGCCATCTGAAATTAAAATATAATCATGTAATTTTATGCAATAGTAAATCAAGTTTTTAATGTAATCATTTGAAAAAAATTTATAAATTATTGATTTAATTATTTATTTTAATGTTATATATGAACACCTATTGATTTTTATGGATATATTAAAAGTCATTTAAGAATATAATCTATATATATATAACATTAAGAAATAAAATTTCCAAAATAATAAGATATTGGTATTAGGTGAAATTATATGTGGTTAAATTATTCAAGTTGAGAAATAAATATAAATGAAATCGTAAATGTTATTATTTTACCCATTGACTACGAATTGTTAATATTCATTAGGATTACATTATTTAATTGGGGCTTCATTAAATATTTCAGCATAATTAATGTCTCAATTATATAATAGTTAATGTGTTTGTGATTTAATTTTTTTGTATAAGAAAGAACTCACGTACATATTTTTAATGATAGGATTTTTAATGCATTGGTACATAAATTAATATTTCTTCAGAAATTCTTGGAATGGATTGGGATGATACTTGAATAAAAAATTTATCTATAAAATCTAAAGAGAAACTAGAGGTACTTTTCAATAGATAATTGAATAGTTATTCAGAAAATATTGAGTCATAAAATATGTTTATATATTCTATAAATTATGTTTTCATGTTCGAGGAAAATAACATGGTTGGTAAATTATATACAATAAATTATATCTATGAGGAATTTTAGTAGCTGAACAAAAAAAATTATTTAAAGGAGAAAATCGTGATATGTACTATCTGTTTTTGTATACTCTTTCCATGAGGTTGAGTCATATGTCCTGAGTGTGAAATTAAATTAATTTATAAAATAATTACATATGAATAATTTATCTTTTTCCATATAAAATGTATTAGTTTTAGTTGATCATCAAAAAATACTCATGAAAGTGTTTAATAATATTTGAATTTTTTGACAATTCAGTATTTTTAATCAAATTCATTACATTTACACACATAAATAACTTTTATTTACTCATAATAAACATATCATCCTTTGAATTTATTTTTAGAAAAATGTTATATAGGAGTATCAACGATAAATCTCAACTTCTCAAAAAGGATGTGAATGGATCATTATTTTTATTTTCTTAAACTTCTATAAGGATATAAATATCATTTATTATTAGAAATATTGCAGGGATTCTATATAATATAAATTAATAACACTCACCACTAATATATTTTTATTTATTTATAGTTTATATTCTATAATTTATCACAAAGAACCCTTCAATTAAATTTGTTATTGAGCCTCATTGAACAAAAATAAACATTGACTCTTTATTTGATGTTTTTACTATATTAAAAGACTGATAACAGAATTTATTATAAGAAAATTTCATTTGATAAGTGTGATTTTGTTTTCATAAAATAAATAGAACACTTATAAGATGAGCCAATGGTAATCAATTGTTATGTGAAAATAATCGTTATTTTCAAATCAAAAATTCATAATAGAATCCCATAAACTATTATAATAATTTAATAAATATATCCTATCCATATGGTGAAGGAGAACGTTATTTTAAAAAAAATCTATATGATTGAGAGGCATACCAATTTAGTGGATCCATTCATTATAAAAAATGAAAATTTATATCTAATAATGTGGTGAAACTTGTTACTGTATGTCTTCTATTAAATATATATTATATTAATTTTCCATAAGTACAAATGGAAATAATATAATTTATACTATAGGATAAGAAGTTTACTGACCCCATCCCCCTAAGGTAACCCTCCTATGTCATAATCAATGGAAGTGAAATAATGGACCCCCAATTATCCCCATTAACAGTCCCCATGCTGGTGACTTGTTTAATGGGTATAAATAATTTCACATATATAGGAGGAATTAACATCAATAGAATATAATTATTGAGAGATAAGGTATCTACCACTAAATAACCCTATAATGAAAATGGAGAACACCCAAAATGTAACATAATGAAAATAATGAAATAAAAATAAAAAAACCATCTACATGTAATTTATGAAAAGAAAATACTATAGAAAAATATTAGTGAAATATCCATTGAAAAATCTATTAGTGTCTAGCACAGTTCTTGAAGACCTCTTAGAAATTTGATAAATAGTTTATATATATGTATGTTGAGGAGAACTAGATTAATTTATGGGATCATACTACATGTATTTAATTAACCTATAGGAAGAGAAATATATTTTAATTGTGTACCAATAACAAAATATTAATACACCTATTAGGTCAACTAGTTTCTAGTCTCCCCAAATCCCCCAAAAAAATAATACATCCATGTATAATTGTATAAGAAGAATCATAAAAAATAGTGGTCCCTACACTACTTCCCTAATAATTTTTCACTATTATACCACAATTTCATATATCCTAGATATTGAATCACTTCCAAATATATCATCATCATGTTATCATAAGCCACATAATAACAAGAAAACCATCCTTTTATGCTATAAATAATTTTTCACAACCTTATCATCCCATAACCACTTCAGGAAACTATAATAGTAGGGAAAAGTGAACATAACAAACATCATCCAAGTTCCCCTGACAATAATGAATATAATCCCCCATGAAACACCCCATAATATTTTTAATTTCTAATTTTGTTGAAAAATATCTATTATTTATAAAGTCCTTGCCTAATATCCTTTCCTGGAGAATTGGGAAGTGAAGAGGGGAATCTAACCATCTAATCCATCTAAATAGGATGTGTGGTGAAAATAGTCAAAACCGAATAACTTATGTGTTAGTGGAAAAAATGGAATCTTGTAGGATGCATCATAAAATCTCAAGGAAAATACAATATATTATAGTCACTCATAATCCCACCTTATGGTTCCATAAAACCTAATAACCCTACTAAAATAAACTCCAAATCAACATTTTCTCCAAAACATATTTCTACAAAAATTCTATCTCACCATCAAATCCCACTTATTAAGAGTATAAACAAACATTGATTTAATAGTCTCCTATTTATCAACATCAAAAACAAACCACATACATATTTTGATACAATATTTCTACATTGAAATTAAACATCCATATTATCTTATTTACCATGAAATCATTAATTTACCCCCAAAAACAAAACAATTTACTCTAAACCAATCTCATTTCTGTAGAACATACCACTTTTCAAGAATACTAAAAACTAATCAGTGAATTCTAATCCCAAAGAAACATCATTTATCTTTCCAATATAGACTACATGAACTATAATGACACATCATGTCCAAAACAATACATGAAAAGAACAATATGAACACCACATTTCCTAACCATCTAGAAAACCATTATATTAAATAAACATTATAATAAAAGGGGCATAAAAATAATTCCACATTTACCATTAGCTAGTTTAGTTATAATAATTACAAGACATACCATTTTCATGGGTGGTGAATTTCCACAATTATATTTTAGAAAAAATTGGCATATTCTCAATAGAAATCATATTTCATAGAAAATAATATCTAGCATGAACTCATGTAAAATAAATACCATGAATATAAGTAATTAATGGGTCATATCTCTCCATTCTCTTTCTATTCATTAGGGTCAATTTTTATCATCATTATTCCTAATTTTACCATCCACCAAAAATGATAAAAATAATTATAATATAACATATTCTTGAATAATTATTATAAATCTAGAATCTTCTACATCTATTTGAGATTCAATGAGAACCATTTTACTGAATAAATAATAATAAAATCGAACTCCACCACCAACATCATCATCGTCATGTACTTTTATAAATATGAAGGAAAAAAGAAAGAAAGAAACATGGAGGGAAACCCCTCGCCCACCCCCTCCCAAAAAAAGAAACTACTGGGGCCTGAAATGGTGAATCCCCAAAGAATCCCCTTTAATAAATTTAATCACGTTAGGTTTAATACTTTCCCCAGTGTGCAGAAACACCTTCTCCATGCCATTAAGGTCCACTAAGACAAAGTATTCAACAACCTTGTTCCCCTCTCTCCATGTGTGATGAACTCAGACATTGTTCTTGATTATTCTTTTACATTTACTTATGAACTATAAAATCGATCAAGGGACATCACCATACTCCTCCAAGGAGTTGTAGACAATTAAGGAGTCTGTTTCAATTTCAGACACCTCTAACCCCTGCTCCTTGCAATGTCTGAGCCCAGTAAGCATTGACATTTCCTTCTCTTGAAGGAAAGATCCATGACCTAGTCTGGCAGAAAATTCTAAGAAAACCAAGCCCTTACTATCCCTCACCACACCTCCTCCATGTAGGAACACATAGACAAAATAGTTGTCTGTATCGAGTTTCATGCTTCCTAAGGGGGTTCTCCAACATATCCAATTTCCCTTCCTATTACTGGAGGTAGAGACCTCACTGGAACCAGTTTGAAACTGATGAAAGGAAGGATCCTCCCTCAAATACCTCACTTCCTTGTTCAAGTCCAATAAATGGTTTTTTTCCAAGAAAATACTAAATTAATTTGAGAATGACACACCATTATACTTCACTCTCTTCCTTTCATGCCAATGACTCCAACACCCCATGTGAAGAAAAACCGATTAGGCAACTCTCTCAGGGCCTTTTCCCTCAGATCCATGATACCACATAACAAGAAATGAGGATAATTTCTTGTTCAAAGAAATGGATTCTGAAAAGTCCCCAAGAGCCTACCAAACATCACATGCCCAAAAAAAACCAAATAACAGGTGGGAATAGATCCATTCTCTACAAATGTTAAAACAAAGACATTTAGACGCAAGTTAAATACCACTTCTCCTTATATTCTCATCCATCACAAGTTCTATTTTCTAAATCCTCCAGGATATGAAATTGGGCTAGGTTGGGATGTATTTAAATGAAATGACCTCATCCTAGCTCTCTACATGAACAGGCTTTAATACAATGTTACAATATTCCTTTGAGTAAAACTAGATTGAGGAGGAAGCCGGGAAGATACATTTATTCTTTTCTGTATTTTTCTCAATTAGATTGAAAAAATCACTCAGATTCTCATCCAATATTGATATGATGAAATCTGTGAAATGACTAGCATACCTATATGAAATATCCATATCATAAATATAGGTAACCCCAACACTGTACTGCTCTAATCGTGGTGCCAGAAAGAACAATCTCAATTGCCAACAATTCTACCGAGTGAAGGGTCAAAGCTTACCAACAATTGGGACAATCAATGACCAAAGGGACGCCAGATTTCTCCCCACCAAGACCAGGGTGCCAGAGGCATATGTGTTCATGGTAGTCCTCCAAGCAGTACAATGATCCAGAAGACTCCACGAAAGCCTCACATGCATGCAGTAGATTGTATCCTCTATGTTATGACCATTAATCCTTCCATACCTCACCTTCCTCTCTATTTTACTCCACACCACCCAGTTTTTCATCCCCTCTTAAATGGATCAAAAAGGAAATTGGAAAGTATCCTATAAATGGATTTTATCAAACCCTTATGGACTTGATGGATGATAATCCATGGATTGGAGAGGCCAAAAACACACTATTCAGAAGGTATATCCTTCCAATGAAAGACAAGAATTTATTTTTCCAGTTCAGAACTCTATCCGAGATCCTGGTACATATGTCGTTGAAGTCGCAGATAAAATTCCTTCCCAACGAGATGGGAACACCAGGCTAAATTCGAGGGAATGCCCCCTTTGAATGATAAGAAAACAGTAAACAGCCTCTACTCTCTCTGAGGAGAACCTTTTGGAGATATAGAGGTCAGTCATACCATTTTTGATCAAATGACCACTCCATCGACAATTAACATCTAGAACTCTATTTATGATATGGATGTGGTTACTCTTAGAATTAGTAAATAACATTGTATAATCCATGTACATTAGGTGAGAGATTAACGAGTCCTTGAGATGACGCCGATATGGAACGATGAAACCATTGTTGATTCTTCACTAAATGAGTCAACTTAGGATGTCCGGAACGAGAATGAATCAAGATGGTGAGATGGGGTCCCCATGCCTGAGGCCTTGAGTGGGCTTGAATAACCCATACGATTTTCCCATAAAGGACAAAAATAACCACGAAGTACTGTAACAACGGAAGATAATATGATCATTCCAAGAGTTGAGATCCATAGCTGATAGAACTCTATAAATGAATCTCCATTCCACCCAGTTATAAGCCTTTCTCAGGTAATGTTTATTGACCATGTTAGACCCTCTTGTCTTGAAGTTGATATCACTAAGCATTTCTTGAGCCAAAGTGATGGCCTCCTAGATCAGGAAGCCTTTATTGAACCCTTGTTGCTCCAAGGAAATGCAGGGAGGTATATGGATAGACGTCCTCAAGTTGATAATACTAGACAAGGTATTTTATGGAACGTTACACATACTCACTGGGTGGTAGTGTGAGATTGAAGAAGGGTTTTTGGACTTTGGAAGAAGAGTGATAGTAGTGGAACATGAAATTTTGGGTAATCTCCCCCCCAAAATAAATCTTGTTAGGCATCAATCAAGTCTTCCTTCATTGAGTCAAAGGAGGCCCTATAGAAAGAAGCAATAAAACCATGAGGACCAACCGCACTCTCTAGGGTGAAATGCTTGAGGGATTCTTTAATCTCCAACTCTCCAGGCACAACCCTTAGACTATCATTGGTTTTTTCAGACACATAGAGAGGAATCATATCAAAGATTTATGATGGTTCTGAAGGATAACCAGTAGCCAAGAGTTAATTAGGAGCAGCAAAAATCTTCTGGATGAAGGAACTGACCTTGCCTCCTATCATGTCTCTGTCCTTTGTGAAGGAATCATCCTCTAGCCAGATGGTCAGTTTGACCAGCTTCCTCCTCTCCATGATGCATGCATGAAAAAACACCGTGTTCCTATCTCCCAATTTAATACACATGATTTGAGACCTCTCCCAAGACAGATAGACCTGTTTTAGAAGAAAATCATCCCAAATAACCTTCTTCTCTACGAGTGCCACATAGGACCATTCATCCCACCCCACCTCCAGGAAAAGCTCAAGACTTTCAAATTCTACATAACAGCATTAAAGACCTCTTCGAAGGGTGCTAGGTCTATCTCCCATGATTAAAGTTTGATTTTGAGCCTCCCATGTTTATTGTGAAAAATAATCCATTTGTTTCCTTGTGAAGGAATGTCCCAAACAACGCCAACCAGGTCATGGTATCCAGGTTTGTTCATCCAATATTGACTGAATCTGAATAGCTCTGGTGGCCAGGCGGGGAGTCAAGCGACAAGAGAAAAGGTGAGTGGTCCGAGATTCCCTGAACCAGATGAGTCACATTAGTACTAGAGAAGACCGAGATAGAATTGATGTTAGCCAGGAAACGATCCAAACGACCCCACGAATGGCATGGTCCCCTCTGAGTTTTACTCTACGTGAACTTTTCACGCACAAAGACAAGGTCCAAGGGGCCTTTTTCAGCCATCAAATGAGCAAAATCTAGGCTAGCTTTCCTTGGGAAGTTTCCTCTACTTTTCCTTTGCTCCAAAGCATCCATGACATTAAGGTCTCCCCCCACAATTCATCAAACAGGGCCAGGATAAAACATGCTTAAATCTCTCCATAAATATTCCTGAGAGTTCATTTTTAAACTTCCACACACAAAGTAAACATAGAAGAGAATGAGACTGAGGCTTACCTTAACAGTGAGGAACTAATCCCCAGTATTAATAAATACCACATTGCACCTCCTATGCCGAAACTTCCATATATGGCTATTAACCAACTCATCCAACATGCTTCTCGGCATCCGAACCATTTGAGAAAACTCCCTAATTCTATTGGGTCAATGTTTATGCTAAAGAAAAACTATAACTACTACTTTGTGGCTAGAGATTTCCATGGATAGAAAGTCCAAAATTTCTCGAGATCCAAGACCCCAGGAATTCTAGATAAGAAAATGTATCATTAGAAAAGAGAGCGTCATGGGATTGGAAGCAGTGCTCTTCGCCTTCTCATTGTGGGAGAAAGAGCTCCCTTGATGCAACATATAATTTGATCTTATACACACCCCTGATTACTTAGTTGGAAACACCATGGGAGTGGTAGGGCTTCCAACCCTTCATGAAGAACATTTCCTCCTGGACCCCACGACATATAACCTTTCTCCTACTTTGGATTCCTCTGTCCAAGGGAAGGGATCCACGAAAGGTAGATGTGGATGGGAATCCAAGAAGGGAGGGTAAAAGACCTCATAGGGGGCTCCTTTTGGATGTAAAAATACCACCATAGCCCATTGGTTGTGTTCGGAAACAATCCCCAAAGAACGCACAGTGAGGGGAGGAATAATAAAAAAACCTTAGGACCATCATCTCTAATAGAGAACCTGATAGAGGGAGCTTCATGGTATTTCCAAGAGAACATAGAGAAGGGAAGAATTGGGAAGAGGAAACACTCATTGGGACAATGGGAAGAAGGACTACTTCCCCCTCTGGAGCCTCTGAAGACTTCTCCAATGGAGAGACCAATAAGTTAGCCACCGAGCGAACAATGTCTCTTTAGCCACCTCTAGAGTCACCTTAGGAGGAGCCGATGGAGGAAGACACTCACCCTCACCCCTACTAGCCTCAACTCCAAGGTCTCTACCTCATCCCTTAAAATGATGGTGATGATAGGAATGAGAGAATAAAATTGAAGGAGGCAATGAGAGAAATATCTGGGGAACACCAAGTACACTAGTTCATGATACCATTTGAATGAATCCTCCACCAAATGTTCAAGCTTCTCCTGCAGGGGGCGGGAAAGATCAATCTTAACATAGATGTAAGCCTCCACAGACGACATAACCCATTTCATGCTATCATAAATGCACAGGAATATCCCAATAGAGTCGTCTATCAACCTTAGGATGCCCTCATTCTGAAACGGTAGCGGTACCACTGGAAGAAAAACCCAAATAGAGAGCAATGAGCTCTCCCTTCCACGGTGAGCCTCCACAGATCATCTGGCCAGGATGAAGCCCTAACAACCCATGGATCAAGGGACCTTGCTCTAGACCTAAAGAATGTCTGCCTCGGAATCCAGAACGATGCAGAAAGTGTTCCTATGAAGAACCAAAACATGCACCGACTGCTGAAGACCCCAGGACAAAACCCAATGATGGAAAGTTGTGAGGGGCGGTATGGATGCGCCAAAGCGGGATACCAATGTACATTGAGGAAATATTTTCCCTCTTAAAACACAGATGATGGAACATTAAGCAGAACCCTATTACCCTCATGCGACGACTGCACTAAAGACACCAAGATCGCCAGAATACAAGGAGAAACATGCTACAATGATAAACATAGGGAATCCCGGAAGGACGTCCCAACACCAATGGAGCGGGGAAAGCATAGAGAATGCCGGGAAAATATGGGGAGATCGGGAAATATTGTGGCAGAATCCACACTCTCACAGATTCACACACAAAATAGAGAAACAAAAACAAATTGAGGCACACAGAATTACGTGGTTCGGTCGAATGGCCTATATCCACAGGTAAGGCAACATAAACTTCTTATAAAAATGGTAATAGCATATTAGAAATTCCCTTAATCTCATATGTTTAATCTAACACAACACAAAACACATATATATAGCAGCGGAGGCAGTGGATAAATCAAACGCTGCTGCAAGTTTTCTTTGGGCGGTCACCAACTGCTGTAGGGAGTCTTCTTTGGCGGTGGTTTCATCAAAGGTGGTCGTCCCCCACCACCACATGATGGTGATATTTTTCCATCAAAAACTCAACAAACTCCATCATGACTAAAAATATCACCATGATGCCACTAAAACAAATCATCATGTAACTGAAACAAAATTTCATACTGCTACTGAAACAAATATTTTTGCCTGCTATTGCCTTCCCGATGCCTATAGGCATCTCAAGTTTGAGTCATGTTGGTCAAGTCCAAACATTGTTGAAACTTGATCCCAGTATCAGCTTTCTTTTCCTTAGATGGAGGAACAAGATCCCATATCATATTCTGATGCAGTGAATTAATAACTTCTTCCATAATAGACTTCCACTGGTTGATTTCTATGCTATCCAAAAAATCTCGATATCAATCTCAAACACCACCTTCAATTACATAAAAAGAAAATCTAACCAATTTTACAAACATAGAAGGTCTTCCTATAATCCTTCGTGTTCTACCAGTGGTGATAATCTTATCAGATGTCACCGCTCCACCTGTAACAGTCTCAACATTCAAAAAATACAAAGTACCTTTTTGAAAACCTTTCATCACAAGGAGTGCACCACAGATAATTTTCATGAATCCATATTCAATAGTTATCCCGTAACCAAGCTTATCCAAAAATCCAAGCGATATGTGGTTCTTCTCCAATTTTGGTACATATCTAACATCTTTAAGGCGTCAAGTTGTACCATCATACATCTTCAACCATATCATTCCAATACCTCTTGTATGGAATGGGTGGTTATTTTACATAAACACCACACCTTAATCTGACTCATCGAGGTTTGAAAACCAATCTCGATTCCTGCATATATGGAATGGAAAACTTAAATCAAGAATCCAACCTTCTTAATAGTTGACTGTTGAGAAAATGAGGATAGTATCTTTAAAATCTTGAACATCCTTGGTTTTTTGTACAACATTCGCCTTTGATTTCCCAATTTTGGGACAATCCTTCTTCCAGTGACCCTTTTCATTAAATTAGGCGAACTCATCTTTTGATGGATGCCTAAAGTTAGACTCGCCTTTTGATGTTGATCGTGATTCATCTCTTCTGAATCTTCCTAATTTTCTATCAGATGACCTTCCTCAAATTGACATTAATTCCTCTGATGCAGAATTCCATTGGTCATATTTTTCTTTCTACCTATACTCATTGTTAACTAAAGTGTTTGAAACATCAAAAAATTTCACCTCATATTTAACATAAAATAAAGTTATAGTAAGGTGATCATAGCTCTTCATTAGAGATTTCAACAACAATAGAACTATTTATTTATCTCCAATTTTCACATCCAAACATTGAAAATCTGTAAGGATTTTATTAAATGAATCAAGGTGCTCAATCATAGATGTATCTTACTTATACTTAAATTTGAACAATTTATTTTTCAGGCATAATCGATTTTAAATGATTTTGTAAAAATAATTATTCTCCAAAATACTCCACAAACTTTTTGCACAAGTTTCCCGCATCACACAGTATTTCTGATCTTTATCCAAACAAAGTCAGATCATACCGCAAGCTTGACGGTTGAGTCTTTTCCAATCACCATCAGAGATGTTGGAGATATTTTCTTCTAAGCTCATATCTAACTCCCGTTGAGATAGAATATCCAAAACCTCACACTGAAACATGCTGAAATTGTTCGTCCCATCAAATTTCTCCACCTAAAATTTGGTACTGGACACCATTCTTCTATATCTGGATGTATTTGTATTACTGGCATGTGTAGCTACAACAGACCCCTGGGGCTCCGGGGGAAGTACCGAACTACTTTCAGTTTCGGGATTCTCCCTAACAAAAAACAGATCATAATTTCCAAAAACAGACACCACCAATGAATCCAAAATAGTCAAAAATGTTAAAATAGACCATTTGATTGTTTCAATCAGGTCCAAAGTGAATGAATAATTTTCTTACTAAATATATATTTTTTTGTCAAAAAAAAATACTAAAACAAATTCCTAACACAAATTTTTATTTCCTTAATTATTTGGTTGGGGTGTGGCCCTCCACCATATGTGCGGGAATAAAAAAAGAGAGTCAATAACCTTTTTTTCTTTCAAACACAGCACATGATAAAAAGAAAAAGTTTTCTCCTTTTCTTTTTTTGACTTCTAACTCACTCGTGTCCACCCGTAACAGAAAAAAAAATCAATTCTCTACCTTACCTTTCCACGCCACCTCACTTTCCCCACACCATTATTATTATTATTTCACCTCTTTCTCCTTGTTTCACTGATGCAGTGTTCACATAAAAAAACTAGAGGAGAAGATGAAAAACAGAGATCAAACCAGGGGGATTTAAATTGCAAATAACAGTTCAAAAAATCCACAACATCTCAACAGCGATGAAGATACCAGAGCATGTGGTTGTAGAGGCATGAACTACAGTGGGTTCTGTTGTGTGGATAGCTGGAGGTTTGTGACAGGTAGTTCCAGATTCAGACACCATCTTCTAGTAGGAAGCTCAGACAACAGCTTCGAATATGAAGCACAAAAAATAACTGACACCACTTCATGAAGGGCATGAAAACAGCGGGTTGTCGAGAGTGTGATTCTCAGGTGATCAAAACCACCATCTGATACCACTTTGTTTGGGAGGAAACCTCACTCTCATAGATTCACAAACAAACCAAAGAAAAAAACAAATTGAGGCACACAGAATTTACGTTGTTCGGTCGGACGACCTACGTCCACGGGGAAGGCAGCATAAACTTCTTATACAAACGGGAAGAAAATATTACAAATTCTCTCAATATCACATGTCGAATATCACACAACACCACACACATATATATAGCAGTGGAGGTAGAGGATAAATCAAAGGCTGCTGCAATTTTTCTGTGGGCGGTCACCAACTGCTGTAGGGAGTCTTCTTCAGTAGTTGGATAATCAAAGGTGGTCGTCACCCACCACAGCATGACGATGATATCATTCTGTGAAAAAATCAACAGGAAAGGAGGAAGAACTAGTGTTGAACACTGTCAAGAGGGGTGGGGGACGTCAGAAGGGACCAATTGTAATTTTCAAAGAATTTGAAATCGGAGGTGGTGCGTAAGGCGTGTTCAATAGAAATGGAATCTCATCAAGTTGATTATCTTATACTCGATCCTCAAACACCACCTATATCCAAGGTAAGGTCACCAAATTAATCCCAAGATAAGGTTTGACAAAACATAAACAAATGTCAACCAATAATAGAGGGGTTCTCCACAATAAATGTTAGAAAATAATTCATAATGAGATATGGAAGGGGGATTAGAAGATAGATTTATTTTTGGGAACATAATTTAACATTATACAATAGGATTGAAGCACATAAGGGGATGATCAAACTGTAAAAATGGGGACTATGTCTAAATAACACATAGTGGATAATAAATGGAATTGATAAGATGGTGGTGAAACTCCCTATTTATAGTGGAATCCTAAATGGCCTTTCTATGATATAGAGATATCAAACAATGTTGTGGACTCCCTATAATAATGGAGTCCTATATTTCCAATGACATTTTTCCCCCATTCTGACATGTTTAAAAATCCCTCTTTTAAAGCCACCATTACATAGGACATGGAATTTTCCGTGTCTTTTTTGATCTTCAATTACCTAACATGAATAGATTCTATTGAATAATAAAAAATTCTTTTCCATCTCACCCTCACCACGTCCATGTCTACGATATGGTGAGTTCTATGTCTCCATTTTACCCAAATAATCACTCAAAATACCACTCCCATATCACAACCTTCACTGATAATTTCAAATATTATTATTTCAAAAAAGTTAGAATATCATGTGTTATTTCCAAAACCATGAACAATCAGGCCATTTAACACATCAATGAATATCTATGAACCATAAGGATAACACAACCTCCATCCTCCACGTATCTAATTAAACAGTAACTTAAAATATTCAAAATTCCATGATATGGAATCCTAGGGAATGGATAAAACACATCTCTAGAAACTATAAAACCATCGAAACCCTTCTCAGTTATACCTAGGTCTGGGAAAAGTAATTGGAAGGTGTTTGGAAATTTTCTCCCTCAAATCATTAAACTCTCTAAAAAATACTCATACATAAAAATGAAAATATATAATCCAAATAAGAGAGGGGAAAAGGGGACTGTTCTAAAAAATATCTTATGTGATACCTCATAAAGATTATGTTAGGACCCAACAAAACCATTAGCTAAGAAAGACCAGTAATAATAAAATATTACACTTCCTAATTTTCAATACACTAACTCATATATCATAAAAAGAATCATAAGATGGATAAAACTAAAAAAATTGGTATTGAGAATTAATCAATGTCTCACATTTATATTTACTATCCTAAAATTCTCAACTCCACCAAATAATATGAAACAATGAGGTGAAAAACCCATGAAAAAATTCTCCCAATAGTCAATGGCATCTGCTGTACATTTCATGTATGTTGTACTTTCCATAATATCCAAATATACCTAGTCCTACAAAAGGGATATATCATTAATATATTGATGGAACTGAGATACATGGAATAACTCAGGGATCTACTCCATCAATTATTGATGAATCAATAGATAATTCACCTTCTCAATGTTCTCCATCATCTCAAAAGGTCTTTCAAACCAGGATGATAAAAATATTATCCCACACATCCTCCACTACCCGTGAAGATGAAAATATTTCAGAAATAATTATCTCTAAAATAAAACTATAATTTAATAATCCAATTAAATACATGAGTATTATGATATTAATGAAAATTTATCATCATCCCTAAAAGATTTCTCACCCATACTCTGCACCACATCAGGATAAAGAATAGAAGACTCTCCAAAATAATTTTTCCTATGAAATGATCAACACATACTCCCATAAAAAATATCCAATGTATTGGATATGTGGATGATATTTTTATAGAAAAAATCATTTATATTAATTTTATAATCCATTTATTAAAATAAGTAAAATAACAATGGTTGAAATCATTCATCCTTTGTATTGATGGTCTGTGGAATATTTTAAGCAATATGAGGGTTTACCGAAGTGCTAAATAATAATTTATTTTTGAAACCATATGAAAAAAATATAAAATATCATCATATAAAATGATTACCTCGGTTATAAAGGATAGAAAATAAAACATAATATATAATGACAACCTCATATATTTAACTCCATGACATAACATATATGTAGCTTGACTTTCAAATTGCTACAAGTGAACCAACCTCATCTTACAATTTATGAAAACCTTGATAACATCACATCCATAATGTGGTCTTGGTAATAATATTATCTATTCTATATATATGCCTTTTTGTATGTAATGTGGGGCCTCAAATGTATGAAACATAAAATTAAGAACATGATGTTTGAAATTCACCTACCAAAAAACAAGAAAATATACCTAAAATTATTCCACTAATAATTAGTTCTAACTCCCCAAGAGTTTTTTCTTCAAACTATGGAACATTTTGGATACTCACATGTGAAATAATAAAGGTTATTTTTAATAGCATAATGTCTTACCTTATGATAATCATTTTTATGAACTTCATCCATTAAAACATCTAATAATGTTGGTCATCCTCTAACCATATTTTTTTAAATTATAATAAATAAATCTATCTTATATCACATCCAACACTAGGCCTCCCTATTGTGACCTAGGATTCTCATACATGGATATTACAAATCTTATATGAATATTCACTAAATTAAACAAACAAACTTTTAAGGGAAATAATAGTTATGTTTTTTTTGAATCTTGGAAAATAATATTATTAATTAATTATTGATCTTCAATGTATGCCATACCGAGTTTCTATTTTACAAATTCTACTTAAAACCATTCTTCACAACACATGGGAAAGGAATCATATGAATGTGTGAGATTAGATGATAAGTATGGTTAAACATAATAGATATTGATCTATAATAATAAGACTATGTATGATAAGAATATTGGTACTTGATAACAAAAAAATATACAAGGATTATACTAAACATGACATTGATCAGAAATAAGCATCATGGAGAATTTTTTAACTGTTTATAATACATGAATCATATGAAAATCTGTGAATGTGATCCAAGACAGCCTAAGTTTTTCATAATAAAAATATTTCCGGCATACACATAAGCATATAAAATCATTTCCACAACATTCAAGGATCATTTCTAAGGCTATTATATTGGAATGATATCAATACCCAAACCATCATTGTAGTCCCCATGACTCTCATAGTAGAAAAACTAACTTACCGAACAATTATTACCACTTGTTCTACCCCTGTCTTACTAAACATGGTTCACTCCCCATTCAGAACAGTATATCTCATTATATAAAAAAATAACCAATACATTGGTGGGAGATAAAGGTCATAACCATCACATATTGTAAACTACATTTATTTTTTCTGTATGATCATAAACATTCAGTATACCTTAATCCATGAAATGAAACCGGTATCAAAATCATTTTATCATGTCAAAAACCCTAGAAAATATTCATTTTTGAAATTCATTTCACTATTTGATAACCCATGAAAAGAAGCAGGGGCCATTTTTATTTATTTAGGGAAAAAATTGATGAAGATAAACAACTTTCATACAAAATTCCATAAAAAACACACCATTAAAAGAATGTATAAGTATGGAATCTTTGGATCGTATCCCCAGTATGTAATATGTAATGTAAATAGATAAAATCCTAGATAGGAAATGATCTTGATCGATCTCTGAAAACAATTGAGGAGAATATCCGTTCTTTTTTGAGAAACACCGTTTTAAACATTAAATATTATGAAATAATTCCCTTTTAAAATAAATATGAAAAATGAAAAATTTTGTTTTTAAATAATTTTAAACCTTTTATGATAAAAATATGTTTCCTCTTTAAAGAGATTTTTTAAGAACCTCAACTATTTTGAAAATCATTTAATTCTAAAATCAATTATTTAAAATAAAAAAAATTTCCACAATATTATGGATAAACTTTTCATTGAAAATAAAATTTAAAATTTTTAAGTTATAATTAAAATATTTTATTGGTTATCATAGTGGTGATGACAGTTCATGTCATGCATCTTAAAAGTAATGATTATTTTGAAATTTCAAATAAAATTTAAATAGGAATTTTTTTTTGAAAATGAAATGAAGATTACATTTAAATTTTTTTGTAAAAAGAAAAAATGGGTACAAATATAATAACAAAATCATATCAAAATAAAAAAGATATTAAATCATTTGTATAAATCAATGTTATGGAAGAATAATATTTCGGGTCGAAATAATGTGTTTTCATATAAACATTGATTTTGAGCTATTGATTACATGAAAAGAGTAAATTAAAGGGAATAAATATATAGTAATTAAATAAAAATTCGATAATAAAATAATTTTTCCTGGAACAATTTTTCATAATATTTTATCATTGGAAGCATAGTCATAAACAGTCTTTATAAATGATTATATTGAAATATAAAAATATTAAAACATTGTTAATGTCAAAGAATAATTCTTACGAGGGAATAAAAATAACTGAAACCTAATATATATTTAGTATAAATATTTTAATTATATTAAATTTAAATTGGGATGTATATAAAAATGAAAAATGAAAATTGGAACATAACATAACATATGTCTCAAAGAATCCAAATTGAGAAAAAAATATTTTTCTTCTTGAGCTACAATTTAATAAATAGACAATTGAACGAATAAAATAAATTTAAATATTAATTGAAATTAAATTTTTTATAATGATGTCATATAATGTCATAGGGATGCATATACACAATGAAAATGAAATGAGTGGTGATTGTGTCCAAAGTCACTCCGAAAAAAATGCTAGACAACAAATCCACTTTCCTTATATCATGGTTTCTATGGTACTCACTCAAACATACTATATATTACATACATGTTCAATATAAATACATTATAGAACAATATTTACATATATAATACCATATATTATTTTATAATTTCAGCTTCATACAAATTTATTTATAATTCCATGTAAATTCCACATTTTGAGTAATAACCACCTTATTTTTCTTATTTTTTTGACGTGTTATTTTTTGTCGACATAATTTGATCAAAGATTAATAATATAAATAATATAATCCAAGATATAAATATATCATATTTTCCTTATATATGCATTTAGAGTAATCTATAATTATTAGTGGTTGGAAGTGAAATTTACCATTCATTAAAATTTTAGGTCATATAGAGACAAGAATGTTCAACCAATTTTCATGTCGTATTGAATGAAAAAAATGATATATAAATATATTATCATTATAATACCATTTTTATGTCATAAATATCAAAAAATATTAATCTAGTCCTTAAAGAATTCCACGTAAAGCGTGAGAGAATCACGTCTCTTTGTGAGGTTGTAGTCCATCATTCACATTAATGACATTATCGTATTCCCACAAAATGGAATGCATGAAGGTTTGTTTTATATAAAAAATGAAGAATCATAATAAAATAATAAAAATCATTAAAATAATATTTTAAATATAACCCCATCATTATAACTATCCTTGAGAGTTAGTAATTGAAAAAATAATAATATCGGTTGATGATGAGGTATTTTTCCATACACAAAAATAATGATTTCCTAAAAAAAATTGATAGAAATGTGTGGTGTTATACATCAAAACCATTACATAAGAAAACATAGTATATTTTTGAATGCTATTATATTATATAATAATGCTATATTGAGAGCCTATGGTGTTGGAGGGAGACATAAAATAAAAACTCTTGTTGAGGAACACTATCTCTTCTTTGAGTATCCTCCATATTTTTTTGTCTAAAATCCTTATGTGGTTATAATGTTTCAAATATAAGGATTATATTATCGGGTAGGTTGGCTAGGATGATTTATGGGTGTGTATTTTTTGAACTATATAGTGTTTTATTATGTGAATAATAGATGAAAGATCACGGCCATATATAATTAGGGGAGGGACACATTTAGTATATTGGAAAAGTATTTATTTCACCCACATTTTTCATATGTCACATAAGAAAAAAGAACCATTAATGAGACTAAAATTTTTCTTGGAATAAATATTTATATTCAATTGTGTTTTTTCAAGTATATTTGTGATTTTTGTGTATATCATTTTAGATTAACCCATGGTAAACCCATTTTTACCCTATCCAAAATAATTAGATTTTACTACATTCATTATTTAATTAGGTCACAACTTAAGATAAAATTATGATAAATTATAAATTATTATTATTGAAATTATATAATCCATTTTTCTAAAATACATTGACATATTTGGAAATTTCAAATCAACAATTATTCCCACATACATTAAGAGAAATAAGGGTTTTAGTGAGAATATTTTAAAAAGGCTGAATTGTTTATATATATAATATAAAAATTAAGTTGATTATGGTGTAATAAATATTATTAATGGTTTTATAATTTACATAAATTTATATTAAAGAAATTTAAAATATAATTTAAAAGTAGAAATTATTTAATTTTGAAGGTATTTTCCAAATAACATTTAGTATTTTTCACTAAAATTCATAAAATAAATGTTTATGAAAAATAAAAAAACATTAGATGATGTATATTATATTATTATATCAAATATGGGGATTATTTTATAAAATTTATTTTCCCAAAAATTATAAAATATATTTTAAAATGAGGGTGAAAAAAAGTGAAAAGATAACTTTTTAGGAACATACAGTTTTTTATGTAATTTTGGATTTATTCTTTTCAATTTTATAGAAAACCAAAAATATTAATGGAAAAATTATTATTTAATAAATAATATGTTAATTACAGTAAAATCATAAATAAAAAAGTAATTTTTTTATTAAATTAAATCAAAGAACATTTATGTTTTTTAAATTAGTTTCTCATAAAATGATTTATTCCGTTTTTAGATGATTCTTATTTTCATTAATAATTTGATAGCCTCAAAATAAATAATTTTTTTAGAAATTATTCATAATTTGTTTAATAATATAGTTAGTCACATTCGTTCCCACCATTCCTATGTCTATATGATAATAAATAATTGTATTTTAATAATATGATATGATTAGTCTAAACCTATTGTTGTTTTTAATAAATGACAAACTCTATGTTTCATGGAATGAAAAAGAATCACAATTTTTCATATAAGTAAAGAATAATATATATTTGAAATTAACAAAAAATACCTAGATGTATAAATTTAATTAATTTTCTCTTCAGAAAATATCCTGGTGTTACATTGTATTTTCATTAAAATTAATTTTTATATAAAATATTTTCATGGTCATAAAAAGGATTGACATCTAAAAATTACTTAATAGAATCTCACATAGTTTAAATGAATAATATAACTTCCTTTAAAACAGAATTTTGGAAACATAATGATTTCCTAATGTAACTTAGAACTATGTTTCCACATACTAGAATATAGGTCTTATGTGTATATTTATAAATGGAAGAAAAGTGGAAATCATTATATGGAATGATAAAGATTAACAATAATGAAAAATTTATTGACAAATGGAATGTTAAAAATCTAAAAACCATAAATCATTGATAATTTAAAATATTATTGGTTAAAAAAATAGTTATTGTGATAGAGTTTTTGTTTCAATATCAATTCCCTTGAGTTGATTAATTAATTCATTGCCTAAAAATTTATGGAAATATACACACTTGATATTTTAATTTTTTACGAGATCAGTTTCATCATGCGCTAATTTCATCTTCATTTCATATTCCATGAAATTAAAATCCAAAACGAATTATAAGGACTAATGAAATATAATTAACATTTAATGGATCATTGGATCCAAAATATAATGAAAAATTATTCAATATATATCTAGTTATTATCACAACTAAATTGTCAGCACATGTTACACATAAATCTTAATATGGTGATGTAATCTCTAAAATATTGTCCACTTCCCATATTTGACCATTATATAAATAGTTATCCATATAAACCGTCCATATTTAAAAATTATATAAATAATTTCACAAAATTTTATAAAATTAGCTTTAAATAAATCCCCAATATATTATAATGTAGATCTTTATTTTCACATACTGATCATGTGAATACCTTCATCATGTGATATTTTGAAGTATGGTAATAATATATGTTACCAAAATACCATAATAAAATCGTGTATGCTTCATCATTATTTGAATAAAACCATTGATTATTGAACATATCTTATATATCAAATAAGGTTGTAAACTCCATCAACAATAATATAAACCACTTTGTAAAAAAATTCATTTTTAGCCTTGATATCATCAATACAATCCCATTTACATTATCCATAACAACCATTTATTTATCTATGCAAACTCCATTTTCAAAAAATCCCTAATATATTACGTGTTACCTTCCATTAATCAAGTGATTTACATAAAATATAACAATTAAATGAAATAAGGAATATTCAAAATATTCTTGAATTTCTTAAATAGAAAACTTATAATGAACAATCATTATATATTTAATGGTTGATATTATATAATTCATTTATTCAAATAGATAAAAAAATCAATTATTCCACATCATTATTAAACTATTCACTAGGATTCCTCAACGTAGTACTTAATACATATATCCTACAATATAAAAGATGAATCATGTCTTACAATTCCTCATACTCAATATAATCATCCTTATTATGTTTAATATAATCAATTCAATTAGAACATCACATACTATTCAAATGCCATCTATGGTCAATTTAACATTAGCAGTATTACCATTAATCATACCACTATATTGATTGCCTTAATGAGTTTTACAATTAGGAAATATATTTTCATTATGCCGATAATTTCCATATCTATATAATTTAGTAATCTATTATATCTTAGCGAGATCATTATTCACATTCATTTCATTAATCAAACTTTTTTGTTTGTCCATTAAAATTACATTAATGTTTTATTCTTTTCCATAGTCAAATAATCAAACCATTACTATAAGACAACAACATGGTTATTTCATCCCACATTATCAACATAATGGAAACTAAATCTTCATTACTATATTTTCTGCATTGAATGATATACCAACCAAATCATTCATTCTATTCTTTAGTAAGTCTATGAGTTGGTTAAGGTACCTATTATTAAGTGGGTTCTTTGAAAACTAATTTTCATAATAACAACATTCATTAATCTATTCATCATACCATTTGGATACTAATCCATAAAATAACTATCATATTCAATGTTAACCAATTTCTATCTGGGTCACGCCATTGACTAAAAGTAAATAACATGGTGCGGGATACAGTAATAGTAGTAAAAAACCGGAAAAACTTTTAAAAATATTATAGAATGTCTAATTGGAGGAACCTTATTTTAAATATATTAATCATTATGTTTATCCATGTAAATTAATAATTAATATCAAATCGAATCCTTTATGATGGTTCATAATGAATTTTTGAATTTTGAAAGCATATCCATCTAGAGTTTCAAACCAAGTGTGTATTATAGCCCATTATCAAGAAAAATGTGACAATCGAGCCTATATTAATTAACTCATATTGGAGTCATTTCCCATAGGTACATATAATATAGAGAAACATAAACTTGTAGTATCTAGAAAATCATCTAATTTCATTTACACCACTCACTCTATCCTTTTAGAAAATCCATGATATTTTTCTATACATTTAACTATCCATAGACTTATCAATATGCACATAACTATAAATATCCATTATAAAATATGTTATGTCCACAAGGCTGAATACCATAAGAGGGGGGGGGGGTGAATCAGGTTATGAATAATATAAAATTATTGCCCGTTTTGATCTTGTTTCACTAGTAAGAAAAACACTCTTCTCTCTCTTTCCTATTGTAGAATATAAACAGAAAGTTAAGCAAGCACACGACACAAAAATTTTTAATTGGTTCAACGCTAAGGGCTACGTCCAAGGATCATATGTCGATAGGTTTTCAGTCATAACAAATTCCACTAAACTTCACTAGCTATTGATTAAAAGGTTCGGGCACACTCACTCAGTCACAGGCTCACTGCCTTACAAGGTTTAGGGTCAGCTCAATGCTTTCCCAAGGGTCACTCCCTATTTCTCTCTCTCTGGCTCACTATCAGTGGAGAAGATCACCTTCTTCTTCTTCCTTTGCTCATTGATCTGGAAAGGATCCACTCACAGTTTATAGACTTGTAGGTCTCTTAATTATCTCAAATGAATACATCCTCTGGTGTATGTGGATTCTCTGTTAAAGTCCTACTTTCACCCGTAGATGAATTTCTCATTGCACCGAAGGTATTGGGAAATCTTCCAGCCTTCACACAGTCCTGAATAACCACTGTGAATCAACCTTACTTTCCGCACAGGTCTTACTCGGCATGCAAGTATTGGCATGCAAGTAACAACCGGCACACAGGTCTACCTCAGACACATGCGCTACACTAGCTTCTTCAACTCCAAACGTGCGCGACGCACTTCCCTTTACGCCTAAACCAACATTGGTGCACAACAAAAAACAATTTCCCTTCATCAAATCTGGCGTGCAAGTCTTACATGAACAACACACCACCACTTACGCGACCACCACCCCTGTGCGATGGGAGCTCTGATTTTTCTAAGTGTTTAACTCCTTTGAAAATGAGGAGGGGTGGTCCTATATTTATAGGCATTTGAACACCCTGAGTGATGACACACAAGTCTCCTTTCGGCGCCCATGTTTCAGAACACAAGTCTTCTTTCCCCCTAGACACTTGCGTGACTAACATAAAAAAATGGGTGGCCCTTCTTCCTTTTCTATATTTTTATGATCTGATCCCAAAGGACAAGTGGCGCACAAGTTTCCAATCCTTTTAGGCATCGGCGTGCAACTATCTTCACAGCGTGCAAGTCACTTGCACGACCAACCCAATACTTGCGTGACCCTCTTTCCCTTTCCATATTTTTATGTCAAGATCTTGAAAAAACTATGGTGTACATGTCTCCAAGCCTTCAAGTACACGACATGAAAGTCCCTTTTCCAAAAACCACTTTTCTTTATTTGACAATTTTCAGGCCCAAAAATTTGGCAAACACTAGAAAACGACGCCACCTTGTATCTGTTCTTTTTGTACTGCCTCAAGATCATCCATTCCTTTGTCGACGTTCTTGAATCCAACATGGATCATTGAACAGAATTTTTGTACTCGACATTCCACCATGAAATCCCATTTTTCAACAAATTTGTATGTCATTATTTTTCTTTGTTAACAATCACAACATAGATGTCCACATTGTCAACAAACAAAATCACCTCAAAAATGCTTCAATGATACCATGAGGTCTTTTTACCCAATAATATCCCCCTTTGGGTCTAATTAACATTTTCTTATTATAGTTACAAAAGATAACTAAAAATTTATCTTAAACCATTTATAGATGATCTTTCTTCTTATACAAGCTTATTAAATTTTTTAGATGAGTATTAATTTTCAAACCCAAATACAGGCCTAAGGACCATAATAGATTAATGAATTTATGATTATTGAACAAAATATTATTATTTCATGAAGGATAATTAATATATCCTATAATTTTCTTCCATTGTAGATATCCTATATAAAATTATTCTTCATAACCTAGTGGAATGGAAACATAAGAATGGGTGAGCTTAGATGCTCAGAAAGGATAAACACAAGAGATAACAGTATATGTCATATGAATAAAAATATATACATAAGTGTAAAAATGATTAGGAAAATATATTATGTTTAGGCCCAACATGTCATAGATCATAAAAAAGAGTCATGACATCAATATTGATAGTTTAGAACACATTAATCATAAGGAAATCAATTAAAATTATACCATAGGGAATATGATTAAAATAAGACATATTTATGGTATACAAGTAAGAATAAAAATTTATTTCCATATTATCCAAGTCTCAATGACAATGATATCATATTATATTTTGTTAATTCCCCAAACCATCATACTAGTCAAGTTTACTCCCAATATCATCATAGAGGAAAAATTCATATACTAAACTAAGTTTAATCCTCCTTCCAGCCATATCTTAATAATCTAGGATCACTTACTATTCTTTTCCTATATATCTAATGAGATATAAATAATTAACCAAGGCATTGGAGGGACATATAGGTCTCACCCATCACATAATGGAAATAATATTTATTTTTGTAACAAAAACACTAACATTCATAATATAATAACCCATTAAATGAAATGTGTATAATAAAATTTATTTAACTAATATCCTATGGAAAAGAAATGTGTTTCTTAATTATTTCATCATATAATAAACCATGAAAATAAGTGGGTGTCATAAGATATTACCCATGATATAAATCATAGAAGGGAAACAATATTCATAACCTATGTACCATAAAAACATAAACCATTCTATGAATTAATAAAAATGGTATCTTTAGATTATATCATCAGTACGTAATATGTGACATCCATTGATGAAACAGTAGATGGAAACTAATTTGGATAGTCCTTTTAAAAATTTTCCTGTGAAAAATGTTCTATTCTATTTGAAAAAACTGTAATATAAAAAATATTTTGAAAATAATTAAATTTATAATTAAACATGATAATTTATAATTAAATTATAAAACTTATTTTAGCCATTTCATTAGGAAAACATCCTTTACTTTTTGAGAGGAATATTTGAAAACATAATAAATTTTGAAAATAAGTTGTTTTTTAAATATTTTGACTAAAATATCATTAATTTCCAAAATAATAAAGAATTAAATTACATTGAAATGTTATTTGTAAAAATTAAAGTGATGAATAAAATCAATTAGAGGTTAGGATAGTTGGAAGTAATTTTTAGGTCATGCATGTTAAAAACAAAGATTCTTTTAAAAAAATTTGTAAAATTCAAATTTGTATTGTTTTAGAACGTGAGATGAATATTTATTTAATTATCTTTTAAAAATATTAAACATGAATAATTTTTTTATAATCATATTATAATATTATATCATTTTTAAACCATTTCTAGGGAGAATCATTTTGAAAAGGGGGTTTTTGTTTGAAAAGAAGTTATTTCATAAAAACATTATTTTTGAAATATTTAGTTCACGAAGATAGGTAAAATAATAAAAAAAATTATTTTATTGAAATAACTATAGAATAAGAAAATAAATTTGATTTATAAGATATATATTATAAAATTTCAACATTGGAAGAATAATTATAAACAATCAGGGTAAATATTGAGATTAAATCCTAACTCTTTAAACATTGGTAAATTTGTAGCAAAATAAACATAATGGAGTTAAATTATATTAAACATAAAATATTATGTGTTTAAATAAATTCATTATATTGAATTTTTGAGGGTTTTTATACACATTGTAAAAGAATACAAATTCATAATAACCTATGTTGCAAAGATAGAAAACTGAGACAATAATCTCTTACTACTTGAGTGACTTGTATATCATAAAATATTTGAAATAATAACAACAATATAGACATTAATTATAATTAAATTATATAGATTCAATAAATATAAATTTATAAGTAAGTATCTACACCACATAAAAATTTTATTGGTGAATATGGCATAAGTCACAATGAAATACATGTGAGACAAGAATAACCATACCTTACATCGTGGATTCCAATATACTCATTTAAATATCTATTTTAATAAATATAAGATTAGGATAAATATATTATAGAAAAAAATATATAAATATCATACCCGATATTATTTTCTTATTACACATTAATTTCCTATTTCTAATAATTTATAGTTTATTTCATTTTTCGGTAATAATAGCATTATTTTCCATATATGTTTTGATGTGTTATTTTTTTACTATTAACTGGAAAATGTTTTAATAGTATGAAAAATTTAAATGTGATATAAATAACATATAAAACAGTAATATATTTATTTATAGTGAAACATATTGTTTTGTGATAGAAAAATAAATACATTGTTCCTCGAGACGGTAAGCTATGTTTAAGCATGAATGCTGCTTCCATTTTCTTCTCTTGCTAAGAAGCGAAATGAAATTATATATATATATATATAGATATATATATTATCATACATGTATCCTTTTTTAAGTACCATATATCACATACCATTATTATAACAATTGTTAATACATTCCATGAAGAAGTGTGAATAAATCACAAGGCTTAATAAGGCGGTACACCTCCATACACATGATTGACAATATCATATAACCAAAAATTTGAATGCATAAATGAATATGTCATATAATGATTAAATTATAATATTAACATAATTAATATAATTAATATCATATATGAACTATTAATTCTTCATTAAAAATTCCTTGATATGTTGTAATTGAAAAATGAATGACATAGATTCATGTTGTTGTAGTTAGCCGTAAATACAAACGATGATTTCATAACTATTTTTTGGGAGATTGTGACCTAGTAGGTAGAATGATTAATAAACCAACATTTTTTTATACGTAGTATATGGGGTTATTATATTATTAATGTGCAATAAAAACATAAGGATGTGAAGGAATACATATAATTAAAACCCTCATTGAATAATGTTACCTTTTCATTAGGTACCAACCTTTGGTTTTAGACAGAATTCATTGTTGGATGGATTTATGTCCGTAATAAATATTCTATGATGAGAGGGGGTAATATCAAAAGTTATTTGGGTCAGAAATTGCTAAACCAAAGAGGTGTGAATACATGTTTGTGATATGAGAAGGGGGCCCTTTTATATGTGGGGAAGGAGACACAATTCTGTTTTTTGGAAAATAATTGAGTGATACAAAATTTTTTATTGGAAAAAAGATAAAAAATTTACCATTATATAACCTTATATGTGTAATGACATATATATTCCTAGAAACTCATTTTTAGTTAAGTGTTTATGTGATATTTGCATTAATCATGGTAATTAATTTTTAATATATTCAGTATATATTTTAGTAAACAATATGTAGAAATTATTGAAATTATAAATTATTCTGATTCAAATTATTGAATACATCCTTCCAAATTCCATTCACTAATGTGGAGATTTTAAATTTAAAATTAAATCCAAAAAAACGACGAGAAAGTGAGTTTTTAAAGAGAAACTGTTAAAATCATGAAATATTTTTATATCCTTGTTTAATAAAAAATTTAATAAAATTTACTAAAAGGTATTTATGGATTTATAATTTATCTAATGTATATTTGAGACCAATTTAAAATTAAATTTATCTTTATAAATTATTTAAATGAAAAGGAAATTAAAATAGAACTTTAGTATTTTACATGAAACCAGAAAAATTGAATCCTTCTAAAAAATTAAAAAAATAACCCTAACATTTTTTGGAATCAATGATTTGAAAAATTAATTTTACTATTATCAAACTGATTTACTAAAATCATTAAATCAGTTTAAAAATGTGTGCTCCAAAAAAGGTGGAAAATTTTTCCAAAATGTATAGTTTTTAAGAATAATGTTAGATTCATTCTTATCTTTTTCTTAATTAAAAAATTATCAGAATCTTATAGATTTAATTGAATATAAAATATACTAATTTCATCAAAATTAATAACTAAAATTGATTTTGTTAATTTATATATTTATATAATGTTTTATTATAAAAATTGTTCTTGAGAAAATGATATCATTTCATTTCAAATGGTTCCTAATTTAATTTATAATAAATGGTACACAAAAAAAATAATTTAATATAAATCTAAAAAAAATATTTTCATAATTTTTATAATACTATTAATTCCCTCCAAATAATAAATTTCATATAGATTAATATTGTTTTTATAATATGACACATTTTTTAAACCCACTATTGTTTGAAACTAATGAAAAACATAGTCTTCCATAAAATGAAAGACAAACACTGTTTTATGTGTACTAAAAGATAAAATTAGTGTTTTCTATAACTAAAAATATTAAGTATATTATATTTAATTTAAATAATTAATATACCCATATCATGGGGTGTAACAATCCCCAATTATACTACTCTATATAATGCATCAAATAAAACTGCAATATCATCCGAAATAGGGATTTTATACAATCAACTATCCTTCAATATTGATGTGTGGATACTCAATCCCACACATTCCTCCAAAAATCCTTAGGTACCTAATCAGAACCATTTAATGAATTATTTCTCAATGATCCGTCCATAAAATTTCTTTTCTAATTATTAAATCAAATCATGAAGTATTTTTACTTGATAAACTCCTTCAACCACCATTGTTACAAATTATTATCATTTTGATAGAAAATATAACCCATTATCATATAATTTTTGTGGACCACATTACATTATATAATGATTAAATTTCAGCAAATTATTAAGGACAACCCCACTCCATTAAAATCAAGATTATAGGTATAGTACTTATACTCAAGATAAGAAAATTTTACATATATATATATAGGATGTGACAATCAGATTTAGTAATAATATTTATCCGAGGCCAAAATCTGATGTGTTATAGAACACTTCAAACATCACGTCATGTATTATAAAATAGATAAATGGGGTACTAAAAATATAACCATTATTATAGTAAAAATATAACTAAATTTGATCGCCCATTTGACATCTGGTTCCGTCCAGGCCAGTTTTGATTGAGGGGATACAGTCAATGAAACATCATAACAATACCATTGATATTAATATGGAAGTCCAATAACATTTTGAACAATATCAACATTATTGGGTGTATCTCAAGATACAACAACCTCAACCTTCATGGTATACTATGATATCCCCTACTGAGACATCATGTGACTGAAGAATCCCATCCCTTTTCTTGAACATTCACTTTTTTGATTTCTTATAGTTTTAATTGTGTTGAATAGTCTCTAAAATTAGCATCACATGATCAGAATTCTCCTCCTAAAACATAAATGATAGAATAATTATGTTAATGTTCATAAAAATGAATATGTATAGGAACTCATGAAATATTGATTTCCTAAGATTGATGAAATTCTTCAATGTGTTTACGACATTCAATAGAATAATTATAAACTAAATGTGTTAATAACTACATTGAAAGGAAATATTTATTATATCATCAAATCTACCCTCAATTAATGACATCAAACTGAAGAGTTCTTCTTCAAAACCAGATACCTCCAGTAAACTAGACAAAAATATCATTGATCCTCCAAATTGGGTAATGATTCATGAATATCGCTGGATTGAATAGTCAATTATCTAAAAACATCTTCTTACTACAATATTCATTATTATCTTATAAAATAAAAGTACCCCAAAATGATACTCTAAAAAATATGAATTCATTATACAAAAGTTACTCTATATAAATCCTTAGATCCCATTACTTATAAGTATTCATATAATAAGGATCCATTGAATTAAAAGACTCCCAAGTAATTAATTCTATCAAAATATTGTGTAATAATTGATAATTAGTGTTATATATTCCTTAGGAAAACATCTAAAAACACATTGATAACAATATAAGCCTCCAATATCTCTTCACTTGTTGACATCCCTAACAACTCCACTAACAAAGAATGAAAGGAATCCACATGCATACTACCCATATAATAACATTGGTCTCAAATGGTGTTTTGACACCAACTATCTGCATTAGTGAAGAAGAAACCCAATTGAAATCCATTTATACAACCAAATAATGAGTAACAAAATAATTCACTAATACTATATAATATTTCACTATTTTTATCATGAAGAAACCCCCACATGGATAATGCATCCAAGTCATTATACTACACTCCCGACAAAAAAAATAAGGTCTTGCCTTTAACTATCATGGTCACCACTAGGGGTATGTGAATCCTCTATACCCATAAAAACAAAGAATATAATATTTTTTTTAAAAAAATGAGTGTAAGGCTCTATAATTCATCAATGTGGACATGAGGGTATATAGTAAGCCAATTGTTCCTCTAACAATCTCTTCCACTTTTGGTCCTCATATTAATAATGAATAAACATTTCATTACCAATATCATCATCCTTAATATTATTGATCACCTTTTTGAAATTTTTTATGTAATGGTATTTAAGGATGGGGAACATCCTTATGAAATCTCATTCCTACCCCATCTCCTCATAGAAGAGGCTATGACTTTTATCATTACTATTGAAATTATATTTCTTTCATATAATGTCAATGTAGATGTTGATCATGACCAAAACTGTTATTCTAATCTCGACAAACTACTAGGGAATATTATTTGTAATGAAAACAGTCCCCACACACCAATCACACTACTCTATAGCCTCCAATTAGATCAATGTGGTTGTTTTCCCATATAATTGGAAAGAATACTAAAATGGATTACATATCATGGTTCAAATAAACAAAAACCCTAGAATATAAGAATAGTTACCAAAAAACCTCTACATAATGAAAAATGACTGATCCCCCACTTTTTATATAACTCATTGTAAAGAATCACCCTTCATAACTTCCACATCTTTTTCGTATAATAATATACTGAAAATGTAAGTAGATTGATAACATGCTATATTTATGGGTAGAGATCATCAGAAAGGTCACTCGTATGGGTCTCGTCATGGAGAAGAGTTTTTGGAGAGAAATGTAATTGCTCAATAAAAATTATTCAAAGCTTACACATAGCCATAGAATCCTAATAAATACATTGAATATCCCCCCATCAGACTTTATTTATCATTGATGATTAGGAATCTAAAAAATAACCACCTTGTATTAAATTGTATGATTAGAAATTTCAAAAAAGGAAATAGTGTTGAGAATACTATTTTTTGGGAGAAACATTATAAATCTAGATATTGGATCCCCAAATTACATAGTATTGGGAATTAAGAATATAATATAACCAATCCTTTTATGTTATTCCATTTTTGTTGGTCATGGTAGTCAATAGGGGACTGAACATATCCAAGATAATAGAGTTTCATTGGCTATGGTGACAGTCAAATCATGCATTTTATACCTTTTAAAATCGTGGAAAATAAAAGGATATTCAAATCACCATTGAACAAGGGATTCCATAATCTAGTGGGTTAAATCCATGTTTTGTAGTGTTCATTCCTGATTACTAAAAAAATATAGGGCCCAACCTCCCCTATCTCGATTCCATTCCTTCAACCGTACAAAGTTTTTGGATTTGAACCACCTTTCTACCGTTTTATTATCTATATTTTGGATTCCAACCAAATGGATCATGTTGAAATGAGTTCAATTGAATAAAGGTTCCATCATATCCCATTTCCTCTTCCATCCTCCCCATTTTCTATGATTTTTTATGTACACCACATATGTTTTATAGAGTTATGAATATGGTTTGGAGTGGATGTAAATCTGATTATTCAATTTTTTCCTTCATATTTGGTGGTGGTAGATATCCTATATCATAAATTATTTGTGTCATTCTATTTTAATTTCCAATAATGATAGGGAATTCAATTTCAATATTAATTTTTAGTGTATATATTCATTTATCATGATTTTATTACATTTTCGGTGGGGTCTATGAGTTATCGTAATAATGATAATTAATTATACAGGATGCACTACTGGAAAATAGAGCTATACCCATGGTTTTCGGCAAAACCATTGGTATAGGAACCAATATAGACATGGTTTACCCAAAACTGTGGGTAGAGGTATTATATGGGAACCTATACCAATAGTTTTACCTAAACCGTGGGTATAGGTAAGGTATGGAAACCTATTCCCATGGTTTTCCCAAACCGTTGGTATAGACTCCACTATACCCATGGTTTTGGTTAAACTGTTGGTATATGGTACTTTTTCAATACCTATACTCGTGGTTTAATAGAAAATGTGTGTATAGAATTAAAGACCCATACCGAAGATTTTGTAAACCATGGGTATAACTTTCATACCTTATGGCGTGTAAAAAACATTTCACGGGGGACACATTTTTTTGTGTGGGAACACCTATTCCCTTGGTTTTCTACCTATATCCATGGTTTATGTAATTATATATAACCAAATATATATTTATATACCAATAACACATATCAGCTAGTGGTTTGGTGTGGGAGGGTTAAAAGAGAGGTCCATGGATCGAATCCCATGTATGCTTTTTTTTTATCAAAGTTATACCCGCTGTTTTAAAACTGTGGGTATAGGTGAATGACACGGTGTCATGGTGTCTGACATAATTGAATAGATCAATACCCATGGTTTCCAAAATCGTGGGTATAGATATGGGGCAATCCTGATGCCTTGGGATCCCACGGTTCCCTGAAAGCATGGGTATAGACTATACTCATGGTTTGAGAGGCCGTACCCATGGTTTGAAACCGTGGGTATAGGTAAAATTTCCATTATTGATGAATTAATTGAAAGGGAGAAATATCATTGTTTCTTTAAATGTTTTAATGACATGTCATTTTGATGATTACTAGTTATATATTATTAGATATAGTATTTTTATTTCATGAATATGTTTTTTCATTAAATATAACATTCTAAATTAAACTAATATTAAAATGATAAAGCCCTTAGTGGTGGAAATGATACATTCTATGTGAAAGTGAGGAATTTTTTTAGGAACCCTTTCTTGAAATGATGATTTTACATAATCATCTGTAATATATTTATTCTTATTTTTAGTCATGAATTAGTTACAAAATTATTGATATATTTTATATTCTATTTAAATGATCAACGGTTAGAAAAAACTGATTTAGTGATTGAAATAGATGGATTCATAAATTGTAAACAATGTAATAATAATGATTAATTTTATTATGGATAAATTGTAAAATAATTACAATATAGTTATTTATTGATGTGATTAAATAGAGATAGTGAAATTATTGGATGGTTTTTTACCTGGATTGTTGGATAGGATGAATATATAGTGTTGTAGAAACAATATTGTATTTAGATCTTGGTGATGTCAAGGTTTTACAAAATTTGTGGTTATGAAACAAAATGGGTGGAAAAATATTGTAATTAGATCTTAGTGATGTCAAGGTTTTACAAAATGGGTGGAACTATAGGATGGTATTTGTTTTTCTAATATATATTGTATTTGACAAGTGATCTCTATAATCACCAAAATTATATCATGTATTTAAGGTCACAACCCATACCAATGGGACACATTCTGTGACTCCCTGAGCCTACTTCCAATACGACATGCAATTTAAGCTAGCATCGAGTAGGCATATCACTAACATGGGAAGCCTTAGCTAATTTACCAGTACACTTGCACACATCTCCAATCCTATACAATTTTTAAATGTTATGAAAAGTGAACAACCATGAATGAATATGTCTAAATCCCAAAACTAATGTATGCCATGAAATAAAGTAAACATGGATATATAGATGCCCCCATGATGATTCTAAAACACAAGTCAAAATGTATATAGAACTAGGACTAATATCAGAATGCTGCAAGAACACACCTTAGTCTATACGATCTCACTATGAATTGCTTAATCATGGTCCATTAAGGACACTTTCAATAGTTCGATCATATGCACAAGACATGAAACATGTTTGAAAGGAACTTTTTGGTTTGAGTAAAAAATAATTAGCTTGACACCCTAAAACCACAATGAATACAAAATAAAAAATATAGTCAGAACCATACTGGCATATTTCCATAGAATAGATAACACAAATATCCAGATATACACATTAATGAAAGAATGTCTAAAGTTAATTCAAAATTTTAGTATACCAGCCTCGGATCTCATCTCAAAATAATCCCAAGGAACTCATCTAGGAGAACACCATCGAAGTCTTAATGCACTAATGATATCCATCTAAGAGGTATTGCATGTCAGATCTCTCAATTACAAGGACAAGGAGAAGGTCTGCAGTGATGTGATACACTGATGTGGATCTATCCCAAGGCCAGAGTGGGATTCCAACAACAAAATATGGATTACCTACTATGTAAATGATTGGTTCCTGGATAAATGGTCAGGAAAAACCTAGAACTCTACCTAGGTAAGGAAGAAGAATAGGGGATCTCACTCCAGGTCTGATGGAGGGATTCCTGCGACTCCATATAAGAAGTCCTGATTATGGGATTATTTCCCTAAGAGTATGATATGATTTTATACCAACACTATTGTAAATAATCAAGGGAACAAACACTAAAGAATCATCTCTACGATTTAGAGGATATGAGATATATTCCACGTATAATAGATTACACCAAATGTTGAAGGGGTAACACACTGTGTACCTCGAACTAGGGTCTTTCTAGTGTAACTATCCAATGTCTCAAGTCATGTCCATGTAGTATCACATCACATGTAGACTACTCATTTACTCTACCATTTTACATGTACATGGCTCATACAATGTTGGGATTCCCATGAAAAATATCACATTTTATCCCAATTACATGATCTGATCCATGTCTTTGTGGGGCAGTACAAACATGCTCCAACCGTTATACACCAAACCATGTATGTGTACCCTCAAAGGTTGATGATGATTCTATAGGGAGGGAAAACAAACCATGTGATAGGATTCATAATTCATGTGATACTTATATTCCTATGAAACACTAGTAACTACCCAAGGGGGGACCACATGTTGTGTCAATATGTCTTACACCACATCAACTAAAAGATTTTTCCAAACCCCACTTCTAGAATATGTGTATCTAATCATTTATCCATTATTTAATATGATGAATTCCTTTCTATAAAATCATGAATCTAGGCTGGATGAACCATTCTATCACCAATCATTATGATTCAACCCATTGATCAGTTATGTAAAAGGATTATTATGATTTTATTCATTGAATGCCAAATAATGATAAATCATGTAACTATGTTATCAAATCAGTATCTAACACCACTGACACACCTCATTCATGTTGTGTTGATCCCAGATCTATTATTCCAGATTATTTCAAAAATTAACAAAAGGTATATTATTAATTGATAGAGAAGTGTCAATCCTTAGAAAAAAATAAGGAATGCCTTTGGTGACTGAATAATTTGGAGGGAAAACATGAGAAAAAATAGATCAAACCTCGAACAATGTTCACATTGATCTTGGTTCATTTCAATGAGAATAAAAACTATGAAATTAACCAATTCAAAGTAACTATACCAAAAACAACCCATAATAAAACCACCTAATAAAGATGCATTATCAATAGATCAATATACTAGTCAATTAATTCGTGTTCATCATAGGAATAAAGAATGCTTAATAAAGAAAATCAAACTTCTGCAACATGATTTGAGTATATACTTGATGAATAACAAGGATGTTTTTTGATTTTTGTTGAGATACTGTTAATTTCTTGTTTGTCGATCATGAATCATCGATCTAGTCGTCGTTTGTATGAGACAAATCCTCCAACGTCACCTCTAGTAGTTTTTGAATGACTCAATGGTTATACGGATAACCTTGGGATTTATCCATAGCAATGTATTTGAATATTGAATAATATCATAATTAAGATTCAGAAATGAAATAATTTTTTAAATTATTTATACATTTCCTTTCCTATGATTAATTTCCTATGAAATACTAGTTCCCACCAAGGATAAGTCATGCCTAAGGAAAACATTATATTGTGAACTCAATTGTGCCCTTGGATTTATGATCTGGGAACCTATTGAGAATTTGTTGAACTTTTTTCAAAAAATTCATGTGTGATGTTTAATATATTTGATATGTTTGAAACATTTATTATAGGCACACCTGGCTTCATAATCGAATGTAATATAAGTGGATGTTCTAAAAAATAATCCATAATATATACAAAAATAATGCATGATAAATATGAGACATTATATTTTTTCCAACATGGGGATTTATGTCCACAAAAATCCTTGACAATGTTTATACAAGGAGATGTGGGTATTACGAATGAATCTGAGCCTCTCACTATTATGTTCTCTCCGAAAAATTTGTTTATTTCCACCAAACATTCACTAAATGAATAACTCACAAATGAAGGATCCTATCATTCCAATCTTCCATCACTAATAGGTACTCATAAAATGTAGGTCCATCCTCGATGTGAAGCTCACTCCAATAAATATATATCAATGGTTCGTGCATGAAACTACTGAAATTTGACACATGGAAGACATTGTGTACCTAGTCTAAATGCAGAGTTATAGGAAAGTGGTAATCCATCATTCCAACTCCATAATGTTTCTGAAAAGGGCCAATGAACCATGAAAATAGTTTGGCACCCTAACCAAATCTTTGTAATCCAAATCAAGTATAATCACATAGGAACATGTTGTCTCATTCCTCGAACTCTAAATACATCAGACTTCTATCAACATAAGATTTCGGATGTATTTGAATAGTTGTAATCCTATCAGTGATGATATGCACCTTCAAAGTAGTTTCTCACACCAACTATAAGACCATGAGTTCTGAATCTCCTGGGTCATTCCAAAAAAGTAGTAACCTACTAGGGCTTCTATACATGTCCTTGAATGATTCCATACCAATTGTGCAATTGTAACTACTGTTTTACGAAATCACCCCATTGGTAACTGAACCTCCTAACTATATCCAATATCCAACATGAATGCTCACATCATTTTCTCTAGAAGATGAATCATCCACTCTATTTGGATATATGTTTTTTGGGTGAAATGTTGTTCTCATGTGTAAGTAAATTCCAAAACCTCTTGAAATGTCTTTAAAAACCTATATGTGAAGTGATATTCCTAGTTTGAAATTATCATTCATATAACACAATGGAGTCATAATATTTTCTTCAAGTAGAGGAGTCCAATTATCTATATGGGAGACTTCCAAAAAATAAATATTAATGGGACAACATAGTGAGTCGGTATACAATCACCTATATGGTATCGTGTCCCCCCTAGACGTATGTGGTAATCCTATAAGTAATTTAATTGATATCACATACCCCTTCCACTAAGATACCTAAAGTGTTCAACATAATCCATTGGGTCTTTGGCTGTCATCCTTAACCTATTGACATGTGTGGCATTGAGATACATACAATTTAACTTCTTTCTTCATCCCAAACCACCAAAATAGATTTTTGTTGTTGTGTTACATCATTTCCACACCTAGATATACAACCATATGAGTTGTATGAAAATTAATCATAACGTTCTCATATAACATCACTATTACAATCATCCATCATATGAAAAGAAAAAAATTCTCCCAACATTTATATAATCCATCATGATAATTCATAGAGAATATATGAGTATGTAGGGTCTTATAGAAGGTATCTCGAAGATGTGCCTCAATGACTATATCTTAGATATGAGAGGTGAAAACCATCGACTAGATCTAAGATGATCCACATCCATCTATAAAGGATAACTGAAATGATTTCAACCACTCTAATGTCTCATTCAAAAAATGTAAACAAGATCTCATACTGATAGAATCTGACACTACATTCCCCTTCTCATTAGTATATAAAATTTAAATTTCAATAATCCTAGTGGATTAATATCTTTCTACTCTATCTCAAGATAGAATTATTCTACGTTATGATATTCTTGATAATCTTATGATAATAATAGGTGATATATCTCTCAAAAATGATGTATTGTCACCACATATTTACGGATAATATTACTGCTACTAACTCAATATAGTGTGTCAAATAGTTCTACTCAAGTGGTCTCAATTGATGTGAACTAATGACAATCCCCACCCACCGCTATAACTGAAAACAAAAAATCCCGGTTCTTAATGAATCATAGAAAAGCACATACTCGACACCCTCTATTGGAAATCTCATGATGGGAGAACTCGTTATATTTTACCAAAAATATTGAAAACACTGCTGGAACATCTCTATCTACATCAAATACTTCCCATTTTGAGTCAAAGCTTCCTCGGGTGATGATTCCCTTGATATTTTAAGTATGAATATTAGGTAATATCTATCTAATCCATATAAACTACTCTCTTCTGTCAAAAAAATGAGTGTATCTCAAGATAATAATTCCCTAAACATTTTTTCATCTACTTCCACTGCATCTTCTGAAATAACATGTCCCAAAAAGTGGAGTTCATAAATCAATAACTTTCACCTCAAGATAATAATGTAAATCCACTGCTCTTGGAGAACGTATAGATATATCATAAAGTGTCTTATCGTTTCCTCCTTAGATGCTGAGTGCACATGGAAATCATCAATGAAGGGTACCATGAACCTGTATAGGAAAGGAAGAAATATCCAATTCATCAATCCCATGAACACTGATGGATTGATTGTCATGCCATAAGGAATCAAAATGTTCTTAGAGTGACTATTGTGACATATTGATATTGTCATTGGTATATCACCATCCCGTACTCATAACTGGTGATTGCTTGACATAAGTTCAACCCTCAAGAACCTTTAATACCCTCTCAAATGGTCAAATAATTCACTGATTCTCTATAGTGGATACTTATTCTACACAGTAAACTAGTTCAAATATCGGTGTCTGACAAACATCCTCAATCTCATGTACTACTTCTTGGAAAACAAAACTAGGGCTACCCATAGAGATACAATTGGTCTAACATATATCACACTTTATAAATCCTCTAAATGAACCCTTAGATCATAAATCTCAATGGGATCCCTATGATATACTCGAATAGATATTAGTGTCCACTTGGGGTGTATATCAGTACAGAGGTGTATCTCTCAATAGGTAGGTAAACCTAGAACATCTTGAGGAAAGACATCTTCAAAATACACCACCACTATAGTACGTTGCATACTCATGACATCCACTACACTAGGGGTAATTATATCCAAATGTAGAGTAATCAACTATACCCTCCTTTGCAAGCGTCCATTCTGTGCTGATTGGCTTTCCATTTCATCATCAATGGATATCCTAGTTCCATCATTGGGGAAAAACATCATATTTCACATTAAAAAGTCTATCATGGAATGAAGTATTGATAAGTAGTCCACACCAAGAATTAAGGCATTAGGACATGATGCTGCTAATAAGATATTCCAACCAAAACTCTCACATCTGGGAGTTAGGTCACATAGTTTTAATAAGTGTGTGTTCACTGAGTCTTCTCTAGAATGACCATCTAAGTGTAAAGGTTGATACACATGTTCAACCAAAATTTATATGTCTCGTACAATAAATGTGGAATTAATGGAATGTCTAGAACCTATGCATACTAGTACTGTATTTGATGTATTAAGGTCATAAATCATACATCAAATCATTCTAGAAGCCTCTGGGTCATATGATTTTACCACCTACAATTATTCCCACCCTTTCCCATCATCTCCTTGACCTTGGAGTGGATCACATGGCTATTATTTTCTAATAAGTAAAGTAATCTAACACCTCCCAATAGTCCCTTAGACACTCATCCACGAACTCTACCCTAAAAACATTCCTAATCCTACCACTTCCTCGGCCTCGATGTCCCATCGATGGTCACTCTACCATCTATACAAAGGGTTAATTGTTTTTGTAAAATCTATCACCTAGTCACATGACTGGAAAAAACTCTCCTAGGGATGAATTGACCCACACTAAGAGACTGGAACTATTGAACCTCTCTCTTGGGACCTCCTCATAAAATTTATTCTATGTTATGGTCCATGGGACTAACATCAGCTCCACGCTTCCGAGGTCTCTAGTCCAGCATTCCTGCCACTAGAAACGACTAGTTTTTTATTTACATTCATGAATCCTTCAACCACCAATGATTTATCTAGAATGACATCATAGATAGGAATTCATATAGGTGTAAAAATTTCATGGATGTATCTTTGAATACTTCATTTTATGGTTCAATCCATTAAGAACTGTTCATGAACCATATTCATCAAGTATATGGAATGGTTGGTAAATATCAATGAATACTCAAATACCACATCACTTCCTTGTTGGAGCAATAGAATCACACACACACATATATATATAACCCTCAGGGTAGCTGGTGATAACTCCTATATTAAGTGGCTCTTAAACACTATCCATGTAATATTTGACTCATTGTATTGTAGTTTCATTAATCCCCAACATCATTCTACTTATCCATGGAGAGGGCTCAATGCTAGGACCACCATAAGATCAGTGAGTGTCCTAAATAAATAGAAAACATGCTTCACCGCCACAAGAAAGTCATAATTTTCTGATGTGGTGGGATTTACTGAGAACATGGGTGTCCCTATCATTGAAACTAAAGAAGCATGATCAACCTATTAAACTTATCAAATATTACTATGGGAACCATTTGACTCCCTTTAGGTGGTGGTATAACTATTGCACCAAAAAGTGGTAGCATATTTAGAATTGTAACCTATACCGATTCCTCGTCACTGAGTGGATAATCCTTACGATAATGATGCTAAACCGTTTTTAGAATATGCCATAGTGGCATCCTAAACCTAAAAAGGTTGTACCACAGTCAATAAAAATATGTGGAGATCTGACTGGAGAAGGATATGGAAACCACAACCCATTCTTATAAAATGAATGTAGAATTGGTTTTCATAGAACCAATTTTATCATGTACCAAGTCAAAAAGCAAGTGGTCAGTGCCCTTGAGTACGAATAAGATGGCCTCCAAACCAACTTTAGTGAATCTATCCTAAAAGTTGTAATCAAAACACTAAACACTATTTACCAAATCCAGAATCAATGAATTTGGTATTAGAGTAGAACTGAAAACTCGGATACCACTCTGTTGTGACCCATCCCAATGGGTCCAATTTTAAGACTCCCTAATCCAATCACTAATCAGTCAAGGGTTAACAACTACTACTGAGTTTTAATATCACTCACATGGGAGGACTTATCCAAAGAACCTATACACATACACATATATCCAATCATATTCATTTACCAAATATAAAAAAAATGAATAAAAATGAATGAATAATTCAAAATAACACAATAAGAGTATGATTGGAATTAATGGAAAATAACAGGGATAATAGGGACTGTAAAGTGACGTAAATTTCAAGGAATTTTTTTCATAAATACTTTGGAATTTTAAGAGTCTGTGGCTTCTAAAGGTGCTTTATTCCGAGGCCCGGTGTTCCCAGAATCAATTTTCGAAGTTTAGCTCGGGTACGTTTAGTGAACGAACAAGCGGGTTTTTCTATCTTTTGAACCGGTGCTCGGAATTGAAATTTGAGGGCACCGATGAACTCGCAACGCCGTTAATTTCTTATGTGGACATTTACTACAGATGTGTCTTATGTGGGTTGGAAGTTTCTTTTTGGGGTTTATTTGAGAAGTAAATAAAATTATTGTAATTTTTTTCTATATCTAGGGAGGATAATTCCTCCCATGGGTAATTAAGGGTGGGATCCACAGTCACCTAACTACCCAATGTTGATGTTAGAGAGGTGGGGCCCATACAAGCCCCAACCATTCAATTTCCATCTAACTCTTTTAAACTCCCTCATTAATTTTGGGAAACCATCTCTATTAAATATTTTCCAACGCATATAATTAATGGGGATTTACCTCTCCCTTCCTTTAATAAATTGTCAACATGTTATTAAATGTGGTGATTTAAATTTTGGGTGTTTCTTTGCATGTGTAATTAAATAATATGAGGAGCCTATTATTTAATTTTGGGGAAGAGATTTTTTGTGTGTGAGGATGATCGAAATAGCTCATGAGCTTTTAGATGAACGTCGGATTTTGACAAAGAATGACACCACTTTCGATAAAGAAACACATGTTCTTCGGAGAACGACGATGCGCCACTCCTTTCTATTCTCCGTGACAAGAGAGGAGATGCCGCTTCCTCCTCAGTGCACTCCGAAGATGCCTACGATCCTATTCCCCATGACGTTAACATTCGAAATCAATTGTTGAGGTAGGGTGAAGTTAGTATATTTTTCTTTTTTGAGAAATTATACCCTCACACATGGTGTTTAAATGGTTGGGAGATGAATTGAACCTCTAATGTAGTGGGTGTGGGTTAATGAACAAGCCCAGACCCATCGTTATTTTGTTCTTGTTGTGCGGGGTGATTGGTGACGATGATACGGGACAACAATGAAAAATCGAAGCCTTCATAATAGGGCTTGGGTCCCGAGATGACCGCAGGCATAGATGGGAGAAAAAATAGACCACTGGAATGACTTCGGTGGCCCACAGAGTACTACGGCGGCCAGCACCGGCCCGGCGCCTGGAGGTGGTTGTGCCCCGGTGCACTGTCGGTAGATGGCCACCGTGACATCGGCCGCGTCAGTAAGGGTAGAGGATCCTGTGGCCGTACGGGATCCGGGATGGCCAGCGGTGCCATCCTGGCATCGCTTCCACGGAAAACAGGGGACGCACCCCCCGCTCGACCAACTTCCTGAGCCAGCGCCCACCCTAGAGGTGGACCCCTTGACAGGATGTATAGGGCGCGGACGACCGGAACCGAGGAGCTGAGGAGACTATCTGTACCCACCCTTCGTGTTGGATTTCCAGAGGAAGACTCAGTGTTGTTATTTTACATACTACTGTTGTACATTTGTTTCATTTGTATTGTACTTTCAGTTGGGTTTGTATACTGGCCCATTTACTTTTCAGTACTTACCTTGTACCCATTTTTACTTAATGCTTACTTCGCTTGCGTACTATTTTGTGTTTTTTTACTTTATAAAGGCAATACCATCCATTTTTTCCGGATTTACACGTTTGGTGCTATTTTCCAGCCCCGGCCCTATGGAAGGCAGGATTGGGGTAGTCACGACACGGGCCCTGAGGACGGGTCATGAAAAATTGGTATCCGAGGAGTTGGTTCTCCCATAGAACTCAGGACTCTGATCCTTCCTTTCTGTGAAACAATAGTGTTAAGTGTATTGAGTGTGGTTTTTTGTCCAGGGAGTCCAGTGTTGGTGCAGCGGCCGACATATCCACACACCAGGACCCTGATCTCTGATTTTCGACTAAGTGCACAAAATATTAGATTACGTGTGTGTTTCCTTTCAAAAGTTTTCTTTGTGATTACTTTGTGTCAGCACACCAGGTATACTGTTTGACCATGTCACACCTGTTTATTTTTAGGATGGCCCCACGAAGGTAGCCAGCCAGGGTTCCTAGTTACGTATGGGATGGTAGCCCACCGAGCGACGAGGCCTCGGTGCAGGGCCCCATTAAAGTAGAGGCACCTACGGTACCGCTGCCCGTTGTTCCACTGATGCTACCAGCCCCAGTGGTGGAGAGTGCACGTTTCCTGAGCGCATTGCACAAGTTTCAGAGATAGAGGCTGCCTATGTTCCATGGAGATACAGATCCTCAGGCAGCCGATTATTGGTTGGAGGCTATCGTCAGAGTCTTTAGATTGGTAGTGACACCAGCAAACCTTATGGTGATCCTTTCCGTGATTCTCCTGCACGCAACAGTAGGTAAATGGTGGATCCTGATGCTCCAGGTGCACGATGAGGCATCTCTACTTTGGACAAACATTGAGAGCCTCTTCCGCTCATAGATTGTTCCAACCACCCTCTGTGTGGTGCGCATCCAGGAGTTACTACAACTACGACAGGGAATCATGACAGTAGCCTAGTACGTGGAGAGATTTACCAACCTCTCATGCTACTCCACGGATATGGTACATGACCCATTCTTCCAGGCCCGAACCTTTGAGTAGGGATTGAGGCATGAGATCAAAGCATCGTTGATTCCCCTCAACATCCCGACGCAGGAGGGGTGCTGTAGCGAGCCATTTTAGTGGAGAGCTTTCTCGCCAAGCAGCCATCAGTATCGTGACACACCGTAGGACGACATGGAGAGGAGTCTTCTATAGCCGACAGTCAACAGATGTCGCAGGGGTCCAAGCGGGCCAGGCCATTAGGTGGGGGTCCTCAGGATAATGGTTCGGCTGTGCGGGGCACACAACATAGAGCCAGCCTTATGAGGATCAGGGAGTGCAATGAATGCGGCCGGTAGGGCCACATGGCTCATGACTACCCAACCCGTCATGCATACGAGAAGCAGACAATGGAGGGACCTCCCAGTCAGAGGTAGAGGTTCGACCGTGGCGGTCCGTTGGGAGCAGGCGGATGATGCAGGGAGCTAGCGGGCAGAGGCAGGCTCAGCTCTAGGCAGTGGAGGCATACGACCACGGTGCACCTGAGATGATTCGAGGTACTATCTGTGTCTACTCCACCCTTGCTACATTTCATATAGACATAGGTGCGAGTCATTCTTTTATTGTCGCGACCCTAGTTTGGAGCTCAGAGATTCCGACGGAGTCGTTGTCTTGATCCTTATGGCTAGAGACTCCTACGGGAGCAGACTCGACAATCACACACTGGTGCCGACAGTGTGAGCTTACTATAGGAGGCGAGAGCTTCAGCTGGGATCTTCTCGTAGCAGTGTTGAGGCCTTACAATATGATCTTGGGTATGGACTGGTTATCTACAGTCTATGCTCAGATCGACTGTATTAGGCGCAAAGTGCTGTGTGTCCGCATCGATTAGACCAGTTTCACCTTCACTAGTGAGAGGGGAACGTTCACAACACAAGATGGAATTACGCAGAGGATAGGGAATATGATCACACATCATTTGGATAGCCTCATCCTCATAGCAGTTGATGTGCGGAGTCTGATTTTTTCTATTGTGGTGGATCATTATGCGGACGTTTTTCCTGACGATGTTCCAGGACTACCACCTCATAGGGAGGTATAATTCTACATATACCAGTACCCTGGTACATCATCGATATCTTCTCCATCAAATCAGATGGCTCTGGCCGAGCTTCGTGAGCTGTAGGTACAGCTGGAGGACTTACAGGGGAAAGGTTTCATCTGACCCAGTGTTTCTTCCTGGGCATCTCTGATTTTATTTGCTAATAAGGCGGATGTGATCTTTTGGTTGTGTGTCTATTACCATCGCCTGAACTAGGTGACCGAGAGGAACATTTATCCCCTTTCGAGGATTGATGGCCTCTTCGATCAGCTCAAGGGAGGAAGATGGTTCTCGAAGATAGACCTCAGGTCATGCTATCACCAGCTCAGAGTTAGAGACGAGGATGTGCAGAAGATGACCTTCAGTTGTTGTTATGACCACTAAGAGTTCATGGTTATTCCCTTCGGCATGAAAAATGCTCCAGCAGTGTTCATGAGTCTCATGAACAGGATCTTCCAGCCTTACCTCGATCAGTTTGTTGTAGTCTTCATTGATGACATACTGATTTACTCGACTACCGAGGAGGAGCATGCCTACCACATGCGGGTTGTACTGGATACACTCTTAGAGCACCAAAATATTCTAGGATAATGAAGTACCAGTTCTGGATTCTAGTGGTTAACTTATTAGGGAATGTCATGTCAGAGGCTGGAGTTGTAGTGGATCCTGTGAAGATCGAGGCACTACTTGCTTGGGAGCCACCCAGGAGCGTGACAGAGGTGTGATGTTTCCTTGGTCTAGCTGGGTACTATCAGATATTTGTACCAGACTTCTCCATAGTTGTAGCACCACTTACATCTTTGACAACGAAGGGGAATCCCTTCGTGTGGTCAGACAGATGTTAGTAGAGCTTCCAATAGATGAGGCGGATTTTGACCAGTGTGCCCATCATGAGGCTGCCGGAGGAGTGCGTAGGGTAAGTAGTTTACTGTGATACATCAGGGACCATACTCGGGTGTGTCCTGATATAGGAGCGAGCATTGATCTCTTGCACTTCAGGGCAGTTGAGGCAGGACGAACAGAACTACACTACCCATGACCTGGATTTTACAACAGTAGTATTTTCCTGAAGATGTGGTGGAATTATCTGATGGGAGAGCACTTTACAGTCTACTCTGACCACCAGAGTCTCAGTTACATTTTCTCACAGAAGGACCTGAACTTGAGACATCAGCGATGACTCGAGATCCTCCAGGATTATGACTTTGGAATTGTCTATACTCTTGGGAAGGGGAATGATGTGGCTAATGCTCTCAGCAGAAGATCAGGCATTCAACTACTTGGAGAGGTGACCAAGAAATTAGCCTCTTTGCAGATATCCTTCATGGATAGAGATGGGGCAGCCTATCTTCAATCCCTCATAGTCACTCCTCCACTACTTCAGCGGGTCAGAGAGGCATAGTGTGGAGACGTTGTCTGTGAGGCGCGACATGCTCAAATATCCTTAGGGCTGGCACCCGATGGATTTTTTGTAGTTGGGGAGCACGTCATCCTCTTCAGGGGTCATACCATGGTACCAGTTGTACTACAGGAGGAGGTTCTGAGGGATTTCCAAACTTCCCCTCTAGCGGTACATTCAGGATTAGCGAAGATTTATCAGGACCTCAGACGACAACACTGGTGGTCGGGTATGAAGAAGGATATAGCAGAGTTCGTTCCTGGATGCCTAACTTGTTATCAAGTGCAGGAAGATCACTAGGTACCTGCAGGCTTGGTACAACCCTTAGAGGCCCCGTAGTGGAAGTGGGATGGGATATCCATGGATTTCGTGATGGGGCTTCCACGTACTTCTAGAGGGCACGACTATATTTGGGTGATCATCGACTGACTCACCAAGTCGGCCCACATCCTACCTATCGGGGAACAGGGCTCAGTGGAGATCTTGGGATGCCTCTACGTCCAAGAGATAGTACGACTTCATGGTGTACCATCATCTATCATCTCCGATCGTGACGCTCCCTTTACTTCCCAGCTTTGGAAGGGGTTACAAGAGTCTTTTGGGATATAGCTACATTTGAGCACTGCCTTTCATCCTCAGATGGATGGACAGATGGAGAGGACCATTCAGACACTTGATGACATGCTTCGTGCATGTGTCCTTGACTTTGGTCATAGCTAGGAGGACCACCTACTATTGGTGGAGTTTGCATACAACATTAGCTACCACTCTAACATCGGGATGACACCTTATGAGGCACTGTATGACCGACCTTCAGATCTCCTCTGTACTGGACTGACCCGGGGGAGTCAACACTCATATAACCCGAAATGGTTTAGGCTACGATGGAGAAGGTGTAGGTCATGCAGGAGTGAAAGAGGACTTCACAGAGTAGACAGAAGTCCTACGCTGATAGGAGACGGAGGCCACTGGAGTTCGAGGTTGGCAACCATGTTTTCTTATGGGTTTCTCCTCAGCATGGATTTTGAAGATTTGGATAGGGTGACAAGTTATCTTTGTGCTTCATCAGGCATTTTCAAGTCCTTAGCAGTGTAGGCGAGGTGGCTTACCGCCTGGCCCTTCCACCTCAATTGAACCGAGTGCACAACGTCTTCCTCGTATCTCAACTGAGGAGATACGTGCATGACCTGATAGATATCATCGACCATGGGGAGCTAGACATCAATGACGGGGAAAAATTTGAGAAGGTCCCGGTGGAGATCGAGGATCGACAGGAGAAGGTCCTATGTGGATGGTCGATTCCTCTTGTGCGCATTCTTTGGCAGCACAAGAACCTCCAGGGGAGCATTTGGGAGTGGGAGGCCTAGATGTGTGCTCTGTACCCTCATTTGTTTCCCTAGTTTATGTTTTAGCTTTATGGGGACACATATCCCTGAGGTGGGAGTAATATAAAGACCCTGAAATTTGAATGAAATTTTTTCTCTTAAATACATTGTAATATTACGAGTCTGAGGCTTCTGACGACGCTTGGTTCTAAGGCCCGGTGTGCCAGGAATCAATTTCTGAAGTTTAGTTTGGGTATTTTCAGTGAACGAACGAGCTGGTTTTTCTATCTTTTGAACCGGTTCTCAGAATTGAAATATGAGGGCACCAATGAACTCGCAGCATCGATAATTGCTTAAGGGGACATTTACCGTAGTTGTGTTTTATGTGGGTTTGAAGTTTCTTTTTGGGGTTTATTTGAGTAGTAAATAAAATTGTTGTATAATATAATTTCATATCTAGGGAGGATAATTGCTCCCATGGGTAGTTAAGGGTGGGATCCACAGTCACCTAACTACCCAAGGGTGGATGTTAGAGAGGTGGGGCCCACACAAGCACCAACCATTCAATTCCCCTCTAACCCTTAAAAACCCACTCATTAATTTTTACAAACCCTCCCTACTAAATATTTTCCAATGCATATAATTAATGTGGATCTACCTCTCCCTTCCTTTAATCAGTTGTCAAAACGTTATTAAATGTGGTGGTTTCAATTTTGGGAGTTTCTTTTCGTGTGTAATTAAATAATAGGAGGATCCTAATATTTAATTTTTGGGAAGAGATTTTTGTTGTGCAAGGAAGATCGGAAGAGATCTTGGGATTTTGGAAGAACTACGGATTCCGACGAAGAACGACGCCTCTTTCGACAAAGAAACGCTGGTTCCTTGGAGAACGATGATGCACCACACCTTTATATTCTCCATGACAAGAGAGGAGAAACCACATCCTCCTCGGTGCACTCTGATGACACCTATGATCCCTTTCCTGTGACGCCGATGTTTGAAATAAACTGATGAGGTTGGGGGAAATTTTTATATTAGTTTTATGAGAAATTATACCCTCGTACATGGCGTTTAAATTGTTGGGCGACGAATTGAACATCTAACACGGTGGGTGCAGGTTAACGAACAAACCCGGACCCACCAATATTTTGTTGTTGATGCACTGGGTGGTTGGAGAAGACAAGACGAGACCACAACAGCAAATCAACGACTTTCCACAGGAGCTCTAGTCTCGAGACGATCACAGGAACAAACGGGAGTAAAAACGGACCACCGGAATGACTCCGGTGGCCAGCGGAGTATCGCGGCGGCCGACACTAGCCCACCGCCGACAGAAGTCCACCGTGGCATCGACCGCAGTGTAGAGGGTGGAGGATCCCGCAGCCTCATGGGATCTGGGATGGCCAGCGGTGCCACCCTGGAACCGCGTCCACGGAAAACGGGGGCCGCGCTCCCTACTCGACCAACTGGCCGAGCCAACGCACCCAGCCCCCTGGTCGGGCTGGGGCGGGTCACGTGGACTGGGCCGTGCCCAGCCGATCTGGGATGCACCACCCCGGATGGGCCGCGCCCTACCAGGCCGGACCCGCACCCGGGTCCGGTCGACCCGATTTGGGCAGACCCAGGGGGGTTGGGCCGGTCTGACCGGGCCCAGACCCCCACATCGGACCGTTTTTCAATCTTTTGCCCATAACTTGATCCACGGACCTCAGATCGAAGCACCATCAGTTTCATAGGAATCCTTGGATTGAGAAGGTCATTTTGGTATATTAAAATTGTGGTTTCAGCAATGTTTAGGTATGGATGGGTTGGTTCGAACCTGAAAGCAACCGGGCCCTTAGAGCGGAAATGCTTATAACATAAAGACCAGACGTCCGATTGACATGCTATCCACCGCGTTGAATTAATATTGTTGAGAAAATTCTATAGGAATACTCCACTTAAGTTTTGGATGTATCTAGAGTATGTTCAGGTTGGTTTTAGCTTAAAAACCAACTGGGCCCCTAGAATGGAAGAGCTAATAACTTCCAGACCGGGCATCCGATTGACGCACTGTCTGTTGCGTTGGGTTTCTTTGGATGAGAAGGAATTTTGGGATACATCAAATCTATAATTCGTAAAAATTGATGTATCTACTCTCTTGCTCAAGCAGTAGACCCTCCTGGAATCTAGCATTCTGTGTGCGGGAACCCTAGAGTTGGCTGCGATGTGACGGTGATGACTGCACTTGGATCCTCCGTGGGTTCGGTAGCGAGGATGACTGTACTTGGATCCTCCGTGGGTTCAGCAGCGATGATGACCGTACTGGGATCCTATGTGGGTTCAGCAGCGATGAATAATGTTCTTGTATCCTTCGTGGGTCCGCCAATATTGACCTCTGTACTTGTATCCTGAGTGGGTCCGGCAGAGTAGCTGGTCTTGTATCCTATGTGGGTCTGACAGCATAGCTGGTCTTGTATCCTTTGTGGGTCTAACAACTTCAATGATTTACTGGCTACATCTGATCATCTCTATCGCTATACGAAATATGTATACCTTTGTGAGCTGAGTCTTGACTTCAATATTTATCATTGATGTGATTGACTTTCTTTCCTGTGTGGACTGGGTTGTGCTTTCCTTTGTGGACTTAGTGGTGTTTTCCTATGTGGACTGGGTTGTGTTTGGGATCGAGAGTTGGTGATGAATTGTAATTGATGACTTAGGTATATATATGGGCATATACCTAAGTAGATTCAGTTGATACTACATGATTGTATCTTTCCTTGTGGTTTATCCATCGTGGATTATGAGAGACATTCGGGGGTATCGGGGTCCCTACTGAGTATCGTATACTCAACCCTACACAGGCTATGCCCACACTAAATTGTGTTGGATGCAGATGACAGACAACCCTGATTGTGGTGGAGGTTTGTGGAGCTGGATGGTACCCGGAGGTGGACCCCTTGGCGGGACGTACATGGAGCGGACGATCGGACTCGAGGATCTGAGGAGGCTATCTGTACACACCCTTTAGGTAGGATTTCCAGAGGTCGACTCGATGTTGTTGTTTTACGTACTGATGTTGTACTTTCCATTCATTTATATTGTACTTTCAGTTGGGTTTTTATACTATCCCATTTAATTTTCAGCACTTAACTTGTACCCAGTTTTACTTAGTGCTTACTTCACATGCATACTCTGTTGTGTTTGTTTACTTTATAAAGGCAGTGCCTTCCCTTTTTTCGGAATTTATTCCTCTAGTGATAGTCTCCAGCCCATGGCTTATGGAAGGCAGGCATGGGGTAGTCATGGTACGAGCCCCGAGGAGTGGTTAGGACAGGGACACACCAATCCTCACAAAACAAATGTGTGATAGAAATCATACATGAATAGAGTATTGGGACTAAAATCAAAATTTTACAGGATTACACTGTGGTATTTTCGGACTCACTAAGCACCGTTTGTTCCATGTCTATATCAAACTCAGTTAAATGGTCAATCATCTACATATGACATGACCCATGTGGAAAAATACAATTCAGTAGTGAGTATACCAATACTCAATAGGACACTCTGAAACCAGAAAATCATATATCAAATGAGATATAGCCAACTATATGCATGCATATCTCTACAATACATATAACAAGAACATACAAATACAATCAATAAAGAGGGAAAATCTGATGGAAATTTACAACCATAGTATAACATCCTAGGATCTCAGATCAAATGATCCATAAAGAACTCATCTGGGAGACCACACACCTGAGTCCGATAGAGATGATGATTTCTTAATAAGAGGGAGTGCACCTCGATTCTATCTATTCGAATTATAGGCTGAAGGTCTGAATTGATTTGATACATAGTTGAGAATCCCCCAAATTCCATGGGGTTAAAGAGACATCTCAATATTGATTACCCTTTTATGTATAGGATTAGAACCTAAATAAAGTTGGTCATGAATATACCAAAAAAATCCATATTATACATGAATATGTATAGAGGATGTCACTCTAGAAGACATGGAGGGATTAAAATGACTATATGAAAGTAGTTTTTCTGAAGGTATCATTGTCCTACGAGGAGGTGATGATTCCATACAAACCCGTAGGGAATGTATAGGGGAACTCAATATAAAGAATATTTTCCAATATAAGAGGAGAATTGATCTAATCCATGTAAAAAAGAGTACACATCATGTTGATGTAAAACTCCATGACCCCGGACCTCATGTCCTACCCGTGTAATTGTCCCACATCTCATGTAGTTTATGCATAGTATTACCCGATATATGAATTCTAGTGTACTATACCCAGGAGGAAGTACATGGATAAACCTAAGTACCCATTCAATTATACCAGCACATGTCTTAGCCTATGTACATGGTCGGGTATGTTTCTATGTGTTGGATTATATGACATGCTCCAACTCGTGGTCTCTAACTCGTGTTCATGTACACTATGAGGTACATGAAAAGTCATCCCGGAGGGACCACACAAAGTGTGGCACAAATGTTCCTCTAAAACCCCAACCTTGGCACATTCAGAACCTTAAAATGTGTAGATTCTACTTACACACTGTGTAATGTGGGATTTTACAGATTCCTAGTTCTATAATCATCTTGTCTTTTCCTTATTTTATTTTATGATCTGGTGACTACCTTGCAGGAAAATCTTGAAGTAGGGCCCAAAAAAGGTTTCCATCACCAAAAAACAATATTTATACCTTTGATCCTCTTAGAAAAATGATTTGTTTGACATTCTTCATTACATGTTGAATAATTTGAAATCAGTTATCTATATCATCTAATCTAATACAGCCACCACCTTCTCACCTCCCTCATGTCCTAATGATCAATGATCTACAAATTCAGGTCAGTGAGCTATGAAATGTGTGCACAATGATCTATTAATCGATATATTTCAAACCCATATCAAAATGAATAATTCCTTTGGTGAATGAAGAATTTACGTAGAAAAGGACATGATCAAATGAGTGGAACAAATCATGATCGATGTTTGTGTCCATCTAGATTCATTATTGTGTGAATAAAAATAAGGAAATAAATCAATTCAAATTTATTCTCCAAAAATAACCAAAAAATAAAACCATCCCGTAAATTCACATTATCCATAGATCGATAAGTTAGTTTATTGAAACTTTTTAATCATCGGAATCAGGAATGCTGAAGAAAACAATTTAAAAACTACCCGACCTCAATTCGGATTGATCATTGATGAAGAATGATGTTTCAATTTGATTTTTTAAGATCATCTTAATATGTTTCACGCCTATAATTGATATATTATCCATTCCCAATTCATTTGGGAGAAATCCTCCATATGTTTATCCAATGTCTCTCTAATCCTTCGTGGATTATGCAGCTAACCATGTGATTTCTACACAGTAGTAAATTTAAGGATAACTCAATCATTGGGTTAGGTATCGTAAATAAGATAATTTTACTAAAATTTTTAATTCATTTCCACACTCATTATTGATTTTTTACTAATGAACTACACATACCAATGTTAAGTCATGCCTAGGGAAATCCCAAATAATAAATGCAACGGTACCCTCAAATTTAGGATCTTGGAACCCATTTTTATGTTATTCATCGTTTATAGGAAAAAAACATGCACATTATATTTAAAATTTTTAATTTATTTAAAACATTTATTTTGGGCACCCTGAGCCTCTTAATCGTACGCCATATCAGAACATGTTTTTGAAAATAATCTGTATAATATCCAAAAATAATACATGGAAAATATGATCCATTATATTTAAAGTAATGCTTAATTGTTTTAGTTTTTGAGTGATTTCCCCAAGATATAAATTTAAAAGATCATATGGATTACTAACTAATAATTTCCAATCATTATTCCTGGAATGGTTATTACTGGAATGATGTGATTGATTTAAAATATCGTTAAATATATGTGATGATAGGAGAAATGATGAGAAGATTAATTGTGGGGTTCAAACAAGATAGGGGGAGGAAAATGGTTGACTTCCATAAAGGTTATGATACTCTATAATTCTTTTTTATATCATTGGATATGGGATGATGATGTCTTGATGGTTATGGAATAAGTTGAGAGTAAGGTATTTACCATTTATGGTGAACCTTGTGATTTCCTGAGGTTAACAGGTATAGAAGTAATGAGAGAGCCACGAAATACTATATCAGGGTGTGGTAAAGGATAATTAGTGTGTAATTTGTGTCATTTACCTATTACTAGGTATGTTTCATATTATATTATTATGTATGCATAATATATTTTTTGACCAATCCTTGGTATGTTTGGGAACTAGATGAATTAATTCATACTTATTAATTCTTATATTTCTTCAATGGGGAATTCACATTCTATTCCAACATTTGAGTGATAGTACTTGATTATGATCCTATACATATTATGTGTCATTCTCTCGCATCATATATATAAATTGATTTTTAGTTTTTAGGGAGTCCTTATAGAGCTGACCAAGAAACTAATAGATTTTGAGATGGAGTTGTTATTTAGCAAATGTCATAGGATTTCCTTTTGGAACATAACATGGATACTTTTGTTTGTATGTTTTTTTTCCTAAATTTATTTTAGCATATTTTTTGTTATTGAATTTTTATTCTAAGGTTTTTAGTGGTTGATATTATATCTTCAAACCATAATTTTGTGATTGGTAGTAATTAATCAATATTTTGTGACTTTATGTTCACCCTCATTTCATGAAACAAATAGAGGGCTTACTGGAAGTAGGATATATGGTAAAATATATCTATTATTTTATTATAAACCAATAAGGGGTAACATTTGATGTTTGGGGCCAGGAAATATTGGTATAAATTACATGTTGAGGAATAGTACGGAGCATAAGAATTGAAACTATGATAATTATAAGTGTATTCTTCGAAATAAATTCTAATATCGTTTAATGTGGCATAAAAAATGGATTCAAACTAGGAAACAAGAATTTATGTGTCCCATTGATCTGATGTAATGAACGTATGATTAATGAATTACCTGGTAGAACTGATGATTCTTGTAGGCTATAGGGCTTAGAAATTCACATATATCAATACATTTCATGATTATGATTGAATGGTATGAATTAAAAAAAATTAATTGAAGGAAATTAAATGAATTTTTTATTTCATATGAGCACGACAAGGAAATATTTATTTATATATATGTTATATTTAATGGATTTCATCACCCTATGGTTCAGGATGGCGATTTTTAGTAGGAAACCCTGATAAACGACCGAATTATTGACACAAATAAATAGGATGTGATGTTTTAAAGGATTCTTCATTACTTTCAGTAGACTAAACTGGTAAATTAAATTGGAATCATCTTAAAACTAGAAATAGGTTAACAGATGGGGGATAAAGATATCGTCTAGATTGATGCATACCATGGTGGTGTTTTGGTTTCTTCTAGATATTAGTTGGACAGTTAGAGTATCACATTAGTTGGGTAACTTTAATCCTTGAGTAAAATGAAGTATGTGTTTATGAGATGATTTCCTAATCACCTTCTATGAAGATTTAGTTTCATTAAAGAAAAAGGAATTAATGATACAAAATTTTCATTCACTCTAGCTGGGTTGTATGCTTTTGTGATATAATTGGATTAGGTTTATATACACACTTCTTTTTCACTTCAATTTGTTTTCCATGATAAGAAATCATGGATACAAAATATTTTAGAGTATCTCCACCATTCTATATAATAAATAGACACACCATTTATGTTTCTTATTTATTTTGATCTATAGAAAATGGTGGATGACATCAGGATAATAAACTGTCCTGGAGGGAAATTACGAGAGGGGAGACAATTTTTATATTCTTATAGGATATGTGGTTGTAGTAGATATTATATTCCAAGGAATTTTTTGTTGAATCCTACATGGAGATAGAATAAAATGTCCCATTTATAGTTTTGTTGGGTAAATAGTTCATATTCCCTTCAATGATTCTATGAACCAGTGTGACATGTCTATGGGTTCTATAGTCACCTCCATTTTTATGGTCCGGTTGTATTTATATCATAACATGGATGTGTATTTCACGTATACCATCATCCTAATTAGAAGATTGTTGTAAGTTCATATAAAATCTAGGGGAAAATGACTTATGCCATGATGATTATAAATGGAGAAGTTAGGGACTGAAATTTGGATGGTCTCCATAATCAAATAACCCATCCTTTGTGGGATCATGGAGTTACTTTATAGTATTAGGGAATAATATAGGGTTATAGATAGTTTCATCTTATAAATATTCCAACACTAGGGGGGTCAAAAGACCATCACTGGTATATTTCCTGGATCTTCTAAATTGTATTCTGCTACCCACAATTTAGAATCCTCACAATCATTTTTTTCTATTATTTTATATGATTTTTAATATGAAGTGGATATGATTCCCATGAACCTTGTGTTAACTACTGAATTTATAGGATATTGCTTCATATTTGATGTGTATGAGGAGTTTTAACATATTATGTGAACCATAATTCATATGATGGTTAATTTTTTCTATAGGTAAATCAACTTGATGTAATTGTAAACACATAATGGATATTCTTTGTTTTTGTGGTTATTGATTGCTTTCACGGGAGAGTGATGTTTTTAGTTGTAAATGATTAAGTTATATTGTTCATTAGTGAGTGGGTCTGTAGGATGGGTTGTAGGAATTTGGAGACCCCACAATACCTGCTGGTTGAATTTCTATTAAAGTTATTGAGATCTGATATGGTGGATGATATTGAGTATAAAATAATTTAAGAGAGATAATGTCCCATGAGTCCCACCTCTAGAAGGCCCTGCGATGGAATGTATCATTTAGGGTACGAAGAATATATAAAATATGGGTGAAATTATATTCATTGAAAAAAGTATGACCAGGAGATATGATATCAACTACAAAAAAATCTATAAATAAAATGGAAAACAAATAATATCAAACAATGCATCTAAATTTTTATAAAGTTATATGAATGCATCCATGTAATGTATGAAAATATAATCCCATAATGACATGTCTAAAAATAATACAATGTGTAATATGGTAGGGTCTATCATGGTACCCAAAGTCCCATATAAAAATAAAACAATTTTTGTATAAAAAGGATAATCAGTACAAGTAATATCAATTTCATCAAATCTAAGGAATCTAATGAAACTATTGGAACATAATGATATTTTTCCTCTGATCAAATAAAGTAATAAACATGAACCTATATAGAGAAGTTCTTCTCATCCTCGCCAAGGCTCACTCACAAAATATCACATACACGTATAATAATATATGAGAATATATAGAGAAAATTATACCCCATGCCACTTCCACATAGATGTTTTGTCCCATGATCCAACGTCATACATCCTGGATCCCCCCAACCCCTTTGTTACCATCAATATAATTTCCATTAAATTTTTTAGCATCCCATTCCACTACCCTAGAATCTCAATCATACAAAAATAAACTAAATAAAAATGAATTATACTGTGTAATGTATTTGATGAACAAAAACCTCATGATCTCCTCCTACAATGCATGAAAACACATTGAACTAACTCCTCATCCCATTAATCATCTCTTATGGGGAACTATAGTTACAAACCGTCCTATAATTTTTATAATAAAATTTTTCTGAAGGGGATGAGAGGATGATGGGTTAGAAAACCTTTTTTCTATTCCAAACTACTTGTTTGGAAGAAGAACCCTAAAATGAAAACAATTTGGAATCTGTGTAAACTCATGAATTATGTAAGGTATGCATAGAAATAAATAGGCATTTAAAATATATGATAGCTGCACAAATACAGAACATAAAATTCCACACCATCAAAAAAAATAGCTACTATACCCTATAAATAAAAATGATCAAATTCTATCATTGTTATTACATGACTTTCCACCCATCCAATACCTCTTAAAAAGAGAATATCCTCACATAAACTTTATAGTTCCCCATTTATCCACATCAATAATAAAAAACATACATTATATTTCACCATAATTAAATATTTATATTCAACATCATTATTAACCCATTTACCATTCCATTATTCATTTATTTCTAATACTAAACCATTTACTCTAACCAATATTCATTTTTATAGATCTTAAACAGATTAAATATTTCTATAGCATTCATTTTACTACTAATAACTATAATTAGTCAACCATTCCCATTTCACATCCACTATCTTGGATCACACATCATCACCATAACACAATAATTCAAACAAATTTTGAAATCTTTTAATCATTGTCCTCCCACAAACAATTAATTCAAATAATATTCATAAGGCAAGGGGTGACCCAAAAATGTATTCATTTATACATAACTAGTTAAATTATAATATTTAATATAATGATCATATTCATGTGAGGAAAGTTTTGAAAATTATTCATTAAAAAAAATTAAAAGTAGAAATAATATTCATATCTATCAATATTTGTATAAAAATCATGGAAAATATATATCATGGAAATTACTAAAGAACCTATGATATCATCAACTTCAATTTTAATTGATGAGGACTGATTTATGTTATTCATTAGAATGACTCATATAATACACCAAAAATGTGAAATAACTTTTACATAACATATTCATATAATTCATTTAGAAAACATGAATCCCTTTCATCGATTGGATCACCAAAGAGAAAAAAATTACCGATGGATGAATTGGGTGAGTGAACTTCATCATCAAAGAAACAAAATCCACTAGAATCTACCAATTTAAATAAACATCGAAACACACACATGAATCTTAAAATAAATGTTAATCTCACTGAAAAATAAGATCAATACAAATAGGGGAGAATTAAATTGGTACGTGTAATAATATGTTAACTTGATTCAAGGGGAAATTATTCACCATGATCCATGTGGATAGAATCATTAAAATACCATATAAATGGGTGATAGGGTGTTTTTATTTTTCTAAAGATTAAAGGAGTGGTATAGAAATTTAGATCAGGGATTTTAGTCCATTTTTTATTATGGATTCCATAATAGCCTCACCACATCATTTAAAACACCCTCAATGTCATGGAATCCCATGGTCAATGAATATTAAAATATACCACATCTGTTTAACCCTTTGTAGAAAATTTAATGAACATAATTTATTTTAACCATGAAAAATGTAATGGAGTTATAAAATCCATGTTGTTTCCAAAAATGATTAATACGACCATCCACTATAGTATAACTAAAAATATATTCTCAGTTTCTCAACACCTAACCCCAGAAAAAACATGGTGAGAAAAAACTCATCGTCTTACATAGGTAGACTAATAAAACATGACACCAATGTGAATTCAATTTTCTAGGAACTCCCAAAAATATTCTTTCACACTGAGTAGACACCCAAGGCCTATTCCAAAAACCACAGTCAAGCACACTATTTTACTCATTGTAGATCATCCAACAACCATATGACCATACACACCACCAACGTACAATTATCCAATTACCTAACGGATAACACAAAACATTGAACCATGGTGTGAGGATATTCTAGATGAACAAATAACACCCCTGGTGTCTTTAAAATATTTATAACCCCTATACACAACACAATTTTTAATGAAAAATTAATGATGGGATTTTTTGGAATTCTGCAATTCACATGAAAAATATTCCCACAACCCTTTTTATTTAACTAGTTTTCCATATTTATATTTCAATAAAATAGAAAAAATAAATAACATTACTTTATTTTTAAAATTTAAATATACTCACTTGAATAATTAATACGATGAGATTAGTGATTATTTCATCATGTTACTTTTCAGATTAATAATTATCATGGGAAGCTATATCACATTGTAATAAGAATTAATTTCTACACATTATCAAATGAAAATTAAATTTAAATGAATATATGAAAGATATTTTATGTTTTGTGATTATATATCATATTAACTTTGTTTCATTATTTTCTAGTTTTCAAGCCATTTATTTTTCATTACATCCCAATGTCACTAAAAACTAAGGGTCATGTTACAAATGTGAAAAATACTAATCAATAAGATGTTGTTTGGATTTTCTAGTTAATTCATGTTTTACAATTTGGGGACCAATGATTTTTTTACACCATTATTAAAAGATCCACTAATACAATCATTATTCACTTTCCTGGAATATTTTCAACCAAATTTCAAAATTAATTTATATTAATTTTACAAGTCAATATTTATTTTTTAGAATTTATAAGAATTATTTCCCATTATAAAAATTTATTTCATTGGTCATTTAAAAAAACTACATTTCCATTATTTATTTGAATATAGTTTTTTGTTTGATTTTTAATAAATCAATAAAAAAATACATTTGAATAGAATATCACATATCGAATGTTTCCTAATCAATTAATATAAATTTCACTTCATTTTTTTCCATATTTTGGCATCATAACTATTTTTAGGTGAAATAAATGAATAATTGTTATTAAATTAAATCATAGATTATATCAACAATTGATATCAAATATTTGAAAAGATATGTACGGAAAATTCCTAGAGGCTAATGAGCTTCTAATAACCACCCAATAGATAAAACTAAATAGATAAAAAACATTCTTTCTATTATAATGATGAATATATTTAATCAAATATTAACCCCCATACTTATATCAAATTAGTAGTTCATAGATAATGTCATAAAACCATGTTATATAATGTTTTATGTGTCATTTTCTGTAATAATCTTGTATCATATATCCATTTTATAAAATATATCAAAATTTATTGATAAAAATTATTATGTATTTATTTTGGTGTTTTCATATTTAAATGATCATAGATTGATCATTGTTTTAAAAGGGTCACATTCAGAACATTTTGAGAAATTGAAATTTCCTATTTGAGTTCCAGATAATAACATATTATATATTAGAAAAAAACATCCTAATATTTTTTTCTACATATATATTACAATTGAATAATGATTGATGATATCTAAATGAAACAAACGAGTAATCAAGAAAAAAATTGAAATATTTTTTGTATCTAAATTTATGAAAAAGATGTTACAAATAGTCTTTTTTCGTTAATGAAATTATGAATATAAAATTATTTTATTATATATAGTGTAATGAAACTAATACAAAACTAGGTTTTAGAAACTACTTTATATGATGATGATTCATTAGTATTGGATAAGTTTTCACCTATTTCCATGTATAAATAGGTTTTCAATTATTTAATATAGAATAGTAAAGTGATTGTTTGTCGATAATAATGTAAACATGATTCATCATTCTAGAAAACAGTATTGTTCAACAGAGGATATAAAGAGGACCATCTTCATAAAATTTATAATGTATATATATAAATAACCAAAGGCCTTGGAATATCAATTGTGATGAATTGAATAAATCATAGGAATTACTGAAAGATACTATATATGTTTTTAATGTACTTATAAAATTACTAATGTAGTAGTGATTTTATAACGTGTGTATCATAATTTTATTCTCAATTATCTTAAATGTTATTATTCTAATTACACAATACTAACTATTCTGTATGCATCTATTAACCTAGAATTCATTAAAATGTGTAAGCATTTAATGAATTTATCTACTTTTCTAAGAATTTATAATGCTTGTGATTATAATATCTAACAATAAATCTAATAGAAATAACATCCATGAGGAAAAATTGATCTACAAAAACCAATATGTTGTTGTGTTATAATCCTGGCTATTATTATTGTCTTCATGATTGGATATAGAATTGAGTATATATTAGTGAATAAGGAACAGATTTTTTTATAGAGTTGATAGTAAAAATTATAATTTTTTATACGTTTAAAAAATTTATATATAAACTCATACAATGAATTATATTATAAATTATATAAAAATTAATAATTTTTATTTAATTTTTAATGGAGTCTTTTATATCAATATAAAATAAATAAAAAACAATACCTCATGAGGTATAAGAACCTATTTAGACATTTTTATTCAAGTGGATGGGGCCTAAAATTGAATAATTATCAAAAGATGAATTATAACAATGATAGTTTCATGCATGAGTACCAAAAAATGATGAAAAAATAATAGATATTTTTTCAATATTCTTAGTTGATATTATAGTAACACTTAATAAGGTTAACAATTTATGGAGGAATCCTAATAAATAATGAACAAAAAAACTAAAAAATATAACTTAGAGTGATATATTATGTTTAAAAAATATTGAGGTATGGAAATAGTGGTCATGGAAATCAATATATTACTCTTGATTTTTATTCCAATAATGATGTTTTTATAAATTCCAATATATAAATATGGATACATACATGATTATATTTTCATGTATTCAGATAATGCCATTTGTGGTGATAAATATAGAATATATTGAACTTGATAAATTTTATTTATGTATACGGAATGTTAATTATAGATAATAATTTTCTATTTCAATTAAAATAAAAATTTTAGGGGTCTATTCACTATCAATATTGAATCTTACAAATAAAAACTATATTGTGGAATTCAAAAACATATTGTTTACATTTATAAAAGAAATAATTATTAGGGAATATAAATATGAAGTGATAATAATAATTACATATTAGTTATATCCTTGTGAGATTATTTAATCATTATTGAAAAATATCTTTAACTAGAGAGAAGGGAATAATAGAATATTGTTTGGGATAAATTATATCACAAATGAGTGAACAAAATAAGATAAACTGGCTTGAGAGAAGTATCGAGTTAATCTTGAGGAGGTTTTTAGGTTATAATTTTCAATTATACAATAATTTTTTCCCATTACTCTTATTTTAATTATCTATTTTCCTTGTTTTCTTAGACTCACGAATAGTGTTCATTATAATAATATATGATGAATTATTTTATCTTTTAATTAATTAATTATTATATGGTTTCAGAAACTTTTTCATAAAATGCATGGTAACTATATTATTCATAATAACTAAAAAATTAGTGTGAGGGTAATGTAAATTTGGAGGATCAAAACCATTGTTTATAATAGTGTATAGTTTAAATCAAGAGTAAATTATTTTCATGTGGGGTTGTGGAAAATTTTATATAATATAATTAAGAACTCATCTCTATAACCCTATTAGGAATCATTATTTTATGAGGACATGCTATGGTCCTCATCCTAGAATGTAAAGGGTAGTTTATCTTTCACTAATTAATAATACATAATTAACTAATAATCCATATATATTCTAGGTAAATATATACCACTCTCAGATATGGATGTTACTATTGAAATTTCTATGACACTGGTTTATCAAATGCATTTCGTATCCAATTAATTCGGTCATTATTTCCCACTTTTATAATAAGGCTTAAAAAATGACACATATATATCATTTTCAATTTATATTCACATAAGTTCAACAATATTTAAATTACAACCCTAACCAATTTCTCTATGAAATATCATAAATATAAAGTAGTTATTTTGTAATATAATTTATTCATTGTATCACCTATATAATAAAACTCATTTATTTTACAAGTCACAATGATATAAAATTCAATTCAAATCTATTTGTTGAAAAAGAAAATAAAAAATAGAAAAATATAATAAAATAATAAACAAAAAAATAATGATAATTAGCAAACATTGTGTTTTTAAAAAACACAATTTTTATTTATTGGGTTTTAGGGAATAATTTTCTTTCAAAATATTAAAATATAAAATTAAAAATTAAGTGAAAGGTATTTTTTTAATAATATAATTATAAAAATATCTTCATTAATTATTCATATTGATATTGTTATTTATAATTGGATTATTTGACATAGTGTGTGTGTATATGGATATTATTATTGAATATACATTACATCTCTAAATCTATATTAGTATTTATTAATATAAAATGAAATAGATAAATCGCAGATGTAAGGTCAACATGTTGATAATCACACTGAACATATTGATGGTATAGTCTTATGGCATGATAACTATTATCATTACACATTAAAATTTGAAAATGATTATGAAAAACTGGTTTAGAGAAAAATTATCTATGTTTAGTCTATGGAATATAATATAGAGATATTGTTAGAAGTTAGTGATAAATAGGGAAACATGTAAATGTTATTAATCATAATATTTTACCATTACTCTATAAATAAATTCATATTCTAATAATGAAATAATTTAAGGTTATAAGATGAAAAAATAACCTAAAATGAATTAATATTTCTTTTTTAATGAATTTAAAGCCAAACATCGTAAAAGAAAAAATTAAAATATATTAAAAAAATTTTAGAGTATTTGTATATAAAGATAAACATAAATATGATTGATAATTTTTAATTTATCAACATTAAATTTTCTAACACACAAATTTTAATGGAAAAATATGTTCCACTGAGAATAAATAATTCATTAGTGATCATAAATAAACCATTGAATATTATTATTTATAAGTGGCATTAATAACAAAGACATTAAATTGGTGGGTATGAATAATATAAACCATATAAGGAAATATATATATATATATATATATATGTGAAATAATTAATTAAAATTTATCCGTTAATGATTAGGAAATACTCAATGTATTAGTATTGAAGACACTTTATTATTAAAAATAATTTTTCTTCAAAAATGGGTTTTATTACTTCTTGTGAGTTAATATTAAAATCAATTTACTAAATGATGAATATGTAATTTATAATGATAATATAATTTTTATAATCAACACACAATAATTATCTTATTATTCTTTGTTGGTATTTTTTTGAATGAGATAATTTTATGCTATTTGTGAAAAGTACCAATTTATCAAATACTGACACAATTTTTCATTAGTTCAAGTATTTTTAAAGGAGATTTATATTTTTGGTTTAATAATAAAGTAAGATATGATCCATTTTGTTTATTATAAAATAATTTGAATAGAAATAATTTTGTAATTTGATATTTGCTATTTTTTATCTTCAAAATATATTTTTCTAATAATAATTATCCAATAAGATTTCTAGTTTTTTAATAAAATTAATTTCCCACATTTTTATGAAATAAATATTTAAATATGTATAAAATATTAGGTATTATGAGGAATATATTTATTAAATAGCATACTTTGTATTTTATGAATTAGGAATAACAACCACTATGAAATTAATCACAACGTTAAAGGGTAAATTGGGTAATTAAGGTTAACAATATAAAGATAAGGTAATGTAAATTAATAATAAAATTCCAATGATTTATTTTTATATTATAAATTCATCCATATCCTTAAAAATTGTGTATATATAACATAAATGTTAAATTTTAATGTGCTGATTCTATTTAAATTATTAAATGATGTGAAATTCCACCATGTCCCACTATTTTAACATCATTTATATATTAATATAATGATAAGAAAATCTTATAAATGAATCCAACAAAATATAATGATTTAAATAATTTTTTCTTCTTAATTTATTTATAAATTGTATTAATTTAATAAGTAGAATTATTTCTCTAGTAATGTTGAAAAGATATTTATTTAATTAATATTTAACTAAAATAAATGATTTTAAAATATTAAAATTTAACATTATCGGTGAATTATTATTTCCCAAGAATTATATACCCAATTATTAAATTTTCTGGATTTATTAAATTATTATATTCAAATTATATTTGTTTCTATATGTTCTTAGAGTCAAATTTAGAAAAATAATATATAAAAATGAATTAATAATGTTTTAGAAAAATTTAATATTGTAAAATTATTGAAAATCATAAATTTACAGAAGTTTAAAAAAGGTGATAAAAATGGTAAATAATGTCATCATTTTCTCACATATGGTCTAATTTCACTTTTATTGTACCATTCACGAATCACAATAGATATAAAACATTTATATTATGGTAATTGAAAAAATGGTTAAGTAGGTGTTAAAACAATGGGATAAGGGTGAAAATATAACTTAATCATATCCAAATTTTATTTTATGAGAAAATTTAAATTTAGACACATATTAAGTAATAAATATATAAATTTTGATCTACATGCTAAGGAAAAATAATTTTTAATAATTTAATCAATTATGAAATTCTAAAATTGCACCACCACTATATTATATAAGGATTATCATTCCTTAATTTATTTATACAAAATTTATCATCAAATATTAACTATAATAAACCCATTTATCTTCTAAAATTCCACATACATGATGAGTTCATTTTCCTTCCAAACTTCCAACCCTTGGTAATTTAAGAGGAGATCCAATGGTTGTATACTATAGAAGAATTAATCATCACAAATGACTCATACATGATTAATTCATCTTACACATCATATAATTCAATTCTAAACATTATAAAATAAGTAATATTTTATTAAAAATTTACATAAATGTTATCATGTTCATGGGAAAACCTTTCTGAACTCCTTTTTTCCTAATGCATAGAGAAACTATCACTCATGCATATATAGTTTTTACTATCTCCACATATTATTGTAATTCGTTTTACATATACATATAACATGTATTATTACAAGGATGGAAATAATTAATAAAAATTATAATTACTAAATAATAATAATTATTTAAATATAATTAACAATTTACCTTCACTCCCTCTATTCATTTTGAAGAATATAATGTCTCTTGTGCATTTGTGTGGACTGACACCTCTATGAAGGGATATAACTCAGTTTACATTCTCAATTTACATGGATGTTGATAAGGAAATTTTCAATGAATATATATTGTATACATATGATGAATGCCAATATTTATATTAGGGAACATTGGCCAATGGATAAGGACCCAAAAATTCTCAATAAAACATGTATGAGAAAATTAAGTAGTTAACAGATGAAACAATGATAATAATAAAATATTATAGATGAATGGTTGAAAAGATGTTATAAATGGATCAATAATGCTATTATCGATATTCATAGGTGTCTGTTATAAATTAAAAATTTCTTTAAAACCACTATACATGAGGATAACACACACTTAACTTAGGGTAAATAAGAGGCAAGGTTTTCTTATCTCAATTTCTATTCACTAGGTTATTCTTATTCATTAGTAACTAAATTATCCCATTATTATTTTCGTAATTAAAAAATATTTTATAATGTTTTATTTAATATTTTTATTTGGATTCACATTTTCCACATGTAACCAATTAATGGATTAATACTCACACCAATAATATGATCATTGTAAGAGCTTTCACCTCAATTTCTACTCAATTGAAAAATATTTAATGTCAAAGACCTATTTATTTTTATGTGGTGTATTTATTACCCCAATAATGAATCAAAAATGTATACCTATTTATTCTAAATGGTAAATTATTTATTTCATATTAATCTAACAATGGTTAAATATGTTTATGTTACTTAAAATGTGTGAATTTAGTTTACGATTCTATTATTGTGATATTATAATTTTTAATTTTTAATGATTCGTATAATATAACATTGTAATAATCCATAAATAATAGTATCCTCTATATATTTATGTATCTTCAAGTTTCCATCAAAATTTCATTTATATAGAAGATGATATATCAATTAATTTATTAAAAGAAGAGACAATATTAGGTCTCATATGATCAAATATATTATTCTTCCATGATTGTATTTTTCAAAATTTTCTTAACAATGTGAATTTCATTTAATGAAATGAAAATATATGTAATCGTTGATTTTTTAAATGGTTTAATGTAATATTTCTAATTATTTATAAAACCTCTATTTTTAACATTCTTTATAAAAAATAAAAATAATGTTTTTTTATCAAATATGAAATTGATGAACATTCAATATAATATTAAATTTTATTGTTTTCATTATTATATGTATTTTTAAAATGTTTTAAATATCACACACATTTAATAAAACAAATTATATTATTTCTCTTATTTTTGGTTTTATTATCCTAATTCCATGAATTTATTTCAAAACCTATATTTCTAATGAATTGAATGAATTCTATTGTCTCTTATATATTTTTTGTGTTCATTAACTATCTCATCAAACATTCCCCTTGTTGTGATAATTGTTCATTAGAAATTAGTGTTCTTCAAAATCCACTCATCCAATAGGTTTTGGACATGTGTAGGTATTAGATATTACATTACCTTTCCATTTTATTTAAATCGTTAAATAATGAGGTCATCGCTGCATCATCATGATGTCATAAATAATTTAGTATGTTTAATGTCTAAAAATAATAAAAAAATAATATGATGTAGAAAATCTTTTTATCTTCCCAATGAATATTTATAGTCAAAAATCTAACTTTTATAACCCCATGTAAAAATTGATTTAGTAAAACATCTCAAGTGTGTGTCATTTTTACTTTAACATTAAATAAAAAGTTATTTATGTCATTTCCCAACCAAAGTGGATCCATGGGGTCCCCAAGTCGACCCATGGCTTGTCTTGGTCGGCCATGACACATCCAATAAGGGTAGGACATGTGTCAAGCTCATCTCATATTATTAAAACATTATTTTTACCTTAACCTACACTAATTACCTCTAATCGCGATTAAAAACTTAATAAGTTACTATTCACCAAAAAATTATTCTAATCTCATTGAACCACATTTTACTTCTTAATGACAACCATGTATGTCAGATTTTTGAAATTCAAAACACAGAAGTGGTAAAATTTCATTTAAACAAAAAATCAGTTTTTATAAGTACCACTTAGTGGTTTCACTATTCATCAAAAATTGAAGTTTTTCAGAAAAATAAAGAAAATTCACCCTAAGCTATATTTGATATTCTGAATACAAAAATGAAGTACATTTTACAAAATTCAAAACATATAAGTTGTATTAATTAATTTAATAATTAATTCCTGCTGTCAGAGTAAATAGTGTGTTTTTATGAAACAATAAGTATCAAAAGATTGACACTAGTTTAAGTCTGATTTCAAAGTGAAATTAATTCCAACGACCACTATTGGATTTAATGGTAAAAATATTTTCTAATTTCCCTTTAAAACCAATTCAAATGATAATCTAAACATATAAGTAAATTAGATTAAAAAGAGGTTTTGAATTAAAATACAACATTTTACACTATTCATTAAAAAAATGAACTTTATCGGAAAGATACCAAAAATTTACACAAAGTAAATTTTGATGTCCCGATTCTAAAGAAGATTTATATTTGGTAAAATAGAATTTATAAGATTGATCAAAACTATATTTAATGACGGTTCTCTGTCAAAAGGTGATATGTGAACCCTTAGTGAAAAATAGGGTATAAATGCCTACAATTGAATTCTTTCCGTATTTTAAGCCTTTATATTTTATCGGATAAATGTAAAAACATTTAAAAACATACATAATCATATTTTAGTTATTTATATCCATTCCCGCCAGTACAACAACTACGTGTTAACTAACATTTAAAATAATATTATTTTATTACTAGTGTGCAACATAAGTTTTCAAAGAAACTCATCGTTGTGTATCGAGTACGCTATCGAACATAGAAACCCCTTTTAATTAAAATTATTATTTAATTCGTAAATATTAATAAATATTAAAATTCTTTATTCTTTATTTACCTGGGATGTTACATCCTTCCCCACTTTTGGGAATTGCGTCCTCGCAATTTTATTCACTTATCAAAATAAGTGGGGGTATTTATCCCTCATAGCATTTTCAGATTCCCACATTGCCTCTTCAATCACATGGTTTTTCCACAAAACCTTTACCTGATGAATCACCTTATTCCATAACACCTTCTACCTGTGGTCAAGAATCTGGAATGGTTGTTCTTCATAAGATAGGTTCTCCTCCAGCTGAACTACCTCTGGACTCAAAACATGAGATGGATCTGGCATATACTTCCTCAACATCGAAACATGAAAAACATTGTGTACCTGAGATAAACTCGGAGGTAATGCCAATCTGTATGCAACTGATCTAACTCTCTCCAGAATTTCATATGGTCCAACGAACCTTGGACTCAGCTTTCCTTTCTTACCAAATCTCATCACACTTTTCCAAGGAGAAACCTTGAGAAAAACATGATCACCTACCTCGAAAGATAGATCCTTCCTCCGGTTATCCGCATAACTCTTCTGCCTTCTCTGAGATGTTCGCATGTGACTCTGAATCAACTGAACTTTTTCAGCCATCTCTTCTACCAATTCTGGTCCCATCAGCTTCCTTTCACCCACTTCATCCCAAAATGCTGGAGTTCGACACTGCTTCCCATATAATGCCTCAAATGGTGCCATCTGTATACTGGAATGAAAACTGTTATTATAAGAAAACTCAACCAAAGAAAGATGTTGGTCCCAACATCCTTGATAATCCATCGAATAAGCTCGTAGCATATCCTCCAAGGTCTGAATTTTTTGTTCTGACTGCCCATCTGATTGAGGATTAAAAGCTGTACTAAAATTTAATTCAGTACCCAACCACTTCTGAAGGCCTATCCAAATGTTAGAAGTAAACCTAGGATCATGGTCAGATACAATGGAGAGAGGAACTCCATGTAACCTGACTATATCTTTAAGATACAAACAGGAAAGTTGATCTAGTGAAAAAGTATCTTGTATAGCAAGGAAATGAGCATATTTAGTCACACGATCAACAATAACCCAGATTGCATTATTACCTCGAGATGTCCTCGGTAATCTGACAACAAAGTCCATGGATATGTTTTCCCATTTCCACTCTGGCACTGGTAATGGCTGGAGCATCCCTTTAGGTAACTTCCACTCTGCTTTAATCTACTGACAAGTCAAACACTTCATAGTAAAATCAGCAATATCTCTTTTCATTCCATCCCACCAGTAATATGCCTGCAGATCTCTGTACATCTTAGTACTGCCAGGATGATCTGAAAACGGAGAACTATGATATTCACATAACAAATCTCTCTTCAACTGTGAATCACAAGGCACACACAATCTTTTCCCAAATCTCAAAAAAACAATCATTATCAATGTTGAATTTAGGCAACTTACCTTTCTGAACCATCTCTACCATTTTCTGCAACTCGTTATCTTGCTTCTGTGCTTGCTTGATTCTGTCTGATAGAGAAGATTTCACTGATACCTGAAACAAAACAGAAGGACTTCCTACACCAACAACTTCTATGCCAAAGTTCATCAAATCAAAAACCAAAGGATCTCTTTCCAAACATAGCATGGTTAATGAAGCATTACGTTTTCGACTCAAAGCATCAGACACTTTATTTTCTTTTCCTGGATGGTAATGAATTGTACAATTATAATCCTTGATTAATTCCAGTCATATCCTATGTCTCATATTCAATTATTTATGAATGAGTATATACTTTAAACTTTTGTGATCAGTATATATTTCACACTTTACTCCATACAAATGATGCCTCCAAATTTTTAAAGAAAAAACAACAGCAGCTAATTCCAAATCATGTGTAGGGTAATTTACCTCATGAGTTTTCAACTGATGTGAAGCATAAGCAATTACCTGATCATTCTGCATAAAGACACAGCCAAGTCCCTTCAACAAAGCATCACTATATATAACAAACTCACCATTCCTGGAAGGAAGTGCCAAAACTAGAGAATTCACCAATCTTCTTTTCAACTCCTGAAAACAATCATCACATTCTTTTTTCCAGATGAACTTTACACCCTTATGAGTTAGATTAGTCATTGGACTAGATAACCGTGAAAAATTTTCAACAAACCTTCGGTAGTAACCTGCCAAACCATGAAAACTACGGATCTCAGTTACATTTGTGGGTCTTGTCCATTCTTCAACAACTTTTGTTTTAGTAGGATCAACAGTTATGCCATATTTTGAAACAATGTGACCCAAGAAAGAAATTTTGTGTAACAAAAACTCACAGTTGCTGAATTTTCCATATAGTTTCTTTTCTTTTAAGTTTTGCAAGATAACCCTTAAATGACTTTCATTCTCCTCTTTACTTTTGGAAAACACCAAAATATCATCGATGAAAAAAACCACAATCTTATCCATGAACTCATGGAAAATTCTATTTATAAGGTCCATGAATACAGTAGGTGCATTGGTTAACCCAAAAGGCATAACTACAAATTCATAATGGCCATATCTAGTACGGAACGCAGTCTTCGGAACGTCTTCTTCTTTTACTTTCAACTGATGGTACCCCGACCTCAAGTCAATCTTCGAAAAATACTGTGCTCCCTAGAGCTGATCAAACAAATCATCGATATGAGGCAAAAGATATTTGTTCTTAATAGTAATATTATTCAAGGCTCTATAATCCATGCAAAGTCTCATTGATCCATCTTTCTTTTTAACAAACAAGACAGGATCACCCCATGGTGATGTGCTAGGTCGAATGAAACCTTTATCTAATAACTCCGGAAATTGTTTCTTTAACTCTAAAAGTTCAACTTGAGACATTCGATAAGGGGGTTTTGAAATTGTCTTAGAATCAGGAACTAAGTCAACAGTAAATTTAACTTCCCGATCATGAATAATACCAGGAAACTCATCAGGAAAAACATCAAGATACTCATTTACTACTGGCACATCATTAATCTAAACAGTTCCTTTATTTTCAACAATATGTGCAAGGTAAAATTCATTCCCATCTTTTACTAATTTCACAACTTTCTGATATGTTATCAAAATCAAGGGTTCATTCTTGTACACAAACTGAAAATATTTCTGAAAAGAAACCATTTTAGCTCTGCAGTCAATCTCAGCATGATAAAAAGAAAGCGAATCCATGCCCAAAATAACATCATACTCTACTAGAGGCAAAACAATAAGGTTTGCTGGTAGATTCTTTCCACACACAAGCATAAGAAGGTTCTTATAATTCCTTTTTGTCTCAATGTTCCCTCCGGGTGTTTTTACCTTATGTTTAGGGTTCATATCTTGAGATGGAATTCCTAATTTACTAGAAAAATTCTCAGAAATGAAAGAGTGTGTAGACCCTGAATCAAACAACACATTGGCATAATCTGAACAAACAAACAGTGTACCTGATACCACCCCATTTGATTGCCCAACATCTGCTGAAGTTGTTGTAAAGGATTTCACCACCCCTTTCTACTTGTAGTCTGTCTTCATTCCCCCAGTTGAGTTATTCATTGGACACTCGTTTGCATAATTACCCATTTCATTACACTTAAAACATCTTACCGTTGGCTTTTCATTGCCTGCTTTATCATCTTCCATACATTTACGAGAAATATGACCAGACATACAACACCGAATGCACTTACCAGACATGGATAAACATTCTCTAGGATGAATTTTACCACAGTTCTCACAGGATGGATATTGGGTTTTCTTACCTCCTGGCTTCTTTCATGAATTCTTCCCCTTTGCTTGCCAACTAGACCTCTTATTATATTGTTTGTCATAGAACACCAGATCACCGGCAAACTCCATTTCCACCTTCTCTGCACATCGAACAAGATTTTCTTAACTTTTGAACTCACGAGAAGCTAACTCCCTTCGATACTTTGGCTTTAACCCTGAGTAAAAACAGTTTATTTTACTATCAAGATCTCGTATGAAGTTTGGAACATACCTTTCCAATCGAGTGAACTTTGCTTCATAAGAAGCCACTGAATCATCCTCCTGCCTCAATTCTAGGAACTGTTTTTCCATCCTAAGACCAACCACCTTAGGAAAATATTTCTCAAGAAACATACATTTGAATTTGTCCTAGTGAAGATCCTCAATCTAATCACTATCCCTGATATTTTTCACCATCGACCACCACTGATCAACTTCACCATCAAAACGGTAAACAACAAGACTACCCTTTTGATGTTTTGTACACCCCATGACATCAAAAATCTTCTCCTGTGCTTTAATCCACCCTTCATCTTGCACAGGGTCAGATGATCCTCTGAATGATGGGGGATGTTGCCTCATGAAATGTTCCACCACTGACATGTTCATCTGCGGTTGATCTGGCTGATCTCGTGCATGGATACCACCACCATTTATAGCCTGAGTCAACTGTGCCATCACTACAACAAACTGTCCAGTTCCGATTCCGACCATCTCAGGTTACTGATTTGGAAGGTTGTCTTCCTCTTGATGTGGTCCCAACATAGCTGCTTTGTTTCATCTACGGAAAACCCTTCTGAACACAGAAATATCTTAGGCGAAGCAACATGGTAATATGTAAATGCTATATCATTTCAATCATATTATAATTTAACACTTTTCTAACTCCTAAAGTTGTCTAAACCAACCTCTGATACCAACTATATGGCTCCGGCCTTAAACATAACATAATATTGAATTAAATTAATAATTCACATCGAGGATCTTTTCAGGTTTAGAGTTTTAGAGAATTAAAACATAACTATTACATCTCAAAAGATTTACAAAGTAGAAACTTCTACCAACTTTCCATAGAATAAAAAAACTCTTCAAAAGAAACATGTCTAGTTTCATGTTTTATATAGCATGAAATTCCCTTGATCCCATCCTTGACCTTATTCCACATTAAGTCCTGTGAAAAACATTTCAAAAAAACCTAGGGTGAGCATAAAAAGCTCAGTAAGGTATACACAAAGAATGAAAACTGTTAGTTTTTCAAACATCAAGTAAACCATGTATACTCAATCAAAGTAGTACCTTCACCTTCATGAAGTAGTAAAAACTCTTCACTGAATAAAGTATCATTACATACCATTTTTGTAACCAAAGTATTACCATAAAACCCATATAAAGAACACATAACATATATAAAGGTAACTTGGGACATAAACATACTTAAGTGGAATAACCATATAGTCGACTTCCACACATATCACTTAATGGAATAGACACAAGGCAAAATTCCATACATACTTAATGGAATAGACATACGGCCGACTTCTATACCCAATGCATTGGAGGTTATAATGTAACCACCCGTCCTGGTATTCACGGAACCACCTGTCATATGGTTTATCACGTAACCACCCGTCAAATGTCCAAGTACCAATATAAAATCATAAAACATAAAACCAATATAAAGGAATGATAACATTTCCACATTTCAATCACAATATATCATAATATAATCCTTTATCAAAACCATTTTCAATACCAAAATACATAAAAGAGTATATGGTATTTATTTTATTTTAAAACCGTTACGGCTTGTTGAGGAAGCTAAAGACCAAATAATACTCATGACAGCGGAAAAGGTCGTTGTCACCGCGTACGTTAGAAAACATTCTTTTTTGTCGTTTAGTAAAACGATTCGTAGAAAAAGATTCCTTCTGTATAAAAGTAAAAGTCAAAGGGGTTTATACACCATATAAAAGAAAGTTGTGTATAAAACGAAATATGCCTCAATGAAAGGAGATTGAGATGAAGTCCCTTACCTCGGGTCCGACTTGACTCGATCGTTCTTTAACGTCCTGAATAATAAACTTGAGTTAATTTCTACTTGATTAAGAACCTTTTTAAATTTAATTATTCTTTTTATATCACTTATTGCCATGTTATAAACAATATGCAACCATTTAAGTTAATAATGTTTGTTTTGTCGATATTTGATTCTTAAGTCGAAAGTGGACTTCTTACAATTACATGTTGTTCGTGTGGTCAAAGGTTCTTTATATCCGGAATGACATTACTGATTTGGATATAATATATATCATATATATCCAGCATATACATGTATTTATAATATTACATAATCATTTATAGGTAAGAAATGAAATGCACCGTTCATGGAGACGGTGAGCTGTACGTACGCATGAACGCTACTTTCATTTCTTTGTCGTATTAATGGAATTAAAACTAAATGAGAGGTATGTATATTTTAATTCCAGAATTATATTCATCATTTAGATATATCATCAAATTATATATATCCATTATATACATGTACTTTTAATAGTACATTACATTTGGGGATAAGAAATGAAATGCACTGTTCATGGAGACGGTAAGCTGTACGTACGTATGAACGCTACTTTTATTTCTATCTCATACTTTAATGGAAAGAAATAATAATGATATAGAGGTATATTATAATTCCAGTATAACATAATATATAATAACTTTAAATCCATCGTTTACACGTCCCACGTATGGCATTAACGAATCACATCACTTTGAGGGGGCGGTAGTCCGCACTTCCTTAAATGAAGATATCGTGTTTACCCATAATGGAAACCATAAAGGTATGCACAAAATGAAAAATACAGAAGCTTAAGGAAAACATAAACATATTATATATCATATATAAATATAGTGTCATCTTAATGGCCACCTTTGAAGGTGTTAAAAGAATGTTGACCAATCATCGTTTCGGGAGGCATAAATTCACCATCCACGGAAACAGTATGTTCTTTAACCATTAGATGTAGGTGTGTGTAAGTGTAGTTATAATCCTTTTTATAACAACATCCTAGTATAATGAGGATACTATAGTTGTTACAAAATAAAAGAATAAAAAGAGTTTAGGGGGTTGGAGAAGCAAAATAAAACAAAAGGACTCAAAAGAAGACATTACCTTAAAATCGGGTAACTCCCCTTGGTTTGTGCTCAAAGGCTACCTTGGGAAGACTTCTACCCAAAGTGAGGCTTCAAGGAGTAAGAGAGGTATGTGGAGAGAAAAAATGGGCAGGTTTTGGACGAGCAAAAGGCTTTGGGAGTGTGGGTAAGGAGGTATAGTTGGGGTCCTTTTATAAGAGGAGAGGAGGGGCACTCTTGGAATGTAAAGAAAAGTCACTTTATTTTAAAATGGTATTCGGATTTAAGAGGTCCCAAATTGATTTATTTCTAGGATAAGGTTATTATGGTTCTAAATCCACTCGTCCAATAGGTTTTGGACATGTTTAGGTCTTAGATATTACATTATCTTTCCATTTTATTTAAATTGTTAAATAATGAGGTCATCGCTGCATCATCATGATGTCATAAATAATTTAGTTGATATAATGTCTAAAAATTCTAAAAAAATACTATGATGTAGGAAATATTTTTATCTTCCCAATGACTATTTATAGTCAATCATCTGACTTTTATATCTCCATGTAAAAATTGTTTCAGTAAAACATCTCATGTGTGTGTCATTTTTAATTTAACATTAAATAAAACGTTATTTATGTCATTTCCCAACCAAAGTGGCTCCATGGGGACCCCAAGTTGACCCATGTCTTTTATTGGTCGGCCATGACACATCCAATAAGGGTAGGACATGTGTCAAGCTCATCTCATATTATTAAAACATTATTTTTACCTTAAACTACAGTAATTACCTCTAATTGCGATTAAAAACTTAATAAGTTACTATTCACCAAAAAATTACTTTAATCTCATTGAACCACATTTTACTTCTTAATGAAAACCATGTATGTCGGATTTTTTAAATTCAAAACACAGAAGTGGTAAAATTTCATTTAAACAAAAAATCAGTTTTTATAAGTACCACTTAGTGGTTTCACTATTCATCAAAAATTGATGTTTTTCAGAAAAATACCAAAAATTCACCCTAAGCTATATTTGATATTCCAAATTCAAAAATGAATTCCATTTTAAAATATTCAGAACATATTAGTTGCATTAATTAATTTAATAATTAATTCCCACTGTCAGAGCAAATAGCGTGTTTTTATGAAATAATAAGTATCAAAAGATTGACACTAGTTTAAGTCCGATTTCAAAGTGAAATTAATTCCAAAGACCACTATTGGATTTAATGGTAAAAATATTTTCTAATTTCCCTTTAGATCCAATTCAAATGATAATCTAATCATATAAATAAATTTGATTAAAAAGAGGTTTTGAATTAAAATACAACGTTTTACACTATTCATTAAAAAAATGAACTTTATCGGAAAGATACCAAAAATTTACACAAAGTAAATTTTGATGTCCTGATTCTAAAGAAGAGTTATATTTGGTCCAATTGAATTTATTAGATTGATCAAAACTATATTTAATGATGGTTCTCCGTCAAAAGGTGATAAGTGAACCCTTAGTGAAAATTAGGGTATAAATGCCAAAAATTGAATTCTTTCCGTATTTTAAGCCTTTATCTTTTATTGGATAAATGTAAAAACATTTAAAAACATATATAAACATATTTTAGTTATTTCTATTCATTCCCACCTGTACAACTGCTACGTGTTAACTAACATTTAAAATAATATTATTTTATTACTAGTGTGCATCGTAAGTTTTCAAAAAAACTCATCGTTGCGTATCGAGTATGCTATCGAACGTAGAAACACCTTTTAATTAAAATTAATTTTTAATTCGTAAATATTAATAAATATGAAAATTATTTATTCTTTATTTACCTGGGATGTTACAAATAAAATGGTCTTTGAGAATGGGATATTGGATTTGGGGTTGTTACAATTTTTTTGATGACAATGTTATTATGTTGGAGGCTTACTAGGATATTATTTCATTCCAAATGAAGGAAGTAAAAATTCATTTTGAACCTAATATATATTTTACATAGGTAAATATATCTAAAAATGGTATGAAAAATTTATTATACTTCTATGTAATTCATAAATTATAGAGTGACATTATAGTTGTAGAATAATATATTTTCTACTGAAGAACCTCCAAAAATTTAATTAATAATGTTTACCAAATAAAAAATTTATGAGATGATATATGTAACTTATAATCCCCAATTACACACATGATATCATATTACTATTATTTCTCTCGGATTGATCAATATTAATATTATAATTTAAGTTATCTTCACTAGAAGTGTAAATATTTATATGAAAGTTTTTCAAAATTTAAATAATTAAATATAAAATATTCATTATTTTCTAAATTAAATTTATATAATATGAAATATATAAAAATATGATGAAGTCATATTTTTAGGGTTAAATTAGTGTTGATTATAACGAATAATATATCAATACACCTTATGATAAATTTTATGTCAGTAATTTTGAAATAATTTAACTTATTTCCTTTTACATGACATTTGATAAAATTTCATTTAAACAATTCTTTTTTTCTATTTGAACTAATGTATAACATATAATTTTAATTTTATGGTATATTTGGGGGTAATGATATACTTGTGATATATATAACCCTTATTTTCACATTATTTTTAAATGAACATAATTTTTTATTGAATTTTAATAAAATTTTAATGTTTTTTGTATTTTTACAGGATGATTCGTTATTTTAGTTTCTATGTATTGGTTCAATTTCTAAGTATTAATTATTAAATTATTTAAAAAATAGGTTTTGAAATGATTAATTTATATAAGATAATATATTTTAACAAATATATAATTTAAAAAATTGATTATTTATAATAAAGTACTCACAAATTTGTTTGTAAGAATAAAAATAGGTAAATTGTAAAAATAATATTATTCAAATTAAAAAGGAAATTAAAAAAAGAAAATTATAATATTTGATATCCTATTCATTTAATAACAATAAAATGAAAAAAATTATCCCTTGGTTTCCATTGTTTGATGTTTTTTGGATATATATAATTTTAAATTAACATTTTAGTATCTATATGTCCCTTTTGAGAATCCCATTGTGCCTCAATTGAAACACATAGTCTCAATGGATTATTGTTAGATGGAAACATATGTATTGAATTTTTATTCCCAATAATTGAATGAAAAAGTTTAAAATATTTTTATTTAACACGGGGAATTAAATAAAAAATGTAATATCATACTTTGGTCAATGTTTTTCTTCTTTAATGGTGCAATTAATGTTGTGTGAGTTGAATTCAAGAAATGATGAACTCGAAGTATAATATCATTGAAATTTATAATTAATATATTTTGGAATGTATTAGATTATCATTTATTTTATTTTCATTTTTAGTGCAATGGGTAATACATAAAATGTTATTAATATTTATCTTGAAATTTCACGAACAATAATTAATGACAACTTCATTTGGAAAATTTTGATAAATTTTTTAAGATACATTTTTGTTTATAAATAATTATTGAAAACATTCTTAAATAATATTTTTAATTATGTGTAAAACCACATAAATATTAGTATGAATCATTTATTAATAATATTTGTATTTTTGGAACATAAAAAAAATTAATTATTTATAAACCTAATATATTAAAAATAAAATTCACAAAATACTATCCAATTTAAAAGAAATTTAGGATTAAACAACTAGAGGAATATAAAAACAAGTGAATAAAAAGAAAAAATGTTCATGTATTCCCCATTATTTTATCTTTTTAAAATTTTATCCTTTAATAATAAAATTAAATGAATTATTATTATTTGAAATATTATATACATGTTGAAAAATAATAAGATGAATATGTTGAATTATTTAAAGATGAATTCCTAGACATATATTACAATATAATATGGTAATGATATTTATATTTGTTCATTTGGTTGTCATTATATATATATGTGATTATTGGGAGTATATTTTTCTTATTAGTATAGAACAATTGGGACCATACACCCAATGAGTATATAGAATAATATTTTTTAAATTTCATTAACTAAAATATTTAGTTGATTATAATTTTATATAAATGTATATTGGTTAGATATATAATGTTATAATGATATGTGATTTAATATCATGACTGTTTTAATATAATAAAAAAAATATTGTTGATAATTTATAAGGGGTTTTATGAAAAAATGTAAATATTCAAAAAAATTAATTTTATAAATATTTTGAAGGATTTTTGTGAGAATAAACTCATAGTTATCATCATGGTATATTAAATAGTATATTTTAGCGTTAAGATCTGAGTTAGTGTGACAATTGGAGGCATGTAGAGACTCTACAAAGAGGGAATACAATTATTAAATATATTATATTATGCACCTGTCATTTATCAAAAATAATTCAATAACTCAAAAAAGGTTTGTTGTATAAGAAATGTGAGTCAACCCTTTTGTATGAAATGGGTTGTTTACATTAGCAGGGTTATAAAAATTAATACTATCAACCATGTGTCCAAATCGCATGCTAGGATAAGATAGTTTAAATTTTTTATATTTAATTTTTCAAAAATAATTTGTATATCCCAAACATGTCATTGTATGCAAAATATGATACCACCATTACATCCAGAATGTGGGGTTTTCTCTATTCTAATTATAAAATTTATGTACATCAGTTATTATGATACATCTCACATGATAATATCATTTTTATATTGAATTAATTTATTACTCAATTTTTGAATAATAGACAATTAATATCTCTCAAATGGTTCATCAGATGAGAAGTAAAGGAATGTTGTTAGGTTCAGATTTTGGGGTTCACCCTAAGCTAGGTATATCATTTGTGAATATCAGGTGTTTGAAAATAAAACACTAGATAATAACCTTTTAAATTTTAATTATATTATTATTTTGAATTTAATTAATTAAAAATCATTTATTTATAAATGAAGTCACCTTCTTCAATGTTTCATTGTTGAGATAACTACAAATAATTATATATCAATCAAGAATAATCAAAATAGAATTTTTTGACTAATTTAGTATATACAATTCCAATAAAGGAAAAATTTACACCATTCACCCATAACACTAATTTGCATCATTGATTACATGGACGTTTTAAACTTTTTTTCTTTAAATTGCTAATAGTTGAAATTATGCGAGTTATTTAATAATAATAGTAATTGTTTTTGGTTATTATGGTTGTTAATAAATTGGGAAAAATAGTATTTATTTGAGGAAAATTAAATTATATATATATTTATGAGATATATATATATATGGGAAAACACACAAACAGAGAGATATATATATATTTATAAATATATATTCACATACATGTGTGGGTGTATATACAGATGTGTATATATATGTTTTGTACATATGGTGTGTGTGTGTATATATATATTCAATTGTATATATATTTGGTTATATATATAATTTATAAATATATAAGTGTACTTAAATATTTAATAAATTAATTAATTTAATATTTTAAATAGAGGTAATTAAAAGCAGTGCATGGGTTAAGAGAAGAGGGAAAAAAATAATTAAATGAATTAATTAAGGAGAATCATTTAATTAGATAAAAGTAATGTAATAAATTTTGGTTTAAAAAATTAATATTGGGGAATTTTTCAACAAATGGGATGACATCATCTCCACCTCTCACAACACTCTCTCTCAACTCTTATTTTTTATTTTTTTTATTAACCTAAACTTATATCCTCAATGTATTCTTCAATGTTGATCATGTTGACAGTACATCTCTGATGTTATATTCATCTTGGTGAGTATAAATTTATTTATAAACATTTTTAATGTAGTGTGATAAAATGATCATATTTAATTTAATGTTTGTAATTATTAAGGATAATGTTAATTCTAAATAATGTTGAAAGGTGATTGATCAAAGAGTCCTTCACATGTAACAACCTTCTGGATGGGTGAGATAATGGTACCAATCATGGATGTTTTTGAAAAACTCATATACTTTGAAAACTATGTTGTAAGAAGTTCCATACTGATTGGTCTCTTTTTTACAGATGTTTTCATGTGGTATTATATGTGTTAGTATAATTTATATTCGTTATATATTATGATCACCTGTGTCGATGTCTGTATTTCCCATTAGACCCAATTTGATTATATGGGTGATATTATTGTATCATTATTCATTTTTGAATATTATCACATGATGTTATGTTTATGGATGAATTTTTCATAATGATAAATAATGAGATGATTTCCATTGTTAGTTACATCAAATTAGAGGTATTGTTCGTGTTGCATAGAATTGGAAGACCATTATGAAATGTTTACTCCATAGAGGGGTTGTGAACTTGAATTGTGATAAATAAATAGATTTCATAGAGCTCATGACAGAGATAGACTCAATGTGTTTTTGAGTATTCCCTTGACACCAAAGTATCAGTTCGACCATAGATTAGTGGATACTAGTACTCGCCTGTGCTATTGCACTGCGTATTCGATTACTGGTTTTTCTATTAATAAGAGATTAATATTTATAAAATTTGAGAAGAAAAATTAATGTTGAATAAATTATAAATAGAATTTAATTGTGTATGATAATGTAATATGAGTTCATAGAATCTGAAGTCACCATTCAAATAGTTGACAAAAAAAGGATAGTGTAAAAGTACATGATTTTTGAAATTTTGAGGAAGAGTATTTGAATTCATTTTCAATTTTGATAAAAATAACTATAATGTGGGCACTATAATAAAAAGTGAATATAAATCAATGATAAGACAGTGGTTGTAATAATAAAAATAAAAAAAGTGAAAATAAATGTAATAATAATAAATTGGATGAGTGCTTTGTTCAGGGAAAAAACCGAGAAAATATTCATCATGTATATGGAACAATATGGAATGAGGAGTGTATAGATCAGATAAAAATATGAAACAAAAGATGAAATTGAATAAAATAAATAGATGAAGACAGCCGATATCAACTTCATATTATTTGACAACATGAAGGTGATTAAAAAATAGATAAAGAGAAATTGAATATGGTTGTTTATTTAGTAAATGTCAACAGTCCAGAGTAGTATATCTATATTTAGTACCAATGACATGAATTTTCAGGGCATGATCATTTAGTTACACATTCACTTAACCATAGTTTGGATTTTTTCCAATTTGAATTTTTGGAAAATAAATCAATACAAGAATGAACTTAAATTCTATATATGTTCATGCTGGTAATGCATAACAAAATATATAATTTATATATACATGTCATCATGAATTAATGAAAAAAAGTGATTGTATAAATAAAACTTTTTATCATATAATATGAATAAACATTCCTTTTATGTATATAAATTCACTAAGTAGAATATTTATTCACAAAAATATTATTGTGTACTATATAAATATTTAAATTAAAGAATATTGAAACACCTTCATATTGCATACTCTAAAGTGAAGTCCTATTCATAATGTAATTAATATAAAAGTCATGTATTTCATAGATATAATTGTATTACCTAAAATGTAATCATGCAACTGAAAATATATCCATACAACTATATATGCAGCTTACAAGAATTTATAAAATGCATGCCTAAAAGATACAAAGTATTGGACGAACAACTGGATAATAATATGAAAATATGAAATTCATTATTTACATAATGTTTCTATGTCAAATAAGACGATGTCTCTATTGAGTCTTCCAAAAGCAGTAAAAATAATAACTATTAGACAGAGCGAGGGGACATGATGGATGATTTTGTGCTGGACATTATAGTATCTTCGGCATCTCCGTAGCATTTCAAAGAGGCCTCTCATTTGATTCCCCCATATCATTTAAAAACAGGACCTCAAGAAGAAATTTTATTCCTGCAAAAACATATGTAACCCCTCCAGTTAGTCGCACCCAAGATAAATGAATAGAAACTAAAAGTCATTGAAGATAAAAAACAAATACATGGGCAGTTTTTATAGCTTACCAATCCTGATTAAGTGGAGGGGAAGCCATATATCATTTCCCTGAATGGAGACAGTCAAAAATGCTAATCGTCATCTCAAGAGAGCATCCAACCTCTCTATATGACCTGACGAAAAGAAATTGAATAAAAAAAATAGATGAAGAAAGATTAAATGTTGTTGTTTCATAACTCAATGTCAAAACTGTTGTGTTCATGGATTTAAATCTCATCAAAACATATTCAAATAAGTGCATACATATTATAAAATCCAAAAATCTCCTTACAATATAGTTGTAATCGCCTCTGCCTTAGTTTAATGGGTGATTTTCACCAAAATATTGAGTCTTTTCCTATCATCATTAAAACAAATCCAGCATAATTATTATAAAATATAGATATTTTTTGTGCATATAATAATTTTCCCATAAGAGAGCATAGAATACATTCCATGGGACTTATCTCTACCTTGCCACATTCATTCCAACCAACTATGTAAATTAATTCATCCAGGTATGATCAAAACAGAATCTGGTGATAAAAAAATATAAAAACCTATTACAGAGACAATATAAAAAAGAAAATAGCTACAATGTACTACTGTTTGATGCTAATCAAAAGTTCAGGAAAATAAATCTAGTTAAAAAACTACATGTGTGTAAATAAATCTGTTTGATGTAATTTGTTTTTGTAAACTGCACTACGTGAATTGTTTCTCCAGATGGAAGAGAGTTTTAAGATCTCTAGGTGGGAGATAGTTCATCTGCTGTAGACTATTAGTCTACTAATAAGAGATTAATATTAATATAATTAAAGAAGAAACAGTAATGTTGAATAAAAAAAGAAAGATTAGTCAAACAGGACATAGTGATTGAAATAATTAAACTGAGAAATATAAAAATAATTGAATTACATATGGAAACATGAAAAAAACATCCAGCATCATGAAAACCCATCATGAAAATCAGTCAATTAACATGAAAAACCCTACTGATCAAAAACCATCTAGCAACATGAGATAACTTGGTAATCAAAAACTGATGAAAACCATCCAGCATCGTGAAAAATGTAAAATACAACAAAATGCCAAGATTGAATTAATGTCCATCATGAAATACACAAGATATTAAATATGTAGGAAAATGTCCAGAAGAAAAAATCTATAGCATAAATTTCAAGTAGTAAGAACCTCCAACATAATAATAAACACCCAGCCTTCTTCTCCTCTAGCATGAGTAACATCCATCAGAATGAAATACTCCCAACATGAAAAACTGAATGAAAAACGTCCACCATGAAACAAATATGTAATATATCACCTATATATATGTTGAAACAAAAATGTAATATATCAAAAAGATAAAGGTTAATAAAACAATTTTATGTTTATAGAAATCAAAAAACACAGTCTCACTCAACATAATGAATGATAATATACCACAATTACATTATACACCATCAACTCCATCTACCTCATATTCTAATGATTGATATGATTTATCTCAGAACTTTTCTTGAAGAAATCATGTCGAGATATGAAAAAACTCATCCACAAGAATCATGAAAGAGTTAAGTTTATGAGTTTCCTAATTATTAAAATGGTAGTAGATTGTACATGAATATCATGTGAAATTATACACACCATATATTGTGGTTTCAATAATAGTCCCATTGCGTCACCAGATGAGGTTTTTGGTTGGTCTTTATTTTAGATAGAATTTTTTATTTTGTCCCATCTAGGATCTCTATCCATCTAGGGTAGTTATTGCAGAGTATTAAGTGTCCACGTATTTATCAGTGGGTTTACTGATGGGGGACCCATACTCAGCAGCTGGTTATTTCAAAGATTTCATATCAAAAAATTAAAAACATCGGAAATTTTTCAGAAACCTATTTCATAAGCCTGTCATTAAATTTTAAAAAGAATATGTCAATAAAGTGAGATTAATTTTTTATAAAAAAAATTAGAAAAATTGAATGATATGGTACCTGTATATAATCAACCCCACTGCTTACTATTTAGGATCCACTTGTTTTATCTTCCTGTATAGTAACGAAGATAATTGAAATGTTTTGTTATATTACGATTTAAATGGAAATAAGTAATAATTATACAATAACCTGATAGTGTTCTAAGGTGTCAATATAGATGTTGATGCAGTTTTCATTATTATTGATAAAAATCACTTTGTAGCTTTTATGTTCAAAAGAATGATATAGTTCTGAACCATCTCTTTACCATCCTAAAACTTGTTTCTTCAATTTGAACTCATTTCTTGAAGTCAATAGAAATCACACATCAAAAACCTGAAAAAATAAAATATCTACCAAGTCTACATCATACAAAAAACGAATCAATATTTTTAGTATGAATTCACATATAAAAAAAGTAGTATAACAATGAAAGTTCTGACAAACACTGAGGAATTAGGTACCATCTTTATCTTAACAAACAATTTCCTACGAATAAAGATATGAATTTTATATTGAATGGAATAGGTTGAACTTATCGGACTATGCAGCAGGCTTTGTTGCGATGAGGAAATCAAGGAAAGACCACCTAAGAATGATTGTTGAAGAAAGAATGTGTTGTAAAAGAAATTCATGGAAACTGTGAGATGTTAATTTAGATAATAACATAAAGTTGAGTTGTATGCATCGAAGAAGATAATGAATGAACCATTAACAATATCATTAATTGTAGCACTGTTTGGAATATGTAATACTGTCAGAAATAAAACACAAATATGTAACATAGTTAAATCAAGAGAAATTAAACTCTATGAACTGAATAGAAAATTGCCCTTAGAATTCTCATCAACTGTTTGATGAAATAATGTCTATTAGGTGATATAAAAAGAACATAAAAGAATAAATTTATGCTATTAATTAGAATCGTAAGACATGTTATGAAGAAATGTATGATGATATTTCATGAATATAATAAATTGTTATTTGGGTTAATAGTATTTACTGATGATTAGTCAAAGAATTCAAAAACTAACTATATCTCAACAGCTGAGAGGTAATTTTTATGAGGTCAACATGTGAACAACATTAGTGAACATGGGAATGATTGTTGATAGGAAAGCATGTATAGGAGGTGTCCACTTGAAATCAGAGAGCAATCACCAGTTTATAACGATAAATATCTATAAAAATTAAGAGCATCAAACAACAAATATGTAAAAAAAAATTAGAGCATCCAAAACATTCAAAAATTAGAAATTTAATCCCAAATGATACTATTTAATGTATCCAAAACATTCACAAATCTACTTCCACATAATAAAATTAATGAATTAGAGTGAATCCGGATTCAGCATTCCACTTAACTGGTTTAATCTTCAGTGTATGTAGTCTACCTAAAATTTCAAAACCACATCAAGATAAGGAATTAAATAATTAGAGAAAGGAAATATGCAATCCATAGACAATATATGAAACATCTAAAGTGATATTTAATTAGTTTTTTGAACCATGTGAGCATTTAATATAAATTTGAAAAGATAACATGAAAATTGAATGCACTGGTAAATAAATTCATGACTGCTGTGAAAAGATAATTTAGAGAATAAAATATAGTTAAATTACATGTATTAGATAGTTAAAAATATTCCAGAAAATACCAATATTTAGCACCCTAAAAACATATTCACTGGAAAATAAGTATGAAACCAGATAATTGATTACCCAAAAATATATCAAAATTAAATGAATAACAAAAACTAATTCAGCAATCATTGCACACTGGATTAAATCAAACTTAATCAGAAATCCAAATATGATAAATTGAATCAAAATCAGACAATCAGAAAATATGGAATTAAATCAAACATTAAAGAAGGTAATGGATCATACCTAAAGAGAGAGTACTATGTGTGTATGAATACGAGATGCAGGAAGGCTGTCAAGATGGTAAGGAGACCTTCGTTGTAATTGAAAACCTAATAATCGTGTGAATACTAGCCTGAAATTACAAATTATAGGGGGGACGAAGGACTGGACTGCATGTTGTTACAATTAGAAAATATATAATTAAATCAAACATTAAATAAGGTAATGGAGTTTTCGGAAGAGCACTTGGATGTAGCACAATCTTGTTTAAAGGGAATCATGAGCCGATTATGAACCTTGGAAGTCTGAGTGCACGTTTCAATAGGATGGTGGAGAATGCTGCAAAAAGTGTAAGGAGGAACACTATGTGTGAAGACAATGATCTTCAAGAAAGCCAGGAGGTAGACTTTGACCGCGTTGGGATTCTTCGGTAACCCTAGGTAGTGAATATATCGATGCCGACCGCAAGATAGAAAGGAATAAATCGTCGAGACTGCAGTAGAAATCAGGAGGAGGTGAGACTTTCGTTGAAATTGAAAACCTAATAATCATGTGAATACTAGCCTGATATTAAAAATTGTAGGGGTGGGGGCAAAGGACTGGATTTCAAGTAGTTACAATCTGCAAATATGGAACTATATCAAACATTAAAGAAGGGAATGGAGTTTTTGGAAGAACACTTGGATGTAGCGCATTCTTGTTTAAAGGGAATCACGAGCCGATTACGATCATTGGGAGTCCAAGTGCATGTTTCAACAGGATAGAGGACAATTCTGCAACCAGTGCAAGGAGGAATACGATGTATGTAGACAATGATCTTCAAGAAATCCAAGATGTAGACTTCGACCACATTTGGAATCTGCGATAACCCTAGGTAGCGAATATATCGATCGCGACCACAAGAATGCATTGAATAATATGTCGAGACTATGGTAGAAATCAGGATAAGGTGCTCAGGGGAAACAATTATGGAGACATCATGGCAGCGAGGAGGAATTGTAGAGTATGAGAGGGTTTGAGGGGAAGAGAACGGGATAAAGAGGGCTCCTGTAGGTCGGGAGATGAAACCCGATCGGGATGGGGTATGAGGGGAATAGAAACGAAAATTAGAAAGGGAAATTATGAGGCGTGGGAAACCGTAGGAATGACACGTTAGGGTTAATAGACGTGGAGCAATATAATGAAGGCACGTGGCATAGATGAAATCCAGGATTAGTAGATATAGTAGATGTGTGTTACATGATGTACATAATGAAATCTAATTATAGTTGATTTGGAAGTAACATATTATAATTGAGAAAAGTTAAACAATGATACTATAGTGTAATTTTTGAGGATTAAATTCTTGCATTAAAAGCCATGTATCTGGATGCTTAATATCTCTTTGATTTGAGAGGTTCACACTCACCATGTTGTTGATCTGCGAGAAGTGTATTCTATTCATAGTTGATCTATGAGCAGCATGCTCTATACCTAGTTGATTTTCTAGAAAATACCCATGCCTATAATAGGACATATGATAATACCATATAATAATGTGATGGAGACTTACTCGATGATTGGAATCTATGTATTGGTTACCCAATACCTAGTTGATTTTAAAGGATCTTATTCATTTTTTAGTTGATTTTAGAAAATATTTCTTGATGCCTAGAGGGGTTTTGAGTGGAATACTAGAGGAATTTTTTATTTTTTGAGAAGAAATTTGTACTTGAGGTCCTAGGATGTACCGAGTCCCATATACACAGAATTTCATGAATTTTTCAAGAAACAATTATACTGGATCGTTGGATTTTTTTGGTAACTAACAAAAACCTCTTGTTATCATTCAGATATGGTGTTGATGTAGCTATGGTCGAGGGTTTCTTGTATCATGTATTATTTAACAGCAGTATGTTTTATTTTTTATTTTTTATTATTAAAAATTGATTTTTATTATGAAAAAACATGTCTACTTTAGCACAATAGGTAAAGATTCATTGGGGTTTCGAACTGAGTCTTGTACTCACCACTTACTCAGGCTTTTCAATGGCCTTGTTGATTCCATGAGAGACCTAATAAAGGGAATGTACCTTGTGGTGTATAGATGAGCATGTCGAGCATGGAATTGGAGTAGACATTGATGGAAACTGATGGAATATGTATTTTTTTTATTTATTATCCAATTTTATTACTCTAGACAACCTTCCACTTTAGGATATTTTATTTATATACCGTGTTTTCAATATAGAGTTTACACATTTTCACTCATTATTAATTAAATATTGAGTTATTATTATTTATTATCCATCTTGATGTCATGTTATTGAGGGTATAATCTCCCCCATGCTTTCACAAGATACCCTCACTAATATTTGGAAACCACTCTCATATAGGGAGGCATGTGACAAGTTATATAGCACCCAACATAACACATTGGATTGGGTCTATATGTTCAAAAAAATTATGAAATGACTAGGACACGATAATTTTTTTCTTCTCTTGGCATGGAATGGGACCAGGTTGTCATGGAATGGGATGGTGGATACACATTTATGGAAACTATGTTAGTGTCTGGCCAACACTATATAGTGCACATCTGAGTATCTAAAATGAATGGAATTTATGTATTCTTGTTTAGGTGTGTTAAATCCACATAGGGGTGAATAAGATATTTATATATAATTCATGATATTTATATATAATTAATGCATCATGACTAGGAATGTAGGTGTGTATACCATATATATACATATTTCTATGCAACATAGTGGTTCAATAATTAATGTTTTGTATTTATGGTATCTATTGAAGATATTTTATCTTTGTGTATTAAATTTTTACTGAAATTTGTTGTCCTATATCATTATAAGAATTAATTAGTTTAAATGATAATTTTTTTCTATTAGTTATATATTAATATTGTGACAAATATGTTAGGACATATATAAGGGATAGTTCTTAGAGGTTTATTCCTTGGATTCTGGGTAGACATCTATTGGATCATTTATGGGATCCCATAGACTATCATGAAATTTTTATGTTCTTAATGATCATATTTTTTTGAAGACATGAATGAGAGAGGTTGATATTTGATTTCAATGGTCTCAATTGATTGAGTAAGAATAATTGGGGTATATCTTAGGGATGATAAGTTGATAGAGTGGGAGAATAGTAATATCTTAAATTTTTAAATATAATATAAACCCTCATGTGGATAACTTATAAGTGTTTTTATTTGAAAATGTAATTTTTCTATAAAAATAACATAATAAAATTTTTATGGAGTTTCATGTGGATAAAATCAAAGTTATCTAATTGAAATATTTTGTAAAAATATTTTTCAAGTGAGGAAATAAGTTGTTGTCAGATTCAAAGACCTATAGTCTCAAGTCATTGGTGGAATAATAATATTTATTTTATTACATTATATGCATTCCATTGGTCAATATAATTGATTAACACACTAAAAATGCACCATATGAGAAATCTGACACCACTGTTTGATCCGAAACATTTTTTTACCCTTGTTGAGGTATTAAATTTGTGATAATCGGGTGTTTTGTCAGATCACACCTGAGGATAAATTATTTAATATTTTTAATTTACTATTTTCTGAAAATACATAATATCCCTTAGATAGTGTGTCATATGAAAAATATGAGACCACTATTAGTTCTAGAACTCAATGTTTACCCTATTTATGTTTTAACTTTTATGAAATTATAGTGTTTAAAAAACATACATGAAATAATATTATTTTTACATATGAATAATTTATTATTACTTTTTAAAATAATAATTAACTAAAATACCTAAAATGGTGTATCGTATGAGAAATATAATCCACTATTAGGTTTGGAATGTATGTTTTACCCTAGGAAGGGTATAATTTGTTTCCCATAAGGTGTTTGAGAACATCGCACATGATATTACCCATACATGTTTTAATTTTGTTGTTATATTGGTTTTAAATAGTTAACATTTATTAATGAATAAAATATTGTCACTTACTTCAATGTTTCATTGTGGAGACAATAGTTTAAGAAAACATATCAATCTGGAAGATTTAAAATTCAATAGTTATGATCGATTTAAAATATGTAACCCCATTAATGGAAGGATTTACAACCTCACTCATTAAATTTACATTAAATCAATGATTAAATGGGAGTTTTCAGTTTTTATATTTAAATTTTTAATGATGGAAATGATGTGATATATTTAATTATACTAATAATTATCATTGTTATTATTGTTATGATAAAATTTGGAAAAATAATTTTTGTATGTGGAAAATTAACTTATATATATAAGATAAATATCTATATATTTACATGTGTAGTAGTATATATATATATGTATGTATATACTGTCTATATATGGGTAAAATAAATCTAAATATGTGGGTGAATATATATATATATCTGTGTGTGTGTGTGTGTGTGTGTGTGTGTGGTATTATATGTATTTACATAAGGTATAATATTACGATAGATTTTTAAAATATATTATATTATTGTTTTTAATATATTTAAAACATCGAATTAAAAACAATGCAATAGTTAAGTGGTTAGAGAAAAAACATAAATAAATGAATTAATTATGGAGAAACATTTAATCAGATAAATGAAATGGAATAAATATTAGTTTAAATGAAATATAAAATGTGGGTTTTGGGGAATTTTCCAATTCATGGTAGGACCTCCTCTCAACCTCTTATTTCCCTCACACTTTCCATTATTTTTTATTTTATTTTATAATTAGTCTAAACTTATTTACTGAATATCTTGTTCAATATTGACTGGATTGACATTTTTTTATCATTGTATTTTATTCAACAAGAATAAATTTATTGTTAAACATATTTCTGATATCAGTAAGGTTATATTTTTAGATTTAATTAATTGTTTTTTATTATAAAAGATTTCAATTTTTCTATATAATGTAGAAATGAGGATAGTTCTAGGAGTTATTGGTGGTTTATCGTCATCCAGTTGGGTGGGAACAAGGATCGTGTGGCAGCAGCCTTGGTAAACAATAACACAAACTTGGAAACCAGTGATGTAGAAATTTCTCTACATATTGGGATCTCTTATACATAATTTGTCGGGTTGTATTTTATGTGTAGGTATAATTTATATTCATGTTTGATTTTTATCACATGTGGGACTGTGTATAAGACACGAGTGACATTATGTTTTCATGAATGATATTAGTGTATCCTTTAGCATGATTTAAAGTTATCACACAATATAATGTTTATTTAATTATTATTAATGATTATATATAATGATATATATACCATTGTATTCTCAACCATGTGTGTATGTTACCTTGCATTAGATGAATCATTATTGGTGATTAAAATAAGGGGACCATAATGAAAAGTTTATCCCTTTGAGGGATGATGTAATTGAATTTTAATAGGATGAATATGGACATTATAATAGGTAAGATATCACAATAATTAGGTATTGGGGATGATCTCAACAACTATTTAAAATTTTGTTTGACAAATAATTGACCAATGAGTTTCATGATGTATATAAAGAAATGTACATCTAATTGATTTTGGAGTAGCATTATATAACTGATACTAGAGGAATAATGTTAGCATGGGGTTGTGATGGGGATACCCTCAATGTAATGGATGTCATGTATGTGGTTGCTCGACATCTAGTTGTTTTGGGAGTAGAACACTAGATGCCTAGTTGATCTGTAAGAGGAATTCTCGGATCCAAGTTGATTTTCAGGTGGTGTACTCAATACCCAGTTGACTTTAGAGAATCATGCCAATCCTATAATTAGAGATATATTAATACCATGGAACACCATGCTCTAGATGCACTCGATGCCTGGACGCCAGGTATTAGTTGTTCGATTCCAAAATGATTAACAAGGAGTATGCTTGATGCCTAGAAGATTTGCGAACAAGATGATCAATACCTAATTCATTTGAGATGTGAGTAACCAATTCAAATTTTATTTGCGAGAAAATTTTCAACATGAGGCCTAAGACTATGATGATTTTCATATAAATATGTTTCCAAAATGTCTTCAAGCAATAGGTTCCCTAGATCGATGAAATGTTTATGGTTACTTATGACATCCTCTTATTATCATTCATTAATAGATCCAATTTAGGCATAGAAGGGGGTTTTGGAATATTGTTTAGCACACCATTATATTTTTATAATATGAATGTTTATTTTATTATTACACATTTATTATTATTATGGAATACACTTGTATAAATGAGAACACTTGGAAATGACACATTAGTTCTGTCCTATGGAATCTAGTACTCAAACATTACTTGGAAATCTAATCCACATATAGATTTCATGGGAGACCCAGTGAAGGTGATGGATCATATGGTGGATAGTTGAGTAGGCAGAACATTGAAATGGAGAATATTGGGATGGAATCTAGAGGAACCTACTATTCATAAATTTAGTATTTTTTATCATTACTTTGGAGAGATTTCCACATTGGGAGCTATTATTTTTATACAATGTATACCATATTTAGTTTCCAAATTTACATGAATTATTTATTCATTCAACAATTATTATTTCCTATATTTCTCAATGAAATGATATAGAGGTTTTTGTATTTTTTTTTATTCCACATGATACCCTTGATGATAGTAAAAAACTATTGCATATGGGGAGGCATGAATGAAGACTTGTAACACCTGACTCAGACCCTATGGTTTGGGTTATGATGTCACATGTTAGAATTATTGATATTATTATCTACATATTGATGATAAATTCATGTTAAAACATATTATCTTCATAATCGATGGACATGAAATAATATAACCAGTTTCTTATATATAATCATAATTTCTATAATATTTTGATAGAATTATATTTAATAGAGTTTTATCTTGATACATACATTGTTAAACTTCAATAATTATGAATTGTGTGATGAAATATATTATGGAAATTGAATATCAAAAATTAAAAATATTATTTATTCTAGTGTAAATTTCAGGATCATGGCCCAATTTCAAATTAAAAAAAAGTTCATATTACCATAATACCTCATGAGAACCAAGAGATCTCTACAGGAATGTGTAAATAGAATTGGTTTAGGGATATAGGATTACAAGGTAGTTTTTCCCATTAAAAAATGTAGTATACATGTTGGTAGAACTCAAATAATTTGAATGGTTTAATTTATAATAAAACTAAATATTTTATAAAAATATCTTAAGGAATAATGAGGATAAATTTACCATGATTAATAAAAAACATTATATTAATAGTCAAAAATATGAAAACTAAGTGAAAACTTATGTAGATTGTCAATTAAGTGACTATAAATTTTTATTAATATTTAAATGTTCATAAAACAATCATTTTTTATATTTTTTAATTCTCTAGTGTTGAAAATTGATAAAAAATCTATTGATTCCATAAAGTTATGCTAAAAAATATGAGTTTCAAAAAGGTAAATCATGTTTTATTATATATTTGTAAAATTAAGAGGGTTTTTCTTTAGTTTTGTAAAGGTAAACTTTTTTTTATATAGTTACATATCGGTAACCAAATTACTATGTAATGGTTGAGAAATTAATATGTGACCTTCAAAGGGGAAATATTGCTTTCAGTTAAGCCACATAAGGGTATGATGAAGGAAAACCAATTGGATAAGGGTCATCCAAAAAATGAATACTCATGTAGGAATAAAAACACTTCATGGGTGGTTAACCCTTATATTGCACAATTTGATTAAGTTTAAAACTAATTCATATAAATTTTATCCAATCTGTGCTTAAGGGTATGTAAATGTTTCTAATGGCTATATGGGTTATGTTGTGCTTTTTCATGGTCAAACATAATTTTAAAAAATTATTTAAGGGTAGGTCTATGTTATATAAGGGTATTTTCTTTCGTTCAATGTTTTGAAGGGATATCATGGTTCCCTCACATAAGACATATGATATATATGTGGCTAAAATAATGTTACCCTTATATGGAGTTCTTTTTGGGGGAAAAATATTTTTACCTAGTTTTCTCATATCTTCTTCACTAGAAAATTTATGTGAAAATTTTGATGACCATATATGGATGAAACCTTAGAGAATCTATTACTTTGATTATTTTATTTTTAAAACACTATTTATGGATAAAATTTAAACAATAAAATTCCAGATTCATTTTATTGACCAAATTGAATGATGAATATAATAAGGAAATAAAAATACTACTAGCCACCATTGGAATTTTATAATTATTATTTTTAATTATTTATGTTTGGAAACTATTCTTAGTGTATAATCTATCATATTATAGACATAAACACTCTTTTGTTATTGGTATCGTCATTCATACCGCGATGCACACAAGAGGCCACACATCACTCTAGTTCTATCATTGTGGGTTGGGTTGGGTCCTTACAAAAATCTAATATAGAATAGTTTCATATTTTCTATCAACAAACCTTAGATGTGTTAGAAAGGATATATATGTGTGGGCCCTAGGTAGGGGAGTTTAAATGTTCCTAGAAAGCACATACTCAATGGACATTTGAGTTAACATTAGAGGGAGTTATTTTGATATTTTTATGATATTTCATGAGAATTAATATACGATGATTAAGGATGTTGTTCCACATTATATATATACAACTATTTTTATTTTATATATTTGTTCAAAAATCCAATGCCTTTAATTGTGTTATTTATTTAGTATAGTTTTTTAATTTCTTTAAATGTCATTGTTGTCATTAATTAGTTTAATACACCTCAAAATTATGTTTTATTATAGATATGATGATTTTGAAAAATGTGTTGGGTTGATATTTGGTTATTTTTATGAGGGTTATACATTGGTATTTAGTTATACATACAGGTATTCCATTATATGAACCCTTAAAATGGTTTATATATAATTATATACATTTTAATTCTTACATTCTTATTACAGATGATGTCTTCCTATATAATAAAATTGGCTCTACCAACTTACGTGGGATGGTCTGATCTTTACACACATGTTTCACCTCCTAATATTCATAGGGGTAATGTAATGTATTCTCCTTCACATACAATAGTTATTAAATATGCAGTTACACTCTATCCAAGATTCCTCCCACCGAGATCTAAGTTTGAAAATATTAGTGATTCTATAATCCAGTATCTTAGTGCCTTTTAGTACAGTGACAGATCGAATGATACTATGGATTGAGAGGATATTATAGATGGGTTCTTTTAACTCATTGAGACACTAATAGATAAGATGGTGATTATTATATAATTCAGCATATATGGACCCTCTAGGATTTATTGGGTAGTCAAGGGAATGTCTTCTCAATTTGAGTGTCCTATATGGTAAGCCTTTATGGAAATTTTCATTAGGTATTAGATTAATAATACATTACACACAGACCGAGCATAGGATTTTAGGGAGAATCAAAATGGATAAATTATTTTGAATGCCTACTCTAATAGTTCTTTTTCTAAAAATCATTGATTTTATACTTTTATTGATGGGAATGTGTATTGGAAATGAAATATATTCTATATTAGACATCATCCCGACAATAGGCAGTTGTTCGATAGATTCAACAAGTCCTTACAGATAGAGGATATGTAGAAGGCCTTGAACATCATGATAATCATAATGGATTATCAAGATATTTCTCTCCTAATAATTTTTTTTCATGTGACTGGACTGACTTCTACATCTATATGTACATTTTCCCTTTCCAATAATATGATGTCTAGGGACATGCAACATAGATCCATTATACTTGTAGTGAAAACTCTTACATATTTATCCCGTTATCAATGTGTTACTAACTGATTGAATGATGTAATGTTTAGGAAGTACCTCAGGGTATGTACAATAACCTATAGGTAGTTTTTTAGTTTTTGAAATGTGGTACATCCTTATATGTTCTACATTAGATAATTAAATCCAAGGGTCTTCAGTGGTTTAGGAAATATTTGATATGTGATCATGAGATTAAGAAAAGATCGACATTAGTATGCCCAAATTATGAGGACAGTAGATAATCATGGATTGGGAAAAGGATTTGAGGTGTCCAATTTCAATAAAATTAATTTGAAATCCACATATGGAATTGATGGAATATATAATACATGACTTGAAATTATTATCACATAAACCTTTTCTACTAACATGTTTGATACTAATGCTACCCATTCCATCAAATCATCAATTCTAGTTATAGTACACGACATACTAATAATGTTATGCTCTTAGTTACATTTAAATGGTACAATATTGGGTATAAAAGTGGACTACCACCAATAATTCCCATAATTTACATTAGTTATCAATAGTTATGGAAATTTTTGTGACATTATGATTTAGGAGATAACATGTATCGATTATATTGTTTACACAGATTGGCTGGCCTTGTTTTGATTACATAGTGATTTCTATTAGATACATGTATAATTTAGATCATAGTATTAATGTATTTTTATGATGAACACAGAATTGGAAGTGAGATCATGAACAGCTGAATAATAATTGTGTCATTTCAAGATGATAATGAAAAAATGGAGAGACTTATTAATTAGTAATGATTAGTGGAAACCCCATAACAATTTTATCCAATTTGATATCTCTATTGCAAAATATTTTATGAAGTATTTAAAATAAATTATCATTTTAGAATATTTTAAATAGATATTGGTATCTTGTAGGTTGTGCATTTGTTACATCTCATACTCAGGTGCCACTCAGAGGTTCTCTGTTATGTGTACCTCAGGAATATATTTTAGAGTTTTTTATAGTATTTGTTTTTGTATTTAAATAAATAATATAAAATTAATATTTATTTTATGTATTTTTATTATTATTTTAGGATGGAATAGAATTTTAATGAAAAATAAACTAAAAAGGAGAAAATGGAGAATACACATGACACAACACTAGATTTATTAGAATAATCAGGGAACACTTCTAAGACACCAAACTAAATAAAAAAACCCATGATGTGTTCTGGGAGTATAAAAAGAAATTACACATCATGAATCATCAGTACATGACATGTAGTATCAATTCATGACATGTCATAGACTATGAATCCAATACACTAAATTCCATGTCATGACGTTATTGCATGTCATGATACACAGTTACATGTTTGGATATGAGTGAATAATCAATGTCACCGAATGTGATTTGTATATATCCAAAAAATCAGGGAACCAAAATCAGATCAGGATTAAATTGTGTTTATCCACATTACACATCATGTAATGGTCCCAACCGATCCCATCAAAAGCCTATATCATGGAAGCATGCCCAAAACTATAGAATAGACTGATTCCAAAAGATATCAAATCATAGAGAAAAGTTGTTGTGCCTGATTAGAGATCTTTATTTTTATTTATTTATTCGCTCCATATTATTCTACCATCACTAGAATGATGGGGTAAACCAATCATGTTCTAGGGAAATGTAATTAAAGGGGGAAGGTGCATTGGATTTAATTCATTTTAAAATTCAGTTGTTTATTTTGTGAAATTTAGTCAATCAACATCTATTCCCTTTATTTTTATTCTATCATGACCATTGATAATTTAACTAAAAAAGAAAATTTAAATTTAGCAATAGAAAACCCTAATGACGTCATGACTACTATCTTATTTAGGGAAATCATGTTTAAAAATGGTATTAGGACAATCATGATGCAAAAAAAATCCTAAACTACTAGACTTAGGGAAATATGAAATTTTAATGTCAAGGAGGGGATACCATGGTCAACAGATCACTCTCATATCAAATATGAAACCCCTTATGAATTAGACAATATATTTTTTAAAATCCAATTGCAACTTAACCTAAAAATTACCAAACCCTGAAATGATTTCCAACGATTCTTACTAATCCAATCAATCTGAAGCAAAAGTTTTCTTCAGCTTTCATAAAATCAATCAATAAAACATTCATTCAACTTTTTATAAAATCTAATAAACAATTATTTGGAAATCCTAATTAATTTAATTTTTATTCCCCTATGGATTTGACATCAAACTTCCACTTCACTACACTTATAACTGATCATATAGGATAGATTGTGTTTTATAAAAAAAATTCTTAGTACTATAGGGAATTTATGATTCCCAGTGGGGCTATCATTCATTGAGCCTGGTGGGCCACATGGCCTCAAGAATATCTCCCCAAACCTTGGTTTCTCTATTAACATAGTGACATCTATCGATCGACATCTCTGATAGACATGTTTGTTGAAAATGGGGGCTTCTAGAATGCACATCAGTCAGTCTCTCGGACAAATGACCCATCATGATTCGATTATCCTCCTCGGAAGATCAGATCACTGTTTGGTCTACGGCTCCTCAATCCTTCATAATCCATCGCATTCATCTACTGAAATGGTATCTTTATCTTCTTATGAATTGGGACCCCCGATATAGTTTTTGGGTTTTCTTTCCTAAGATCCACTCCCCTTTCAGATCCCTTATATCTTCTGAATGCTCGGGAACTTGGAAAAATGTTTTCTCTATTCGGATTCAAGGACCAGTTCAGTATGCCACTTGATATCTCTAGACAAATATGTTGAAGTATATTTTTATGACCCCCAATCGAATGTATTTAGATTTCAGTAGAAGAAGAATTTCATTTGAGTAAACTGGTGGTGGTTGAGTCTTGGATGCACTTCTATTCTTTGTATCGCCACCTTGGGCACCTTTCTCATTCCTATCGGCATGGAGGGAGGACATTCCAAGGGTGGTATGGTGTCAGTGGCCTCCCCTAGAATGGATTGGATCTTGGATGGGTCGGAGGATGATGAAGGAGTCTATAGTTAGGGAATAACCACAATGCATCTTCTTCTTCCGTTCTCCTATTTGAGGATGATTCTGCTCTGCGGAAGCTACCTCTATTTTCTAAGGATAAGCCAAGATTCAATGATATTCACTATTCGATAAAATGTAATTTGGGAATGGAATGATCTTAAAAGTATTTGGTTGTTCCTCCATGTGATAGTGGGGTTGTGTGGGACTAGATCAAGAAGGGGTTGGGAGGTACGAAATGGAGGTCTTCATGTATGCTTCTCAGGTATTGAAAATGGCTTCACTAAATGCAACCTATGATAATTCCATGAATGAGGTAGTCTGCGGGGATGAGTACACTGGTATGGATTCCCAATGTCCAGTATTGGAAGACACCTCAACACATTTCTATTTCATGGGTCGAGGCTTTTTCTAGATAGGAGCTCGAGACTGGTTACAGAAGGACTCACATGATAGAATGTCTTATGATGAGAAGGTTAATTCCAGAGGACTGATTTTGAATTCTATAAACCGGTTTGCAGTGTTTGGAGAAGAGGATGGCCATGTTGGTGAGGATCCCAAATAGGTGGAGGTCACCCATGGTGAGGATCCCTTGGTGGAATATGGCAATTCTAAAGAGGACATATATGATGCTTTGGACCATACTGAGCTGAAGGAACTAGTCATTCAGGAGGGATTTCTTAGATACTCTTCGTAAAAGGGAATGAAATCTATTTTGGATTCTGATAGCTTCATTATGAAAAATGGGAGGGTGCATCCTAGGAGGGATTAATCCAACCTACACAGTCCTCTGGTTACTATATATTCAATCCATGTAAAGATTCCTCCAAAGGCTCCTACAAATGTAGGAATCATCCCCCCGAGAAAGTGAAATGGTGACAAGAATGAGGTAGATGATGCCACTATTGACCCAGTTCCCATAAGATGCAGGGCTACTTTTTTAATCATCCCATAGAGTGATAAGGTAATGGTGGATTCAGTATAGAAGCATGAGACATGCTCCATTGATGAAATAGAAGATGAATATTTGGACATTATGGCATCAATGAATATGCGGGACGTCCTCATCGGGGAGACGTGGGGTGTTATTTTCCATTCTAATGAAGAGATATGGGAGAAATTTCAGTCATTCAAGGCCCCAAAATATTATTGTGATTAGATGTCTGAGAGAAACCTTGAGGTGGAAACTATAAAGATACAGTCAGAGTGGATTGACAAACAAGATCTTATTTTGGAAAGAGAGTTTAATGTAGAGATGTTAAGCATGGAGGAGTTCATATAGACGTGGTATAAGATTGATTTTTTTTAGTTTGAGGACAGAATCATAGATGATCAAAATTTAGAGATTAATAGACTTCTCTTAAAAAATACCGAGGAATAATGAATTTAATTGGCTTAATCTTGATTTCAATGGTTCTTCCATCTCTTTCTTTGTTTGATGATATGGTTTTCTGTACAGATATTGGATCACATTTTCCATTAAAGTGTTTTAAATAAAAAAAGTAATTTTTAGTTCCATTAACTATTTGGAAAACATGGATATAAGGGATAAAAAATACATGATGTACAAAAAACAAAGAGGTAAAAAGTGAAAAAAAATTCTATCAATGAATCCCAAACACCATCCTGGTCATATTTCAAGAATCCCCATCCTATACCATTCTAGAAAATCTCATATCATTAAGAATATTGTCCCCTTATCTACACTTATAAGAATGTAGTATTCTTGGAGAAAAAGGTTCACCCAGATAGCATGTGAGATAAATCTTTGTATACCACCACCGACAGAGTCATTAAATATCTAGTTTATCTATATTACATGGAATCTCATAAATATATTAATGTAATTATGTAACAACAACTAGAAATGTGTATCCTGTTGATCATTAAGGAAACCAAGATGAAACTACCTGCTTTGGATAGTTCCAGATAATATTCGAATATGTATTGAGGGATGCATTTACCAGTTTAAAATTTATAACGTACTCCATTCCCAATATCACAAAAGTATATGGGATTCCATGTCCATTATCATGGTGGTATTGGAGGCTTTTTTCCAAGTTTCATTGAATAGAAATGCCATGCCTACTATCAAAGAACTTGGACTCCATTATTGGTATTATTAGGATCCAGCCATAAACATTACATAATATTTAGTTTTTATCAATAAATTACATTATTCCACATTGACAATCTTCTCAGGTTTAGAGTTTTAGAGAATTAGGGAATAACTTTTACATAAAAAACTCAATATTTACAATGTAGACTCTTATACACCCAATAAATGTGTTTCACGAAATCAACCTCATTGAATATAAAAATATTTCATTTCTTGATAAAAATATTCTAGAATTCCTTATTTCCCTTACTCATCCATATACCTTGTGAAAAACAATCCAAAACATGGGATGAGCATAAAAATATCAGGAAGGGGAAATGTAATAGTTTACATGTGATATTAAGAGATATAAGTAAGAATATGTAAACATTCATAAAGTCATGAGAGATAGGAATATCATAACAAAAAGAACTTGGATCATACCAAGAAAATGTATCAATAACATTTAGTTTAGACATTAATAAGTATATAACCGATGTCCATCCCCATGGTGCCATACCAACAAGGTCCTTCCCCAAGGTTCCATAAAAATTTCGACATTTCTTCACCAATGCATCTTAAAAATTACCAATGATATACACAAAGTTATCATAAAAATTTCCATGTTTATTCACCAATGTATTGTAAAAAGTACCATGGTTATTCACCAAGTTATTATAAAACCTTTCACCTCTAGAGATTAATTTCTATACCTAATGCATTAGAGCTATATCATGGAACACCATTATTATGTCATTATTTTCCTCTGAGACAAAAATATCATAACATGTAATAGAATGAAATTATCTTTATGTAACTCATAAAATATCCTTTGAAACAACAAGAAGTAATTACTAGACATTAAAATAGTATATCCATTTTCAAAACCATTTTCAATACCAAAACACCCAAAAAGGTAATAAGGGATTTCATTTCCTTTAAAAAATCAAGGCTTATAGGGGATGCATAATAACAAATAATGGTTATGGCAGCCGAGAAGTCATTGTCATCGCCTATGTTAAAAACACACCACATGGCCTTTTAGTAAAATGAATCACATTAAAAAGATTCACATTGAATTAAATTAAACAAAAAAATAGATTTATTATAAACAATATAAAAGAATTTGGTTTATATCATCATAATATTTCTAAATTAATGGAGAATTAGGCGAAGTCCGTTTCAAAGATCGTATCATTATATTTAGGATATATCTATGAAATTACTAAGTTAGAAAATAAAAATACTCCCAATATAAGTGGATATTCATTCTAAAAAAATAATAGGTCATTCACACATATTCATTGAAAACTGACATGGATAGTTAACTCGGTGAATGGAGATTGAGTTATGATTTCCCTTACAAAGTTCATATAAATGACATAAGGATTTATCAATGGGGTGATTTTGTGTAGAAAAAGTATATCCACACAAAGTGAAGTGGAAATTAAAACATATTTAAATAAATAGTGATTTAACAAATTAACGTGGCATATTATAATCAACAATTTATGCGTAAAACAAAATGATTGTAACTTGAGTTTAGATATTACCTTATGAAATTTAGACACCCTAATGGCGTCACTTAATAATTCATAAAATGAGTTGATTCAAAGAAAAAGGGGTCTCTAATAATTTTAAAATAATATTTAAACTATGGGTAATATGAAATGAAATATACCAATATTAAAAAAATATAAATTAAAAAGTCATAACATTAAATGTGTGCTTCAAAATTGAACAATAGTTGATTTCTTTAGCTTTTGGATAAATCATAACATATGGTCCTTGTTATTCGTGAATAATAAAAATAAGTTAATTTATATATGTGTGATAAAATTTTTCATGATTATTAATCTTTATATATCACTTATTATCCTTTTATAACAATTACATAATTATTTGAGTTCATATCGGACGTTTTCTCAATGTTTTGTACATGAGTCAAAAATAAAATTGTTTTGATGTAAAATTTCCATGTATTCAAAAGTAAATTATATCCAAAAAGATATTAATGATTTAAATATCAAATATATCATATATATATGTATTTATAAAAGTACATAACATTTTGAGATAAAAAATGAAATGCATCATTCATGGAGACAGTAGCTCGTACGTACGCATGACACTACTTTCATTTCATTATAATATTGAAGGAATAAAAAATAAGTGATACATAGCAATATTATAATTAAAGTACAAAATCTATTTTATATATGTTACATATTTTCATTATCTAAATCCTTTATCTGTTCCATGTATGTCATGAATGAGTTATATAACTTTGTGGGGCAATAATCTTCATTTCCTCAAAGGAAATTATCGTATTTATGCATCATGGAAAGTATAAAGGTTTGATTTAAATAACAATTACAGAAGAATAGAGACAACATAAATATAATATATATAATATAAAATTACCATACTATCATAATCAAAACCATGATAGGTGGTAGGGGAAAATTGAACAATCATCATTTCCTGAGGCAGTATCTCTTCGTACAAAGAAACAGTATGTTTGTATCCATTAAAAGTAGGTGTGTGTGAGTGTATTTATAATTATTCTCATAAAACAGCATTGTATATTGAATATACTTGTTTTTTTAAGTAATAAAACAATAATAAGATAATTGGGAGCGTATAAACAAAATAAAGGAATGGAACTTTAGAGAAGAATGGACCTCTAAATCAGACAACTTATTTTCATTTGAACCAAAAGGCATTCTTGAATAGCCTTATGAACAAGGTAAGGATTTTAGGATGAAAGGATGGATTTTGGAAGAATATATCTATAGAATTAGGATGATCCAATGGGAATGAGAATTGGGAGAAAGTTGGTAGAAGTGGTGGCCTTTTATAAGTTGTAGGAGGGGCACTTTAAGAATGTTTTGAAATATCCATTTATTATAAATTCAATTTTGATAAAAAATTGTCCCAAAATCATTAAATTCTAGTATATGATGATTTTGGTTCTAATAACCATCATAAAATAATATTTAGATATTTTTTTAATATATTTTATCCTTATCCTTTTGGATTAAACCTAATTTTACACATTTTATTCTTATAGTTATACATGTTATATACACATTATGGGTTGATGTAATTATCATATCATGTCAAACGACCCAGAAAAGTCATTTAAGACATATTTGGACTTTTATTTATGGTTTTTTTGAATTATATAAATTTAGTAAAGTAATATCATTTAATAAAATATTTTATATTTTTAGTAATGAATTATGTCAATTTTGTACACTGTTCAAACATGACATTTTTTACAAATTAATAACTGCTTGATTCCTTCAAAGAAAATAGTGAGTCAATAATAACATGTCACATTTACCTAGAAAATTCGTGAATGACTATAATTATATCCATTAATATTTATTTTAATATTTATAATATCATTTATTTTAATCCTTTATTAATGAAGCAATCACTCCATCATCATTGTGTCCTAAATAAACATATTTTTATAAAGTCTAAATATTATAAATAAAATATCATGATGTAGGAAATAATTTTGGATTTATAATAAATATTTATAGTCAAATATATCACTTATATAACCCTAAATAAAAACAATTAGTGTAAAGATACATGTTTATGTTATTTTTCTATTTACATTAAATTATTGTGTATGACATGTCAATTGCACTCCCATGTGGCTCCCAAATGACAAATATTTGGCCTATGGATGCTCATGGTTGTAAAAAACATATCCTATAGTATTAGGAAACGTTTTAGTGCAGTTTTATGTTATTATAATAATATTGGTTTACCCTTATTTACCAAATTTACACTTTAATTATGATAAATTAAAATAATTACTAATGATACTATTCATAAGGTTCAAAAATAAAATTTATGTATTTAATATTTTTTGACCATATGATTCCAAATATAGAATCTAATTATCCAAATTCAAAACAAATAATTGGATGAAATTAATATAAAATTAATTCTTGTTGTTAAAACCAAAAGCTGGTTTTTAAGAAGTAAAAACTATCAAAAGATTGACATGTTTTAGTGTCCAATTTCCTTGTGAAATTACTTCCAATAACCAAAATTGGATTAAATAATAAAAAATTATTCTATTTATAATTTAAAGTATTTAAATAAAATGATCTAACCATATAAATTATCTCGATGGAAAAAATTGTTTTCAATTAAAATATAGTGTATTTTTACTATTGATCGTAACATAATATATATAAGAAAAATATAAAATATGCTTCAAATGTAAATTCTAATGTCCTGATTCAAAATAATATGTTTATTTTATCAAATATCACATATAATGGTGTAAAAAATTAAATTCATAAAGGGTAATCCATCAAAATGTGGTAAAACGACATTTTTAGAAAAATACTTATTCTGTCCAAAAATTTGAATTTTTTCTTAAATCATATATAGAAAACAAAAAAGATGAATTTAAAACATTAAATTGAATATATATCATAAATATTTTATTAAATAAAAATCCATAATGAGTGGTATGATTTTATATAAATAAATATTCTCTTTTAGATAGGTTTTTATTCAAAGACATCCTTTATATTCAATTGGTTTTTATTTCCAATTCTAATAAATTTTATAAACAATAAATAATTATTTAAACATAGGAAACATATATTTCAAAATTTAGTAGATACTTTTCATTCCTTCTATTCCAACAGCTAGTCATTATCTACCATTTAAAATAATATTATTATTATTGTATTTTTTTCAGAATAATACAATATTGTGTGCAACTTATGATTTCAGATAAACTTGTTGTTGTGTTTCAATTACACATTATGAAATACACCCACTTTAGCATAATATTAATATATTAACCATAAATATTAATATAAATTAAAAATTATTATTCTATAAATAACTTATTCATTACATAATTCTTTCCTTTGTGAAATTGTGGCCTCACGATTCTAATATTGGTCTCGGAAACTTATTTGAAAAACCCACATTGTAAAAGTGTGAATATATCTATCACTTTAGAATAAAGAAAGAGAAGTAAAAATTTTCACCCAAGATAACACATAATAGGATTACATGTATGAAAACAAGGATATGGATGAAAAAATAACCATAATGTTTTGTTAGAGAGTGATAGAAAACAGGATCACCACATAGATAACTACCAGAAAACCATAAACTTGTGATGGGTTAAACGGTCATTGATTTCATAGTAGGAAATTTAAACAAAAAATAGTTTTTAAAGATCCATTTCATAAAGTTGAAGAATTACTATACTACTAAGAATCATAACATATGTAAATGTACTTACATGACATATTGAGTCTCATCATTTAATTAATTTCTTTCATACACTCATCTTTTCACTGGAGAAGCACATAATCCACAAAAGGAAAACCCTTATTTACATTTCCTTTAGAAATAAACCTAAAAAAATGGTTAGAAGAAGACCTGATAATCCCCCAAAATGAATAATCCTTTATAAAGAGAAATACTGCACTTAATCTCTAAAATTCAAGGAAAAATACCACAAAGTTAACAAAGACCATTAAATATACAATTTTCTTAAAATTATAGAATATAATCCAACTAATATTGAAACCCCAAACTCCAAAGGATTTTACCAAATACTTTTCCAATATAAATTTCAACATTTATCTAAAAATAACTTCAACCACTCTTAATGTCTCATACCAAAAGTAATTAACCTAATCCCATTTTCTCCATTATTGGTTAATCATCTCTTTAATTACTCTAATTACTCATAATTACATAGTTAAAATCATATATTATTCCCGAATAATAATTAAACCATAACATTTCAGTTAAATATTATTGTATTCTAAATAACTTAATCATATAATGTTACCAAAATAGAGAACGTATTCCAAAATAAAATTTTCACTTAACCACCAAATCATTTTCTTATACTAAAGATATCTATTTGATAAAAATTATGTTCCCATAATCATTTTATTATTAATATATATAATTATTTAACTACAAATAATATTTCATACTAGAATAGGGCTTCACATAGGCTCGTGGTAGGTGATAAATCATAGTTTTCACTATTGTTATGGGTTCAATTCTAGCGGCTTTGTTTGAGGAGACAAGTTATCACACGGTCTGTGTGTTGTAATTTTTCAAAAACTATATAATTTTATAAAATTACAAAAAATGAGTTAAAATCCTAAAAATAACAATAAAATATTTTAACCTCAATTGTTATCTCATAGCTCACATTATTTATCCCAAAAATAAAGTACCCATAATTTTCTAAAAAGTGAATGTCTCTAAAAATACCATCAAGATCCTTAATATTTGAATTAATTAATCTTATATAGGGGATTCTAAGACATTTAAATTATGTTATACCTTAACATTATATACCCATCATTATATCCCTAAACCTTATGAAAACAACCTAATATAGTTATCTAAACTATCCACTGATACCAACTATAAGGCCCTAGCCCTAAACGTTACATAATTTTGAGTTTTGATAAAGAATTTACTTTCTTTTTCATTTCTAGATCTTTTATGGTTTGGTGTTTAAGAGAAATAAGGCATAACTATTAAATAATAACTCAAAACCTAAAAAGTAGACTCTTCTATCCACTATAATTTTTTTCACTAGATAAAACTCCTTGAATATAACATGATTTATTTTCTTGATAAAAATTTTATATAATTTTTCCATTATCTTACATATCCTTATACCGTGTGATTTTTTTTAAAACATGGGATGAGCATAAATATCACATTAAGTTAAAACAAATGAAAAATTTCCATGTGTTCTTGAGAGATATAAGTATGAACATTAGGACATTCATAAAGGAATTTGAAATAAGAATATCATAACAATAACAACATGGTTCATAACATAAAAATGTGGCTAAAACATTTAATTTATACATTCATAAGCATATCACCATTTTACATCCCCATTGTGTCATATAACCAAGGTCCATCCGATGGTGTCATAAAAATTACCAAGGTTATTAACAAAGGAATCCTAAAAATTACCAAGGCTATTCATCAAGGTATTATTAAAATTACCAGGGTTAACAAACATGGTATCACAAAAAATAACAATGTCATTCACTAAGGTGTCATAAAACTTCTCATCTCTATAGATTAATTTATTTACCAAATGTAATGGTGCACTGTCCGAGCACACTGTTAATATTAAAATATTTTCATGTGATCCACATATATCATAAAATGTAAAATATTTCAATTATCAACACTTCTTTCATAAAATTTCATTTACAATAACAGGAAATAATTTCAATATAATGAAATAGTAAATCCATTTTCAAAACCATTTTCAATACCAAAATTCCCAAAAAGGGAATAAGATATTTCATTTCCTTTTAAAATAATTATGGATTTTAAAGGAATAAAATTATAAAAAATGGTTATAGAAGCATAGTAGTCAATATCACCATATATGTTAAAAACATCACTTTTTGCCTTTTAGTAAAATTCTTCATAGAAAAAAGATTCCCCATGAAATAAATTAATAAAAGGGTTTTATTGTAACAACATGAGATTTTATGAAAAATATTCTTTTAATTTCATTAATATCTTGTGTTTTATGCTACACCAATATTACTTTGCGCTATACGCAACACCGTATTAGCTTGGAGTATACGCAACACTATTCTTGGATCGTGTTACACACAATTTTGATAATAGTTATTCTATGCAACATTGAGTATATATATATATATATATATATTCAATGTATAAATGAAATATGGTTGGATTATGTTATACGAAACAATGAAGGATTCTTGCATAGCATGCAACCCTGACATGGCTTGCATTACACGCAATCCCAACCTTCCTCGATAGCGTGTGTTGTACGCAATACTAGGTTTTACTAAACAACGATATATTATTATAATATTATTATGAACTATCCGTTAAGAATAGTATTAACTATATTTTGAATCTTATAACATTGTTATTTGTCTTACACATTTTCTAAAACATGGTATAAGAACAAAATAAATTTTTCGGGTAAAATAACTATTTTTCAAAAAATGCAGTTTTTCCGCCTTTTGATGGCGCACCCACTTTAAATATAGTTTTTGAAATGTTTATAATTTCAATTTGACAAAATAAGATTCTTATTTGTAATCATGAAATAAAAATTTAGTTTGGATAAATTTTTCATATTATTCTGGTAACTTTCATATTTTGATGAATAGTAAAAACACGCTATATTTTAATTAAAAACATCTTTTTTCATCGCAATAATTTATATTGTTAAATTATAATATTTAATGGTTTTAAAGTATAAATAGAATATATTTTTACCATTTAATATAATGTATGTCATTAGCATTGATTCTACCTTGAATTCGTAGGATAAATCAATTCAATATTTTGCAATGTTTTAAAGAAAAACTTGTTTTCTTTCGACAACGGGATTAATTTTAATTTAATTTCTGCAACTTTTGTATATTGCATTTGGAAAAATGGATTTCATATTTGAAATCAGTGGATCCAAATTATGTTAATAAGCTACTTTTTATTTTTGGGGATTATGAATAGTAACTATGGTAAATTTTATTTACCATAGTTAAAGGTAAATCTGGAAATTAAGGGTAAATATAATATTATAAAATTACCTTAACACATGTAAAAATCCTATTGTATGACTAAAAGTAGACCCATATCACCTAAGGGTCAGATTAGATTCATTTAATGGACTTTTGTCTATGAATATAATTTAATTATTATTAAAACCAAAGAATGTGTCAACATGTCACTTTCATAAATCTTATAAGTATAATAATTTTAATTTAGTGATAAAATTGATTAAACTTAGAACATGAAGAGTCTCCAGAAATCTAATAAAATTATATACATAATAGGAATTTATTTATAATTTTTAGGGATTAAATAATTATCATTTATTATGACACAAATATGATGCAGTAATTGTCTTATTAATGAAATATTGACACAATTGATGTTATAAATACCCAAATAAATTTAATTTAAGACTTTTAATGAATTAAACTAATTTTATATGTCAATATTATATGTTATTATTGATTTAATTAACTTTTTTCTTACTAATCAATCTGTTATGAGTTTCACAAAAATCAATTACTAAATAGTGTCAAAATTGACATAAAATAGTTTTTAAAACAAATATTATATTATTAATTGTTATTTTATTCCTAAAAATCTGAGGTTCTGAAACATGAAATAGATAAGGTTATATATATTAATAATAAACAACTTGGGGTTCGTTTGGCTTGATATAGTAAGTTTATGAACCTTATAGTGTAAGAAAACAAGAATACACGGTAAAAGTAAAATTATCTAACTTAAAGTTAAATATAAATGATAAGGTTAAAATAGGATCCTAGACTTGTCTAAATTCTATTTTATGATAGTCTTTCGACCCATAACCACCTTAGCTTCAAATTAAATCAATTTGGATCTATTTAAAACCGAATTTAACTTTATAATAAAATAATATTTTTAGTTATTCCAATGGTGCCCCTCTCCTCCCTTATAAAAGGGCACCCCCTCCCTCTCTTCATCACAACACATTGAACCTTCAAGCTTGTACAACCTCTATAAAATTATCTTCTCAAATTCACTAGCAACACCCTATAGGTTATGGTCTTCCGCAAGGACCAATTTTAGTTCCCTAAGAGGAGGTCTCAAAGAGGCGCTTCAAAGAAGAGGTAATTTCTGTTACCGATTCTTTCATCTTTATTTCTTCTACCGCTTATTCTTATTTAGTTGTTTCATTATGAAGTAATAACATCAGTATAACTCATATACGGATATGTTATTATAAGTATGAAACAACCTTATTTCACCATTTATCCATCCTATGGAAAATGAAATCACCGCGCGTGCGTACGTATGAAATACCGTCTCCACGCCGTGGTGAAATCTATTTTCCACCACCACCTTACTTGGATTGGTATAATGGTGTAAATAATAACTATATATGATTATTTTAATTTGATATTGATTCTTAAATGGTATACATAAACTCCAATACAGTCCCACGATCATGAGAACGATATCATCGCTCGTGCGTACGTACGGACTACCGTCTCCACGATGCGATGAGATTCATTCTCCACTTTAACCAATAATGAATGATTATAAAGAATATATAATAAGTAATCATAAAATATATCACATAAAAATGATACTGTATTTATGTGTATATATATGTATTTCATCTACTTAATTCCATTCAACTCAATAAGGAAACGAAAACAGCGTTCATGCGTACATACGGCCTACCGTCTCCATGAACAGTGTATTTCTTTCCATTTACTGATTTGTTATATATATATGTATATTCTGAATATATATTATATATAAAACATGTTTTATATTCTGGAATTAAGTAATCATGATCTATGTAATCATATGAATAATTACAAGTCATAACACGGACGACAAATGAAACAATTTTACCCAAAACGCTCTTTAACATGGAATTTACAAAAGAACGGGTAATATAAAGTCATAAGTGAACCATATATGATATCATAACAATTAATATGATTCTGTAATAAGTCAATGACATTATTTAAATCATTATACAGTAGGTTCAGACACTTACGAAGAAAATCGGACCTAAGGTAAGCGAAATATCACAATCTCATTTTTATTCGAGATTGTTTATACTTTGGTATTTACTGGGGCGTATTTTATCATCCACATCCATGTTTCCTCAATATGTAATATTATTTCAATCCACCTAAAATTTTTTAAATCCAAATTTACCCTTCCGTGAGTTTTTATTAAAAGATATGAAAGGAATCTTTTGTCTTTTTTCATATGAGGTACTTTTTGACTTTTCCAACAAAAGTACGAAAAGAATGTTTTGTTAACTTATATGGCATGAATGGATTTTAAGAACATTATTTCCATGAATCGTCCTTTACAAGTATTCAAGTCTATTTTTAATCAACTTCTTTTAGATTAGAATTGTATTACATGTTAAGAAAGGAAAATAGTTTTTGAAGTAGAAAGGATATTTTCCTCAAGAATGGAGTTCAAGTGTTTTGTCAAAATTATTTTCCATCTAAGATAATATAGGGTTCTTTTTATATCCCTATTATTACATTGATTTTATTATGTTGTGATGGAATTAATTTTATGAATTCCTTTATGTTATATGAGTTGGTTTATGATTTCATGATGTTTAAGAATCCCATTTTCTTTACATGTGTTATGCAATGATGTATATTTTTTTGATTTTGTGCCACACATAAGAATGGAATCATTATGAGATGGGTGGGACCTATATATCCCTCCAATACATTGGGTAAAGATTTTATATCTCATGAGATAGACATGGCTGGAATGGTAGGTTATACCGGTTTAGTGAAACCGAACTGAAACGAGGAGTGAACTCGGTTCATAAAGGGACTTTGTCCACTAAGATAGTCTTGGCAATTAGTCTTGACTAATAAGAAATGATTCTCTCTGATTATGTGTGTATTCCACAAAGTTTCATGTTTTATGTTATGATTATTGGTATTACATTTCACTACTATGATTTATCCCATGTTATGATATTATGATCTCTTTTGCAGGTTAAGATTTCCAAAATGTTATGTTCTTATGAATATGAAATGATTGATATTTCTTTTGTTTAACCTTACTGAGAATTTGAGCTCACCCTATTATGTTTTCTTTTCCCCAGGATATATAGAAAGGTTTTAGGTATAAAAAAAAGAAGATATTTATGGGAGATGTTGAAGATATTTCACCATGATTAGAAGATTACGTTCCATGTTTCCAAAGATACTAAACTATTACGATCCTTGTGTGTGTGTTTTTGTTATGTACTAAGTATTACGCAAAAGTAATGTAATGTCTATGTACGTCAAGGTTCGGGTCTCTACAGTTGGTATCAGAGGAAAGTTTTAGTCAAACTTTGGAAACTAGGATGTGAAAACATTAGTGAGATCCCTAGAGATATTTCTAAGGTATGTCTAGGGATGTCTCTAAGGTTAAGTATACGTATAGGTTATAGTCCTAGAATTGCGCTAAGGATCTTATAATTTATCCTAATATGATAGATATTGAGGGTACTCCCCCATTAATATGTTCTTTTCTCTAGCATGATTTTGCCTCTCACCGAATTCTTTTTGTGTTTTAGTTAATGGAGGGAACCAGAAGGAATTCAGTTAACATTGAATCCAATGGACAAATTGGTGACTATGAGGAACAAAATTGTGTAATTCCAAGAGAGAATGATATTGTGATTATGTCGAATCAGTCATCGTGATATATGATTAACAAATTGAAATTTAGTGGTATGCCTAATTCATCAAATAAGATGAAGATAGACTATTATACATCTTCGCATGTTGAGGAGCATAAAGAAAGGAAGATTGATATTTTTAATGAAGGGAAGAAGAACCTTGAGGAATACCTCAAATGGAGGGACCGATGTTATCTGTGTGTAGGAAAGGGTCATAGAGTGACAGACTATTATGGAGTTCAATGTATAATTTGTGGAGAACATGGGAATTACCCAACTCAATTCCCTAACCTAAAAAGTTACTTCTAAATCAAGGAAGGACATATTCCATGACAATCATTGAAGAGGATACATTGAAGTGTTTATGTATTGGTATTCAAGAATAATTTTGTTGAGGTACTTTTATTGTGTATTGGAATATTTTTTTATTAGTCTATTATGGTTTTCAATAATTTTAAGGTACTGGTAACCATGAAAAGTGATTCATATATTTTGGAAAGTAGGTGATATGCGCATAATGAAGGGATAAAGAGAAAACGAAATGTTTGATAGTATTCATGTGCTCATGATTGATATAAGGACTAAGTGATATCATGGTTTGAGGATATATAATTTTGAGGATTTTTGTATGTGGAAAGTGTTAACGTTTAACTGCATTCATGTTTTCACTAAGGTTCAATGGGTATTCATTCTTCAAGAGAATACATGATTAAGGTATTCACATGTTTGTAATTTGACCAACAAGATATATCTTATGATATATGGGGGATAAATGATGGCATTCACGTGATCATTTTCTTTAAACTATGATCTTGGACCGAAGTATTTTAGATAAGCCTAAAGATTGGAATGGATTATGTTGGACATACGTTAGTATTTTTTAAGGATAAAACCTTTTTTTGATATGGTTGATGGGATGTTATAGTAATATAGCTTAGAAAAGGGACAACCTGCAGGACGGGCGAAAACCAATCACGTCATACAAGGCTGTGGAAATCGAACCCACAACTGACGTGCGACTGGCCTTTATCGCCTACCACTGGCCTACAGGAAGTCCCTGTTTAGTAGAAACTAGTTTTATTTTATTAAGTAGTATAATATAAGAAGTATATGTCCATTTTAGGAACCATATATGATTAATCTCACTATAGATGGATTTACGTATTTTTTTGATAACTTTTCTTACCTTTTGTTTGAGACAGATGGAATGACCCATCATTCTATCACATGATCTGCTAACACATCACGAATGACAAATTCAACTTCATTTCTTTAAGATATGAAGTGGAAATAGCCCAAATAACGAATAACGGTGAGAGTATACCAAAATCATGAAAGTATTTCTTCTAATTCCAATTTCATCAACTTTAGGGAAATGATCTTGAAAACAAAAAATGTTGTCCTAGTTTCCTTATATCCGATGAATCAGATGGTACCTTAGATCATCACAAATCAATAGCTTTGTGATTGTTGTCTTTTTCATAGCCATGTTCTCTACCACTCTCCATCAGAACTTGATGGTTAGATTTTTCTTCCATATCCATATTTTCACCTATGTTCCCCAATGTGGAAACATAGAGATGAGTTAATTTGGGTAACCGTTACATTTCATACTTTAGTTTTTAAAGCCATGTTTTGGTATTCCTTTTTACGATGTGGGTTTCTATTAAACAAACTTTCAAGTAGTAAACCATTTATAACCCCGACGAATTTCGAGGGTGAAATTCATTTTAAGGGGGGTAGAATGTAACAACCTGAGATTTTATGAAAAATATTATTTTAATTTCATTAATGTCTTGTGTTGTATGATACACCAAGATTACATTGTGCTATACGCAACACCATATTAGCTTGCGGTATACGCAACAATATTCTTGGATCGTGTTACACACTATTTTGATAATAGTTATTCTACGGAACATTGAGTATATATATATATATATTCAATTTATAAATGAAATGTGTTTGGATTATGTTATACGAAACAACGAAGGATTCTTGCACAGCACGCAACCCTGACATGGCGTACATTACACGCAATCACGACCTTCCTCGATAGCGTGTGTTGTACGCAATACTGGGTTTTACTAAACAACGATATATTATTATAATATAATTATGAACTAGCCTTTATGAATAGTTTTAACTAAATTTTGAATCTTATAACATTATTATTCGTCTTACACATTTTCTAAAACATGGTATAAGAACAAAATAAATATTTCGGGTAAAATAACTATTTTTCAAAAAATTCAGTTTTTCCGCCTTTTGATGGCGCACCGACTTTAAGCCTAGTTTTTGACATGTTTATAAGCTCAATTTGACAAAATAAAATTCTTCTTTTGAATAATGAAATTAAAATTTACTTTGCATTAATTTTTCATATTATTCTGGTAACTTTCATATTTTGATGAATAGTAAAAACACACAATATTTTAATTAAAAACAACTTTTTTCATCGCAATAATTTATATGGATAAATTATAATATTTAATGGTTTTAATGTATAAATATAATACATTTTTACCATTTAATATAATTAATGTCATTAGCATTGATTCTACCATGAATTCGTAGGACAAATCAATTCAATCTTTTGAAATGTTTTAAAGAAAAACATGTTCTCTTTCGACAACGGGATTAATTTTAATTTAATTTCTGAAACTTTTGTGTATTGAATTTGGAAAAATGGATTCCATATTTGGAATCAGTGGATCCAAATTATGTTAATAAGCTAATTATTTATTTTTGGGAATTATGAATAGTAACTATGGTAAATTTTATTTACCATAGTTAAAGGTAAATCAGGTAATTAAGGGTAAATATAATATTATTAAATTACCTTAAAACATGTCAAAATACTATTTTATGACTAAAAGTAGACCCATATCACCTAAGGGTCGGATTAGATTCATTTAATGGACTTTTTTCCATGAAAATAATTTAATTATTATTAAAACCAAAGAATGTGACAACATGTCACTTTCTTAAATCTTATAAGTATAATAATTTTAATTTAGTGATAAAATTCATGACCTTAGAACATGAATAGTTTCCAGAAATATAATACATTTATCTAAAACATAGGAATTTATTTAGGATTTTTAGGGATTAAATAATTATCATTTATTATGACACAAAGACGATGCAGTAATTGTCTTATTAATGAAATATTGACACAATTGATGTCATAAATATCCAAATAAATTTAATTTAAGACTTTTTATGAATTAAACTAAATTTATATGTCAATATGACATGTTATTATTCATTTAATTAAATTTTTTCTAACTAATCAATCTATTATGTGTTTCACAAAAATCAATTACTAAATAGTGTCAAAATTGACATAAAATAGTTTTTAAAACAAATATTATATTATTAATTGTTATTTTATTCCTAAAAATCTAAGTTTCTTCCAAATGACTAATATAAGGTTATATATATTAATAATAAACAACTTGGGGTTCGTTTGGCTTGATATAGTAAGTTTATTAACCTTATAGTGTAAGAAAACAAGAAGACATGGTAAATGTAAAATTATATAACTTAAAGTTAAATATAAATTATAAGGTTAAAATAGGAACATAAACTTGTCTTAATTCTATTGTATGAGATTATTTCGACTTATAACCACCTTATCTTCGAAATAAATCAATTCGGAGCTATTTAAAACCGAATTTGTCTTTATAATAAAATAATATTTTTAGTTATTCCAAAGGTGCCCCTCTACTCCCTTATAAAAGGGAACCCCCTCCCTCTCTTACTCACAACACTTTGAGCCTTCATGAATGGAAAAACTCTGAAAAATTCTCTTCTACACTTCCCTAGCAACATCCATGACGTTCTGGTCTTCCTCAAAGACCAATTTTAGTGCTTTAAGAGGAGGTCTCAAAGAGGCGCTTCAAAGAAGAGGTAATTTCCGTTACCGATTCTTTCATCTTTATTTCATTTTCCGCTTCTTTTTCATTAGATGTTTCATTATGAGGTAATAACATCAGTATCACTAATATACTGATATGTTATTATAATTTTGAAACAACCCTATTTCACCATCTATCCATCCTTCGGAAAACGAAATCACCGCGCGTGCGTACGTACGGAATACCGTCTCCACGCCGTGGTGAAATCTATTTTCCACCACCACCTTACTTGGATGGGTATAATGGTGTAAATAATAACTATATATGATTATTTTAAAGTTATATTGATTCTAAAATGGTATACATACACTCCAATACAGTCCCACGATCATGAGAACGATATCATCGCTCGTGCGTACATACGGACTATCGTCTCCACGACGCGATGAGATTCATTATCCACATTAACCATTCATGAATGATTATAAAGTATATATAATAAGTAATAATGAAATATATGACATAATAATGCTACTGTATTTATGTGTATATATATGTATGTCATCTACTTAATTCCATTCATCTCAATAAGGAAACGAAAACAGCGTTCATGCGTACGTACAACCTACAGTCTCCAAGAACGGTGTATTTCTTTCCATTTACTGATTTATTATATATATGTATATTATGAATATATATTATATATATACCATGTTGTATATTCTGGAATTAATTAATCATGATCTAAGTAATCATATGAATAATTACAAGTCAAAACACGGACGACAAATGAAACAATTTTACCCAAAATGCTCTTTAACATGGAATTTACAAAAGAACGGGTAATATAAAGTCATAAGTGAACCATATATGATATCATAACAATTAATATGATTATTTAATAAGTCAATGACATTATTTAAATCATTATACAGGAGGTTCAGACACTTACGAAGAAAATCGGACCTAAGGTAAGGGAAATATCACAATCTCATTTTTATCCGAGATTGTTTATACTTTGGTATTTACTGGGGTGTATTTTATCATCCACATCCATGTTTCCTCAATATGTAATATTAATTCCATCCACCTACAATTTTTTAAATCCAATTTTACCCTTCGGTGAGTTTTTAGTAAAAGATATGAAAGGAAACTTTTGTCGTTTTTCATACGAGGTACTTTTTGACTTTTCCGACAAAAGTACGAAAGAATGTTTTTTTAACTTATACGAAAGGAATGGATTTTTATAACATTATTTACATGAATCATCCTTTACAAGTTTTCAAGTATATTTTTAATCAACTTCTTTTAATTTATAATTTTATGGCATGTTGTGAAAGGAAAAGTGTTTTTGAAGTATAAAGGCTATTTTCCTCAAGAATGGAGTTCAAGTGTTTTATGAAAATTATTTTCCATCTAAGATAATATAGGGTTCTGTTTCTATCCCTATTATTACATTGATTTGATTATGTTGTGATGGAATTACTTTTATGAATTCCTTTATGTTATATGAATTGTTTTATGATGTCATGATGTTTAAGAAACCCATTTTCTTTACATGTGTTATGCAATGATGTATGATTTTTTGATTTTGTGGAACATATAAGAATGGAATCATTATGAGATGGGTGGGACCTATATATCCCTCCAATTAATTGGGTAAAGATTTTATATCTCATGAGATAGACATGGCTGGAATGGTAGGTTATACCAGTTCAATGAAACATGACTGAAACGAGGAGTGAAATCGGTTAAGAAAGGGACTTTGTCCACTAAGATTGTCTTGGAAATGAGTCTTGATTACTAAGAAATGATTCTCTATGATTATGTGAGTATTAGAAAAAGTTTCATGTTTTATGATATGATTATTGGGATTACATTTCACTACTATGATTTATCCCATGTTATGATATTATGATCTCTTTTGCAGGTTAGGATTTCCATAATGTTATGTTCTTATGAATATGACGTGATTGACTTTTCTTTTGTTTTCCCTTACTGAGCATTTAAGCTCAACCTTTTATGTTTTCTTTTCCCCATGATATATAGAATGGTTTTAGGTATAAAAAAAATAAGATCTTTATGGGAGATGTTAAAGATCTTTCACCACGATTAGAAGATTATGTTCCAAGTTTCCAAAGATACTAAACTATTATGATCCTTTTGTGTGTGTTTATGTTATGTACTAAGTATTCCGCCAAAGTAATGTAATGTATATGTACGTTAAGCATCAGGTCTCTACATTTATTATACACTAAATAAAATAAGGTGGTTTATATTATAAAAATATTTCTTAATGAAAGAATATTGAGATACAGTCCTTTACAAAGATCGTATCATTAGGTTAAGGATAAATCAATGTCATTACATTGTGTTAAAATAAAAATACACAGTATATAAGTGGATATTCAGTGTAAGACAATCATAGGTTATTCACACATATTTTTTGAAAAAGAAAACCAATGACATGGATATTTTACTCAATGAATGGAGATTGAGTTAATATTTCCTATAAAAAGTTTGTATAAATGATGTAAAAATTTATGAATGGGGTGACTATGTGAAACAACAGTATATCCAAAAAAACAGGAACTGGAAATCAAAACATAATTAAATAAACAGTTATTTCACACATAAACACGGAATAATATAATCAATTAAGTATGCATAAACCCCAATGAGTGGAAATTTAGTTTAGAAATTCCCAAAAAAAATTCAGCAGCCTAACAGAATCACTTAAAATTCATAAAATGAGTTGATTGAGAGAAAATAGGGTCTTCCGTCATATTAAAATAATATGAATAGTAAGGGAAATTTGGAATTACATATCCCAAAATTAGAAAATATAAATTAAAAATGCATAACCTTAAATGAATGCTTTAAAAGACTAGGGTGGTAGATTCCATTACATTGAGTTCAAATAATCACATAAGATTCTTGTTATTCCTAAATAATATATATAAGTTAATTTATATTCGTTTTAGAACATTTTTAAAGTTTATTATTACTTTTACATCACTTATTACCTTATTATAATAATTACATAATGATTTGAGTTCACATCGGTCGTTTGGTCGATGTTCGGTACTTAAGTTGAAATTGAACTTGTTTTAATGTAAATTGTCCTTGTAGTCAAAATTGAAACATCTAAACCATGATATTCATGATTTAAATATAATATATATCTAGTATATATGTATTTATAATAGTCCATAACATTTTATCATATGAAATGAAATGCATTGTTCATGGAGAATGTAGGTCGTACATACACATGAGGCTACTTTCAATTCATTGTCATATGAAAGGAATGAAACTAAATAATACATAGTTATATTATAATTACAGTGAAATATATTTGTTTTATATGTTATTTATATTTATAAACACCATAGTTTATTTGTTCCATGTATGGAATGAATGAGTTGTGTCACATTGAGTGGGTGGTAGTCCACACATCTTCAGATAAAATTATCGTATATAATAATTATTCAAAGAATAATGTTATTTTGTAAATAAAAATTAAATAATCATATATAAAATATAAAATAATATATATCATAAATAGATATAGTTCCATCATAATTTACACCATGAGAGGTGGATGGAAAAAATTGAACAATCCTCGTTTTGTGTAGAAGTGGTTCGTCGTAGATAAGAAACACTTTGTTAGTATCCATTAGATGGAGGTGTGTGTGTGTGTGGTTCAGAATATTCACATAGAAACATCCTAGTATATTGAGTATACTGGATTTTTATTTAATAAATTAATATTAATATCATACGAAGTTGATAAGGATAATAAAGGAAATGAACTTGAGAGAAGATGTTACGTCTAAATCGGGTAACTTCTTTTGATTTGAGCCAAAATTCTATCTTGAATTTCCTTATTCCCAAGGTAATTCTTCTTGGATTAAAGGATGAATGTTGGGAGAATATTTGAGGAGAATATCTATGAGCCTAGTTTCATGAGATGTGTGATTAAATCTATAGAAGTTGTGGCCTTTTATAAGAGGGAGGATGGGCACTTTAGGAATGTCTCGAAATATTAATTTATTGTAAATTAAATTTCGATTACAAAACGTCCAAAAAAAATATTATTATAATATAGTAAGATTTTGGTTCAAATATACATCATAATGTTTTTTAGATACGTGTTTAAGATTTTTTATCTTTATTTTTCTGGTTTATCCCTTATTTTACCCTTTTTAATCTTGTAGTTATATCATTTTATTTACACATTGTGGGTTAATATAATTACCATATCACGTCAAATGGATAAAAAAATTAATTTATGACATTTTTGGACTAATATTAAAAATTTGGATGATTCTTATATATTTTGGAATTTAATATCGTTAAATAAAATGTTTTATATTTTATGTTATTAATTAGGTCAATTTTGGACACTATTCATACCTGACGTTTTTTAATGGTCATAAAAACATGATTCATTATAAAATGACATTGAGTCAATACTAACATGTCATATTAACCTAGTGAATTTTTTTATTAACTTCATTATGAAAGTTAATATTTATTTTAATATTTATAATATCATTTATTTGAATCTTTTATTAATGAACCAATCGTTGCATGATCATTGTGTCATAATTAAATATTTTTCTATAAAGTCTAAAAATTATAAATGAAATATCCTGATGTAATAAATATTTCTAGATTTCAATTTAATATTTATATTCCAACAAATCACTTATATAACCCCATATCAAATAATTATGATGAAGATACATGTTTATGCTATTTTTCTCTTCAATTTAAATTAATTATTATAACATGTCATTATCACTCCCAAGTTGCTCCCAAATGCCATAATTTCAGCCTATGGATTCTCATGGTTTTTAAAAATAAATCAAATATTATTATCACACGTTTAGGGTATCTTTAAATTATTATAAATTATTTTTTACCCTAATTTACAATATTTACCATTTAACGGTGGTCAATAAAAATAATTACAGAAGTTACTATTGATAATGTCAAAAAAAATAAATGGTACCTATTTAAATAACATGGAAATCATTATTCCAAATTTGTAATCAATTTTTCCAAATTTAAAACGCAAAAATGGAAAAAATTAATTTTAAATTAATTCTTGTTAAGGAAAAAAATGGGGTTTAAAGAAGTAAAAAATATCAAAAGATTGACATGTTTTTATATCCAATATCAATGTGAAATTACATCCAATATCAGAAATTGGATTAAATAAAAAATATATACTCCATTTATACTTTAAACCCATTAATTAATTTGATTTTACCTTATAAATTATCTTTATGGGAAATAACATTTTCAAATTAAATTTAGTGCATTTTCACTATTCATCAAAACATGATATATATCAGAAAAATATAAAAAATTCATAAAAAGTTAATTTTGATGTACCATTTCTAAATATGAAGTTTATTTTTTCAAATATATCTAATAAAGTTTACAAAAATAAATATAAAAATGGTTCTCCATCTAAATGTGGTAAAACTGCATTTTTAGAAAAATACTTCTTTTGTATGAAAAATTAAATTTGTTCTTATATCATATCTAGAAAAAATATAAGATGAATTTAAAATAATAAATTGAATATATAACATATATTTTTCATTAAATAAAAATCTATAATGGGTGATATGAATATATAAACACAATTATTCTATTTTAGATTGGTTTTCATAAAAATACATCCTTTATATTCAATTGGTTTTTATTTCCATTTATAATAAATTTAGTAACCAATGAATCATTATGTAAACATCTATTAACCATATTACAAAATTTATTTGATACTATTCATTCCTTCCATTCCAATGGCAAAGTGATAACTACCATTTTAAATAATAATAATATTATTCTATTATTATTCTCTATTACCCAATGTTGTGTGCAACATAATATTTTTGAGAAACCTGTTGTTGCATATCGAGTATGCTATCAGAAAAAGAATCCAATTTAATGAAAAATTAATATCTTATTCCTTAATGTTAATATAAATTAAAAAGTATTATTTTTAAATACCTAGTCCATTACAACTATCATAGAATATGGATTCCCTACCTAGTGTCATAATAGTAAGGGATGCATTGAAAAATATTACATATATACAATGGGACACCATTCCCTCATGGTCATATATGAATAAGGGTTAGCATGACCATTCATATATAATAATGGATATTATTCACATTTAGTATAATTATTAAATGTCCCCTGGCCCGTTTAATCTTAATGTAAAGCGATATCGTTCCCATTAATATTTATTATTAATAAGTCTCATCATTTCCAATTTCAATAATTAATAAGGGTCTCCTTTCCCACACATCCTTAGTAAGAATATCTCTTGGATTCAATATTTTAAATGAAGTAATTCATTACTCATTTCCTTTTAATATGAACATTGGAGAATCAATTATTCCATTTTAAAATATGGTGTGCTCGGACCACTCTCATTAAATAAAATTCAATACTATTATCCAGGGAACTAGTATTTTTATGACACCACCTTAATTAATCTACCTATTATATTACATCATTAAAAATAAATACAAACACTCTAATTGGTTCATTAGTCTTATATTCAGGGAATATGTTTTGGTATATATGTGGGAACACCAAAATGGATAGATCCTTTGATGGTTGTCTATATTAATGTGATTTGGGTAGTAAAAATTCATTATGTTACAAACAAGGAAACTAATTTAGTTTAGATACAATTTATGGTATAGAAATAGTGAAATTATCATGCGAAATACAAGAAATATTATAAAACATCATTAATTGAAGGGATAACTAGTAGACCCCACTCCTCGTGTTCATATAGCTCTAAGAGTCTAATTGTAACCCTTGATTCGGTCTATATAGAATGAAAATATAATAATTGATTATAAACAGACAAATAGGTCATATGATGCTACATATTGATAACTCCATTGAGAGAAATATAAATATATAATTGTGAAATATGAATGATGAACTTACCGAGATTAGTCCAACGAGTTGAACAAAAGCATGATAAGACTTCAGATAGATAATTTTTCTCAGTCCCAATCTTACGAATGAATAGGTATCACAAGTGGTAGTAGAATCTATCCACTACTATAAAATTAAACAAATGGAGAAGAGGTTTTGGATAATAATTCATTAAGGGTATTTTGGCATATTCACCAAAATTATGCGTCAGAAGGCTTGGACAGATGATTGGCCAAACCATATGAAAACTTTGTGATATATGTTTTCAAAGAACAACACATGTATTTTACTGTTGTGTGCCACTATCACTTGCTTAGGAAAAACCATGGGACAAGCTCCACCCAAGTATGCATCCCTATTCAGTTAGGGATAACTACGTGGCCTTCAATGGAAAATTTCTTCTATATGTGTGGTCAGACTATTTTTTTACTATACATGGGCCAAGCTCCACCAAAGTATCCATTGCTATTTAAGAAACTCATCATCAATTTCACATTCCATGAGAGGAAATAAATCATTAGAAAACAATGCTGGACACTAAGAATGTACATAAATATCCCTCTCCCAAGCCTTATCCTACACTAGTATGTTCTTATAAAATACAAAAACTAATGGGATAGAATAGACTTAGATAGCCATGAAGCACTAGTCAATGATGTGTATCAGATACATGTACAATGATGTATCAAAATAAATCTCAATATACTTGGGACCAAAAGAATGAGATTAGTTGGCATGATTTTAGAGAAGCTATGAAATGTGGAAGACATCTTGTATGGAATGTTATCTCTTACGTAACAAAAACTGATAGGATACCTACATGAATCTATCTAAAATCACTAATGGACTCAAAATAGGTGGAGACAACTTCACTTTTCTCTGTATTCTTCCATTCTCATGTCTGGGTGATACCCATAAGAAGAAATGATAGTGGACCATGAACACTAGTTGTCAACAATGGAACTGAGCATAATATTTGTATCTCTACTAAGATGTATAAATATTCTTCCCGATAACTAAACTAGTTCTGTAATCTCCTAAATGATATGATAACCATGTAGAACTACCTCCCCTGCCTCTAACCAGCACAAGGGTGAATGAAAAGACCTAATCTATAGGGACTCATAGTGATCCATATGAATTTCCTCCTAATAACCATTATTTTCAAAAAAACTCAATGATATAGATTGGGATTTCCCATAAACCTATCAATGAAAGGATATATGTTGGGAGAATATTCTCTAACAAATGTATTATCCATTCTATATGACCATCGATTTGAGGTTAAAAAGATGTTCTCAGAAGCACCTGTATACCCATATATTTCAGCAACCCTTTTAGAAACATGATGTGAAATAAGAGTCAATATCTGAAATTTTGTTATAAGGGAACCTGTGTATTTAGATAATATCAGAAACAAAAAAATCCACTCATCAAATCAACTCAAAATTTCTACCAAATAAAAATGAATTGGGTATGTTTAGTCAGTTGATCTGTGACTACCTGACTACATTGCTTCTTTGGGTTTACCTCAATAATAAAATAATAAAATCCATTTCAAAATCTACAAATTTACATTCTAGGTTCACTAATATCTATATCAACATAACTTATCTGTTCTTACCTACATACACCTACTAAAAAGTGGAACACCTAGTGGTTAAAACCGCTATATTCCATTTTATCCTTATCAAAAAAATACAATCAGAACATATCAGGATACATCTTGGAGATAGATGGGTGAACTGCCAATTGGGAAGAAAACAACTCACAAATCCTCTACTCTCTCATATATGTGGGATCCAATATAATAAAATGTATACACATGATGTCATCATCATTGATATAACAATCCAGTGGTGGGTCATCCCTAGAAATACTTTAAAACAGGACAAATACCTCATGGTCTAAAAAATGCCTCATCTTCACCTTATCAACAAGTAAAGAGGTCACTGCTAATTATTCCAGTAGATACAATCCATGAAGTATTTTCACCACTATGTGAATATCGAAATAGATTTCCATAAGATTCCATTCTCTATTAGCCTCATAAAATACCTTTGTTTGATTCCTCCATGTTAATGGATCAATAACAACATTTCCATTCCTAACCATGAAGAATTGATAAAAGTTAAAGAATGGTAAATATTCAACCCATATTAACTATTTAATATTAAAATATATATGATTAAATATATATATATATATATATATATTTGAGGATATTGTATTCCTTAAATGCCATAGAATTCTCACCAGATAGTTAATTCCTACATAAATGTAAGGTGTCTACAACAACTGCTAACTCTAGATCATACATTTGATCATTCTTCCAACAATACCTAACCATCTACTTCCAATATGAAATGATTCTATCTTCCTACATTATTTTTAAACCATTATTGATACATAATAAATCATTATTGATTAGATATCTCATGACTGGTTGTGGTTGAATTAGGATCATTTCCAAATTCAATCTTCCTTCTAGCACAAAAAATATTTTCTCAAGGGATTCCGACCATATAAAATATAGAACCTCTTTAGTCAATACTGTAATTGGTGATACTGAGCTTGATGATTCCTTTATAAAACAAATTTAGTAACCAGTAATTTAAAAGTATATCCCGTTATCAATGAATTTCACATGATTCTCCTATGTAGCCAAAACACTCATATTCTATAGATCAACTAAAACTTATTCCTTTGAGATAATTTGACCAATAATGTAATATTTGTCGATATAGAAAAGAAATATAGTAATCATATCATATATTTTATTCTCCCTTATTGTTTTAAATATGATCTCATGTTGAAAGGCATGGTTGCAACAAGTTAGAGTATACATGATGATGTAATCTATAAAGACTATAAAAATGGAATCATGATATGGATGGAAGATACTATTCTTCAAATATGTAAAGATAGAAGAAATGACTATAAGACTAAAATAAATCAAAATATACTCATACATGTTGTAAAAACTATGAAAATCATTATATGGAATATCAGAAGGTATGACTGAAACCTAATGATGATCAGATCTGAGGTTGATCATCAAGAAAACCCTCACTCCACTGCACTAGTAGAAAATATCATTTATCTATGTTAAGGGATACTATTTTTCTCTATATTTTTATTCTATATTCAATAATTCTTGAAACTACAGAAAATTTCCTCCTCCTTGGAGAAAAGGACCAGTGAATCCCTGGAAGAAGTTTTAGGCCATATAAAACATTTGTCCATTAATTCTTTTAGTTGCCTCTTGAGATAATCCAGCTAAGTAGTATCCATATTTTAAGGATGAATTGATACTGGTGTAGATCCCGAAAGTATGTTGATATTAAAATATACCTATCTCTCTCTATCATGAGGTAGTCTTGATAATTCATCAGGGAAAATATCCTTGAACTGATCAACTACAGCTGGAATGTCTTATTAATGATATCCCTTATGATTCATGTAAAACCTCACAATTGGGGTGGTCACTCCACCTTTCCTATGATGATCTAATATAGATTTATCATCCAGACATCCCAATATCCCTATGAACATATTTTCCTCACTCTAGTGGTGTAAATGACAATCTTTGTTGAAAACAATCAATAGATGGATGCTAATAACACAACCAGTCCATTCACATGAATACATAAAAGCCAATTATCTCAAGGATGAAGAGGTTCTATAAGAATTTAGGGATTACTAATTCAAGACATCAAGAGGACTGTCCTTTCAAAACTTCATATTCTTATAATGTGTACCCAGAGGTGTTTCAAGTATCATAACAAAACCTGATTACTCAACATGACATCCAAGACACTCCAAAATAACAATAGATATGGAGGAATGTGATGAACCTATATCCAAGATGGGATACTATATAATAGGTTCTACTAAAATAGAAATTTAAATAGTATATAGAATAGTGTCATAATACTATGGTATAGGTTTTAGTGAAATTATATGGCATGATCTGTGACCCTATGTTATAACCTCACAATATATTATGGTCTCACAATATTAGTGCTATATATACAATGTATATATACCCTATCCATAAACTCCTCATCTTCTTATACAACTAGTAGTGATCTAGAAACCATATTTTTTAGGTGATACTAAACTAGCTTCTGAAGGTGGATCAACCCTGAATCATCTCCCACATGAAATAGATGTTGAGTTCCTGTAGAATCACTAAAGATGCCCAAATATGCTTCATCCTGGGAACCTGATGTATTCTCTAGGAAACTAGGGCTTCTTATGCCCAATCATCCAAAATTGGTTACAGACCACATAAAAATTTATGTCTTTCAACTGGCTACTAACTCTCATGTTTGTTGTCTCCAAAAATCCTTTCTGAACTCAAGTTGAACTAATAATTTATCGGGGTTCTAAAAAACCCTAGACAACACTTTCTTCCTACATAACGTTATGCTTATTTATAAGGTAATGGTTCACTATATCTGAGATAGTGATAAACTAAAAAATATTTTCCTATGAAGGTATATGATTCCAAAGGACATCCTCAGATCAAAAAACCGTTAACCGACTCATTAATAGTATAAACTGATGTAAAACATTGATGATCTATAAAATGAGTTGTGTAGTCCATGAATATCATAGAATACATATACATGATCATGAATTCAATAGAATTATTAGACCATAGGGTCACTAGAATGAAATAATCCAACATTGACTGGAATCCCATCCTTGTCGATTCTCGATTCCGATCAGCCTAATTTAGGGAATCGCTCATGAGATTGGAGGATATTTGAATAATATAATCAGTGAGTATCACTCTTCAATAATGAGGGGTATCCAGATTCATGATTATAGACATATAATTATCGATCAATAACTCGTAATATTATTTTCTGCCAGCCCATGAAGATGTTTATAGATGATCCTACTGGAACTCCTGTGTTAACTCTCCCATAGAATGTGAAAAGTGTGGCGCTCCCTATAATGTATATATAAGATAATGGAAATCACCTCAAAAATGGGAATAACCTCATAGATCTAAAATATGAAGAGGTTCCACATGAGGAAAAAAAGGTAAAGCATTCATCTTAAGGCCCATGAACTATGTAGTATGGTCATCACAGATATCATGGTATATGATCAAATGATATCGGGGTGGTATTTTACTAAAAATTCCAAACCCAAACCTACAAAAATATTCACTAACAAAAAAATCCAACGATGAGAAATTTAACTATTAAAGAGCACTTCAATGTTATAGGGTAACCCATATTCCTACGTAATGTGTATAATCAACATTATAGGAACATTTATATAACACAATATGGTCTATCAATTAGTGTCTATTAATTCCTAGACTCTTTTAATCTCTATGTTTTATTTTATCAATTCAATTTACAATTCAAATGTACATTTCAATGTGATTTAAATTATTTATTGGAATGGTTCACTAAATAGGATACATAAGGTCTTGTATACCATATGAAAAAAATTCCACATAATTCATAACATAACATGTTCCATCCCATAAAACAATCCATTCAAAACTCAATATTCTATAGTTGACTTTTTAGTGTGTCTGTTACAGACTAATTAGGAAAGAACTCTTTATGTTATAGAAGGAACTCAAAGTGCTGAAAAATTTTACATCAATTTACATTAATAATAGTTATCCATTTAATAATTAAAAATATTTAAATCAAATCACTCATTGAAATCAAAAGCAATGAAACCAACAAAAATCTCCTATCTTAAATGGCATATGCATGGCATGTGAATTTCCTACAAAGTGAATAATATGGTCCATGATCAATAATTAATTTCCCTCAACATAATGATCTAAGGATAAAAATTTAACATCGTTGAAAATATTAACACAAAAATAATGTGCATCACCAAACAATTGAATCAAATAAGCTCTAATTAGCATAATATGTAAAATGGAATTTTTTTCGAGAAATTTTTTTCTTTTCTCAATTAATAGTTTAGAAACACCCAAGAACAAATTAATACCAAATCCCATAGAATTCATATTATCATATCCATTATCCCGAAAGATTAAAACAATAAAAAATTCTCTAATACCACATTGTAACATCCCAGTCCTAGATCACACTCCGAGGTGCCCCAATCCTGGTGGGTCACATGGACTCAAGCATATCTCCAACAAATACTACAGAATATTAACTAGTAGTGAGGGACTATGGTGTTTCTATTTTGAGAGAATAACATCATTACCAGAGTGGAGTGGAATATTTTTGTAATAAAAGGTAAATAGATGAATAATATATTAACTAATGGAACATTAGAAGTAGAAACATTAATGACTGGGCTAGTAACCCACACTCACAAAAGTAGATATAAATAATCATTAACTAAAAATAATAATAAAATAAGTGAAAATAAAAATATACAATGGATGGTATACCCATGGGTCTATAAATAATGAAATCAAAGATACACGGAAGAAGTAAATACTTGATTTACAAGATAATTTTTTTACCAAATGGAATAAATTAATTCCAGGTAACTAGGACTTCATCCCAGTCATCTTCTACCAACCCACCATCCCAATTCATACAGTAAATTCACACATCCAAATCAGGACAATTCCACTTATCTACACCTACTAGCATTTAGTCTTCCCAGGTACTATAGGTAACCAAGACTGGGTTTAATATAAATCATAGTAGGCAACCACCAACAATGTCTATAAATGTTCAATATATGTCTTTATCATTGAATTCCATAGATATATTTTCTCATAGAAATAATAACAACTATAAATTGGTGGGATATGGTTCCTAAAAGAAACCAGACTGAAACTACTAGCTTAATTATATGTGGTAATATCTTTGAATAAGTATCAATACATGAAATGAATGTTATAAATTTAATGAGGAAATTGATTCCCATCATCACATTAGAAAACAAGACCCCGTACCTAGTATCATAGTGATATAGGAGACACTATTCCGAGTATTACATTTACACATAAGGATTCCATCCATATATGGTTATATTAGAATAAGTGTAGTCAGGCATATTTATATAGAATAAGGGTCTTTATACCCTATTTTTAAAATTATTAATTTTTTCATGCCTATTTGATGTTTATTAGAAGGGACATCATTCCCATTTATATTTAGCATACATAAGGGTCATCTTTCCCCATTTTAATAAATAAAGATGGTATCCACACCCACACATCCCTAATGATAATATACAGTAGCATTAATATGATCCATATAGTAGTTCAAAATATGTTAAAATTTAATATCAATAAGAGAACAACCATTATTATATTTTAGAAGGGTGTTTTTGTCATACCACTCACATTAAAATCAATTCGTTTTAATTTTATATTGTACTATATTCATGTTATTCCACCTCATTCATTCCACTATCAAAGGGATTCTATCAATTAAAATAAATCCAAATATTCCAATAGGTTCTTTTTCCATATATTAATAGAAAAAATTTAGAAACATATGAGGGATCACCCAATGGGGCATCTCTTTCAAATGTTGTCGATCATGAGGACATTTGGGTTCTAACAATATATTAAATTCCATACATGGAATCCAATTTATTGTATATACATATTAGGGGAAATGAAAAGTAAAAAAAAATATGCGGAAGATATAAAATATTATAAAACATAAATACATTAATGGAAAATTATTATACCCCCTAACATATGCTCAAAAATCTCTAATCATACAATAATAACCATTTATTTGGTTTAGATCAATAAAAATGAATTAATCAACACCCTAAAAATAATGCATAAGATATTTCACATTGATAATTCCATCAAGATAATGATAAAATGATAATTACATAAGATGAATAAATATCATATTAATAGGAATCTAATGAGATAAGTAGATTCTCAATCAGTCATCAGACAGAGGAGTTCTCCCAATCCCTATAATTTCCTTAAAAATGTATCAGAAATGGGAGGAGAAGATATCCACTTCTGGAAAGTGAAGAAAATATATAATGGGTTTAAAATTATCTTATATAAATATAATTTTTTTAAATTTTATCAAAAATAAATTTGTCATGTAGTTTTGTTGGACAGTTGGAAAAACCATGCACAAACGCTGTAATATAGGTCTTCAAAGAACAACAGTTGTCTTTCACGTGCATGAAACAACTAGATTGTGGTTAGGGAAAATATTTTTCCCTTCTTCACCCAACAATATATCCCTTTTGGTTAGAGGTAACAATGAGGGTTTCCCTACAATGTTTCTCCTAACCGTGAATCCACTATTGGTTTCCAACCAGCAAGGGTTCTTTTCTCTGACGAAGACTAAGAAATCCCCAAAAACATTCTAACCTCAAAGATAAGAAATATTATGTCTATAATAAATAATTATATAAAATTTAAAATGATATTTACAATGAATAATTATTGGGTTCTTATATAATCTATTTTTGATAACGTCATATCGAAGAAATCCAATAATGTTTTCAGAGACCATGGGGCATCTAATAGACTTAGAGAATAAGGGATTCATCAATCTATGTACATTTAAATGCGATGAAAATATATTTTTTAGCACAAAGGATGACTGTATTACTCAACTCCACATAAATTTACCATATTTATAAAATTTAATGATATATAAAAGAAATAATTTCCTTCGTATTGATGAATTTATCAATGAGTTACTATGATCCCAATGGGTTTCTACAATTGATCATCAATAAGTCTATAAAAATTATGGTATAGATATGAGGAAATATATAAGAAGATTTTTCATTAATGTTAAGTGATAATAATATGTAATGTGATATTTAATGGTTTAATATATTCACATGTAGTGTTCTGGGCCTCCAAGTAAAATAATGTTAATCTGTACCAAGAATTTTTAATTGTGGTGTTCCTATATGAAATCCTCATCCACTCAATGAAATTAAATAGAATGAAAAACAATTAAATAATTGCTCATATGTATGTTTAAATTTCATTTCATTAAACAATGTATTATATGTATAATTTATTGATTTAGTAGGTGAAGTTCATTAGGATTATAGTATCCAAATAAGGCATGTCCATCAATGAGGAAAACATCGAGTAAATAATATCATGGACACATCAATATAATATGTTTTAGATCATGATAATTCTAGGAATAATGGGATATTACTGACATTTTATCTATGAAATTTTATTATCTATAAAATCCTTTAAATAGAATGATGGATTAGCTATTAAATATCCTATTGTCATATGATTTTAAAGAGTAATTTAATGGTCTGAATATGACATTGAATATAACTCTAGTTCTTATATTCCCCAATATGGGGATATGATACAACATGTCAATGGAAGAATAATTTATTGGTTTTAGAGTATTACTTGTGTAAAGGTAAAATGTACTAGCATATTGGCCATGACATATACCACCCCAAGAATTGAAAAATCCTACTCATGTATTGGTGCTTGGAGTTTTGGTTCATGTTCTAACGTGTTATTGACCCATCAACTTTGGTGGGAGTTTTTTAGTATTTATAAACAATATGAGCCTCTATTATATCATAAAATTGATTGACCTAATCATTGGGTTGATTCTCCATGTCGAGTAATTGATGATTATTAAATTTTAGATGGATTATCCAAAAAATAAAACATAGAATCAATACTAATTCTATAACCAATAAGATATAATATGAGAAGTGTCATGGTTAAAGGAATTCTTAGGAGTACTAGGTCTCGAAGAGATTTTTGGGAATTTACAGGACTGATTCTTTTTTGTATTATAGATCGATGAAATTTTCCCAAACGGTGGACACATATTAGCTAGTGGGATTGGTAAATACTAGATATGACAATAACCATGATTGTCCTTTGATGTAGGAATAACAATATGGAGGTGTCCCAATATCATTGTGGTTGGTGGGAGATGTTAATTCCATATTAATTCAATAGATATTAGAAAACACTTCTTCCAATAGAGAGGATCATATTTTGGTTTCCATACAACTATATTCACGGTACATCAGGGTGAAAAAAAGAAATAACAAGACATAAAATGAACCATCAGGTGGCCTGGTATGAAGAGGGACATCATTTTTTTTATTTCCCAATTACATTCCAATGAGATTGTAATGGATGTGCATTATAATTCTAGTGATTTTATCTACCCACATGATATTACCATGTGGATAATCTTGGATTTAATTATAAGCTTTATAATGTGATTACAAAATACCATGATTAATCTTGATATGTGCTTTGTTATTGTTGATAGGTTGTTGAAGGATTCTCACTTATGACCTATTTGAGTGACTCACTTAGTATATCTATTGGGAAACCTATATGTTCAATGGTGAGTATGTTGAAAAAAAATCCATTGAATGTTTTTCTACATGGATTCACATTTGACCTCACACTTTTGGAATGACCTACATAAATCCATAGGGTCTTATGTGTGATTGGGCACAACATACTATCTTCAGACACATGGATTGGAAATGTGAATTCTTTTCAAACTAGATGACATTATTCATGTAGATATTATGATAGTTATTGAAAATTTGGATGAGAACATCATATAATTGCTATTCACATACAACTATATTTTCCCAATGTATTTACATTTTGGAACCATTTGAGGCACTCTATGGATTCTTTATCCTCTACATAATGTGTTCACACATGGGAGGTGATGTTGCCGTTTTTTCACATAGTATGTTATATTGGACTTTATAGAGGGTATAGTTGATCATGATATATTTTACTGAATATTGTAATAAGAATTGATCTTATATAGAATGGAGTATAATAAATTTGGAGTTCACTTTTGGTGGCTATGTTCTCTTGATAGTGTCACCTTGGTTGGTGCATCATCACTTAAAAATGAAGGGCAAACTGACACCATAGTTTGTTGGACCCTTCATGATCACTGAATGAGTTTTTATTGTCATTTTATATATAGTTATTCATTTATATAATCAAGGTATTCATTATATTTTCTATGATTCTCATCATAAGAGGTACATTCATGAATCCTTACATGTTATATATTTTGAGGCTATTGAGTAGGATCCAGATATATATTATGAGAAGTAGTATGTTTTTTTATAAAATTGAGAGATAATATACAATAATGAAACGTGATAACAGTTATTTGGTTCCGTTGGTAGCATGGATAGATCCATGATGGGATTTTGGAGGAGGTACCATTTTTTTTATTTTCATTGGCTTTTGTTTTCAAGAAATACCACCAAATAATATATAGAAAAACTAAAATCAATTAGATAGAGAATTATAACCTTTATTGTTTTTTAAATTCTCCTAAGACACCATGGAGAATATTTCATAAATATCTTGTGTAAAGGTTTTAAAAAAATTAATTTAAACATTCTCTTATATAGGATATATTCTTCTCATAATATTATATATGGTTTTAATATAGATGCTAAAAAGTAAGAGGTGTTATACCTAGTTTTTCAACGATATCAACGTTTTTCTAATTGTTAAGTAACTGTAAACTATACAATACAAATGGGAAGATCCCCACCCATATTTCCAGTGTAATGGTGATCCAAGGAATTATCTATCTTCATAAGGGTATGCTGATGGAAAATATATATATAGGGGTAATAATAAAAATATACCGATCCCATACATTCTATAAAGAATCAAGCAAGGGTAAAACATGGGGTAATATGTTCATGAATGGGTAATGCTTGTTGAATTAATGGTATTCTAGGGTCTAGTTAATGGTATTTGAATGTTACTAAAGGTTTTATAAGGGTAAATATAAGTTTAATAAGGGAGTCTATAGTATTCAAGGGGTTTTAATGTAAGGGATATATTGTGTAATGGATTCTAAATCATTCCATATTTGTGTTATGGTAACCTAGTACCCCAATTCAAAACCTAGTAGTTGTGAAATGTTAAACTAAAGTTACACTTATTGGGAACCCTTTTTTGGGAATTTAAATAATTTTACATCATTTATTAATTTACTATTCTAATGAACATTTGTTTAATCCCTTTTAATGAAATTAATACACTTAAATGGGTTGAATTATTTTTTATTGATTTATTTTCATTTAAAATAGTTTTAAAAATTGAAATTAAAACTATCACATTCATGATTATTTTTGAAGAACAAATTAGAAGGTGAATTTATTTTTGGAGAATTGATTTCATGAGACACCCTCTTATTTTTATTAAAAAACAAGCACCCTCCCATTACTTTATTTCTTTTATTCCATTAAGCTTGATTAGATATGAAATTACATTACATGATATCTTTGAAGTCTTCCTTTACCACATCATGTTCTCAACTAGTTTCCATATATGGTAGAAGAAACAATTTCTACCATATATTGGTTATAGTGTATTAAATATGGGGAAAATATATAGGTTTTGAATTTTCATTCATTTTCCTTCTTTTAATGAGAGTCTATGAATATATCTATTCCTTAGTTCCTATAGAAATTGAACAAAAATAACATAATTAATTATAAAATGGATATTATAAAAGAGTTATAAGGAACTATTATCACATGTTAATTAATGATTTTTAGGATAAAAGTTTATTATCTCACATAATGTTTTAATTTAATTCATAAATAAAATAACATGAATCATTTAAAGGATTCCATGGAAAGTGTTCTGAAATGACTAATATTAGGATGAGATTTGGGTGAGGAGTAATTAATGAAAATTGTGTTTTTTTGCACCTAAATTGAGGTAAGAAGAACATTTATTTTTTAGGATATAATGTAATCATGTTTTCCTTTGTATAATTATATTTTATGAATACATGATAAATTTTAGTTACTGTAGTCACATGTGGTTATGGGGGGTGGTGGTGTATTTTGAGACCCATTGTGATTCATAATTCCATCATATTTTAGGTAACATGTTAGTTATGTTTTATGTTGATCATATATATGTTTGTTTATACTCATTTACAATGAAATATTCACCCCTTGTATTCTATACCTTCTTATTCATGTTAAATATCCTTTAGCGGTATCATTATTTGTATTAGAATAGGTGGACAAGGATGTGAATATTGCCACATAGAGTGGGTGAGTTCATGAATTTTGACCATGTCATAAATTTACCTAAGATAATGGATGATGTATGATAATTCTATAGACATTATGTGTTTAAGATACAGTCAATGTCAAATTTTTTGTACCACGATACATGATTCTCAGTAAACTACCTTGTGGCATGTTATATTTGTAGTGTTATACATAGTATTATTAAATACCCAAGGAGTAGAGAATAATGAGTGTAATGTTTGAATGATGAAATTAGGATTCCAAGCAATTGATTCATTATATTAATTGGTTGTTTTGGTTATAATCAATATCTTCTTGCTATCCTTCTGATATAGAGATGATGATCGTACGATTGGGTGTTTATGTTGGTATGTCATGTACATGACAACTTCGTATATGATTATTCATTTTTATGATTGATTATATATTTATTATTATAGTGGAAATGACTTCATTTAAATTTTAACATTTTGTAATGATGTATTTATTGTGTTCTATAAGGCTTTATTACTCGCATGCTATAATATAATCTTGATATGTCTACAAAATTCAGGTATAGTGGTATATGTATGGGAAAGGGGAATGTTATTTATAGATATATAGAGGAAAAATGACATATTTGTGGACTGTGATATAATCTAATAGACCCCACTATAGTATTTATTTATTTATCTACAACTTTTATTACTCGTGTTCGGATTCACCATTAAGAGTTCATTTATTACCCAAATGCCCGATATTCTATCTATTCAGATCTTCATGATATTATAATTATTATATTTATTATATTAAGTCATTAATATTCATGGTATGAAATGATATTTAGGGTATAGTCTCCCTAGTGATGGAAATAGACCATAAAAACTAGTATGTTGCCTCATGGTTATAGGGATGTCTACATGAGGTCATCTATAATTCCTTTTCAATCCTAGTGGTCTGGGTAGGTGTACTATAGAGAAGAATCATGAATTATATTATATATACATCTAAATACCAATATAATAATTGTCAAAGTAACCAAAAATGGGGAATTCATTTTCTCATCCTCCCTAATAAAAATCTATGATAAAATTCTTGACATTCTATTAAAAATCCATCAGAATACCGAATATGATCTACCAAAATTCCATCCACCATTTTGGAAAAAATCCCATGATCAATCACATTTCCTTTACTTAAAAAATTTATAAATAATCGATAAATACCACATACATATTCATACAATGAATTTGTATGACATTAAATATAGGGAATTCATGAATTCAACTATTTCATTATGGATTTATTTTTAATGATCCTTTAAGACATTGTCAATGGTCGATTCAAGGATTTTTTATTAGATGCTGCTATATATACGTGAATGATCACTCTTTATTGATAGGATACGACAATCATAATATATATACAACAAAATTTTATTTATATAATTTTTTGTGACTAAATATATAAATTCCTATGATCATATAAATTCACATTCTATGTATATCAAATGATATATAAGAACAAAATTCACCACTAAGATTGATTTAGATGCAAACAACGATCAACAGAATCATTCCAAAAGATTTTCTACAATCCTCTATCTACTACAATTGTCTTGAAAAAAGAATTAATTTTGCACCAGTTCTAATATGAGGACTATGAACATTTAGAACAAATCATTCTGAGATTTTTAAAATTATTTATTATTTTATATGTTTTTATTTTGAGTAATGTGTTGTAAACTTGTTATCAGGAACACACTATATCATTCATTTAACTAGAGAATACATTTTATTCTCTTGATTCTCAACCTATTTTTTCCTATTGTTTTTGTGAATGAGGTTCTGGTGTGACCTGTGCTTTTCTTACACCTTATGAATAATTGTGTTGGAGGATTTTTAGCATGTATAGGATGTTGTTTGTGATTTTTTACCTGATCCAAGTTGTTGATTAATTTGATTATAATTATAGTATACTTGGCTGTAGGTGATTTCCATGTTAAGGTGATTAATTCTCACCTTGAGACTGAACCACTTATTTATTCCACTAATTCACTGTGTCATTTTTTATTCTCATATCATATATAAATTTTTTTCTACCAACAAAACTATTTCATTCATAATTAATCTTAACTAGTTTTTATATTTTAAACTATCTATGTATGTTGTTATCAAAGTTAATATATTTATAAATATTATATTCACTAGTAAATAATCACTCTTTAAGAATTTTTTAAAAGTATTGATGTTACCTCGATCTTCTGTTATGATTAATTGGAAATTTTATTTTATTAAGAGAGTTTTATTTTAGTCTAACTATTAACAAATTTTTTTACATAGAACTCAATTCACCCCCTCTTGAGTTCCTCACTCTGACCAACATTTTAAATAAAATGACTTTAACAATTATTATTCCCATATATGATTCTAGTTTTATTCCAAATATGTAAAATATAAGTCAATTCTAATGTTCAGTTATTTTGGGATAGTAGAAAACAAGGATATTCTACAAAAATACCACCTTATTTTATTGTTTCAAATTATGAAAAATGGATAATCAATATGAAAATGATTTTAGAAAGTATGAGTTTTGAAATTTGGACTATAATATATGATCAATATTGAATACCAAAAACTAAAAACATTACATGGAGAGTTGTTACAAAATATTATAACAATAATAAAAATAAATCTATGAATTTATTGTTTTTTTCATAAGAAGATTATTAATTTAATAGAATATATACTTCCAAATCTTGTTTTGATATATGAGATACCTTATCATTTTTATGTGAAGGAAAATCTAATTTCAATGAAATAAGATTAAACACATATGTGATTAAGTATTATACATTTAAAATGAAATCAGAAAACCCTATTTCTTATTTGTATACCAGGTTCAATGAAATAGTAAATACCATGCACTCACATGGAAAACCAGTGACAAACACATATCAAGTATGGATATTTCTCAGATTCTTACCATACAAATAGAGAGGAACGTTTGTTTCAATTAAAGAACCATGCGATGTGATTTAAATTAATATCATGAAACTAATATGAAATATAATGATGTATTAATAATATATTAATGTTAAAAAATAGATTGATGAAGATAAACAAAAAAAACGATTCACCTTCAAGACTACTACATCTAGAAAATGAAAAAAAGTACAACTTACAGATTATAGTGAAGAAGAATGTTCTGGTGATGGTGATAATGAAATGAAACATGTGGCCAGAATAATCATGACATTTTATAGGTAAAATAAGTTCTTCAAAAATTAAAATTTTATAGGAAATGAAGAAAATGTAATGTTGAAATGGGATTAGATAAAGGATGAAACTCAAAATGAAATCACCTACTTGAAATGAAAGAGGGAAAGAAACATTAAGACTTACTATCCAAAATAAAAATAATAAAATATGTATGATGATAAGAATAAAATATATATAAGATCCATAACTAAAAATGTAGTGCCTTTAAAGATACCTCTACTGATTCAAACACAAATCCTGAATGTAATTATAAATGGTAAAATATTTTATTTCCAGAAAGCACATCATAGGTACAAAATATTCTTCCAATTTCTTTTACCAATTTTTCATACATTTTTTAAAATAAATAAAATTATGATAATGCAAAAAACATGACAAGTAATGATATGTACTATTACTATAACATGATAGATGACACATTTCATGAGATGAAAGAAAAATATAAGAAAAATAAAAAAACCATGCTCTAATAGTTTATATTATCTGAAACCTTACGATTTAAAAAGAGAAAAATAAAGAAATGTTGAAATAAAAAAGAGTGAATATTTGACAAATGAACAATTAAGGAACGTGATATAAAGGATTACTAATAAAAAAACCAATAACTCAAATACTGGGAAAAAATATTTCTCCCATGTATATCACTAGAATAGGTTACAGATAAGGATAGAAAAAATAACAAAAATGAGATTTACAACAAGTACCAGTTGAAAAAGTCATATACTTACAATACCAACTGAACTAGACCTAATAATGTATTTATTTGTCAAAACATAAAATCTTTTTATATGAATCCCATTCCAAAAAATATGTTTTCCAAAATCACAATTTACTAGAAAATCTTCATCCAATAATATTTGGGTACCGAAATCATTTTTCGAATAAACATTATATTTTAGGAAACTTATTTGAAAACCTCCCTGAGAAGAATGTTATATGTTTATACTAGATGTTACAGAAATATGTCTTTTATGTATTAAAACATCAATAATTTAACCATTGTTCATAGTGGTCGTGTCACTTTTGGAGACAAAGAAAGGCAGAAAATCATTATCCATGACCAAATTGGAAATTCTAATTTTGGGATAATATTCAATGTTTATTTTATAGACTGATTGAAATTCAATCTTTTTAGCAAAACTATATTATGTTATTATTAATTTTGTGAAAATTTGAAAAAATTCATGTCAATCATTAAATGATAAAAGTGTGTTAATTTTTCCAACATTAATAATTGACAATTTTTATTCTAATGATTTAAATTCATTATCTTCTAAAAATATTTCTTTTTAATGTGTCTGTTATAAATAATCTTGGCTTTATCATAGAATAGTAGGCCATTGTAATATTAATTCACTTAGAAATCCAAAAAGGAATGTGATAGTTAGGGACCTACAAAATCTTGGTTTCTCAAATTATAGAGTTTTTCATGCCAACTAAAAAAGAAAATATCATAGGATTTCAATTAAATATATAAAATGATCTTAAGTCGGTCAACCTCTTGAGTTAATTCAAATGGAAATCTTTGAACCTTCTAGACATTCTAGTCTAAATGGAAAACATTATATTTATGAACTTGTAGAAGACCTCTTGAGATACACTTGGGTATTCTTTATAGCTCACAAAAGTGAATATTGTTCTTATTTTATTAATTATGACAAATCAATATAAAACATTTGTGAACATTGAATTAATAACTTATGAAGTGATCATAGTCAATAATTTGAAAATAAATACACTAAGTCACTTTTTTCTCAAAATGTATATAATCATAAATTTGTTTCTCTTTGGGAACCACAACAAAATGTTGTGGTTGAGGGAAATAATAGGACTCCTCAAGAGATTTCTCAAAATATTCGAAATAAATGTGACATGCCTATCTAATTTAGGGTTGATGTTATTAATATATCTTATTATAATAAAATAATTATTATTTATACATCCCTTATAAATAAAACTATATGATTTATTTAACAAAAAAACCAATGGTGAATTACATGAGAATTTTTGTTTTCAATGTTTTAAATTAAATATGAAGGATAATTTGGACCAATTTCCTCCAAAAGTGATGAAGGAATTTTTCACAGGTATTAAACATATAGAAAAAATATAGAGTTTATAATAATCGATCCATAATAATGGAAGAATCTATTCACATAATATTTGATGAAATTGATTCCAATGAACCCAAGACTATCTTAGAAAACCATGAGGTTGATCTGTATACTCTAAATACCAGTTATAAATATTCTGAAAATTATGTGAAAAGAGAAGAATGTTGAGCTAGTGAAATTATAGAATCAAACCCTTAAAAATATCTTCATTCAACCGTCCCCACTTCCTGAAGACCAATTAGAACTTATAGACACAACCCATTAAATGTTGTAATAGGAATCCTTGACGGAGGTACTCCGGTCAGGGCATCCCGTAGAAATAAAATTAAACAAAAATCATTTTTATCACCAAATTAACATAGGAACATTAATGATGACAGTAATGATGAATTTTTTTTTTTTATCAATGAATGATGATCTTAATAAATTTTAGGGAATCAATGTTTGAGAACATGTAGATATATGTAAATACACCTTAATTATAAACACTAAGTGGGTATATAGAAGCACGATTGTTGAGTCTAGAACAATAGAATGAAATAATTATAAACTATTTCTATAAAGATATAATCAAGAAAAAGGTATTGACTATGAAGAAACAGTTTCACCCTTAACAAGACTTTAATCCATTTGAATATTACTTTCCTATGCGGCATATTTGGATTTCAAATGATATCAAATGGATGGTAAATGTGTAATATTAAATAGATTTATAATTGAGGATGTTTTTGTTGAAAACCCCATGGGATTTAAAAATACACATTTTTCTAATCATGTTTTAAATTATCTAAGGAATTATATGGTTTAAAAAGTCTCCAAGATCATGGGATGATAGATTAGGTATTTTCTTATATTAATTTTTTTTCAAAAGGTATAGATGATACATTCTTTTTAGATGAAAAATTTAAAAATTTGTTTTAATAGTACAAATATATGTTGATGATGTTATTTTTTAATCTAAAAATGACTCTTTATGTAATAGTTTATCTAAACAAATTCAAAGTGAATTTGAAATGAGTTTAATGGGTGAACTGAATTTTTTTCTTTTATTTCATATTTTTCAAAATAAAGAAGAGATTATCTTAAATCAATGTAAGTATACTAAATTTCTTTTCAAATTTTTTGGCCTAGAATGAACAAAAGGTACTGCCTCACCCATGAGTACCTCCTATAAACTAGATGTAGATAAAATTGGAAAATCATTATATCAAACTAGTTATAGAGGAATTATTGGTAGTCTTTTGTAATTATATGCCAGTCAGCCTGATATTATATTTTGTATGTGTATGTGTTCTCTCATTCAATGAAATAAAAAAGAGTCAATTTTATTAGATATAAAAATACATTTTAAATACCTCAAGTATTCACCAAATATAATATTGTTATATACAAGATGGCATGCTTTTGATTTAGTATGTTATTCAGATTCTGATTTTGGTGGATTTTATTTATATACAAAAAGCACATCAGAGACATTCCATATTTTAGGAAAATATCTACTATGATGGTGTATTAAGAAACTAAATTATACTACAATATCTACTATAGAAGATGAATATATATATGTCGGAATTTTTTGTGAAAAAATCATTTGGATGAAACATAATTTACTGGAAATTGGATATAGGTCTAGACATGTACCTATAAATTGTGATAACACAAGTGCTATAAAAAATTTACAAAAAATACAATATCACACTCTAGAACATAAGAATTTCATGTATGAAATAACTTTTTGAGAGATCATTACCAAAAGGGTTATATAACATTACAATTTTTTGGAAATGAGCATCAACTAGAAGATATAATCCAAAATCATTGGAATTATAATTAAATAAAATACAAAGAAAAAAATAATTAGGAATTATATGTTTTGGTTAATAAGTAACTGTTGATATGTGAACATTGATAGATTCACCATTTATGAAGTCATTATTTATAATTTCTCCATTGATAGAGTCAACATTAATGAAGTCATTATTTATAATTTCACCAATAATGGAGTCACTATTGATGATATCAACATTGATAAGTCACCATTGATGTGTAACCATTGACAGTTCAATGTAGATGGGTCTAAATTGATGAGTCAACATTGATGAGTTGTTGTTGATAAGTCATTTTTGTTGTATCACCATTTATTAGTCATAGATGTTGATTCATTATTGATGTGTAACCATTGAATGAGTCACAATTCCTTTTTATATTACCATTATTATATTGCCATTGTAATTTTTTTTAATCAGTTCACTCCACTCAAAAATTATTTTCCTTATCCTTTTCTGTTCCTCTCGAGCCAATCACCATTCTCCCTTATTCCACCAAATCCATCAACTGATCTGAATGACTCGTGATAAGTAAGTAGAAGAAATGAATCAAGATGAGATGAGGTCATCTATGCAACAAAAGGTATCTTTAGACAGCTTGGACATTGTTTCACAGAACCCACATTTAGAAAAGTGACTTGTCAAAGCCCAAAAAGATATCGATGTGAAATGGAAATGAACTACTTGTTCACTAGTGTTAATGATTATTTGATAGAAGAAAAAGATGAATTTTTTTTCATCATATAATTGATTTTATTATCCGAGGATAGTCTATGATTTTTATCGGAATGAAGAATAAAATTTTAGGAAGAATGTGGATAAGATATGAAGTTGTATTGATGGAGAAGAGTTTTATTTCTCTTCAAGGGAATGGGAAATGTGCATAAAGGTACCTCATAAATATGTATCTGAGTATTTTGATTACCTTGAAATATTCAAATACAATGATTCTCTCATAGAGATTACTGGTTATATTACTCAAAAGAGACATACTAATGCAGAACATGATGGTGAGGGTAAGTTATTGTTCATGTTTTTTGGAACATGGTTTGTGTATGTGAATAAAATATTTCAATACCATAAAGAATCAAGATGTCTATTTCCTATATATTATGAGAAATAAGAAAATAATTAATCTGGGTAGATGTTTAATGGTAAAAATGTATGATATGTGCAAGAATAGTTCATGATTGAACTCCATCATATATCCCAAACTGATATCTGCCATCTTAGATGAAAAGTGAAATGTCATAGAAGGAGAAGAAGTTTAAGATAAATTTGGGGGATTTTTATTATAATAAAATTGGTAGAAGGTTGATAGTAAATGAAGAAATTCTTGGATGAAGAGTTGGGTATAATACAATAAAAATTTTCTAAGGAATTAAACTCTATCGGTCTTTAATCAAGACCTATGGATTTTAGGGATCCCAGTATAGATCAAGATAAGATATATGAGTAATCTTATGTAGATGTTTAATTAGTTGAAACTATATTTGAATAAGTAGATGATGATTTTTTTAGATGTTTTGAGTGACCTAGATGATCCTAAATATCATCAAAATATTTCAAAAAAATATGGTAGTCCACGAGTTTGTCTACCTACCCGTGAAACCCTTTTAGATGAAAATGATTATAAAGACACTTATTATTCTGGAGAGGCTCAAATAAATTTATATTATTCTATAACATTAGATGATTATAATGGCATTGTAAATGGTAGTACTAATAATTCTTCTAGGGAATAAATGTTGATACTATGTATCCGGATCAATCATAAATAATTTCAAATAAGGATGATGAGGATCATAAGGATGAAGTTCATGATGATGTTGTTCATGATGATGAGGGTCATGATGAGGATTATGGTGATGGAGAAAATTATGGTGGACCTAATCATAGAGAAAATCAAAATAAATAAGGTATTACATGTCATGACAATAGAATTGATAAGAATGAAAATGATCCTATTGATCACGACAAAGAGATAGTTGAAAAAAACCTTCTTTATGAGTTGTATATAGTTCCAATATAGATGGAAATAAACCTAATTATACTTTAATGCCTAATGTCCTAACTATTTCTATATAATTTATGAATTCTATAAGTGAGGGGGAGATTTCTATTAATCCTATTGATTAGTATGTTCAACTGATTCTTTTACGATGGGAGGATATCATGTAGAAGAATGAAATATAACTTTCCCCATCTATAATTGAAGTTGGTTAAAGATATCATGTTTTTATAGAATCCCAAATCATTCATTATATATGTCATTCAGTCAGTTATTTTTAAAAGTTTGATAAATATCCTAGTTTTGTTAGACATGGATTGGATATTCAGATGAGGATAATGAAATATTTATAGAAGAGAAGTATCCTTAGTCTCTCAAATAGATCAAGATGGTGATTCCCATCATTTGACTCCCACGAAAACATATAGATCATATAAGGTTGAGGTTCTTCATGTGAAAAGAAATCCTACTCCTACTCCCCTTATTACACCTCCTAATGTAGTAACCTAGGTATATTTGGATTCTTTTCATAGGAATGTGAATTTTGACATTGACTCATTGTGCCGAAATTTGGATTTGTATTTCACACATGTCTTGAACTCTCAACCATCTCCAATTTCCCAACTCTATGAAGAGAGAACTCATTATTTGGATGAAATGGTTATATCCCATATAAAACAAAAAGTAATATTTCATATTAAATAAATGGAAGTAAATAATTGGACATTGGATACAAATGAATAATGTAAGAAATCGTCAGTAGAGTTCATGTAATCCATTATTTCGGATGTTTTGACATTAATATCTTAAAAGATTAAAATCATGATGGATTTTGTCTCTACATCAACTACACTACCTCCTGATCGAGTGAAACTTAATATAATTTCACTCCAATATATTATTAGGGAATAGATAAATAATGTTATGGGTGTTTTGACTACTCATGATGTCATGATTTGATAGATACTACATCAAGGAGAGGATATAATTAAGATGATATGAAAATATTATATGGATCTCAAAACTAAAAATGATATCATCAAGAAATACCTACAGTACAATATGTCAAGAATTTATACAAAGAATGGGATGTCTAATAAGTTCAAATTTTTTGTAGAGTATTTTAGATTTCCATCAATGACAAGAGAATTAAAAAACAGGTGAGCTGGATGAATGTTCTCACACTAACATCATTGAGATTCATGGTTGAGAAAGGGTATTTAATTAATGAAATGGGAAGAGTTGTTAATATAGTCTAGTATTTTATCAACTAGATGAATCCCTTCCTCCATGTCCATCATAAATATGATATTTCTATATAAGAAACTAATATTTCAATAGTTATTTCAGCCAAAAGCACAAGCTAATTCGATATAGTCCTGTAGTGATAACTCAGTCAGATGGTCTTACGCCTCCACTGTTTTAGCATATGATTTTGTCCCAAGCATATGTATTCAAGAAACTCAGAATATTTACTGCATGGGAGCCACTTCCTCTTACTACCAAAATACCTTCCATTTTGACCTTTTCCCCAATTTATACATTTACTGTATACTCCCAGGATAGATATAGGGATAGAGATAGATATAAAAGGAAAACAAAAGGAATGACAAGGTTGATCAGCCACCCCCAACTAACTAGTGAATATGATTAGATAATGAATTTTTGATGTGGATCATGTTTTATCATTCCCTCATTATCTATCTGTACTCACCAAATTTTTTCCCCAATTTAATGTAATATATTTGTGTTCTTTTACATTATTTGTACATTTTACTACAGTTTTTATTTTTGTTAATCTCAAAAGGGAAATACAATAGCTGTATAGTTTTATAAGAATAAGAATATTTTTTAAAACTAAAATATATCATTGATTATTTATTATTAATCATTTTGTACATGTTTTTTTTAAATACCATCATTTGTGATCCTGAAAATGTTGGAGAATATTGTAACCTCTTTATGTAGATTATGTTTGGCACTCTCTTATTTTAATGATAACAATATTTGATTATTTTAGTTCTAATTATTCACATGTTGTCTGATAGAATTTTATATTTTAAGACTATTTCTATTATAATTCTGCTAAGTTCTATGAAGTCTCATCGATGTATGGATGTCACTGTTACTGCAATCCATCAACCACCGTGGAGTTGAGTCACCACCAGGTAGAGCTAGCAAAAGACTAAGAGTCACCGTTACTGACAGAAGGTGCTATTATAAGACTCGTATCACCGTTAACGGTAGATAATTCACTGCTAAAGGTGAGTCATCACCAGATGCAGATTGCACCGTGATTCTTGTTACAGTTGTTGTTCAAGGACTCTCTCACGAATCAATCAATAGATATTTTGTTATAGAGTTAATTTTTATAGAGAATTCATGGAAAAATAAAATATTGATCTAAGGATTGTGGATCATCATCCACTATATATACATGAATGATCTCTCTCTCGATACGATATTATAGTCATGATGAATATTCAAATACATTTTACCTATATAATTCTGTGAGACTAAATCTGTGAAATCTCACAAGCTTACCAATTCATGTTCTATGAAGATAAAACTACATATAATTACAAAATTCGTCACCAAGATTGACTGAGATAATAATATTGATCTACTGAAACATTACTACATATTTTATATGATTATCTATCTCCTACAAATTTTAATAATGAAGAATTAATTCCTCAACACTACTGAGTTGAGGAGTATGTAAATTCAAAAAATATTAAACTAAGATTTTCAATATTCTTTGTTGTTTTTATGTTTTATTTTTAGTAGTTTTTTGTTACTTTGTTGTCATTAACACACTATAACATGAATTTACCAAGATAATACTAGTTATTATATTCACTCTATCAAATTTTCTCACACTCTGTTTGTAAAAAAGGCCCATACGTGACATGTGGTTTTCTTACATCCCATGAATAAATTTAGAGGATGCTTTTTATCTTGACAGCTTTTTGTTGTTGATTCCTTACCCAATACAAGGTATGAATTAATTTTATTGTAATTATAATCTTCTTGTAAGTAAGTAATTTTCATTTGGAAGGGAATAAGTCTCACATTGAGAGTGAAAAACATGATTATTCCCGTATATCACTATGCCATTGTTTTTCTTACATCTATACCCTAGATTACTATTTACCTAAAATAAAATTATTAATTTGGTAATTAATCTTAACTACAGTTTGTTTTTTTCTATCTGTAAAAATTGATTTCAAATGTTATGGTATTTCTAAATTTTATTTTAAATGATAATTAATCACACATTATGAAATCTTTTTAAAATTACAGATCTTATTTAAATTAGCTATTTTGATCAACTGACCAGTTTACTTTTTAAGAGTTTTTCATTTTTGTCAAATTACTAATAGATATTTTTATGGGGATATCAATTCACCCACTATTGAGTTATTCTATCCATCTAATAGAAGTCTAATTGAATTTTATGACCCATAATGAGGGTGATACAAATGAGAATAATGAGTTATGGAATTCAAGATTCCCAATACAGTGAAAATGGTAATTGTTTATAACTAAGTAAGCTGTTTTAAAACCATAAAAACAGACAAAAATATTTATCTATAATAAAGTTACCTACATATATTACATTTAATAATTAATATACACATTTCAATTAAATTTATAATATTATTGATTTAAAAAAATTCAAAAAGACCTATTAATGTATTGAAAAGATAATAAAAAATACTTAACATGGTATATTAAACACATTAATGATATATGACAATATAAAACATGAATTATAAGGAGAAATCCCATCATTGAAATATATAATGTAATTAGTCTTGATGGAAAAATAAATTAAATATTTACGGGACACCTATATTTTAGAAAATTCAAACCCACATGATTAATTGAAAAAAATAAATTATATAACATTAAAATATACAAATTAAAAAATATATGTATATAAATAGATTAAAATTTTCATCTAAATTTATGTAAATTAACCCTTATAATTTTTTCTATTCAACGGCTGGTGGAATGAGTGGTTGATGGATTTCAAATGAAAAGAACAATTACCGAACACGAATTTTTTGAAAATGGTAAAATGATATTTGATACCATATTGTAAAAAAATAACATATATCAGAAGATTATTTATTTTTCTTTAGCAATAAATATAGGACATTAAATAGGAATGGTGATGTAGTATTTTTACAATTTATTTAATAAGACATAACCAATTTTCAATAATGAAAATGAGAAAATGTTGGAAAAATACTGATTTAGAAAACATATATATAATGAATTTTGGATTATATAATCATAAAATATGGAAAAATAAGAACATTAGAATTAGAGTGTATCCATACCCATAACTTTTTAATGGTAATATAATAAAACTAATCAATGATTTAAGGATGATTATTTCCGGAACGATTAACCTATGGTATATGTAAATTTATGGACTTGTTAAGGCGGTACCAAATACAATCAGTTTTCATAAAATCAATATTAAGGGAAATTTTAGTGTTTGAATTTTATGTAAAAAATGAACTAAAATGATATATTATATACATAAACTATATTTTAACTATGTACTTGGTCAAATAACACCATTTTCCTAGTGGTGGTTTGATTGTATTTTCATCCATTGTTCCCTTATTGAGTACCATGTACAACTTGTCTAGGTACCTATGATATCATAACAACAAGGTACCACCCCTTATATTTTCATTATAAATAAAATCATCTCTCACTACATCATGAAATATAATGATACCTATATAAATAATATATGTTCATGAAAATTAATAAAATTTATAGAGATTGCACATTTGAAAAGGTTTTCATCCATACAATACTATCCCCATGATGATTGCCATCCCTAAGAATTTCCAACCAACATCCTCAAGAAAAAATTTCATCCAATGAAAATTAATTCTGAATTCATGATCAAAATACCAATATTTGATATTTCCATTCTGTAATCAATCATAATGATGAGGTATAACCATTTCCTATAGAAATTTCTCACTCTGTTTATTTCCACTAAGAGTATTATATAAATTAATTATGTCGGCGTATTTCTCAATATTACTAAAAAAGTTCATCTGAAAATGTTGAGACTTGTATTTCATTTAGTGAGAAACGTGTATGTATTTAAGAAAGAAATGGAATATTGGCCCAATGGGTTACATATATGTTTCCTCACTATCTCTACCAAATAATTTCAATATCCTATCATATTTGTGCTTTACATTCCACAATATATGAAATAATGAGTTTACTAAACTTTATAGAACCAAGATATTTAAATGATCTATATATTTTATTTTTATATGTCTCATCTGATGGTTTAGAGAGGTATTTTTATTGATTATTGGGGTTATAAACTATTTATTAGTAAACTACACAACAAACATCAACTAATGGATTATTCAAATCCCAAACACTAATGATTTTGTAATATTAGTCTATAATAGAATGGAATAATGAGGATAATAATAATGCTCTTCAAATATGTCTATTTGAATATATCAGAATTGAATTTAATTATAATTTAATCCAATTACATAGAGGCAACTCATTAATGAGAAATTGAAATTTAGTACACCAAATTAAATTATAACCACGTAGATATTATTAATTTTTATTGATGGAGTGTTATATTTGGTTAAATCAATTTAGAGTTATTTTTTATTTTTTTGGTGAATCTTATTATGGTTATCACTACAATTTCAGAAAATATTATTGAAAAAACATTAGATAAAGAATTATAAGATATTAAAACCATGATTTATGAATATGAATGTCTATAAATCCCATTCCATAATTGATACATTAACAGGGGATTGCAATTATATTAGTTATTATATGATGAACCATACATCTTCATGTCCAATGAATTATAAATATTCTCCAACATTTGTTCTCAAGAATATCATTGATGGGTAAATATTATTACACATTGGTTATATGATTCAAACCTCTAACTTATAGTAATTCATATTTAAAAAATATTTTAGACTAGTTTGGAATTCACGTAATAATTTATTGAATTTTCACACAAGTAGAGGAAGAGGATAAAGTGTACCAAAAGACCAATACATGTATACCATGGGTTATTAATCGGTGATGTTACAATTAAAAAATAAAAAAAACTTTTTTTCATGAAAACAATATTTGGAGATCAAAATCCAAATAAATCATCATGATTCCATTATTTAATTACTTATGAAATGGATAATACTAATTCAATACTTAATTACAAATATCAATTCCAATTGTATGTTAGCCATGAATGTATGTAAAAGATGAAGAATCCTTGATTCATCATTCTCGAAAAACCCCAAGATTATGTTTCTCTAAAATAATGTTAATATATGTAACACATATGAAATATTCCTTGAACAATTCCATAGTAAATGATATAAAAAAGACAATGTGTTTGTATAATACACAACTATCCATGATCACATAATTGATAAAAGATTCAAATACAAATTTAATATCCATTATTAATTTTACTATTGAAATATCTCATGATAAATACTATTACTATGTGCCTAGTCAATTTACTCCTCTTTAAATATTATTGATAATATCAAAAGAAAAATATTTTTGATTATAAACTTATTAATGTTTCCTAAAACTAAATTCTATTTGTGGAAAGTTGTATTTATTAATATAATAATTATTATATAAAATAAACCTCCAAATATATGAATCCATTATCAAATAAATAAAAGGACATTATAAAAAAATTTGAAATATTAGGCAGGGTAATTGTTTTAATAAAAAAATTGCTTAAAACATTACAAAACTGCCATTTGATACTATATGAGTATGCAAGAAATTACAAATGATAAATCATTCTAAAGAACATACTAACCTTTCACAAGATTATATAAAATAAGAAATATATTTTATTCCAACCAAAAAATAAAATAATACAATACATCCAAATATTGTATTGAATATATGAATAAATATCTGTTAATTATGTATGTATTCACTAACATAACATTCAGTTAGAAATACTAGATGAAATAGTTGTTATACCTCGGGAGTCCAAGGAAATTATTTACATAAAACGCATCAGATAAAAATGTCATAGAAATCACATAATAAACATTCTATATAACACATGACATACCCATAACAAAAACAGATTAACCAGAAAAATTAATTATCATCTATAAATGGTATATTTTATAAACTATTCATATAATATACTCTCTATAGAAACCTCTATAATTTTTTGAATAGACTAAGTATTCTCAAAATTATTATTGGAAATAAAAATGATACCATATTTTAATATTATAAAATATGATTCTATAAAGTGATGACGTATTCCACCAATTAATTCCATGAAAATGAATACAAAATTTTCCCTTTCATATGGAATAACGAGATACTCAAAATGATCATACATATTCTAAAAAAAATATAGAATGTATTAAACTATTAAATTTTTATTATTATGGTTTCAATGGAGATTAATTAAAATAATCTATTTACCCAATGAATATAAACAAATATATCACTAATATTATCAAGAGGTTATCAATTTATAACCATGACCATGTTGAACTTATGATATTATCTATAAAGGTGTCAACTTACATCACACATCATGTAAAAGAGTTCCAAAGCACTCATAGAAAACTTAAGTTTCTCATGATCCCTTTAGAAACATGATTTACAAGATAAATTTTTATCTCCCTTTTTTATTTCGTTTCATTAATTAATGTGGAATTATTTTTAGATCAATTTAATTAAAATTATCAATAAAAATACAACATATCCCTGAGTAGGTTTTCCAAAATAATTTTTTATGAAAAACATCGTGATAAGTAATTAAATGTGAAAGTGAATTCTTATTCTATATTGTTAAACTAATTAATGTTCAATAATCATGGTAATTATACTAATAATTCCAACATTCTAATAATAATATTTTATAAGTTAAAACTAGAAATCAAACTAACCATAGAGGCTATAGTGAGAACTAAATTTACTGAAGAAAAACACTTCCCTATGATAAAATTTATTACAATATCACAATTGGTTCAACCAACCTATCTATATAATTTAATAGAATGATTCGATTTTGAAAAAAATTAATTCCCATGAAAGATCAGGATATCAATAGTAAATGGGATGGCAGAAAGCATTATTTCATCTTCAATTATCATTCCTAATGGTTTATCATGAAAAATATATGAAGATAGTAATTTAAAATTATGAATAAAATGTGAGTTCAGTTAAGTATAGATAAAATAATAATATTGAAAATTATTTAATAAAGAAAAAGATAAAATTGTGGATAGAATTACAATATATATAATATTATAATTACCCAATCCAGCATTAGTGGTTGATAAAACTACATTATATTCATTTCATGAAATCTATAATTATTACGTAGAAAAATTCTATAAAACTAATGTTATGAACATGGGTATATTGACTTGAATACCATTTTAGACTCTCGAGAATGGCCTCCCAAAATGTGGTATACCAAAACCCCTAGACACTTCTTATTAATAATATTGTCATACTATGTTCCTTAATGTCTCCAATATGTCTTTCTCAGAGACATGTCACTGATAAAATAAATATATATTTTAATAAAGATAATATTTTTGGAATTTATTTTCTGTGAAGTTATAGATATGAAAAAATTACTAATATTACCCTATTGATGAAAATTAATAATATATGTTCCCATGTTTTGGGATGGATTTAAAAAATCCACTGACAACCCTAGTGTGAGTTAAATCATTAAATGTTATATTTTCAATACATTTTTTAACTTGATTAGTTTTTCTAATGTCATATAGATAGGTAGTGAGTTACCAACTCACCTATCACCTTTTTACAATTTAATTGAAACAGCTGGTTTCTTGAATGTATTATTAATTTTTCTTATTTTACTATGGACTACCTGAGTTTGTAGTGGTTATTCTAATCCTTTCTCCAAGATAAATCCTAATAAGATATTATCCCTTCACAAATATCACAAAAATTGATCTATATATGTGAACTTATGTAGCGTAATCCCTTAAAAATATATAGTGTAATTTATAAATATTTAGAATTTTAACCTTTGATAGTTTATTGTTATAGGTTTTAATTAATCAAAATAAATATTCTAGAAATTATTTAAATTAAGTACTTTTCTATATAATAATTGTTAACATTCCAAAATAAATTACCTAACCCATCTAGTATGAAGGTCAAAAAATTTAATTAATTTTTTCTCTGTTATATTTAATTACATTAATGAATAGAATGAAGTGTTATATTTCATAATAGACTTCCTAATGGGAGAAATCATTCGAAATATTTCCATGTTTCTGTAATTAAAACTAAATCCTGACATTAAAAGAATTGGAACCTTTTAAGGATGTATATAAAACATAAAATGGTGAAACATAGCATGAAAAATATAAAATGAGTAACTACTATAGATTTAGTAGTGATTAATTATAATTTACTCTATCTAATATGGTTGGAGGGTTATTTTTAATCATTAGTATTTAAAAAATAATGTAGATAAAAAAATATCATCCCATTAGAGAAAAAAAACTTAATTAATCTTTGAAACTAATTATATTTATAACCTAATTACCCTCACATATTTTTTTTATTTTAGGATATATATTTTAAAATATTAAAACCCCATTAAATATACTGAGGACATTACTAAGATATGTATAATTCGGAAATTATCTAGAATATAGATTAAACAAACAATAATTAATATATAAATATATTAATAAGAAACTAAACCAACTAAATATATTTTGCATACATTGTAATAACAAAAAAATACAATGATCAATTAGATTATATTTTTTAGTGATTCAATTAATCTCGATATCATTTGGTTTCAATTGTTATACATGAAAACAAAAGGATTTTCCTAAAATTGAATGATATGATAACTATGATTATTTATTGATGATAAATGTGATCACTGAGACTCGAAAATTATGTAAATACTAAATAATGTTTTAATGATTATCCCAAACCATCACTAATCAGTCCATAAGAATACATACACATATGATAACATAGAATACTTATGGGTTGCATTTTTCCCTCTTTGTCCTCCCACATGGATTCAATCGATTCTCATAAACTATATCCATTTTTGTTAAAACTTATACCATTTTCAATGAATTTAATGAACTAACTATATAGTGCAAGATCATGTTGTGAAAAAACCTCAAGCACACAAAATATTCCCAAGATGATGGCATAAATATCGATTATTGACTTGAATGTCAGTGGTAGATTGATTTCATCTTTCAATGATATAATTTTTAATATTTAGGGAATAACAATAATTTTTTCAAATAATAATAAATCCTATTAAATTAGATTTTGTATAAAAATATATTTTGGTGGTATGATAGTGTAATAACCATTCTAAATGAGTAATATGATATTAATATGAATAAGCTTGAATCTAAAATAAAAAATTACAAAGATTTAAATAAATATGAGGGAAGGAATATTAAATGTAATATATTCATTTGATTACCAATCCATGATCTTCTTAAAGACAATATATTGGTTACAATATTTCAGAATCTACTCATAGATAACATTACAAGATCCCTTATGCTTTCATTGGGTATATAAATCAATGTCATTGAATTCATATCATAAAAAACATTACTGATGGTCTGAATATATTTATTTATCAAATTATTCAAATTTTATAGGAGATTTAATGTGTGACATGAGTTCATTTATTATCCTTAATATGAAGAAAAATTTGTTTGTATAGTTGGGTGATAATTAGTGTGAGAGACCATATGTCTAAACTCCTCCCTTATGGTTCTCTAATAAATGTTCTGATTGAGTGGTAGATTGGATATGTTCTAGAGGCTATAAGAGAGTTTTTTATAAAGGATATTATGTTGTGGTCGTGGGGATATGTTTTTAGTTTATAATTTCACAACGATTCAAGAATGTGGGCCATGAAATTTGGTTCTAGGGAATTTTGAGGATGGCCATAGAGTAGTGCAATAGTTGTTGGGAGGGACCATGGTAATGTAAATGTTTCAGTTGAGTGTCTCTAACGGGGGATATCACTCAAAGTGACCCCCTTTATAAAAAAGGGATATTTTACAATAAATTGGTATCCCATTTTAGTTAGTGTATTTCTTGAATAGTCTCATTATAAGAAACATTATTTTTAAGGATCTTTATAACATACTTTTTATGACATAAATATTAACAGTTATATTTGAATAAATTTGAGTTATATTATATTTTATCATATTATAAAAAATATCACATAGATAAACAAGATACACTTTATTTCATTAATGACAATAATGAAATTGTTTTGAATTTAAACCCATGAAAATGAAGAAAAAAGTCCTAGGAAGAAATAAGATATAATAGAAAATAAAAAATGTGAATGTATAGAACACCCCTATTTTCTAAGATCATTGACGTCTTGAATAATACTATAGAAAAGAAACCAAATATTGTTTAACCAATCGATACTGATCATAGGGGGGAATTATCATTGATCATGAAGGAATTAATGATGAGGAATTTATAAAATGTAATGTGACCATTGGAATAGTACCCTCATAGTTCAAAATATTTTCTCAATTTTTGGAATAATGAGATGACCTAAAAAATATAGTATTATTTAAATAATATTTATCTTGTTTAATATAGTAAAATATAAATATTATAATGAATAAAAAGTAAATATCATGATTACAGGCTCCATGAAAATGTTATCAACTTTTAAATAAAATAATATTTTAATGGGTTTCATAAAAATCACAATTTTTTATAATAAAATTAATATTTCCTATGAAATAAATTTTTTTGATAAATTCTATCTTATTTTTATATTCATCATGTTTAAATTATCTAATGGTGTAGTTTTTTGATAATTTTTTAAATACATCAATATTTATTGAATGATATGAACACATTTTTAATAATAAGGGTTTCAAAAATTATATGAATAATGATGAAATAATAACCTCATAAATAATAGAACATGACCATTGGACATGAAAAAGTTTAATAATATCTAAAATTTAGGAAATCAAAATTCCAATAATAAAATTTATCTTCAAAATTCTATAATTTATATAATTATAATAAAATAAAATTTTCTCATTTTTCCTATATTTCCTATTCCATAGAATAATAAATTAATATTATAAAGATTTTTAAAGTCATATAATATTGTTATATTTTTCAAATATATTTCATAATGTTAACAATATCACTATTCCAATGATTACTTAGGATATTTTAATGACCCATCCCTGTGGGGCCCGTGCTGTGACTCCCAAAGCCTACCTCCAATAGGTCTGGGGCTAGTGAGTTGCACCGAGTATGCATATCACAAATATGGGAGGCATTGACTATGTACCTGTATGCATGCATCCATATCCAAGACCAAAAAATACTGAAATACAAAAACACTAAGAAATAAATGCATGAATTCCACTATATCCCAACCAACAGAGTAAGACAGGAAAATAATGTAATGTGAAACTAGTACAAATACAATCCCACCAAAAAAAGAATGTAAAGAACATGTCCAACATGTAAGTAATAGTACTGGGACTATTATCTGTATCCACAGGAATAAAACTCATCTTTCCTATTCTCACAAGGAAATGTATGGTCCCGATCAAATAGAACAAATAAAAAGGTCACTCATAAACAAAAGACACGACACATGTAGGAAAATTCTTTTTAGGGGTGAGTACCAAAATACTCATTAGGACACCCCTAAACAACATTGATATAGATAAAAGGAATGTATAAATATGTCTAAAAAATAATATTTCTACAACATATATAAGAATATCCAGATATACTCACTCCAAGAAATCTAGTTTAGATGTTTGTCACAACTACCACACACCAACACTCGGGATTTACCTCGATGATTTCACTTTGAACTCATCGAGATAACTCACTACTAAGTCTGATGGCACGAGTGACATCCATCCGAGAATTATTGTTCAGTGGTATCCATCATGAGATAGATATGTTGACAGATCATAAGAGTGGCGTGATACATAGACGAGGATCACAACTAGGAAAATGGGTTGATACTAACAACTCAATCGAGAATAAAATGCAAGCTATAGAATCGAATCTCGTAATGTTCGTCAAGTTAATACTGAAGAATCTACCTAGGGAACAAATAATTAATAGAGGATCCCACTACGATCGTCTCAAGGGATACCACGACTCGATATAGAAATTCATGCTTAAGGGATCATAGTCCTACAAGGAGGATATGATTCTTACATATCATCAGGGAAAATAATAAAGGGAATGAACCTAAATGAATCTTTTCATTTAATTGGAGGACAAGTGAATCATGGCATGTAGAAAGGGGTAAACGATGTGTAGTAGTGTCACTCTCTAGGTCCCTTGAACCCAGTTTATACTTTTTTAAAAGGGCTCATGTCTTCAAAACATGTCATGTAGAAGATCAGTACATGACATGTAGAATAAGTCACATGCCACGTGCATCCATCTGATGTCCTCTTGTGTGCTTATGTCATGTGCCAGTACAAGGTGTTAACTCTTATGTCTTGGACTGAGTACTAGTACATGATATAGCCTGTGTATTTGGTTTCGACCATGTTTTGAGATGAAGTACATGATGTGTACAAAACTCATCTACTCCACCCTATATCCATACTCAACATACCTAGTATTACATGCCACGTTTTTGGAGTTTCCAAAAAATTATTCTTCTTCCTCCTGATCACCATAGTCGATCTCCATGGTTCCTCTCAGGTGATATGTTCACCTCAAAACACCATATCCTAGGTTGCTTCACCTCCATAATACCATATTGATGTGTTTCAGGTCTTTTACAAGTCATAAATTCATTTTAATAAATTACAATTCATTTCATCTGACAAAAGATTTATTCCAAATTGATTCAATTCATCATTCATTGTCAATTTCATACCTCCTTTAGTTTTCCTGATTCTGAATTACAAATTTTGGATCATCATGCCAAGAAATGATAGTGTAATGATCGATTTTTCATAAATGGATTCAAGAATGAAAAAAATGAATAAAAATACTGGGGGAGGAAAAGAATAATGAATGAATTAGTGGAAAAATTTTTAGATGTTGTTTCTCTTAACAATTAATTATTCCAAAAAGAATCATAAAAAATCAAAACAATAATCAAACCTCATAAATCCCTCAAATAAAACCCATCCTACAATGCACGACCGAACCATTAATCAACCTATTTATTAGTTGGTCCACATTATTCATGGAATCAAAACATAAAAATGGAAATCCAAAATAATTCATCCTACATGGGAATTAGATTGCTTGATATTGAAGATTGATTGCCTTTGGTGACATCCTTCAAGAAATGAATTTATTGATTTTCGATCAACATTTCCATCATCACCCAAAAAGAAAAATCTTTAGGTATTACTCTCTAGATCCTCCAGTTAATTACAATGTAATGAGAATAAACTTATAACCTCACGTAAACATTTATTTAAAATAAGACCATCACCACATCACTGCATCAATAAAATTGAAAAAAATATATTTTAATTTATTTTATTCATTAAAAACACCCACAACAGCTTTTCATAGGGGACCAATTCTAGAAAATTCTAGGTAATACCTAAGGTAAAGCTATTGATCTGAATGAAATGGTGCCCCATGATTTATGATCCATGAACCTAGTAAGATGTTAGTCTACTTTTCAGGAAAACTGTGAAGACGCGCTATTTGAAATTTTAATATATTTTTAACATATATTCCAAGAACACCAAGCCTTAGATTCATATTCTTTCTCAACTCCTATTATTGAATATTATCCATATAATATTTAAAATTAATACATGATAAAATATGGAACATTACATTCTCCCAAACATGAGGATTTACATCAATGAAAAGGGAAAACAATGTCCACTAAAAATGATGTTGTTTCTGTACATGAATATGAGCCTCCAGCTCCCACACGCTATCATTAGAATTATCATGCTACAAATAGGAAAGGTCCAAAGGGGTATCTAACCCACAATGTATCCATTCCTGTCGATCCACGATCTCTACATGGAAATTATAAAAAGAATCTATACCCCCAATGTCTAGATCACCCTTGTTGATGATGTGTGATGAGTCATGCACATATCACCTCAGCTGTGACATGTGGAAGACATCATGAACCTAGTCCAACTATGGGTCTAGAGATAACTGGTACTCCACCTCTCCATCCTTATGTAGTATTTTAAAAGTTCCAATAATCATCATCGATAACTTTCCACACCATCCAAATCTCTATAATCGTTATCTATGTGAAACCAATAAGAAAATGTGGTATCGTTCCTAAAACTCAAAAGTTATCCATCACCTACCATTATAAGACATATAATTTCTCTATGTAGTAATAATCTACTATTAGATGATATGAACCTTCTATGTAGTAGCTTGTACCAACTCCAGGCCCACAAGTGCAGACTCTTCTTGGATAACACAACAATGTGGTGATCTGTAGGGGAACCCATACAATGCCTCGAATGGTGCCATAAATATGTTTGAATGGTAGTTTTTTTTGTATGTGAACTCCACCAATGGTATGTGGTTCTCTTAGATATAGCCGAAATCCATCATGTATTCTCACTTTATGTCCTCCATGAACTGAATGGTATATTCCTTTTAGTCATATGTATTAGTGTGAAATGTTATTCATAAGCTTAACTACGTCCCAAATGACTCATGTAATCCATTCAAAAAACTGGGATGTAAAATAAGCATCACTATATGAAACTATCATCAATATAACCTCAGGGAGTCAAACTATCTCGCCTACGGTGAGGCGTCCCAAGCTCTTTAATGAACTCTACTCATAGATATCTAAGACGTGGGATAACTTGGTGAGTTTGTTGGAAATCATCCTTATGGAATTTTTTCAACTATACATACATGGTAATCTAGTCCCAAAGTCCTTTGATTTCTCATATGAATTCCATCCCTACACCTCAATGGGCTTAGCTAAACCCAATGGAACCTAGTGCCCAACCTTCACATAATATCAATTAAAGCATCAAGAAACAAACACTAAAACTCCTTTCATTATCCTTGGCTACCATAACTGACCTCATATGTTCTATTATATCTTCTCCACATCTAGATGTACCACTAATGGTTCCATCTAAAACCCTCTCAAAACCTCCTCCTTCAAAATAAATAGTACTATTGTGAGTCCTCTTAAAAGATCTATGTGGTCCCCACCTTGGGAATATCCACCAGAATCATGCCCTTTTAAAATTTAGCCATTGTGGGTCTCACATTTGGTATCCCCAATATTTTCCTACACAACATTCTATAGGAGTGTAGGAGTAAAAACCCTTGATTGGGGGTAAGATATACCATCTCTATCTACAAATTATAAATGTAATGAGGCCAACTAATTTGATGACTCATTAAAATACTGTGAACTAAATCTTCTACTAAGAGAATCTTACACCTCATTCCAGTCCCAAATATTATAGAAAATATTAAATTAATAGTCCTCTAGGAAAGTTATCCTTAAATCCTATCTCAAATTCTGATCCACCGGAGAAAATACATTCATGAGCTTCATGTGATCAGAGTAGATGATAAACTGCCCACCCATCATGTAGTTTCGCCACATATTCTTCACAAAGACTATCACTGGAAACACAAGATCATGGGTTGTGATGTTTTTCTAATGTTTTCTCAATTAGTATGAACCATAGGCAATAACATCATTCCTCTACATTAGGACACAACCAATATTAGTTCCTAATGCATTGCAGAACACTACGTACTTGAGACCCTTCTCCGAAAATATCACATTTGGTGTACATGTTAAACACTTCCTCAAAAGATGAAATTCCTACTAGAACTTATTTTTTCACATAAATGGTTGTCCATTTTGAGTAAAATATTTCATAGGTGCTAATATCCTAGAAAAATCATGTATGAATCTATGATAATTTCCTACTATCCCAAGGAAGTTCCTTACCTCCATAAAATTCTTAGGTGGCTCCCATGATAACACTGCATCAACTATTGTTGGGTCAACAACACCTCCATCCATTATGGTAACCTATCCTAGAAAGTGGACCACTTGAATCCAGAACCTCCACTTTGAGATTAATCCATAAATCTAGTTCTCTCAGTGTACATCTAGAACCATTATTATGTGTCTTGTGCGCTCCTCCTCGATTATGAAGAAAAAATGGATATCTTTAATGAAAAAACCACAAAGCTGGCCAAGTAAGGATGAATTATCCATTTCCCAAGTCCTATAAACAATACTATGTTGTTTTTCATCCCAAATTTAATAATCAATTACTCAAAGTGATTATAGAGAAATATGAAAGCCCTCTTTTTTATATCATCATCTCGAACATGTTGGATTTAATAGCATGATATGAGGTCAACCTTCAAGAACCATCATTGCCCTCTCAACTGATCAAGGAGGTCATTGACACATGGAAGTGGATACATGTTCTTCATGGTCAACTAGTTCAAGCACCAATAGTCCACACACAACATTAAGCTCCCATATGCCTTTTTGGAAAAAAACTAGGGAGTCCCTGGGTGAAACACATGGTCTCACAAATCCCATTTTTTATATGTCCTCTAACTACACCCCTATCTCCTGATGATCTATGAGAGACATCAGATATGCTGGTGCAGATATCATTATCACCTTGACGTATAAATCAATGCAGAAGTCTATTTCCCAGCATTGAGGTAATATTTAAATGTCTTCAGGAAATGAAATTCTCTAACTCCTCTACCACAACTAGAAATTGGTGGCTTATAACATATTCCACAATGAGGTGCATACTATGTATCAAATGAGTAATCATTTCCACCAGCCTATGTATGAGTCCATCCTTTACTGCATGGGTTTCCATTTCACCAAAAAATAAAATCCTCATTCTATCATTATAAAATCACGGCACCAATCACCTAAAATAGTGATTCTAGGAATAGTCTATAGATAAATAATACATAACAATAATGATGTCATAAGTCCATGATACAACTACTAAGAAGATCCGGCCAAAACTCCCACCTCTAAGGGTCAGGTCAGAATGTCATCGAAGATGTGTTTGTAAGAGTTGTTATCCTATAATTAACAGGTTTTACTTTGATTACATGGATATTTAATGTATTATTACATATTGTTCATTGTTCTATATGATTATGATGAAATAATGTCATAGATTATTTATTGCATTGATAAGGGCATGGTAGTTCATCGCTATGGTATGATTCTTGAAATGATATAAGAAATATTATTAAATATAGTTCTCTTGTTGGATGACATGCTATGATGGGAAACATATCATGCAGATTGTCAGGTGCGAGTACTCATAAGCAGACAAGACTTCCTCTAATGACGTTCGCACATGGTAATCTCTAAGATAGGAGATTATGAGAACTAACCCACTAGTAGGAATTCTGAATTTTTTGGTGTCATTAGATATTTCTATCTACAATCTAGTGTAATAATCATTAAACTTTACGATTATCATTAAAACATGTCATGACTTACGCACTTTGAGTTACTAACGAAAATCATCATGCAGATAGTAGTTGGGAAGTAGGGTAAATTGGGTGCATCACGAGTGGCATGTTATTAATGGATAAGTCGAGGAAGGATTTTTCCCTTCCATGTATTGAAGTTGATATTTCAGTACTTTGATTGAAATAGAACTATCACACGAAATTCCATGGCCACAGTGTGACGATGAGTTTATTTCAGGTAGTCAAAGAATGACGTATCAAGCATAAAAGTTAATGACTCAGTCATGAAACCTACTTGATGAGATATTGATAAAAAGGGATTATATTACACAGTGAGCATTCATATGTAGATTTCATTGTTTTGATTTTATGTTCTTTATCTTGGGTGCCATAACCCATTGCAAGATAGTACTCTTGGAATTCAGGCAAGCCTGTCTAATGCCAATGAGAAAGAATCCTAGAGGGTCACACACTGTGTTTTGGGTGGTCTCCATTAAATTCTATTTGAATTTAATAAATGAAATAAATATTATTCTCAAGACCATGGAATAATATTATTCAAGTTAATATGGTCATATAAATTAAAAAAATTATATTTATTTATTTTATTGAACATTTTATAAATATTTATTTAATAGTTTTAAATTAAAATATTAATTTGAGGGAATTATTTATTTATTTGTGTGTTCAATAAATTGTAGTGGAGTTTGATCAGAACAAGGACTGTTAGGTAGTGAAATAATTATTTGCATGATGGTAAATAATTATTTAACTAGTTCGAAAAAATTTAAATAATGCTCCTATTATTTTGTGATGCAGAATATTATTTATAATTCTATTTTGCAAAAGTTGGCACACCATAAATAAAGACATGATATTTTTATTAAATTCATGGGTTTTCCCTAAATTCCTAAATGTATTTAATTGTTTCTATACAATTAGATATTGTAACTGAAATTCCACATATATAAATATGCATGTATTCATATTGTTCCATACACCACACCACATGCCTGGTGAATTGATAATTGTTGATCCAAACAATTTCTCTCTCAAATCCTCTTCTCTGCCCTCTCAAGAAAGAGAGGAATTATTCATGCCTGAAGGGCATGAAAACAAGAACAACCAACATATGAAACTCGATTTTCTATGCTAACACACGAAGAATGAGTTGTGTCAATCAGAGGCCATCAGATCATGTGTGGATCACCCTTAGATGGAATCTAGTTTGGATCCTTACAAGCGCAATGAGGGAATCCAGATGGTTCATTCTGGATGATCAACGTCATCAACGATGAATAATACCAAAGATCCATGTATTATTTTTCTTTATTAAATTAATTTAATTAATTATAAATATGATGTGCAAGATCCCCTCTAGAGGTTTCATGCCTCTTTATTATTTATCTAAATATTTGATTATATTCTATGGAGACTAACTTCCGTCATCGTATTGATCCTAGAATAATCATTGAACATGGTAAAAATCCACATTGGGTGTCATCCCGACTACACATCCACTGCTTCCGAAACCATCCATTGGTATCAGAGCGGTTACATCATAGTATATAATTATTTAAATATTTCATTTATGACTTACGCATTTAATAATTTAGTTTTTTCAATTCAAGTTAATCGTTCTCCAAATCTGAATCTTGAGATCTATTCCTCCTTTTTCATTTCTCATTCACCTTACTGAAATGATCTTTTCATTTAATTTTGAGTAAAATAATATTGGGGATCTCATCTAGAGGTGCCAATGAATCCTAGATGCACAACACCAGATCACATAGAGTGTATTCTGAAGTACACACCATGTAGTCAAGATTCAATGCATCAAACCAGTCTGCCAAACCAAGCTCTGTGATGGTGTATTTCTATTCCTTAAATGACTTAGTGTGTTGACCAGGAACAGTTGGAATGAAGTTTCCAGATTACACGCCATGTGGCCCAACAGACACAACATGTAGTCCCTTCGGGTTATGGTGTGACCGTGTACCTAGTACACTGCTTGCCCGGCTGGAGATTATGTAATGAGGAACTTCTCGGCTTGTGTCCCATTGGACACGCCGTGCACTCTAATGATTTCCTATGTATACTAACACACCATTTCTATGGGCATGTATTTCGGATAAACGGTGAAAAATAGTATACATCGTGTAGTTAGAACTACACGTCATATACTCATCCTATTTAATCAGATTTATTAAAAAAATTATTATATTAAACAAGCCATTGATACATGTACCATCATGTGGGTGTAAAGTTGAGGCACAACATGTAATAGGTGTTTTATAAATATGAATTTAATTTTAAATCTACGTAATGTTCATTTCTACTCATTGGATAATTATGAATTGGAATTCAACAGGTTTCCTCTAAGGTTCAATTTACGTAAAAAGAAAATTTTAAATGAATTTATTTTTTAAAAATTAGGATGGATTATTATTTCATGGAAATTCGGAAAAGGGATTAAGATAAAGGGATTGATTAGTTAAAGATGATAATTAATTTATTCAAGTATTATTTATTTCAAACAAAAACGATTAATGAATTGATTTCTAGTTTTATTAATTCATAGATATTGTTGCATGTATAGATGATCATGAGAAAGAACAAGACCTTTGTCTGTGGATGGTTTCTTTTAATTTGTTTATTTGAATTATATTGGTTTCCTGTGAGCCTTCTCCTCAAAAATATGTAGGGCCTACATTCCCAATGATTCTTTTATATAAAAACCCTTTTTATCCGTTAAATACATTTGAGTTAAAAAAGGAATATGTAATGGATGGAAGTCCCAAGATAGTAGAGGTGGTTCAAGATGGATCCGATACTAAACCAATCCCAAGAGATATAGTAGAGGATAGGGGAAAGCTGTAAACACGAGCCCAAAAGGGTTAAGGTGTTTCTACCCTTGGCCATGGTTAATTTATCAACCTCTAGATAAAGTAACCATTAGAAAATATCAAGATCATTCCATTTAATTTATTTTATTTATGTTAGTTGCATGATTTATCATTATGGATGTGTTTTCACAATCCCATGATTAATGAATTAAACAAGCATGAAAGATAAAACTAAAATAAACGAGACATATGCATAAAAATTATCAATACATGGTTAATCACATAAGTACGTCCCACCTAATAATAAATATCATGTGATAATAATAATAATAAATACATTCCTAATAGATAAAAATACCTCAAATAAAATATAAATTCAGAACACACCATCCATTACTTGATCAAGGGAAAAAATCAATAAAACTATGTGTTTGACCAACCCTTTATGGGATACTAACTTTTATACAGGAACCCCTATGAATGATTTTGGGTTGACTTAACCTTATAACATCAAGAGGAGTATCCATTGATAGACTTCATGTAATATTGGAGGAAACAGTTGAGGAAATCCAAATTCATGATTTTAGGATTGGGGAGTCCACTCAACATATCAAGGAGCTGCAAGCCCATAGTTGGCAAAGAACATCCTACCTAAATTAATTCTAATAGCTTGAAAAACCCTTTTCGGGGTTATAAAAATGTGAATAAAGATCCTTGCCACTAGAATTTTAGGGAAACTGAACATTCTGAGTTCAATGGCGAGGGATATTGGGACATCCTAAAATAGCGAGAGTCTTAATAAAATTTATTATTTCATATAAACTGTAACCAAGAATGTACTAATGATATTCTCTTATAATTGTAGAATAAAAATGACAAACTCTTCAACCACACTATCCCCATAATAAATTCCGTATAAAGACAACATCTTTACTAGTAGTAACTTCTAGGAATGGTTTAGAGTCTTTTGGGTTATCCTACTCCATGAACCGAAGTCTTAGGTGCTCGATTCATCATTACCTTATCCTCTTTCCATAGAGGTGAGTGATTAGGATTTATTGGTCTATGAGAATCATAACAATGACATGGTCAATGTTAAATGGTTGATGTTATCATCATTATCTACGGATCTCATGAAGTCTCATGAAAACAAGGATTCTTATAGCATGCTCAAGAACCTCTGTGGTCTTTACCTGGAGAGAGTAAGACAGGAAAGGTTTGAGATCACTAAGGCACTCTATCATAGTAATCATGGAGAAGGTGTCCTAGCTGAGCCTTATATAGTTAAGATCATTGTCTAAATTGAGATCCTAGAGGTTCTAGGGATTAAACTCCCCAAAGAAGAGGGCACTAATCTCTTTCTCACATCACTCCCTCCAAGATTCTCTAATATTGATGTCAATTTCAATATGAACAACATTGAGAAGTCTTTATCAGATATTCTTATCCTTATTTCCTTGTGTACAAATATATGAAGTGATAAAATCCTTCTATACTTAAGGTGAATTAGAGGAAAGGGGAGGAGAATAGCTTTAAGCCCAAAGCTTCTTCATGACCTTCCAAGAAATGGAATATCAAATAGGAGTCAAAGGAATGTGAAGATATTTGTTTCACATGTGGCAAGAAGGGCCCCTAGAAGAAGAACTAGACCCAGCCTAAGAAGCATGGGAAAGATTCTGGTGCATTCTTTATCGAATGAAATCTATCTAATTCTACAAATTGGGTATTAGATACAGATTGTGGTGCTCTCATATATATCCAAATAGAAGAACCAAGTAGATTCTGGAAGATTGTTTGAGGAGAGGTAGATCTACGAGTAGCCAACAGAGCCTGCCCTATTACTCTAGCTGTTGGGGACTACCACCTCACATTTCCAACTGGGATGATCATGGTTTTAAAGGGTTGTTTTTATGTTTTTTCACTATCCAAAAACATAATTTCTATATTCAAACTAGATATAGATTGACTTGTTATCACGTTTTGAAATGAATGTTTCTTCTTTTATAAAGATAAAATTTATTTTGGTAGGGAACATTTATAAAATTGTAATTATGTGTTAGATTAGACAAACTAGGTAATGACAGTCAATGACAAAGATATATCACATGGCTCATACAACACCAATCATTGGCATCACCAGCTAGGTCATGTAAATGAGAAATGCTTGACAATGTTAAATCAAGATGGATATTTAGATTGTTTTTAACTAAAAACACTTGGTGAATTCCATTCATGTTTACAAGCATTGAAAAAAGACCAAAGCCCCATTTGGTGGGAAAGATGAAAGGGATAAAGAACTTCTTGAATTTGTTCATACCGATGTGTGTGGACCATTTCCAGTTGAAGCAACGGGAGGGTACCCATACTTCATAACATTTACTAATGATTTTAGTAGATATGAATATATCTACATAATGATGTATAAGTCAGATTCTTTTTATATGTTCTGCGAATACAAGAAATAATTTGAAAACTATCTATATAAGAAGATTAAGAAACACCGCTCAGGCCGAGTTGGAGAATATCTTAATCAAGAATTCATTGATTACTTTTTGGAGTTTTGGATCCTATCTAAACTCACTCCTCCAAACACACCCTGGTGTAATGGTGTGAGCTAAAGGAGGAACCACACCCTATTGGATTTGGTGAGATCAATGGTGAGTCATGTGAGTCATCCATTATCCTTTTTGGGATATGCGTTACAAACAACGACAAACATACTAAACAAAGTACCAACTTAATCAATAAATTGTATTCCATATGAGTTCTAGAGTGGATAAAATTCCATGTTATCGAATTTACATGTGTGCGGAAGTGAAGCGTTTGTTAAGGCCTATTTAGGTAACAAACTCGCACCCCGAGTCACAAAGTGTACCCTTATATAATACCCCAAGGAAACAAGGGGATATTACCTATACATCCCCTTAGACAAAAATTTTATAGTGGCCTAACATACCATATTCATTGAGAAGGATGACATCTCCAAAAGTGATAGTGGGAGCGATATAGACTTTGATGAGGTTGAGGCTCAAGGTACACAAGATTTGGTACAAGAACAGATTCCACAAATCCCTATGGAAGAAGAATATATTCTGGAGACAGAAGTACTCTGTAAGAGTACAAGAGATGTTAGAGACCCATAACGGTACATTTTTCTTGTTACTAAGTATGGTGACTCATTATTAGTTGATAATAATGATCCTCTAACCTACATGGAATTAGTAAGAGACAAAGACGTTGCTAAGTGGAAAGAAGCCATGAATTCTGAAATGGATTCCACGTACAAAAACCAAAAATGGATTTTGGTAGATCCTCCAGTGTATGAAAATCATGTAGGTTGAAAATGGGGATTCAAGAAGAAACTGGACATGGAAGGGAATGTCAGTACCTAAAAGGAACGATTGGATGCAAAAGGTTTTAAAAAGCATCAAGGAATTGACTATGATGAACCCTTCTCACAATTAAAATGCTGAAATCCATCAGAATTTTAGATGCCACTATGGCTTACTAAGACTATGTGATTTAGAAAATGGATTTGAAAACAACATTCATTAATGGGATCCTTTCGGAAGATGTCTACATGACAAAACCTAAAGGGTTTGTGATTCCAAAGGATTCCAATAAGGAATGGAAGTTGTAGAAATCCATTTATGTATTGAAGCACACACCTAGGTCATGGAAATTTTGTTCTGATGAAGCCATAAAATAATTTGGTTTTATCAATAATGAATGTGAGTCTTGTGTCTACAAATGGTTTAGTGGGAGTGCAGTTGATTTCCTAATAGTATATGTTGATGACAAATTAATTATTGGAAGTGAGATACTGGTCTTACATTCTGTTACAGAATGGTTGACTTAGTTCTTTTCTATGATTACTTGGGTGGGGAAGCATATATTCTTGGGATAAAGATACATATTTATATATCCATGAGATTGATGTGCCTAAGCCAAAGTAAAAATATTGATAAGATACTGAAGAGATTCATTATGGAACATGCCAAGAGGGAATTGTTGCCAGCATCACATGGAATTCATATTTTTAGGAAAATTTGTCCTCAAACACATGGGGAATGAAATATAATGGCAATGACTCCATACGTATTAGTGATTGGGTCAATCATGTATGCCATATAATATAGTAGGATAAATGTCGACTACGCATTGAGTCTAGTAGGCAGATATCAAGCTGACCCAGGTGATTGCTATTGGATGGTAGTCAAGACTACCCAAAAGTATCTGAGGCATACTAAAGATATGTTCCTGGTTTATCAACGAGATGAGGAACAAGTCATCAGAGGATATGTATATTCTAGTTTCCAGACTAATCATGCTGACATGACATTGAAAACATGATATATCTTCACATTGAATGAAGGTGCAGTGAGCTAGAAGAGCTCAAAGAAGAGTGTGGTTGCATATTCTACAGTAGAGTGTGAGTATATCGAAGCTTTTTTGGAATCTAAAGAATAATTTTGGATTTTAAGCGTCATCTATGAGATAGATGTGATACCTAGTAGTAAAATTCTACTGCATTGTACTGTGATAATACTACAGTGTTGGCTCTCGCAAAAGAGACAAGGTTACATCAGCGGACGAAGTTCATACATCGAATGTATAATCTCTTGAGGTATTTTTCTCAGATAGGTGAAGTTGTAGTGAGTAGTATTTCCATAGAAGACAACGTGGTAGACCACTTGACTCAGCAGAAACATTATTATCATGTGAGGTCAAGCAGACTGAAAGTCGTAGGCAGTTGGCTCAAGTACAAGTGGGTGTTTGAAAGAGTTAGTGTCCTAGAACCACTAGTTTTACTTTTATTAAATTGATATTTAATTCATTATTACAAATTGGTTATTTTTCTACATGATTATGATGTAATAATGTTTTATAATTTTTGTTCCATTGATAAGGTCATGGCAGTTCCCCACTGTGATGATAACCATGAAATTCTACAACAATATTCTTAAATATAGTTTTGATGTTCGATGACGTGGTATAAAGGGACACAAATAATGCATATCATCAACTGTGAGTACTCGTAAGTATATGGGACTTCCAATCATGAAGTTCACACTTGGTAAACTCCAAGATAGGAGATTATGAGAACAGACCAGCTAGTAAAAATTCCCCATGTTTTGGTGTCATCAGATATTTTTATCTGTGAGTGTGTGTAATGATTCCTAGACATTATGATTATGATTAATACGTGTCATGACATACGCACTTTGGTTTATTGACAAAAACTATTATGTAGATAGTTGGCAAGAAGTAGGGTATGTTTGGTGCATCATGTGTGGAATGTTATTAATTTATAATTCGATGAAGGATTTGTCCCATCCATTTATGGAAGTTGATATCTCATCCCTTTGAATGAAATTGAGATGTCACATGAAATTCCATGTCCAGGGTGTAACGACGAGTATATATCAGGTAGTCAAAGAATGACGAATCTATTATAAAAGTCAATGAAAAAGTCACAAAATGTTCTAGATGAGATATTGTGGCAAAGGGATTATATTACACTATGATCGTTCGTATGTGGATGTCATTTTTGTGATGTTACATTATTTCTCATGGGTGCCTTGATCCGTGGCTAGATAGTACACTTGGACTATAGGCAAGCCCGCCTAATGCCAACGAGAAATAATCCTTGAGGGTCACACAATAAGTGTTTTTGGTAGTCCCGTTTAAATTCTATTTTAATTTAATTAATTAAATAAATATTATACTGAATACCTTGGAATAATTTTATTCAAGTTAAAATGATCCCGTAATTTAAATATAATATATTAATTTATTTTATTGAACATTTAAAAAATATTTCATTACTATTTTGTAAATAAAATATTTACTCAAGAGATTAAATTATTTATTTATTTATTTTGGTGTTCAATAAATGGAAGTGGAGTTCATGCATATCATGGTATTTCCAGTAGTAAAATAATTATTTTAAAGATGTTAAATAATTATTTAACTAGATGGTATAAATTAAAATAACGCTGCTATTATTTTGTGATGCCGAATTTTTTTTATAATTCTGTTTTGGGCAAGTTGGTGAACCATAAATAATGATGAGGTTTTATTATTAAATGAATTTTTTTTCTCTAATTTCATGAATTTATTTAATTTTTGATATGAAATTAAATAATGTAATTTAAATTCCATGTATATAAATCAGAAAGTATGTCTATTAGGCCATAAAACACACCACACGCCTGGTGAATTGAGAATTGTTGAGCCAAACAATTTCTCTCTCAAATCCTCTTCTCTCCCCTCTCAGGTACGAGAGTAATTATTCAAGGCTAAAGGACATGTGATCAAGAACTACTAACGCAAGACACTCGATTCACCAAGATAGCACCAGGAGAATGAGCGTTGTCGATCATAGGCCATCAGAGCATGTGTGGATCACCATTAGAGGTATTCTAATTTGGAACATTATAAACACGATGAGATAATCTGGAAGGGTTGTTCTTGGTAATCAATATCATCAACGAAGAAAAATACCAATGAACCAGGTATTATTTTTCTTTATGAAATTAATTAAATTAATTACAAACATGATGTGAAAGATCCCCTAAGATGGTTTCATGCCTCTTTATTCTTTATAGAATTCTTTGATTATATTCTAGGGAGACTGGTGTTCATCGTCGTATTAGTCCAGGAATACTCATTGATCAGGGTAAAAATCAAATTTGGGTGATTTCCCAACCACACTTCCACTACAGCTTGATCCTTCAGTGTGATCATGGAGGCCTTCTAGTATGTGTCTCCATGAAAAAAAGATTAGTCAACTATTCATCCAGATTATCATGGTCTCGAACAAGATATGTGTTGAGAAATGAATGGCTAGAACCTATGTGTATCAGCACTAAAACTAAAGTATAAAATACATAGATCATACCTCAAATCATCTTGGGATTCTATGGGTCATATGCCTTGACTGCATGCATTTGTACCCTCCCCTGTCCTCCTCCTCCCTAATCTAGAAATGGACCACCTAGGGTGGTTGTGGTAATAAGTCCAAACATCGAACACCTCTTCACGCTCCCCCAACTCCTCTTACAAATCTTCTACCCTACAGATCTACATACTCATATCGTTGTCCCTTCCCCATTGGTCTTTTTATAGATTCCCTGTCAGAAACATAGTTTTTCAGACAATATCAAGCGAGATGTCCCCTTCTGAGACAAGAATAACACCGCATCTCCCTATACAGATTGGACATAGCCAGTGAGCCATAAAGTATAGATTCTAATTATTGGGACCTCCTCCTGAAACGTCTCTCACATCTATGTCCTTGGGAATGACATCAACTCATTTCTACAATGGTATCTATTCGTTCTCATCCACTATTGACTATCAGCAGTTGTATCTGCTCACGCAATAATATTTCCACCACTGAATATCCCTCGAGAACCCTAGCATTTCTTAGAATTCATAGAGTGATAAAAATGGATTATATTCCTCCATACAGACCACTCTCAAAGGTCCAATACTTATTGTACTTATCTCTATCCATATCCATCGAGTACATGGAATTGTTAGTGAACCTCAATAAATAATCCACCACTGTCATGCTACCATGTTGGAGATGAAGATGCTCGTTTATATGAAAACATATTAGGGAATTTAGTGAGAACTCCAATAAAAATAGACACTCAAACTCTATCAATGGAAGTGTCATCTCATTATGAGTATGGATAGACAAAAACCACCATCTCCACATTGGGCTGTATAGAATGCTTGCTGCCAGAACCACCAACTGATCTGATGGTTTCTGGACTATGAGAAAACTCATGTTACCAACTCAAGAATGTCCTAAACCACATGAGGGTTGGGCTCACCTCATTTCCTAAGGTGTATATGTCTCTAATAATATTACAGTTCACTCAGCCTTCACTGCACATTTATAGGTATTGGGGGTACCACATGATCTTTAATAGGAGGTGGTATAACTTGTGCATCACATTGATAAATAATCTAGGGAACTAGTCCCTATATTGAATCCTATTCCCTATGGGGGTCATTCTCGTCATTAAGATATTTAATCCTAGCTATTATGGGTCATGGAGTATTCCTATTAGAAAACATGATGCACCACAATCAATCTGTAGATATATAAAGATGACTCATGATGGACATGAAATCCACCTCCCAATCCTATATGATGCATGTGTCATTAGTTTTCTTGTAACCAGTGTTGTCATTTGTTGAGTTGAAAATAAGGTTATCAGAGTCATGATGTATGTATACATACGCTGATGGCACCAACACTGGAATCTAAGGCCAGAAATCCAAACTCGAAACACTTAACACTATTTCCCCAAACTGGCCTCATAGAATCTAGGTCCCCATGTAGAACCTTACTCTAACACAACTATATCACACCATGTCCAAGTGGGGCCCATTCCACGACTCCCCAATCCCACCTCCTATAGTCTAGGGGATGGTAACTACAAATGAGTGGGAAAATCACTATCATGGAAGGAATTTCCTATCTACCTTTAGGCACACACCCATAACCAATCCTAAAAAATGATAGAATATAAAAACTAATATGTAAAAAAAATGCATGAATACAACTATATCCCAACAAATAGAGTATGGAAATAAATTAATGTAATGTAAAAATTGGAAAAACACACTCCCAAAAAAATCTGGTAAACCAAAGGTCTAAACTATAAAAAACGTTACATGGACTATTGTGTGTAGCCATAAGAAAACCCCTTAGTTGGCCTAATATCACAAGGAAAAATCGAGTCCTAGTACACTTAGTATTTAGTCCAAATGTCACTCATCTACAAAAGACACAATGCTTTAGGATAATCCCTTGAAGGGGTGAGTATAACAATACTTAGTAGGACCCCTCAAAACAAGAAAGTAATATAAAAAAGAAAGAAAAATCAGTTCTACACAGGAATATTTCAACATACAATATAAAAATTTCCAGATATACTAAATATAAATCAAACAGTGTAGAGGTTTGTCATGACTACATAATACAAACACATGGGATTTTACTAGAAGATTCCAAGAATCATTTATCCTAATGAAAAAACTCCTATGTCTAATAGCACTGGTGACGTCCATCTAAGATGTTATATTAATCGGGAACATTCATGAGAGAGATACACTGATAGATCTGAAGGGAGACCTAATTAAAATATGATGATCAAAGCCATGGCTGTGAGATGATACAAAAATCTCAATTTAAATTAACTTTATATGGATATGATATAAACCCTATACATTTTTCACGTCAATACCAAAAACTCTACATAGGGCATGAAGAATGAATAGAGGATCCCACATTGGGCCACATAGGGGATTACATGACTTTATCTAGAATGTCATTTTGATGGGATGATAGTATAATTAGTATGAAATTATTTATAAATTCTTTAGAAAAATTGATAATAGGAATCATCCTTGCCAAATATTTTCCACGACATGGAGGAAAAGAGAATCAAGCCACAAAGGAAGGGGTAAACCGTGTGTAGTAGAGTCACACACTGTGTCCCTTAACCTAGGGTAATTTACCAGTGCAATGAACCTTGTATTAATAAAATTTCATGTAAAAGATTGGTACATTATGTGTGGAAGGATCCACAAACTGTGTCTTCCATTTGGGGTCCAGCCATGTGGTTTGGTCTTGTGCCAGTACATGGCATCAACCCATGTGACCTTGCTCGTGTACCAATACATGGGGTTTCCATTATATGTAGTTCAATCCATGTCATGTGGTGGATTACATGAATTGTAGGAAACTCGTGTACTCCACCCTATGTCTATGTACATTACAAGTATATGATGAGTGGTCCAATGATGAACACATTCCCTATCGCCAATAGTACACGCCATGTGTTATGGATTTTCAATAATGTCATATTATTCCTCCTGCTCACCTCATCCAATCATCTAGGTTCCTCTCTGGTGATATTTTTGCCTCAAAACTATGGAACCTAGGATGTTTCGCCACACTAAAATCATATCGATGTGTTTCAGGGGTTCAATATTCTTGGAAATACATTTTAATCAAATCTGATGAATTTCACCTGAAGAAAAATTTCTCCCAAATCTCTTTGATGCAACTTTATACATAATCATCCAACCAATGTTAGGATATCATGATTCCAGATCTCGAATTTCAGATAATTGTTCCAAGAAATGAAGGTGCAATGATCTATTGCTCATGAACACATTAATGATAAAAAAATGCATTCAAATACAGGATTGAAAAATAATAATGAATGAAGTCATGGAAGGATACTCAATCATTTTATCATTAATCCCTCAATCCATTCTTATTATAATGATAAAAAATAAAAATAATAATCAAACCTCATAAATCTGATGATTTAATCCCATCCCAGAAATCACGGTCGAACCACAGATCATCTTATTTGTTGGTTGGCCTAAATTTATCATTGAATCTCTGAATGGGGAAGGAAATACAAAATAACTCATCCTAGATTTTAATTTTATTGATCTACATTAATGATTGATTTCCTCTTTCAAGATCTATCAAGAACAGCATTCATCGATCTTTGATCCATTGTTTGGTCATCGCTCACAGAGAGAAATATTCAGAGATTACTCTCCAAATCAACCGTGGAATTCCAGGGTCATGATCTTAACCCAATATCAATGAATAAAGGATAACGTAAAATAACATGATCGCTGAATTTCTACATCAACAAAATAGAAAAAAAAATATTTCAATTTATTTTATTAATTAAAAATTCCCCTGACGATATTTCACAGTTGTCCCGCACCATCTAATGTTAGGTTGCTACTAAGGTAAAGCTGTTACTCTGAAGACAACATTTGCCTCAGATTTCTAATATATAAAAACAATACATAGAAAAATCTATGAACTTACAGAATTTTTTTTATTCAATGTTATAACTCAAAATAACCTCTCCTCAAGTATAAATTACCACTCTTAATCCCCTTTCATAACAATACATTCTATACATAGTAATGACAAATTTCTACCAAAATCACCTCTGTGAAACCCCATATAATCCTTCTGGGAATTATAGATCCATTAATAAAACTGAATCAAGGTACTTATGGATTTTAATAGTGAAGAAACACCAAGAATAGATTGATCTATCATCAACAATTCACTCACATTCCTCTTCTCTTCCTGTTTTTCCCAATTCCAGTTCATATAAAATAATACTCTATTAATTTAGTATTATTTTTACATTGTATTATTTATTTTATACTGCTATAATGAAAATAATTTCATTATATTTGTACTCTATACTTCCCATTATTCTTGTTTTGAAAATGTACTATTAATAGTCTGTTAACCACCAATAGAGAACCTGCCAATTCCATTTTTATCTCCACCATGTATGGATGATAATTATAAATTATTTATTATATATAAATATATAAATATATTTATATATAATATTTTAGATATAATTTTAATGTTTTATAAACATTAATTATGAAATACGATTAAATTGAAGAATACTGATAAATATTATAGAAAATATCATATCCAAATGTTTAACTATTAAGATGAAATGTAAAAAATATAACACAATGATAATAATAGATAAATTGTGAAATATTAACATAATTAAATATTTATTCCTTGTTTTATTAATCCTATTTTTATTATTTCGGAGGCTAAAAATCAATGAAATAAATTTGAATTTAATGTATAGGGATTCATGAACCCAACTATAAATGTTTTGGGATATTTTATATTTCAATATATTTACACTATCTATATTCATGATATGTCACTAAAATGCCATTGTACTATCATTTACATATTTATTCTTGGATATATATTTTCTTACCTTATCAATATTACTTATATGAAAATTAAAAATATTATTCAAAAATAAATTTAAAATTACAAAACATCACAGGACTTCTCTTCAGTTATTTATTCATCTAAAAAAGATCATTCACTAAAATTTATGATGTCAATTATTCATTTTGGAACCAAAAATCTTATTCCATGATGCTTGATTTTCAATAATTTATTAAACACATTACTTTTCAATGATTTATTTCATAATAATGATTATTCCACACTTATGTGGAATACCTGATTATGTGAATTTTATGGTGTGCTGGGTCAAAAATGAAATATATATCCCTCTAATTAATTAATTAGTGTGATATATAAAATTAGATTATATATATTATGCATTAATATGATTCTATCAATTTTCAAAATTATAATGCTTCCCTTTTGTCACATAGGTATTGAGTGACCATTATGCTAACTTTATTTAAAAACAAGTGCTTTGTTTTACAATAATATTTTGATGATTCCTTATTATGAATGTTTCACCTTTATCAAATGTTACCCTCATTAATATGATGATGATACTGTGCTTATTATTTAATTATTTTAATTACGAACAACAATAATATATTGAATTTTTTCCCTTATTCATCCACATACAATGATTCAAGATCACACATTTCTTTGATATGTATACCCAATTGATTACATATTCTAAAGAGAAGGAGAGAGATCACAAGAGCATTAAGAAGAATAAAATAATTAATTTTTATGTTTTATTTATGTATGGGTATTATATTTTCCAAATGAATCCAAAATTCAAAACCTTTATATATTGCATTGATCACTTATATGTTGTATTTGTATTAAATATGATATAGTAATTATGATAAGGAGTGATGGGTTTATATAATTGGTATCAATGGAATTATTAATTAATTTGAGAACAATGATTAGAAAATTTTAGTAAAATTGATAATGATAGGTCTAATTATATGAAAATGTCATATTTTTTTACAATATATAGATTTCATTGTTTCGATGTTTGGAAATCCTTGTTTGGATACTATGGGTGGATGTGGAACTAGAAGAGTTGTACCTAGGTGTAATTAACAATAAAAAGGGAGCATTATGAATGACTCAACTATATCATGGTGCGTGATAAATATGTATTATTACACAGTAGGTTTGAAACATGCAATAGATATTCCTTGGATAATCAAAAAATATATATAACCCATTTTTAAGGATAAATTGAAAATCTAATTGTTCCTATTAAAATTAGATACAAATTATATAACATGATCCTAGGATCATTAGTTGAAAAAAAGTCTTCTTAAAGGGATCACAAAACACATGAATTTATAATTCATTTCCCCATGATAAAAAATTATTTATTCATGATATAATGGCTTATGTCTTGTTAAAAACTTTTCGTTATTATAAAAGTGTGAGAACTTGGAGAAACCAAAAAAACTATCCATTTAGATAAAATTAAACAATTTGTTGAATTATATTCATAAAACAATAATATGTGGATTTTAATGATTTATGTAGATTTGTAAGAATTTATGTTAGGCTATGAAAAATAACTCAAACCATTAAGAATTTCTTCCTTCTCCAAGGAAGCCGAACTAGTTATATATTCTTCTCTAAAACAATTTCTAATGAACTATATTCAATAACACAATTCCATATTAGAGTAATAGTGGGTTAAGTCAATATATAAGATATTGTCTATGACCCACTATTTTCGGAATGCGGTGGTGAAATTATTTGACTATTTCTTTGATGGAAATGCATTTAAATTATAGTAATTGATACAGAATTCCAATTCAAAGGGATAAATTGAGTGGGAAAACATAAGAAATTTGTTTTTAATAAGTATTTACCAATAACTATTCAGATAAATGTGGACATAAAATTATAGGAGCATATTAAAATTGGTAGTGAATATTTCATGTGTTTTATGGCAACATTAACAAGGCCGAAGAGATATGCCACAGGATTTTATTCAAAAAAGATAAAAAAATTAGATTCTTCATTGGTTTTATGAGACACCTTTTAAAGGATCCATATTTTTATGATAATGGGATTTATGAAGAAGTTGATTTATGTGAAGTCAATGTAGAGACAGTGTTCGATGAATGGAATAATGATTTTAGAGATAAGAAATACAAAATTTCATGTTGTTATATAAAATGAAAAATGGGGAAATAAAAACCAACAAAAAAATTTAAATATTTAGAAATGAAACATAATAAGAATTTCTCTAAAGGGGTATGAATAATTTTATAGTTTAGGAGAGAAGGCCATTGTTTTCCTCAATAAAGAAGATACAATAAGATGTTGGCAATTGTGATGGAGGATTGGAAGGAACCACACAATGAACCACAAATTGTTCAATACATCAATTGAACAGAGATATGGATGTACACATGAAATAAAAGTAAACAACATGTCACAGAAGGTAATTAATTTTAATAACTATGAAACCTAATGGATGATTTAAATGGTTATTTCATCCACGCTATTGAGGTGGACCTTTAAAATGAAATCGTACATGGTAGTCTTCTTATTAAACAGAAAAATACTTTCTTTTTCAGAATCTATGTATTTAATTATATCATTCATTATTTCTATTGTTATTGAATCATTTTCTTGATACATTTATATATAGTTATCCATAAAAACCCTATTGATGTGACCAATGCATCTAATATGTTGGACTCTTCTCATATTAATGTCTCTCTTATTTTTTTCAACAAACCACATAATACATTCTTGGTAGAATTTGACTCTATACAAGAAATATATATTTCCCTATTTATATATATTTCAAATAATCATTATTTAATTGTTACATATAACTATAATTTTAACTAACATATCCTCTTGTAAAATTTTAAGGACAATCAGTAATCACCTTTGCAAAATATCTCAACAATGTAGGTGTTGATATAAATTGATGAATATTAACATTAAAAAATGGTAGATTCATTGTAATGGATCCAACATGAAGAAATTCTTATTACGAAGGAATGTAGTAATGTTTTCTCACAATTGATACCTCCACTTTTATATGATAATGAAGTATATGACTCAATTGGTAATATACCCATACATACTCTTATATCCAATTGACCATATATAACTTCCCTTGATGATATGGAGGAGATAAAGAATTAGTTTTAAGAAAATTTGGACAATGGGTACAAACTACCTTCTGCATTGACTTTCTCCGCCACTACGAAATTTTGTAATATAATGGATCGATCAATCTTGTAGTGTATCCATTACTTAGAAATATAAAATATCACCATAAGGAATAGATATCCATTTTAATGGATTAGAGATATTCTCATTCAACATTGTGAAGCTAAATAGTTCTCAATGGTGAATCCTCATTATGCATATTTTTATCTAATGTTGAATATAGAATACATTTAGAAGTAAACATTCTATGCAAGGTATATAAACTATAAGTTCATAGTATCATCGTTTTGGATTAATAATTCACCTAAAATATTGATTTTTTAATATAGTATTTATATATTACCTGGGAATAGTTTTCTTATACATTATTGATCATATTGTTATTTACTCTAAGAGAAAGGAGGAAAATGATGAGAATGTAATGATAGTTATTTTTACATCATGAAAGGACAATATGTACTCAATGATCAGCATGTTTTTCATACTAATTCATCAAGTATAATTATTTGGGAACATGATTCAAATATAGATAATTATTGGAAACCCTAGAATAATGATGAAAATTGTTGAACAGTAAATAAATACATGTGAAATGGATAGACATTATGATCTTGGAATAGTGGGGTATTCCAGAAATTTTATGATAAATTTATCATGATTTTCAAACCTTATAACTACATTAAAATATTAATGGTAAATATTTATTTGGATAGAGGAATGTGATGAATTATTTATGTATTTATAGAAGACTATAATAAATTATTATATTCCCACACTACCATCAAGTGGGTCTGCTCTATTGATATATAGATTGGCTCAAATGAATGTCTAAGGATGTGTACACATGAAGAATTATAATCTCACATCCTATAACACATGAAATTTTATAATCCCTAAGAATAAGCACTCAACATAAGATCTTGAGAAAGAATATGGGTTCATTTCATTGAAGATTTAGAGAAACCTTATTTATGGTGAGAAGTGTGACATATATTAAAATCATACGAGTAAAAACTATACATTAACACAAAAGGATCTCATAATGAATTAATGAAGATCTGTAGTGTTGTCTATGGACTATGATTTCTCTATTTTATACTTATTTATAATATAGAACAATTTATATCATGTACTTTATTGAAATGAACAATCCATTATATCCATGATGCATATTTAGAATGATATAATCTTCATATATATGAAAATTTTTAATAAGGAATGGATAAAGTATGAGAAATACATCGAAAAAAACTGGAGTTATTTTCTGACCACATATACAAAAAAACATTAAGGAGTCACAAAGGGTTTATCTAAAGATTAAAATTATGGCTGAAGTAGTAATTTAAGGGAAGTTTCATCAATTCCACAACAATAAATATGGTCCTATTCTTTTTAAATCATGTAATTATATACCTTCATCAACAAAGCTAAATAATTACTTATTTGGATATTCACATGTCTTATCTTTATCTATATATCATGGAAGGACAATGGTGTGTTATGATCATTGAGAAAACATATTTTTAGAAATCATGAATAAAGAGATCAAATATTACAACAAAAGTGATTTGATTTTTAGAATGTCAATATATGGATATATAAATCTAGGGGTATTATGTAACCAATTACCATACCCACATGGTTATGGGAGAAAATTACCATTGAATTTTTCTTTAGTCTCCAAAATACATCAGAAGGAAGAAATTTGATATGGGTTTCAGTGGATCAACTAACCCAAACCTCCAACTTCATTTATATTTGGAAAGATACATCACTTAAAAAACATTCCATGGTATTTTTAATGGATGTATTGAGGATACATGGGGTACTAATTCGATCATCTCTAATCATGAACCATATTTGAATCACAAATTCTATAGAATTATTCAACTTTATTTGTATACTGAATTGAAATTTATTATGACATGTCACCCAAGTATTATTCATCATTCATTGTATAATGGGAAGATTTGCATAACTACAATGTTTTATGATGATGTAGGTGAGTGAAATCTATATGGAACTCTACATATGAAAGAGAAAAAAGAAAAGGTTTATTTTATTCAATGGAATATATAACCATCCCATAGTCAATAGTAATTCATTATAGACAGCATTCAATGAGACATGGATTTTGAATATACAGGAAAATGTTTCCTTCAAATATCAATGTGGAAGAGATTCAAGTAGTTTAAAATGAAATGCAATATTATCAGTAGGTATATTTTAACAATTGGGATCTTTGATAATATAAGTGAAATTGAATATCTTCAATTATGAAAATAAAATATGGTACATATAGGGAAAAACATCACTTATAAGGAGAATCAGGTTAAGATCTTAGATGGAAGAGATAATTTTTATAAGAAACAAGACAACAAACATTTCAATGTGTGAAGATAGTACTATATGTATGAAAAGATAATTCATCAATTAGAGAAAAAAAATTAAAAAAGTAAACTCAACTATTCAAAATTGGTAATATGATTTGAACATTCATAAATTAAATTTATAATTATGGGAAGAAGGTGATGACCCACATATAATTAGATACATTAAAATTAATTTTTTTGTATTATATTATATAGTATATAACTCATACATAACATAAAGATAGAAAGAAAAAAAATATTCCATTAACAAAAATATTTACATATATTCGAATCCAAAACCATCATAATTTAAAAAATTACTAGAGGAAAAAAAATTAATATAAAAAAGTAATGGAATAGTTTGGATCATCACAATTAGATAAAACCATCACACCCAAAGACAACACTAAATAAAATAAATACAATAATATTAATCCAATCCCTATCGTATCAACTAAAAAAACAAATCTTTTGGTTGAATTGCATTGATTGATGAATAAATAATTGTATATGTATTTATTCGTGGTAATGTTAGCATATTAATAGTAAATTAATCATTGGAAATTGAAAATCAACCAATGGGAATACAAACCTTTCTGTTGGAAATTAATAACCTGATGATCAAAATAATAAGATGACATAAATATAATAATATACATTATCAATAACATTAATCTTGATTAATTTAAGAAGATATACAGATTATAATTCTGTAAACCAAATATCAATATTATAATTTCAATGAATATATAATCACATTTTTAAAAATATGTATTATAATTTTCATAATAAAAAATTATATTTAACTATATTAAAAATGTTTTCGTAAAATAAATAATATTTTTATAATAATCATGAATAAATTATCTAATGGGTTTTTGGTATTTTTCTAAAACAAAACTATTTTTAGGTAAATAGTAATAAGATAGCTTTTTCATAATCAGTGTATCTTAAATTAAATCATTCAGGATGTAATGAAGACCAAATCAATTATTTTAATTGAATCTCATCTATAAATTTTTTAATATGTTAATTAATCCATAAAATTGAAATTTCATAAGGAAAAAATATTTTTCAATGTCTATAATTTAATGTATTAAATTAAAAGAATTTTTTCACATTTTTCAACCATTTAATTTTTGTAGAAATAAATAAATGGATTATAATAACTTAATAAGTCATAATATAAAATAATTTTCTTTAATATATATCATAATGTAATTAATATCAAATTTTTAATTTTTAATATTGGATAAAATATTTAATTCAATATTTTAACTCAAAAATACCCTCCACTCGAGTATATAAAACCCCTACACCCCTTAGAAAACAACTATATCTTCACATAGAAAATTCAAATTTATTTCTTGATACCATATATAATTCTCCATTTAATCCTTATGTTTCTTCAATGGTTATGGATGTACACAGATAAAATGATTTCTATTACATACAATAGAGTTAATATTGAGAAAATTGTGTTTTCATCTACATTTCTATCAGTTTCCGCTTAACATCATATTTTTCAAAATTCCATTAAGTAAAAAGTTTGATAAAATTAATTTTTTATTGTGATAACTTGATACAAATGATTTTATACTTTTATAACTAATATATTTAAAATATATTTTTTACTTTATAATTACCTTTTTTATTCTTTTGAAAATGTCCCATTAATTGTCCAATAAACTCCAAATGGGATGTTTCCAATTCCTTCCTTATCACCAACAATTATGGATGATCATAATAAAAAATTTAGAGTATATAAATTTTATTAAATTATTTCTAATTTTATGTAGTTGACCTTACTAATTAATAAGTATAAATATTTATATATACCATTTAATTGAATAAAGAAGGAATTTTTTTGGAAAATATAATATCAAAACATTTCACTTTTAACAAATGTCATTAAGGAAAAATAATCCAATGATTACAATTGATAAATTTTGAGACAATTATAGATAATTTACTTATTTTTTCCTTTTATTGATAAGACTATATTTATTATTTTTTAGGTGAAAAACTAATGAAGTGATTCTGAAGAGAATGTAAGTGGATTATTTAATCCAACCAGTTCATTTTATATGGTTATAATTTATTTCACCCTGTTATAGTATTGATATTCCTATAATGCCTTATTATTTATTTTCCGTATCCACTCCATTTTATTTTAGAGCTATATAGGTTCATACCAAATCAAAATTACTTCTATGCCAATTAATAAGATTTTGGATAATGATATTTTTTCCAAGGCATCTCATTACAACACAAGAGTTCCTTCTTCTCCAAATATTTTTTTATTTATTCCAAAATAAAACATCTCATATTAATTTAGGAACACCAATTTTTATTATATTATGTATGATATGATATACTTTATCAAACCCATTTACTTCTATGGGTTTATTTCTTGACTATGTCTATTATAAGTTATATTTTTCTATCATGTTTATAGGAATTTAATAATGTGTTGTGTGGGACAAGAATTATATTATTATCAAATAGATTGGTTAATTTGATTTATCTCATGATGTTATTTTTATTATGTGTTAATATTATCTTATCTTTGTTAATAATTATTAAATAAGGATTTATGAACGTATATTTTTTATGAATGTAATGATTGATTTTTTCCAAACAATATATAATATTTTATAACTATGGTTTGATGTTTCAATGTAATTCATATTCCATTATAAATTTTTTACATCATGATTATAGCGGTGACCCTATTCATATGATATATTGTTATTGATAATTATCAACCATGTACTATTGGTTCATGTCTCTTATTCATTCACTTATTTTTATTCTATATCACTTTTTTTATTAATGTATTTTCTTATGTGATCATATAAACATTTAAAATATGAAATAAATTAATATGATAAATAATAATATTTTAGAAAATATTTAAATTTTATTTTTTTACAACATTTATAAGATCCTAAATTTTAAAATATCATAGAACTTTTGATCATTTGTGCAATTTATTTTATTTTATTAATTATAAAATTGAGCAATAATTTTTTCAGTAAACTTTGCATCACCATTGTTTTATTAGGAAAATAGAGGAGAATTAATCCTAGTGATTTGTGATATATAGTAGTTTCTATAATTTAATGAGTCTTTATGTTGGAAATACTTTTAAAAAATTTGGCATTATGTTTTTTTGATTTTTAAAATAGTCTAACTACTATTTTAAAACACATGAAAACATGGTAGTCTGAACACCTAGGTATTTTTAGAAAGAATCACAAAAAAATTAGTGTAGACAAACATCTCCAAATTTCTCTATTAATATTATTTTTTATCCTTTAGAATATTTATTTTTGGTTATGACCATAAATTTGGGTTGGAATTTGACATAGATTGATAGTAATATTTTGGGCTTCGGTTGTTAGGGTTTTTTTGTTGCGACTATCCCTTTATATTACTTTCAAATTGGTACTCCATTATACATTTGTTTGAGGATGTTGAAACTAGTTACCTTCTTCAATAGTGTGATTATAGAGAAACTGAATTATTTTATTACTCTTTAGATTGACTGTACTTTTGAAATTTAAATTACAATTTAATATTCATAACTTAAATTTAAGGGTATGTGAGTAACTACAGCTGTCTATTTTAATGATATATCTTGGGAGTTTAAACTATTTTTTCCTTTAATGAAATTAATTTTTGTTGAAAAAAATTTCTATGGTGTGGCTATTAGATTATTGGATTTTATTATGACCCTTATATTGAACTCATCATATACAAAATTCAAAAAACATATAAATAGTTTATAAATCATCTTTCCATGTTAATTTGGATTAGGTTGATAATAAAAAGGTAACATATGATGTGTTATATCTTGAAAACATATAATAATATGAATTTTAGGTAGATGTAATGCCTAAAATTCCAGTTTATGTGTTGATTAATTATATATGATGTTGTTGTGGGGTTTTCCCTTTATTTGTGAATGTCTGGTGATAGTGGTAACCAACTCTGATGTGGGATGTGTTTAGGTGGTAGGGTTATGGTGGGTTTGATGGAGTTATTATGGATAATATTTTGAAATGGATACATTATTATGGTTCATTTGGTGAGATGGTTGGGTTATAGTGATTTATGTAATGTTTTGGGGTGTGTGTTATGGAGTGGTATGCTAGTTATTTTTATGGGTTTATTTGGGTATCTTAGTATCTATGTTATAAACAAGAAAATTAGAAATGAATGAAATATTGATATTATTTTTGAAGTGGGTGAGGTAGAATTAACACGTGGTAATTAAAATAATGATATTTTCATCTATAAATATTAAATGATCTTCTTAAAAGTTACAATTGTTTAAAAACAGTTAAATCTAAATAATAGATAATTAAAAAACAAGAATTATGGCTTGATTGTGTCCTTTTATGTCTAGTATTTCATATCGTAGTGGTAGTAGTGTATAAAAGAATTCATGAAATATCGAATAGGTGTTATGGAATGTGATACTAAATATGGATGTCAATCCATAGGTTCTATATATTTTGTTATCTATAAAATTTTGATTTTCATACTAGTTTGATATTCACCACACCCATGATGGATAACATTACCAAGTCATGAATATTTTTTGATAACGTTTTTTTCCCAAACATCCATGTTGGTGATTAAAATAAAGACTAGATACACCATCTTTTTGAGCCTTCCATTAACAATATTGTTGATGGATAATTATGTTGTAGATTCTTAGTAATGATGATTTCTAGAATTTAAGATGCCTAATGATGTTGATGGACTGGGATAAAGGTTTCTAGAGATTATGATGATATGTGGTTATACGGATTCATAATATTCACATTGATATGATATGTGTTGGGGGTAATTCATTTTAGGATGGTGGAACATGATTGGTCTCCTTTATATTTCTTATTCCACACTACCCAAGTTAGATGATATGTTTTGGATATAAATATGACTAATTCTAGAATGATATTTTAAATATGTAGGGGTGAGGAATGTTGGGACAACTCTATATCACTATCATAGATAGATTTATATACAATTCTACAATATATAATGAATGGGAGTATTTAGTGTCTTTATTTGGGGAGTGACATTGGAAAATTAGTAGGGAAGTTGTCTCAAGGATCCATAATTTATAAATATATCAATTATTTGGTTTTATAATTTGATTACACTTTTAGTAAGATTTTCATACCGAGTTTTGGATAATAATCATGACATTTTCATGTTATTCATATTTAAACTATTTGTTCACAATTGTATTTGAGTGAATTTCCCTAAAAATTTACAAGACACCTTCGGTATGATCATGCCTAGTGTATATTTTATGATCAACCCTCATATATAAAATGAGATTATTGGAGTCATGGAGACTTTTTTGGAAAAAGATAGAAATTCATATCATGGGTTATTGATCATATGTATAGTTTTTGTTGTAGTGTTACATTTTTTTATTCATATGTAATGTTTTATTTTAATTTTAAAAAAATCTTATATTTCATTATGGTTTTGTTAATAATTATATTATGTGGTGGAGTTTTCAAATATATGATATCATATCTCCCAATAATAATTTTCTATTGATGGTAATTCACCTTATATGTTTGACTAACACCCTCCAAGGTAGTTCCCAACTCCTGGCCATCTTCCAATGATACTAGAGGTTAGTTATCTATCTATATTAATTGATGGTCATAGAAGGGTTCATTAGTTTGGTGGGATACATGGGATGGTATTATTAATTATTTTGGTTGATGGAATGAAGAAGCTTGTTGTTTGGAACATGTTTATATTTCAAGGGTTAGTATGAAAAACAAATAAGCAATGCTTGGTGTCTGATATTTTGCATGAAGACTTTTCACAACATGCTATATAAGGGATAATAATTATATAATAAATTTTACATATGTTTACAGATTTTTTTATAACATGGAATCACATAAAATCTAGTGAACTATGAGATTTAGATTCATATTTTTCTTCTTATGACTAAATATAAATTTTTTTAAATTAAATATAAGATAATTGAAAAATAAATAAAATATCATGATACCAGGATTTGGAAGTCTATAGGGATTTTAGAAATGGGTCATGGACATAATATACAAGAACTCATTGAATTGTAGGTACAATTGGATGCACCATTTAATCAATAACGGTTCAATATTATTGAGGAGTATAAGGAATGATAAAGGGTCATGTTTATTATCTATAGTAAAATATAGTATAGTATAAAGGTAGAATATATAGTCTAGATATAAATCCTTATTTGGGGAAGAATAAGATTTTAATTGAACTTCCAGAATATATAAATTATTTATTTTATTATTTGTTAGATTGTTATCTGTGTGGGATGGTTCATCACCATTGGATATTATATCTCAATTACTGTTAGGATGAAGATGTTTTGTGAGATGGAATCACTACAGATATTCATGTTCAAGTAGTTCTATTGATGATAAAGTATGAAATGTTCATGGTGATGATCTCCCGTTAGTAGGGGAGACTTAGTGTGTTTGTATTCTCATTATTTTCTTTATGGAGTTTTAAAATTTCTGATAATAAATTTATAAATATGGAGTCAATATAATTTTGTATAGTTTAGTAATTTTATAATATAATAGGGTTTTTATTCAACATATATATGATTTTTACATACACTATTTTGCAGATGAAAGAAAATTTCATTTAGTAGATACACTCATAGTTAATAAATCCCTTTGAGGGAAGAAAAAATATTATATTTTTTAGTACAAAATCAAGATAAGAGTCACATATTTCATGGTAGATAGTGTTTTGGTATGTAGGGGATTGAATTCAAAATCACTATCAAAGTGTTTTGGTACTTGGAGTTTATGAGTTCCTATTGGGGTTTTTCATTTTCAATCCCTATTTGAGGGGGTTAAGTCCACTTTTTAGATATTTTCCTAACCTATCATGTCGGGAATTATGGTATGGGTGGTTATTACAACTTTATATTGAGGAATATGTTTTCTATGAGGAAATATTTTTAATAAGGGGCCCCAACATATTTCATAAGCCATGTCTGATGAATTATGATCAACCTATGGGAGATGGATCTAGTATAGGAAAGCCTCATTATGGTAATTGATATCCAGAAATTAAACTACAGAGTGTTCATGGGGGATTTAAATAGTAACATTATGTATTTGGGTATGTGATGATGAATTCAATAGAGGGTTTTCACCAGAGGTTCAATAATATTTCCATGGTATAATCAATTTCATATCTATACTAGTTCATTCCTTGTTCGAATACAATAATTAATACACATTTTCTATTATCCATGTCAATGCATTGGTACTAGAGTTGGAGATGCTTCATGTTCCCATTGTGTTATCAAGACTAGTTGGAGGAATGGTTGTTTTGATTTATGTGTAATAACAATTTCAACTGATTATTGGGAAACACCGTTCATCGGGGGGATATCCTTTTATTAATGATATATCCAGAAAATGATATCCTTGGAAGGAGTTAGTTGTATTTTTTAAAGTAATTTATTGATTTCATTTTTAGTATAGTGTATTTATTAAACTTGTATAAATAAAAGTTTTAGTTCATTTTTGAGAAGATCCATAGAGTGTATGGTTTGTAGGTAGAGCTTTATTTTTCAATGTTGGTCATGTTATCTATAAATTACCATATATTGGAGGTTTATAAAGTTGTTTTTTTGATATTTTTATGTCTTATTTAATGATGTTTTGACACTAACACAATTATATAAATATGAATTTGGGATATTGTATCTATCAGGTTTATCATGAATTTTGATGGTTTACAATTGAATGGCCACCTAAGAGTTACTGGTTTCAAGGATTACATTCATGATCTGATCTAGAATTGTTTTATTTGACCATGTGCATCTGATTTTTATGCTTTGATATTTATCACTTTGTTAGTGAATGACATTATTATATAGTTTATATACTACCAGAGGTGGAATTGTGTGATGGTCTAAATGTATTACATTATTCGGAGTAAATAAGTTTCATTTGATTAATAAAAGTGAAAAAAACTATATTCAAAGATCAATTTCATTTCTAAAAATCATAAGATGAATGTAAAATATAAAGATATATTAATCATTTCCATATGATTCATGTATTCTATCATTGATTTGATGGTTATGTCTATTGATGTCATGAACACACTAACTGTGTAAATAGGATTTAAGAACAACTTGTAACATTAGGTCCCCATGTAGTTCATGGTCTTGTTCATTAATGACATCCTAATCTACAAATTATCATAATATAGGTAGAATTATCATTTATAAAATTTATTATAGTTTTTTTGATAAATCCAAATAAAAGTCAATATATCCTATAGAATATTTTATGTAATATGTTTATCCCATCATTATGTGGTGTCTAATCCAATTTTAGTCATGTACCTATCAGTGATATATAAAATTTATTCTTGGGAGGCACGAAAGAGTGTGTCAAAGATCAATAGTTTTTTTAGTCATTCAATTTATTAAAAAATGATTTCATCCATTTTATCATGTATTTTAGACCACCAATATCAATTACTATGAAGGAATTTGGTTTCACTTAAATATATCAGTTTTACAAATTTTTTAACTACTAGAATGAGAGATTAATAAAATAACTATTTCATTATTCTCTAGAAGAATGGAAAATGATTATTTATTTTTAAAATAATCATGTTTTAGAATGGTATATTTCATGATAAAGTAACTTTATGTAATACCTTAGTGGTCTAGGAAAAGGAATCCACACCAATGTAATTAGGAAAACCATTATATAGATATTGTAGTAGTTCTGTATTCAATATTATAGTTGAAATACTAAAATAATTTTCGGTGATTCATTTTATTCATGGATATTAGGAAATGTGGATTGACTTATCTTATAATTATCTAAAAATATTACAATTTATTTGAATAGATTTTATTAGGGATTATGATATGTAGATAACTCACACCCAAGGGAAATTAAATGTTGGGGCCAATTAACGTAGTATAAAGACACAAGGATATGTGATTTTAGAGTCTAATGGTTCTTTGATTGGAAGAAAAGACCTTGTGGTGATACATCTTGACATAAATAATTCTAGTTGTAGGATAGCCTTATCAAATGACTATGGACTTATATACGATGCTACAGGTGTTGGTGTCTCAGTGGTGGTATAAAGCAGTGGAGGTAACAAATGAATATTTCAAACATAATAATCATCAATGGGTTGGTAATAGGATATTTAGTATTAGATGTTTTATCATGAGAGTTGGTTCATTTGATTATAAATTCATCCATGAGTCAATTAAGATATTCATATGTCAGCCTTAGTGATATATTTAGGTGTGTCCAATGTGTATCGTTGAATGGGGAATAAGATTTTGTGACCTATGATGAAGCTATCAATGGTAATTTTCCTTTCATGATGTATTGTTTTTCAATAGTGTGAAGAATATCATAGTGTTTTGAGAATTATTTTACATACCTTTTATGTGCACTAATATAAGTGAGAGGAAATGTCAGTGAAATATTCCAATGGGTTATCATAATACCATAGATTATATGATTATGTTTCCTGGAACATGAATTATATTATAAAGTCGATTAATTTTTTAATAAATTGTTAATCGAGTGTCATCAATTCTCATCTAAGGCAGTATATGGAAGATTTCTTACAACATAATGGGGTTATGATTACCATCATATTTGAACTAGATCTTTACATTACCTCGTGAATTGAGATATGATTTTGGAATTTATTCCCATAATATTTACACTACAAAATTACTTTTTAACCTTTTACATTTACATTGGAGGATATAAAAAACTAAATACTAAAGGTTGTTTTTAGGAATGAATCTTGGAAACTAGATAGTAGTGGGTCAAGTTGTTACCATTGATTTATTTTTCCTATAATTGTGGTTATCTCTCACCCATTGGGATTATATGACTTTAGAATTTATATTGATGAATTTGTGATTCTACATCATTGAATACTGAGGTTGAAAAGTCAATAAACATTTTCCATGACATGGTTTTAAATATGACATATATGTCTTATATTGGAAATGAATTTATAGAGATGAAATTTGTCAAACTGATGGAATATATTGATAATAGGTTATGGACCAAAGAATTTTAGTATGAGAACATTTAATCATGATAGTTTCCCTCATTATTGGACTAATAGGTTCAATTTAGCGTGTATGCATTATGACCAATTCATATCAAATTTTGATCTAATTGATCACATTGATGAGGTGTTATATTTATTACTGGTTTCACCAGGAATGAAAATGATACATGATGACTTTCACATGTATGACACAAATATTTATCATTATGATTATTTCAATTCCATTGACTAGGGAGTGATAGATATCAAGAATGAAACAATAGTCCTGGAATAATCAGTTGAGAACCTAAACCATTGAATGAATTTTTGATGTGGGTTATTTTTCCCCTTCGATCATTTACTATATAGGCATAGTGTCTTAGAGGCAACTACTTGGGAACATGATACATCACAGAATTCTCAGTATCATGAGTTTTATTGAGTTCTGGTTCTAATATTTTCTATTACTGATGTGATTCGTTGTTAGTTAATGGTTTATGAAATGTGTCTATTCCTTATTCTGTTCATAATAGGATTGTTGTTATTATTATTTTTAAATAATATCCTTAAGAGGTATACTATTTAAGTGTTTTTAGGACCCTTACCTTTCCTTCTTACATAATGTATTTTCATTTTATTCTTGAGCAAATTAATTATTTTTTAAGGTATATAATTTTTGTGATTAATTTTTTATGACCCTCAAATATGATTTTGTATGGCTATGTTGTGATAAGATAAAGGTTAAAAGTATTTTTGAGGCTACAGGAGAATTTTAGTCTTCTTGATGGTTACTAAAACATTGTTGTGGGTGTGATGATCTCTATTTGGAAGCATTCTTGGAGGCTTGATAATGAGGATATATTTGTAACACTTTGGTATTTTGAGGATGAACATGGTGTTTCTAGATTGTTGATAAGATTTACCACAATTAATGAATTGTCTTGTTTGTCCATTTTAGAGGGTTTTACACATGAACCATCCACAAATTGGAATTTTAGAATGAGGAAATTCTAAAGGGATCCAATTTTATCTAGATGGGAACATTAATGGTCTTCCATATGTGAAACTTTTATTGTGGGCATCACTACACTATAACTATGGGAATTGTGAGAAAAAAGTGGATATATTCACATAATTATGTTGTAGTAAAATTCTAGGTTCTGTGTTATTATTTCTAAATTCCATTACAAAATCCATAGTTGAGGCCATAATGATTGTGAGAATTAGTGACATGAGTTTAAAAATATGATTCAATAACGGATTCATAATTTGAATCCATATAAGAAACTTTTTTGAGATCAAAAAATGTGTTTTAGAGAAACCCATATAGTGGTGAATGCTTAGGAAGAAAAATTAATATATATTTTCTTAATTTACTAGTTTCAGATGATATTTTTCTCAAGAGATCTAATTGACACCACTATCAATCATCAACCTCTATCGACATAACATGATTACTTAAACACCATATCTCATCTAGATTGATTTATTATAAATTAGTGCAAGTATCCTTATCTAATATTCTATTTTCCTATTTTTATTCTACCGTATGATAATTTTTGGGATATGGTAATTGTTTTGTATTGGAAATCAATAATTTATTGATTTTACCTTTCTATAAAATTAATCAAGTGGTTCCTTCCTATCTGGTGGCTGATTGTTGACTTTCTATTATTTCATAGATGGATTTATACATTTTTGAGGTAGGGGATCTTCATTATCACTAAATTATATATTAAAATTTTAAAATTTCATTTAATTTATTTCATTGGTGTAGATAATATGGAATGAATTTATTAGATAATCGAATGTATTTGACCAAAATTTAATTTGATAAGACTAATCATATTCTATTACTTATTTAATTTGTATTTGTGTTTATAATTCATTGTTTTCTATGTTTATTATCATAATTCTTTGGAAACATGTTTGTTTTGTAGGTATTGTGATTTTTGTGGAAATTTGTGGCCCTAATTTTGACCTCATCATATATAAAATGGATGTAAAATATATATTGATACAAAAGAAGTTTCCACTGTGATTCTAAATTACTATTATAATTTAGAGAAAACAATTATGTACTATTTAAATAACGATTAATTGAAACTAAATTTTTCATTTCATATGAAGTTTGATATATTTTTTGATGTGTTAATGTACATTTTTAATGTTTTAGTGGTTTCCTGAACCTTTTTTTTGGATTTTTTTTGTTGACGGTGGTTAGCAGTTTTGCAATGGGGTGAATTGTGGTAGTATGGTTTTTATAGGTCGATATATTTTTTATGTGTAGTGTTTATATTATTTTTAATATTAATTTCATAATATAAAGATATAGGGAATTTCCAAATATGTTTGTGTGGTTTTTTTTTTGAGGAATTAGGATATTTTGTCGTTTATTTTTCATAGTATCCTGACAGTGACAAACTAAACCCATATTGATAAATTCAATAAATATATGTGGTAAATTAAATGAATGTATGATAAAAATAAAATTATTTCATTTAAATAATGATTTTAATTTCAGTAAATTTACATGCGAGGATTTTTGAAGTTGTTTAATTATAAACATGTTTATTAGTAATGTGGAGATTTGTTTTTCTTCTAGTTCCTTGATTGTGTGGTTCGGAACATTTAATGGTGGAAGCGGTTAATTCAAGAATTCATAATATAATATGGTGGGGTTCTAGGATGCACTGGTGGTGTTTAATGAGAACCCATTGGTTAGGTAATATAGGGTTTTGTGTAACTTTTATTTTAATGTCATGTATATTTATAAGCCCACCACACGAGTTGGAATACATTATGAGAAACCAATTTTTTTGGGATTAAGGTGTTTTCAAAGACATCAACCATTTTAATGATATAGATAATTTATAACCCTTATTTGACACTCATCCTTTAATAGTTGTGATGACGATGATTGGTTCTAGATATTCCATATAATTGTGATAGTAGTACATCAGATTCCCACCGACAATGATTATGGATAGTGGTTAATATGCCTATAAATAATGATGATATGAATTGTGGTGGGGGTCATCCATGGTAGGGCAGGGAATGAGTTTTATTTTAATAAAATATAGGATACCCCACTATTTCGGTTACCTAATGAGGTTTTGAATTGGATATGAATGAATCTAGCATAATATTATATATAATGGAAGTGTGTGGTAGGAAGGGATACATCCAAACACACATTAGTGAACAATTGATACTATATCTAAAGAAATGGATGGAATGGGCGAACTTAATTCTAGAAATTGAGGAATTAGAGAGGAAATTTAGTCAGAATGATCTTGTAAGGATACATTTATTATATTTCATCTGATGATATGTTATTATACCTATATCCTTTTTTGGTGGGATTGACATAGTGAGGTTTTTATTGAATGTTTACCTATTTAGGTGTATGACTTCTCTAATATTAGATCACATGTGAATTAATATAATTTTTCCAATGATTCATTATTGAAAGGTTTTATCAACTTCAAGAGTATAAGTTTTACCCTCACCCCATGTATATAGAAATATTTTTTCATGATTCGTAATGGAATTTATAGATCATGTTGAACAATTTTTACATATCCAACGGAGCAACCATTGATTTACTGGAAAAAAATCATTATTATTATTCAGAAAAAGTTTTTTTAAATTTTTCACCCTTATTCATGCATTGTTAGATGGATTTTTATCCATTTTTATATGATGAATTTTTTTATGGTCAATATTCTAACACCTGATTCTAAATTACAATTTATGTAAATTAAAATTATTTTTGTAACTCTTATACCCTTGTTTCTAGTCACCATCTCAAGGCATATTGTATGTGGGAATCATGTATAATTTTTCAAATTCCATCAATCCAGATCCATAATGGATAACATTGGTGGGATATGGTCATAAAAATAATCATTTTTATACATTAATATTTTTGATAATATCATTACATGGTAGAATAGTATATGGAAGGAAAGGGTTCAATGAATTATAATAGGAAAAAATTAATAGATATGATTATAATATTTTTATTGAAGTTCAGATTGATTTATCCTAAATTTTATCATCACTCCCCTATACTTGGTATTAGGAATATCATATAGAAGATTATAATTTTTTAGGAAAGTGGAATCATAAAATAGAAAACTTATTTTATTCTCATGATGTAAAAACATGAGAATACACATGAATATATATATATATATATATCATTCCTTTTTATGATCCAATAAACAACATATAAGTATAAATTTTCTTGGCTGTTCTCAAAAAATGGTTGTAACATTTTTTTCAATTATATAAAGAACCAGTAATATGATTTTGATTTCAATGAGAATAATATGACTAATTATAGTGTAAATGGACAATATAATTAGAAATAATATTATGTAAAATTGAAAATAGATAGAGAAAATAATATTAATATTGATTATGATTTTGAATGTTAATTTCATCAAGGTAAAAAATGAAAAAGCATTTACGTTTCATCATAAAATGGTTGAATGTAAGTATATATAAATATATAATCGTACATTCCTAATTCTAAAATTAATTATGTGTTTCATCTTATTCGAATGATCTCAATTGATATTTTTTTCATTATACTTGGATAAAATTCTAAATATTAATAATAATTAATTACATTATCTATATCATATATAATTTTCATTAGAATCATTCACAATAAGTAATAGTTTGTATGAATAAAGACATTTTATATTGTTTTTCAATTTTTGGAAATATACTAAACCTAAATCATTAATAAAAAATTTCAAATAAATTCTTATAGAATAATAGAAAAATATTTTATTTTTAAAATATTAATAAAATAGTTAATATATATATATATGAACATTAATTTAAATTTCAAATTTTCTTAAAAAACATAGTATCAAAATTCACTAATTTGAAAAATGAAGGATTTTTGAAATAATTATTTCAAACTCCTCATCACATCCAATTTTATTATTATCTAATAGTCATTATTTATATGAATGAGTTCACATTACTAATCAAAATAAATTTTGTGATTTTTGCATACATTTTCATGAATTTCATTCTCTATGAACATCATCCAAGATTTCATTAGCACGAAACAAGTATTACTAACATAGATACCAGCTTCTTTGTATACATGAGACAATGAACATATCATACATTTAAGCATAATAAATTTTATTTGTAAACATTTTTATAGCATATATTTTAAAATATATATATAAACTAGTAATTCTTTATATAAAATTTATGAAAACATAAAAATATAAATAACAATTATAAAGAAATTGAACAATGATATTGTAAATTTTAATTATCTATTTAAAATGATTCATTTATTTTTATTCAATTTGAGGTATTTTTAATAATTAAAATACTAGACATCGAACTAACAATCTCCTCAATCGCTAAAAATATTTATGTTTATCATCGTTAAATATTGTAATCTTTATATCAATATGTAATAGTACTAATAATATCTTATTTTTTTGGAATATATCAAACCAATTTTTTTATGACATTGAATTTATTTTGAACCATTTTGAAATTTATCAAAATGTTACCAAAATATTTTCCACTATATAAGAAAAATATTATCATGTAATAATATGTTATAAAATTTAGTACCTTATACATACATAAATATAAATATAAAAAAATAGTATGTTAATATCTGTAAATAAATTCCCATAAATGTTTTATATTCAGAAATGGATATACCAAAAAAAACATCAAACTTAATTTATTCGTAAAATCTGATAGAAACTGGGATGTAATCACCAAAACAATGACAATCCTCATGAAAAAAATATATAAAATATGCACCACATAAATACATGAGGTATAAATATAAAGAATATTAAATTAATCTTGATTCTCATCATACCATGTTTATTTTTATGTGCTATAAAATAATTTTATTTAGTGTTTTTTAAAAATGTAATCAATTATATTTTTAGATGAACTAATTCCCTAAATATAATATTATTTTTTTAAAGGAACAATTAGAAAATTAAATTACACAATAATATATTTTTCAATTATTTTTATTTGGTTTTTAGATATTTATTTAATATATGTGTAAATATAAGATATCGTCAATTTATAAAAATGACCATCAATTCTAGACGATGAATGTTTTATCCAAAACATTAAGACAATTTATTTGAAGATACAATATACATCGCCACAATAATTGATAAGGAAAATAATAAGGACAATTGAAAACACTCTGAGTTTTTTTTACTCGAGAAATGACACATACATAATATTAAATTTCGATCATGATTAAAAACTATAAAATTATAAGGTAAATAATATGTCAAATTAAAATATTTTTGACTTAAATAATGTAAAAATGAAATTAGAAATATTGTATCATAAAAAATTATTATTTAAACCCGAAAAAATTAACTTGTTTCTTAATATATTGATATCTTGAGCACATACAAAGTGATAAATTTAATATTCTTTATAGATGATGTCAAATAATATAGGCGTAAATATAAATCCACTATACAATTCATTATCTAATGGTTTTACTAATTCATCCATGTTTATTTAATAATTTGTATTCATTAGAATTTTAAATATATTACTAGAATCTTGATTTGATCATTTATATATCTCCTTTATATAATAAGAATTATTTAATTGGATTTAATTAGGTATTGGATTAATTTTTAATACATGAAATATTTTCAATTATCCAGTTAAACTCATCTATATTTCAATTTTAATCAGATTTAAAAATTTATTACAAAAATTTAAATTTTAGAACAAACACAATGTCATAAGAATATATTTCCATAATTTTTAAATCCTTTGAAATAATCTCAATAAAAAATTTTGGATAAAAAATATATTTATTTAAATAATTTATCATGAAAAATAAAGAATGGGTATCTTAAAAAAATATTATATAATAATTATTTCATCATAATGGTTTGAAATATTTCAAAAAAATTTTTAAAGAATATTCATGTTAACACATAGGTGGGTTTTTAACATGTACATCTTTATAAATCAATCAATTTGAAATATCACTTTTCACATTAATTTAATAGAATGTATAAAACTAAATTTAATTTAATGAAAATAATTATTGAATTACATCAACAAGTCAATTAATAAAAACTATTTTTCAATATTAAAAACATATTCATAACATCAAAATTTGGAAATTTATTTTTCTAAAGATTTAACTATATTTAAAATTTAATCAAATTTATTTCTAAGAATCCATTTAGTTTATATAAACTTATTATCACCTAGACATTCAACTAATTTACAAAAAATATTTCATAGAATTTGTTTTGTTTATCATCAATTGTAATAAATTAATTTGAAAAGTATAAATATTTATTATGTTCTTAAAAACAAAATGAAAAAAAGATAATGATTTGAATTATAATTCAATAATAATTTTTTGTTTTAAAATTACATTATGTATTTGAAATTACATTTAAGGGGGTAATAATTAATATTCAACCGTCTTTAAAAATATTTTAATCTGATATTTTATCCACCTATATATTTGTGTTAACATTATTATCTTAATGAGCATCTCCACCAATGTTAAAATCTACTAACTCATGATAAACATTCTTTAAATTTTTATTATGTATAACAATTTTATCATAAAACCTAAAATGAAAAATATTTTAAAAAACAAATGTTATTATATAAAATAAGCAATATTAATTACTATGATTACCATTTCCTATAAATATTCAATACTAACATTTAGAATCAAGAATATCTAGATATATTTCGATTTTAATAGAAAAAACTTATAATCAAATAACCTAAAATACGAAATATTATGAATTATTCCCCAAAAGGGGTACTAATTTTATTTGTAAAAATTAAATATATATTTAAAAAATAAAAATATTTACTTTGAGAGTAGTAAAAAAATAATTTTGGAATCATATATTCATTAATAATTATTCATGAATTTATCGAATCGACACATTTTTCCTTAATGCGTCATGATTATGATATTATTTTCTAGGAGAATATTTTTTTACAATATACATTATCTTCAGATGATTTTTCACATTAATGATTTACCAAAACTCATCCTCTATCAATTTTAATAGATATTATTAAATAGAAATTTCATTTTTCAAATCATTTATTTTTAATAAATAACACTGTTAGTTAATGTATCAATATTATCAGTTAAGTAATAATTCCAATTGAATCTTCTAGATTTATCAAAAATGAAAAAATATTTATTTTTTAATCCATTCTAACAGTTTTTAATATGTAAAATAAATAATGATGTAAACATTAAAAATTTATATAAATATTAATAGAATTTAAAATTTTAATTCTTCTATTATATTGCCTTAATTTTTCGATAAGTTGAATATGAAAAAATTAATTTCATTCAATAATATGTAACTTGAATATTATTGCAAGGTTTTAAAATTTATTCAGTAGTTAAAAATCAAAATGACCAAGTCTAATGAAAAATAACATGTCTTGTGTTTCTATATATTTTAAAAAAATGTTTTTTATTTAATAGTTATGAAAAATGTGCATGGTAAATATCATCATCCAAGACTGTACAGAATAAAAATAGTTCACTATGAAATAAAATTATTATTTTCTTATTTTATATTCATTATATGATTATATTGATAACATAAAGTATTTAATTTTTTATTCAAAACCCTATGATACCAAAATGATCAAATTAAAATTGTTTTAGGATTAACTACTTCCTCATAGTCTTTAATCATGCCTTTAGTGTTTTCCATAAATTTTATTGATCCCCCATTACAATAATTAAATGATAAAAAATTGGAGACATCAATATTCATATGTCAAGAATTTATGATATTCGTGTATCATGAATTATTGAGAATTTATTGATATATTTATTCAAATAATAAAAATAAAAGTTTATGTTATCAACTAAGAAATATTGTACTAAAATCAACTATAATTTCTTTTGGCCCTAAATTGTCATCAATATTTTATTTTTTGTACTATTGAAGAATAATTTTTAGTTCTCTAATAAAAAATCTTTGAGTCTTACTTATTCAAAATTGGTATATTTCCAAAGCATTCTTCACACAAAAACATATAACTCTTAGAATACATCCATTTGTAATATAAAAAATAAATTCCCATTTTATTATATATATATATGAATCCCTAGTGAAATAATGGTTATTATATAGATGCATTTTTTGGGATTGATTAATTGTGAAATAATATTAACTGACATTGTAAATATGTTTTTGATGAATTTTATGATAAAATGAATTGAAAAATAACATTTATATTTTATGGAAATAATATAAAAAAACTCATTAAATTGAAAACTAGAAAAAGAATTGCACATATGATATATAATAACCAATGAGAAATAAATTTTGTTTATCAATTTTTCACATCAGTTATAAAATAACTAATGTTCAAAATTATTTTATAAAATTATTTTCAAATTCAAAACCAATCCAATACAATAATTACATATCAAAAAAATATTATAATATAAATTTTTATTATAAAATTTATGTCACAGCATTGGTTAAATAACATAAAATTATAATTTAAAATTTAAAACATAAATATATAATTAAATAAAAATAAGAAATATTTTTTTTGAAATGAACCACCCATGTTAAGTGTATGTGATTTATATATTATCCAAAATAAGAATGAGTTTTAATAAGAAAATAAAAAAATTCATAAATTCATTTAACATGTATTCTAATTTTAACTATAAAATTATTTAATATAATTTTTTATATTCATTATAACGCTACGGAATTTCACAACTTTCTAATTAAAAAAAATCAAACATAAATTGTAAAACATATCATCCTCAGTACACCACTCCTTGTTAATATTGATTATTCAATATTGAAATATGATTTCATTTCAAAAAATATATTAACTACATGTTTCAATAATTTAGATATAATAAATATGAAGTCTCCATTTTTATATACATATTTTATAGATTATTTCCTTTTTATTATTGTCTCTCTATGCTAATCCCATGCACTGTTTGAAAATGATATTTAAAAAATAAAATTAATTGACATTATAATATATATTTATTATAAAAATAAAACATATATATCAAATATTTCACTAAATGATTCTTACATTTCACCATGTATAATGCATAATAAATATGTTTTAATATCTTTCGGATAAAAAACATACAACATACAATGGACACTAATATTTAAATTAATATGTGGTGAGTGGCTTTTCATATAAGATAATTAATTGTTTTTGAAATATATATTTCATTCCCATAATTATAAGGACGAATAAATGTTTTTTTTATATTCCTTAAAAAAATAATTTTATACTTATTTGTTTCATTTCCATAATTATTGGACTATTGAATTGTATTAAAAAAATTCCCTAAGAAAATATCTTTTAATATTAAATAAAATTGGTATTATGATAATTAATAAAATAATAGAATTTGAGTTATGTTTCTTGGAATTAATATAATTCAATGAATTGAGATAATTGATTTTTTAAAAAATGGTGTCATTATTTTATCTCCCAGTAAATCTAATATTAGAATATCTTGGATATACAGATTTAAAATCATCACTACATTTTCATTACCCAAAACGATATTGTACATTAGATACAAAAAATAATCTTACAATAAAGAAAAATAATATGATAATATATCAAGTCAATGAATATGTAGTCTCTGAAGGAATAATATACAATATATTTATCTATATAACCAGGCTGACATTTAATTTAATGTATTCATTAATAATTTTTTTATTAATTTATCACATTAATACAAAAAATAATTACACTTATATGAAATAATAGATATAATCCATAAATTCCTCATTGGTAAGATCTCAAAAAATTTATATAGGCAATGTAAAAAATGGATAAAACATTTTCAAACATTATTAAACTCATATATAATATATAATACTTATTATAATATGTCTATATTTTTTTTCCTTATTATTTTATGTCGATCCGTCAATATCTATTGATGATGAACAGTATCTACAATGAAATATGAAATTATATATGATACTATATGATATTGGGGACCCTCCTCAAATTACTCATAGTAGATGGGAATCAGTGGTGTGTGAGGTCTAGGACATGGATATATAAGATGTGGTGGAAGAGTGGAATTAGATGATGGTGGTGGAGTGGGATTTTCAGCTTGAAACTATCATTATATATCATTAAACATATACTATAATAACTTTGTCACCCCCTCTATTCCCTAGCCCATATTCTAAAATTTTTTCATCAAAACAATATAATTCCTTTATATAAATCATTATATATACAATCACAACACTGTCCAAACACGTTTTTACTACAACATGGATCCGGTGACCTCAAACAAAAATTAGGTGTTCCAGAATTCCAAATATAGTAGTCGATATCCTTCCTACCCTCATGTATGATGGTCCTTATCATGCTTTTGTCCTCAAATTATTCTTGTATAAAATATTTTGGATGTTTATTATGGAATCGTGATAAATAAATTGATAAAATAAATTAAATTTCTTAAAAAATATAAATGAATCTTTATAATCATCTAAACAAAAATCATAATTACACGAATAAGATATGATTCCATTTTTATAATTTTTTCCCTGGAAAAGACCATGGTGCATCCTTATTTTAATATGGGACAAATAAAAATATATTTTTATAAAACTTATACTATAGTAGTAAATTAATTAAATTTTATATAATAGATGGCCGAGATCAATCAACTGAGATGGTGGAATTAGTTAAATATTATATTTTAGAATAAAGTGATTTGATTGATTGATTAATAAAAGGGTAATTGATAAGGTTTTAATTTAGGAATGTTTTTAGAAATTATGAATTGAAAGTGAATAAGATTTAATCTTTTGTTTGAAAAATATTTTTAGTATCATTATTATTTTTTGTAAATTTAGGTATTGGGTGAAATTTGATTTCAGAAAATTGGATTATTTATTAATTATATGATTTAGATTTTGGAAATGGAAGATCATATGGTCATGTTATCCCCTCCTTAACATGATAATATCATATTTCCCTGGGTTCGATAATTTAAGGTTTCGACAAATCAAGTTTCTCCCAATAAAAATATTAATTTGGATTCCATTAAATTTAAAATGGCAATACCTACTAAAGAGATTTTAATTTCACAACTGTAATCTTCCATTCATATTCTATTATCAGTGCTCCCAAAAAAATGGAATCATTGGAATCTTATGATAAAGATTAAACTACTGAAAAAAAACATGAATAAATAAAATGAAAATAATCCAATGACACCTTCCACCTTCTATTACACATCCCTTGAATATGGTCATATTGTCCTATAATCCAAGTGATGAAATGATAATATGAAAATATATAATATAAATAAATCATGATGATAATTGAGATGATAGTGGGGATGTCCCTTCATAGTAAAATTTCTCACTCCACTCTTTGGTATCTATGATAATGTTCAATACAACAGGTAGGTCCTCTATTTAAAAAACACTAGGGGGATAAATATACATTATATTGAATTATAATTGAGTTATAAAATCAACTTGTTTGTCCCACTGGTCAATTTTTTTGAAGATTTCATCAATGGATCACAACTGGTTATGTCGGGAATTTAAATGTTGTGTTATGATTACATGAGTTGTAAATTCATCTTTCACTTTTAATCAATTCATGTCATGTCTTTCATTCATCACTTACACTAGTTAATGATGTTTGATTGTTACAAAATGTTTATAGTTTGTTTTATTCTCTAAAATCCTTGTTTTTTCTCAGTTCTTCAGTTTTTTTCTTTGGAAGTGCTCCATGATCATCATAAAAAATTTGATGTCATGCCGCTCCACTTCACTCGTGGTTTCATATGTCTTGTTTCCCATAATTGAATTTTTTTCCAAAAAAAGTAAAATATAATATTAGTTAAAAACTTCATATATTCGAATGTAATATATTTTAAATACATATATCAATGTATTAAATTATCGCAAAATACATGCAAAAAATATATATATTATCCCTCATCAATATTTCTTATGAAACTGACGGAAACAAGGGTCAACCTCAATAGTGTCCCAATAGTTGGTTATAAATTTATGATACATTACTTGTTCTATTTATTCCTTATAAACATATAATCTGAATGTGATAATGTGTGAGGTTACACATTTTTGGATTTGATTATTGAATGAGAATTCAACAATGGTTATAAATAGATGAAAAATATTAATTACGATGATCATTATTTTACAAAAAACATCAAAATGATGGATTTTCTCTTACAATTTTTTTTTATTTAAATTTCTACAATACAATTCCATTTATCAATATATAAAAATTGAGATGGATTACATGGTTATTAATTTTTTTCTTTCCCAAAAAATGATATAGGATGTGGTTGTTTTTTTATAATCACTACATCTCCCAGATGGAAAAAAATTACAAATTTATTTTAGGATTATCAACAATTATGTATATCCAATTTAATCAGATAAAAAATTGACAAAAAAGTATAAAATACTTTCCATAATCGGGTAATTATAATAAATAGGTATTAAAACTAATTATCCCATTTTTGAGATGTTTCATCTTTTATTTTAGTTTTCCAATCACAAATTAAAATTGTACCTTTTTCCCAAATTAGCATTTTATCATATAATTTTTTTTAAAATATATTATCATATAAATAAAAATATCATCAAACAAAATATAAATCCAATGATCCTAGATACTAAAAACACATAATTTTCTTAAATTTCAGTTTTAACATTTACCAACACTGGATGCCCTCTATTCTGATATGGATGTTGTATGCAGTTTGATATGAGTATAATTAGTATCCTATGTGTATTTTTGTGTATTTGTATCCCTAAAATATCATATTGTCTAAACTAGTTGATATGATATTAAATGTTATGTCATATTAATAAAAATTTAGTAATAAAATATATGAATTCAGCTGTTATATTTAAAATTATATACAAATAAAAATATATCAAACAGAAACTAAACTATAGTGGATGATTCGTTATTCATATTTGTCAAATTGGTTGACAAAAAATTTGATGAAATTTATGATTTGACATATTTAGAGGAAAATTTTAATATATTATCCTTTAAAAAATTCAAATATCACATAAAAATTATTTTAATATAATTTAAATAATATAAATAAGAACAAAAAAAATCAATATTAATTCTATTTTTTAGAATCATTATTTAAAATGGGAAAAAGTATTGAAAATATTATCTAAAATTAGACAAAATTGAACAATAAATTGATAAATGTAAAATGCTATATAAATACATCCATTATGTAAACATTTTTATCATAAATTCGAATAGGATTTTTCATTCCCACCAAATAAGTATTGAAAAAATCAAAAAGCGTGAAATAGATGAATATGGTTATTTTTTCCCAGTAAAATAAATGTAAGAGGAGGATTGTTGAAGGCTTGGGGATTTCATGTGTCTATGAGGGACTTGTGAACATGTGAACATTTCAAGTCTATGGGAAGGCTCCATAAATGTAGTATAATCCATGGAAAGTTATGGGGATCCCCCTTCAACAAACCTTCATTCTCATGAAATGTCCCCCTTGAAAATGGAATGAGTGCCCCTTATCCAATATATTGTCATCAGAAATTCCTAAAAAACATTCAAAAATCTATTAAAAATAATTTCAGACAATATTTCAACAGAGTTACCCCTAGAGGACACAATTAACATAAACCAAATGATCATTGTAATGAATATAATCCTTTGTTGATATTCATGCCATTTCACAAGACCACCGGGCCTTCATCACATCAAATGATGGAGAAATATGTTATGATGAGAGAGGGTTTTTCACTCACTTAGAGGCATGGGACATGCACCCTGAATGATCTAAGACATGCCTCATATTTGTAGTGACAGTTCTACCTCACATCACACAAACCATCTAGTTTTTGATCCTTACTGCATGGATGTCCTCAGAAAAATCTAGGAAACCCCAGATCACCCTAAGGATATATGAATGGACTTTCTAATGACAATCTTAGATGGTCCTCAAATGACTAATATTGGTTACGTGAGTCACCATCCATTAATTGAGTAAAAATCGTTGATTTCACTTGTGCAATCTCACATGAATCCTGTCCATTATCACATAAAACAAAAGAGATAATAATTGAGGAGTTGATATGTGTTCAGAATTGCTAAAATACAAGAGACACAACGTGATTTCTCAGTGAAATGATCCCCTCAAATATCAGAATCTATTTGTCATGAAAACCATGTGGCATATAAGTAATCAAACAAGTCTAGAAAACTCCTCATTGTGTCTATGTAAAAGGAAATGATTTTTCCATGAACTGCTCATATTACCTCATAAGAACCATTTTGGTCACTCGACGCATCACCGGAAAATATCAGACATATCCTTAACACCACACATGAAATATCGCATGACTCTCAATTATTGTAACGTGATTCAAAGGGGATCAAAAGGGTAGATGCAGGAGCTACTCAAGATTACTGAAAGGATTATGATACACCCATGGCATCCACAAGACTATCTTACGAGATCCCAAACAAGTAACATGATGTCCTGGGAGTGTCTTCCAATAGGTACTCAGATATCACAAGGACCCTTGGAAAATTCAATGTGAAAATAGAGAGATCAATAGACTCATCATTATGATCAGATATACATTAAATAATCAGAAAATAATCTGATAAAAGATGTGTTAATAGAGGATACACGAGATCGCAAAAAATCGTGTGACGCACCTGAAGTAGTCCATGATATGGACTCATGAAACCATGTGGCTCCATTCCCCTAATATTTATCTAGCCTGGACTCACACTAGATACACCGCATAAAATGAAGAGTATCCAAGGGGGAAAGGCTAATAAATTACCCATCCCAACTAGCAGAAGGGGGGATTTTAGACTACTCATATATCACATTCCCATACTAAGAATGTTTCATCTTGAATAATATGTACTTATAAGAGTGATCAGGTGATCAAATAACTTTCCATCATGTAATATACCAGTTGTAAGCTACTGTTTTCATGTTCTAGGCATAATTTACTTCACATGATCATCAATAAATCTCTCTAAGGACCTCTGAAGGGTTATTTAAAGGACAATTTCAAGACCATTAGATCATACGAGACTCAAGACGTACTAACACTGAATAAAACCAAGGCATCCAAGATGTGAGGGATTGGAGTGAGGTTAAAAGTGGAGGACATAATAAAGTGATAGGATCAATGGACCTCATGTTCTTCAAGTGAATATTATAAAAACATTCGACAACACCAAGTCATGTTACCTTGATCTCATGACACTCCCCCAACATACCATCTAGGAAATCAGATATACTGCAAACATGCCAAAAAGATTTAATGTCTAACTCTTGCAGGCACCGGTTTAATCTCATGAACCCTCTAGTTCTATCAACCAAAACTCGTGATATCCATCAAACACATCACTCAAATTATATAACAGTGCCCACTCATGTCAGTTGAGTCTTGCAAAAGCATCTGGACATGATAACCAATATCCAGTGATTCCATCTGGGTAAGTTAGATATGACTTAGAATAGACTCCATTCATGTCAGCTAGGTCTTTCAATGTCTCTCTATGGTGTCATCCAAGACAAGCGACACCCCTCTGACTTTGCCACATTGGCTCCCATGACACCATCTATATCTGTCAATCTAGGTCATGTGATGGACTCTAGGAAATTCCAATTGGGCCATGTGATTCCCTCACCACATGAAGGATATGTTAATTGGTCATCCTAGGAACTAGTATTATAGCATGTCATCTTCCTGTAATCCCCAACCAATAGGAAAACCTCAATGTTTAAGTCATCAGATAATGGCAACTATGCCGACTCTAATTCATGCCATACTCAGGATACATAGGATACCACTCCCTATAGACCGAGCTCAATATTGATCATCCAAGACATCCTCATTATGTGATCCCCTCATACAAACCAAAATATGATAAATCTGGATCCTTCCATATCGAGGATATGTTATATATGTCTATTTGTGGTTCAAGATCTATATAGATCACCCAGGTCAATCCCAGTATCTATTGCCCATACTCAATGAAATTACATTGATTATTTGTTATCCACTGTTTCTCACAATGAGTATGGCTCACAAGGCCTCAAGGAATTGAAATGATCATGAAATTTGCAGTATAAAACTTCACAAAGGTACAAAGAAACCTCAATGTGCAATTCTAAACATAATAAGATATATGAAGACTATTATTCCTACTATACTAAGGATATGGAGGCTGACTTTCCCTGTGTTCCAAGCTCCATATTGATCATCTAGGCCATACTCATTATCTAAGACCCTAATACAAACTGAACTATGATGAATCTGATTCCATACAAACTCAGGTTACGTAGGACACCGTCTCAAGGCCTGATTTCTATAGAAACACCCCAAGGTTTGTTCAAATTCCCATGCTCCATATTGGCATTCCATGAGGCTAATCATATGATTCCCTCTTGTTTATCACACCGTGCATAGCCCACATGGGCTTAGTTGGAACAAAGAACACCTTATTGAGAATAATGAATATCCATTATCAAGGTAAATGGTGCATATATCACTAATAGAAGGGTATATACCTTGGGGATATTCCCAAGGATGTGAATGAACTATCTGGATTTTTATTCCTGCTATAAATAAGATATGTTTGATTCTACATAATGTCTCAATCCCTTTCTCAGGATATTAAACACTTCATTACATGGATGCATATTTTGAAGAATTTGATTATAAAACTTTATCATATAAGAAGCAACCCGTTACTAAAAAATGATTGATCACATTAGATATATATAGAGGTATTCCCAATAGAGATCTCCATATTTTTCATATAAATATAATTGACCCAAACTAATTTTTTTAGGGTAACCAGTCCAGTATCGGGATTAGGAAGAGATTCATTAACATATATTAAATCTATAATAGAGTATTGGGCTAGGGAAAAAAACTCCCTAAAAGGGTGCGATGAGCCTGACCTCCCATCCTCTCGACCAATGCTGGTCCCCAGCAGTCTTTGGGCTAGAAAAAATAGTTGACTTCCGACCTTTAGGAAGTAGGTTTATACCCAACAATGGATTAGTTAATCATTGGTAGTTTCTAGGTAAGATGGAACAAATGGAAAATCTAATGTTCATGATATAATGAAGCCATAAAAAACCCCTCAATCAAAGTGTAAAAGGGAATCTCATCCCCTTTCCACATAGAAACCTGATGAAAAATGGTGAATCTAATGTGAATCTATTTAATAAAAAAGGATTTAGTTACAATCCATTGGGCAATGTTTCATGCCCCATATATGAATATAAATCTAATTGGCTCGACTTGAATCTATGGGGACCCATTTTTTTCAAAAAATATTTATTAAAAATTATCCGTAAGACCAGCTAGATTAATTATTCTTCTCAGTCCATACTAAAACTGAAAATTCCACATGACCAGAATGGATTGAAAGGAAATAAAGTAAAATCATGTTAAACATTCATTTATTATTGAGACATTTTATTCCTATGGCAATGCACCGATTGGTAACCTTGTTCCTTGTTTTTTTCATGATTGGAGCATCCCAACCTAAAGAAATGTATTCGTCATCGACTGTACATTAAGGTACCTCATCTACTGCTACCACACCCATCAGTAATAAAGTGATATCACTTACCAATTGGATCCAACAGTTGGTAGTGAATACAATGATCTATGAGAACCATCGATATAATACAATCCTGACTATGGAGGCTACTCGTGATATCCATTAAGAATGGTAGCTGATGAGTTCAAGTTACACATAGTAGTCTACTACTAATCTAGTATCTCCCATCGATATGACCAATCACATCATGAGATTATCCCTAGAGAGTGAAAAATTCCACCATCTCTATTCTATGAAGGTGCAACCGAAACCCCAATATGGCTCTATTTTAGTCCAGGTGCCACTAAGGAGGGAACCTGCTAACTGATTCCACTAGTATCATCCCGCCAGTACATATCAGTCAACTACTAGGAGAAAATTACAATGCAAAACCATCTGTGATGCCCATAAACAGGCTCTCATAAAGACTTATAGGAGGAGGGGGCATTTTAAATTCATAAGAGGGATCATATTCCCACTCAAGCAGACAATACCAATAGGAATACACCTATAGGAACCTATAAGAATGATCATATTCCTATAGACTCAGAATGTGTCGGTGGGAATATTCCTGACACGACATCATAGAGGGTTAATATACCTGCATCTACTGATAACACCTACCAACATACTCTTGAAGGGACTAGTAAGTAGGGTCATACCCCTACACGCTCAGAAAAAATCTGTGGGAATATTCCCACAACAGGCATGGGGGAGGCTCATACATCAACTTCAATACCCAAAGCCCATTAGTATACTCTAACAGAAAAAGGGGGACATATGTTGGAACATATACCCACTTCGATCAAAGAATTATGTCAGTAGATAATGGATAAAAAAAAGTGTTTTCATATATACCTTCACACGATTTTCTAAAATGAAAATATATTTTAGAAACAACTGTAGATCTCCACCTACATATTCTGACACTATTTCAGATTAAAGGCCACACATATACTCATTTCTCTACATTCAGGATAAATCAACCCTCTGGACCAAGTGTGCATTCTTCCTCCCACATAAGAGTATTATCATCACATTCTGATGATGTTAGAGGCTTCATATTTGTAAAATACCCCTTTTCCAATAGGGGCCAACCATGTGACAGTGGAGCACACCATGAGACAAGGGAACATGCCTATTGAAAAATCTCAGTTACATGATCTAAAGAACCAAGATCAAATATATATCCATTTTGGATATGGATACCTTGGAGAGAGTGGAAAAATATTTGGGAAATTATTATATTCCCATTGGCAAATATTCTTAAAATTATCTGGAAGATCACATAAGCAAGTTATATATTTCTACATCTACTAATAAACGACTACACCAACATCATTCCAAGGAAATAATGGAGGAGGTTCATATCCCATCTCATATTCCAAAAACATGTTGGAATATTTTGGTTAGAAATATGTAATAGTACAAAGCTAAAACTCTCATTCCAAATGGGGATCACCAGGTGAGCGCAACAAGTTCCTCAGGGAAGGCTCGTACTCCTCCCAGGAAATACTAGAAAAATATTACATAGACTCATGATCGGGCCAACACTCTCATATTCAATATGGGTCACCATGATAGAGTTAACCATGACTCAGAACATGCTAATTTCCCATTCAATAATGAGACAAATTATTAGTGTACTACAAACTGCTTATCCGTAGGGGGCCCACACTCCCACAAAACCTGACAGTTATATATATATTCTAGAATCATTCATACAATAGGCTCATACCCCTACACAACCACAAAAGGAAAGTAGGCATATTCTGACCACAATATCGAACCTATCACATACTCATATTCTCCACAATTCATGTGCCCTTGAGGTTTTTTGATAAAAATTATCAACACTGCAATAGTATTTCATTTATTATATCAATGTATATGTAGAATTCGTTCATTACCAAAGTATTCATCCTCACAGTAGTGTAGAAATTGATCTTAAGGACTCTACTCTTGATATCCACCGTGGTAAACATCCCTCTGGCGATATCCCTCATGGTAATGGAAATCCTCTATTTTTCTTGACAACTTCGTATACATAGGTGAACCAAACCCCAACAACTTCATATAGAGAGGTTCTGAAAACACAAGGTTCAACAATATATGGTTCCCCATCAACTTCTAGAAACACTCCACTATCATGCCCAGGTGACCATCAGAGACATCTTCTATGGTCTGACCTGATAGAGGCATGTATGTCTAATGATGAGAAGGAATTCATTGACATATGGATATTTTTACCTAGAAACAACCTACACTTCATGTTCTAGCCCCTCACTAATTCCATCTATGAGATCATAGATGAGATAAAGAAGGGGTGCATTCTTTATATAGGCCAGAATATGTGGGCTATTCTTCAGTGAAAAAAGGAATGGTATATCCCTTATCCACGAAATGGTTTTCTTTTTTAGAAAATCAGGATACTCTATTTAAAGCATGACCTAGTTTCTATAATCATGGCCCAGGATCCCATGCTGGAAAATCATAACATAGATCATCAACACACTTGGAGGCCATTGCATCATGACACTTCGACAGCTGATCTCCAAAGTCACATCATGCACGCATATTTGAAAATGGTAATAGTATGGAGGATTCACTTTTCTAATACCATGGAATAGCAGAGCCCCTTAGATATGATATCCTACAATATTATAGCATCTGGTGAATTTAGGGGTCCAGGAAATTCTTGGGCTAGTTAATCATTAAAATAGAATTCCACCAATCCAATGGAACCCGGACACCACAAAATTGGAGGCAAGATAGCCAACAAGACTTCAAACATGGCCCCTCAAGACTATAGGAGGATGTTCTAAACATTGTGATTATAGGTGTGATCACCTAGAAAAATTCCCACAAAGAACGATCTTCATAATGGGATGCCATCGCACCCAAATCAAAAATGAGAACAATGATGTCACATCATGGAAACAATAATTGCAGCTGCCATTAGAGCCACCCAGTCCAAGGCTCGGCCCAATAATCTTATAGAATATCTACTTCTGCCTCCACCACTCATGTCTTAAATTTCCAAAAGGATTCAAAACATTCCTTTTGTAGCTATAGGGGAACGACAACCCGGTAAACTAGGGGAATTTATACCTCAATCACCATCACCATGATTAATTTCCCCTAAAATTATCCAAGACACAACAGTAGTGATTCTAGATCATCCCCATACAAATAGGTTATACAAATTATAACTTCATGTTTTTTATGGGAATCATCATCTTTCTAACTGAAGTCATTGGATCATCCGTAACAGGACTGATCAATACTAATGGCAGCCAAAAATGATCCCCCAACCCATAGGGCTGGGGTAATTTTCCTCACATACAACACCACAATGGGAATCAGTATATTATGTTTGGTAGAAAGGAATCTACATTATACATCCCTCTTATTTCTCCTGCCGCATGAAAAACAATTTCTGGTTGGGGCTCACGCATAACTCATGACTAAAAACTCCCTCAACATCACTATTCATAAACTAAGAGGAGAGCAGCATATGAAAAATAAAACCAAAACCCATTGGGGTTGCAATTCAAAATGGACCAATGAACCCAATGGTATGAATAATGACCCAAATTGGATCCGGGAAGGATTAGATTATTTCATGGAAATAAATGGTATGACCAACATTTACCGATATGCCTCTATGAATGTCTTTAATGTTATAATAGAAGTCATTGATCAAAATACTGGTGCAACAGACCAAATCACAGAAATCATACCCTAGGAGGATGTTGATTTCGACACACTAATTGAGGTTTCATGCACCAAGAACCAATGAAGGCTTTAAAATTTTAAACTATAGAATAATGATTTTCCACCTCCCTAGAAAAATATTATCAAATATAAAGGGAATGAGGCAACTAGATATCTTTTTCCACCTGTGGAATAATAGTTTTTAGTATATGAAAACAAAATAAGATCTCTTCGACAACTCAAAGAGAATATACCCAGTGGAAACATCACCACTCGTTATCGTCTCCATATAGAGATAAATATTATACCTCCCATGGCCAATCTTATAACAAGAGTGGTATCTAAGCATATGACTAGATGTAGTTATAGACATCAAGTCTATATAAATAATGAAGCTTAAATTGATCTATTTATCCCTTTGTTATAGTGGCAGCCTCTACCCCTCCAGGGTAAACCTTTTTTAATAGGAAGAAGTGAGGATCAACGAGAGATGAACGTGATACCACCTCATCAGCTCCCACTCGTTCCCTATAGACAAGAGGTCGTTTAAGTAGCCATAACCTGGGATCTAAATACCACCATTGAATCATTAGATAATCTGATGGACTCCATGGAGGGTTGAAGTGTACCTATGTATCCTAAATGGATGCCTTATCTAGAATGGGAGTATGACACACCATCTTCACCAAACATTGGGAACCCAAACTTTTCTAATTTCAATGTTATAAGAATCCCTCAAAAACATCTCACACAATTATTATCCTGGTGTGGATCGATGATTGGCCCTCAAGATCTATAGGTGGAAACCAAGAAAACGTGTTTTATACAAAATTGGATAGGGCCACCATTTGATTGGTATAGTAGTCTACCATCGGGATTGGTTTCATGTTGGGAAAACCTCAGTTGTAAGTTCCATTATTAGTACAATGCGACACTAATGAAAATCATGATTGAAGAGCTAAAAATTGAAATAATTAAAAGCATGAGATGGTTTGTGATTTAATATAACGAGCTAAGGGTTTTACCTATTTTATTAGTATCCTCCTCTCATAGGAACAACTGCTAAAACTCTCCACTGAAAATTTCAGGGAAGATTTTCAGACTTCCCTACTCACTATGAAAAATATAGGAGGTTTTTGAGAGTTTTTTGATATAGAAAAATATCTTGAAGTAAATACTTAGTGGAATCAGTCCAAACATAGGCCTACATCCTAAGAAAAAATCTAGGTCATGTAAAAGCTAAAACAATCACATTGAAGCCCGTAGTAGCGCACATCCAAGAACCTTGGCCTGCTATGAACCGCCCAACATCTCTTATCAAGTGACGACAACAAAATAATAACCCTCTTCCATAAGTACCCTTAATTCAAGGTCACTAGTGATTTTAGGAATGGTAGAACAATGTATGATATTTTATTAAAGAATAAGTCCCTTGAAATTTCTTAGATGCCATAGATAATGACCTACTCTTTCTTCTATAGCCCAAGATTCTTAATCAAGTAAACCACATTGACCATACTGATTACTAACCAATCCATAGAATACTGGTTCATAAAATATATAATTTATTTAGCTTCAAGGAAGTCCATTATAAAATGTTTGACGCTATAAATTTCATTATCAATAATTCTTTGGAGCTAGGGTCATGCATAACTGTCATCTGATAAGTATAAGTGGATGGCTGGAACAATGTTTTGTCTATGAGAATGCAATTGTTTGACAACTCAATAACTCATAAAATGGTTAATCATGCTCATGATGCTCTGAAAGAATAGTTGTAAAAAGTCTTAATAGATCCACCACACAATAGGGATACATAATATGTGCCTCATAAGGGTGAGAATTACCATTAGAAGAAAGAAGATATATAAAAGGAAGAGTTATATTCTGCTCCAAAAGAATACTCAACTCTTGTAGATTTCATCCTAGAAATGTCTGCTACATTGGAACCACACTACCTAATGGAATCTAGACCTTATTAAGAAGTAATCATAAATTATGTCAAGATAATACACTTGAAAAAAACACTTCTCTAACGATGTCTATTCCTCTTGAATATGGTTTTCCTATACATAATCAAGGAAATGGAGACTACATTCATCCAATATGGGGATAAAGGATACAAAACATATGTTTCTAGACTAAATATTCTAGTTATATCCCCATGGAAGATATATACAATGCCAAAACTCATGTCACAAAACATCATCAGGATCAGAAAAGAATATGATGTGCCTTAGAGCCCTCAAGTAGTCACCCACATAGGATCGTCTTACATGACATCTTAGATGGCGTTTAAACTAATCAACCTAGAAAAAGGTGAATTCGGCGCGTCATACTTCAATGGAAGAAGATAACCCCTAAACTTCCATAAAGGCTCTTGTTCTACCTACCGCATTCATGTCAGTTCCTGAACAACATGCTCCAGCCCCTGAGCCACATGCCCTAGAGTAGCCCCACATGACTATGTGACAACCACTAGGGAAAAAGTATGATGTTCTGAAACAACATGATATAGTTCCATCCATGATCTATATCCTTGATGCAATTAATGTTTCAGAATAACAAATGGAGGCAGTTATTGAATCCCTTTAGATCCTAAAGGAATTTGAGATAGAAGTCATTATAGGAGAGGTATATTAAGTGAAGACTAAGTCATTATTAAGTCTTATCACCATAAATATCACTTATCTAGTACAGGATATGGTCATACAATGGCACACTGGAAATATTTTACATCCTTATTAGACTCAACAACATCAAGTTCCAAAGGGTTCAGATCGATAATGGATCTGGGATCAATCTCACCTAGCCTGAACTCTCTGACTATTATGGTATATTGATGGAAACATATCCCATAAAAAGTTGATCATCCATGGTATGATAAGAATTTTCAAAGTCCTCTTGGGAAAATAAATCTTGAGTCTTGATTTGGGGATCTCACATTTAATACCATGTTCATGGTAATCTAGGAAGACACCACATATAATGTACTACTCAGAAGGCCCTAGATTCATATAAACCTGGAAATACCATTAACATTCCATCAGTGTCTAAAGTACCTTATTAATGGAATGATCAGTATTATAAATGGATACAACGCCCCTTTAATAATTTTGCAACCATATATGTTGATGAAATCATCTATGTGAAGTTTGGTAGACACCCAATGATAGATGATGATATATATGGTGGAGCTACCAGGGGTTAGGGACCACCACTGTGAATCCCTAGAGCATATTCAATGATGATTATGTGCTTACCATAAACATGGTCAAAATAGGAGATGCATTTCACGAGGTCAAAGACTATCATTTCTGCAATAACTACCAACTATGGAATCTCTCTTCAACAGCTCAGATGGAAAGCAGTGATGATGTTTCTTCTCAGGTCCACCCTAACCTTGATAGTGATAGAGATTCCCCCATGATTCTATCCTTTCCTGAATATTTCTCCATAGTATCAAAAATAGAAGATGATAAGGAAGATATCAGGAATTCTCCTCAAGTAATTGAATAAATATTTACACCACCATAGATGATTTTAGGATGATAAAACATGGGATAAAAATGATCCACAACCTACTCTAATTAGTGACTCTATATCCCCCGATGAGAGAGAGTTATACATTTCAATTCTAAAGATGTCATGATATGTATTTTTTTAGAATTATATGGAGATGCCTAGACTGAAAAATGATGTGGATATGTACCATCTCAAACTAAAAAATGAGAATTGTGTCTCCAACCAGGTATCCATGAGGATGAATCACTCTCATAGAACAAATGTAGAGGCAGAAGTGGAAAAATGTACCAAATCCTATTTTTTGGGGAAGTGCAGTACCCAAGATGGTTTCAAAAATTATCATTGTTATGAATTGTAACATGTAGATTAGGTTTTATATTGATTTAATAGTCCTTAATTGGTATTTCTTGATGGATTATTTCACACTGCATGTAATATAACTCGTGATCGATGAAACTATTGGCTTCTAGGACCTTTTCTTCATGGATGTGTATTCAGTGTGCAATCAAATCACGATGGACCTTGAGGATGAAGAATCCACTTCCTTCATAGCACATCAAAATAAATTCTTCTATCAGTTCATTCCCTTTGGGGTAATGAATATAGGTTCCACATAGCAACGTGGTGTGCATTGCATCTTTAATTAATTTCTAGGAAGGATAACTGAGTGCTATGATGACGACCTAGTCATTTCATCGTGATATTGATGTGATCACTTATGGGACCCCCAATAAATCCTTAACAAGCTACGACGTAAGAGTCTAAAGATGGATATGATAGATTGTACATTTAGGTTGACATCAGTCCAGTTTTAGAGATTTGGGGTACTCAACCATGACATCAAGGTTGACAAAGATTTGAGTAGTGAAATTATTAAAATGTCACCCCCATTAATCTGAAAGAACAACAGGGAATCCAATGTCACCTCACATACATTATCACATTCATAGCCAACCTATCCAGAAAACCTATCCATTTCATGAGGCTAATGAGGAAAGGAGTCACCTACCAATGGGAAAATGAAAATCAATAATTCTTCAAAAATATCAGGCAGTACATGCTATAACCACCACATTTAATGCCTCCATTGGAAGGGATCTCACTCATCATATATGTGGATGCCATGGAATTCTCATAGGGAACCATCCTCATTCAAAAGAATCATGCTAGAAGTGAGAATATTCTCTTTTACCTTATGTAGACTATTCTAGATATTGAGATGCAATATTCTGATGTTGAATATAAATTTATCTCAATCATATTCAAACTAAAAAGCCAATTATTTACTTCCATCACAAGAAAGACCATCTGGTCTATCATATTGATCCACTCAAGTACATCATTTAATGTCAATGTATAAAGGGAAATTGGCTCGAGGGACAGTCATTCAGTAGAAATATGACATCCAGTTCAAATCCAAGAAGATAGTGAATGGGAAGACCCTAGCTGGCTTCCAAGGAGCACATACAGCCCTAGAAAATAACTTTCATGACATTGATCTCCACAATTAAGAGTTATTCTACGACCATGATAGACCGTAGACATGGGAGATGAATTTTCATGGTGCCTATAGATGAATGTTGGCACAAGGGTGGAAAACACGAAGATCATTTGGGTTATTATGGGGATTTTATTGGTCTCTCCAGAAAAATTAGTTTTTTCCCTTCAACATCTCACTATCCATTGGATGTGAAAATAATGAGGTCAAATACCAACCCTCATCACTGGATTGGATGTAGATTTATTGTTTCACCTAGCCTAACAAAACATCAAAGGGGTTTCAATGTTGGTGAAAAAGAAGTTCAATGGTGAATATTCTATAAAAAGGATGAACTATCCCCTTTTCTAACTATGTTTGGGGATTAAGGGAGGAATTCCCATTTTATCCCACACTACATTATGTTACTCGATCATAGAATTCTCAAAGCAATGCACTGGCTAATTCAGCTGTCGTCCTCATTGACCCTGATCAGAATGAGGAAACCAATCATATCACAAATAGATGAATGATCCCATAGATTTTCATATGTTATATGAATGAGATCAATTATGTCAACACTACCTAGAGATTGATAATCCAGTGACCAGAACTTGATAGATGGACACTATAATTGGATATTTTCAATATGAGCCTCTTTTAATAGATCATGATGGAAGGTAATAGATCTGGCACTGGGCATCAAACATCAACCAGAACAATGGACCAAATTAGAAAAAAGTTCATTACATACATGGAAATGCGGGAATTCTCCTCAGGTGCACAGTATATGGATAATCTCCCACAATCACGGATGAAGTCCACACAAGATCTTGTGATTCTCATCAATCAGAACCATTCCCTCACTCAAAATCATAATGTTGGGATATTACAAGAAACCCATCATATATGGATTTGTAAAATTCCCCTAAAAATGTCATTCATGCATTATTCTTAAAGACATAACCCATCATCCCCTGGAATTTTTGAATACATCTAGATATTCATTTTCATTCTCTCTTTGGGGATGGATGTTGTTGGTCCATATCCCCCAACCACATCTAAGCAGTTCAAGTACATCCTTACTACTACCAAAGTATTTTAAAAATGGGTTGAGCATATACAAATTAAGGAGATTGTGCTGAATAATATCATCAAAGTTGGGAAATCCCATATCATAACTTTGTTTGGAGTCCCTCACACAATATTGATGGACAACAACACCAAATTTTTGTCCAAAGAGTTGAAGAAAATGTTCTAGGAGTACAACATTGAGCATAATAATTCATCTTTCTACCATGAGGTGGAAAATGAATATATATATTAATCAAAAAAAGTCTCTATAAAATATAATCTAGATGATGGTGAAAAATGATTATAAGTATCTTCCTGAAATCCTCCTCGAAGCCTTGTGGGCCTACCATACCAACATGTGTACTACTACAAAAGTAACACTATATTCACTAGTGTATGGGATCGAGGAAGTGTTAACCATAGAGGACCAGAATATATCACTCTAAATAGCCATTTCCAGATATCTTTTAGATGATGAATAATAGAAAAATTGGACAGATGTGTAGGAACATTTAGATAAGAAATGGTTGGGCACACTAAACCACCATGAGTTACACCAAAACAAAATAGCATAAGCCTTCAATAGAAAGGGTCACCTCAATTCATTTATCCATGGATAAATAGTGCTTGTCCTTAGAACCCCAATGATACTGGGAAGGGCACCCACAAAATTGGATCCCATGTGAGAAGGAACTCACATTATACATAAGTTATATCATAATAAAACCTATTCACTAGACTCCATGGGTGGGGAGCATGCAACACCACCAACACGTGTAATATTTCTCATCAAATACATTGAATAGATTATTGTAATAGGTCACCCACATTGGTGTAAGTCACATCAGACTTTATCATTTCATGACGTCAAATAGCATGGTATGTCTCATCTTGAGTACACTACATTTAACTATTTGAGTGAATCCAAACCACATGGTGTTAAACTATTGGGGGGATCATCCTATACTCACAATTTTAAACAACACGACCTCAATAGAATAATATAAAACTTGATTCCCATTTCTAATGGGATGTGTAGGGATTCATTGATTTAATGTCTCATTCCAACCACTATGTGGTATGAAATTCCTTTTTTATTCCCCTTTTATGTATATGCACAATAGAAAGATTTGTATTGTCGTTTTTTTCTTACACCATCCATAGATCATGTGATATTTGAATGTTTGGAAAAGATATACCCTCACTAGAAAGGCATAAAGGTGAAAGAAAGGTCCATTTTCATCCCAAATGAAAGTCCACAATAGGCACACCATGGGTACATACCACATGATATTAAACTACATGGTTCACCAAGAACTATGTGTGGTTTGATTATCCTCTTTATGAGACACACAGTGAAACCCATACCTCCACTATCAGGATCAACCGCAAGGACCCCTCCAATTCATAATGGCTCACATTTATCCTTACCGCATGACATTAAACTATATATAACTCACAGAACTATGTGGGATTTCATTTTCATCTTCATAATATACATAGAAGAACCCAACCATTTCACCCTTAGGCCCAACCATGTGTATAAACCTATTCGGCCCATTGGCCTGAGTTTTCTGGGATGGGTGCATAGTATGGATGATACATATTTGGTCCTCATTAACCTCAGGGATCTTCATGAATCCGAAAATTGAGTATCCATGTTAGGATGTTCATATTTAGGTTTGAACAACATCATCCTAATCTATCCATATGGGATCCTGAAACATGATATTTAACTATGCTACATCATCCTCTCCACAAGACATTATACTGCACAACTTTCCATAACTAGAGTGCATTAGATTCTCATTTTCATGAGATACATAGTGATTCCCAATATCTATCCTAGATATCATTCAAAACATTACCATTTATACATGAGGGTTCACACATGTTATTACCACATGACTTTAAACAACATTGAATTGAATCCTTAACACATGATATTAAACTGCATATAGACAAATATCCCTACTAAATGAAAATAATCTATACAGACCATCTCTTATTTTTATTCCTTATCAATGGAAAAGAAGAGACTTAACTCATCAAAGCATAGTATGGGTTTCTTCCACCGACCCTTAATAGCACATTAAACCCATATGAAACACTTTATTTTTTGGGAATCTCGGGACACCGTCAATCATCAATGGCCACTAAAAATGATATCCTGATTCAAGGACACTTTATCATCCATGTATACATTACCATGGATCATATAATTCTATATGGACTTCATCCAAATATGAATCTCTGTAAAAGGAAACTCAAATACTTATTATCCCCAACATCATCATCGTAGCACTCAACACCCTATGTGTCTGAACCACTTCTTGTATGACTATCCTGAATCGTTACTCATCGCTCTAGAATCTCAATACATGATTTTTGAAATCTCCACCCCTCATAGAAATATGTTAGAGTAATCTTGACCCTAAGAATCCAAATTAGGCTCTTGTCTATCACTACAGGAAAATAGAATATTTGCGACGGGATCCCATCACAAAAGCCCTTTTGCGACGGGGCTCCGTTGCAAATCAAACATTGCCGAAGATGGTGTCACAAATAAGTGTTTTTGCAGCTTTCCCATTGCAAAAATAGTATTTGCGACGGTATTTTTCCCCTGTCGCAAATTGGTTTTCGTTTATATATAAAAAATCTATTTGCGACAGGCCGTTGTAGATATATTATTTGTGATGGGTTTCTGACCCGTCACAAATGGAAAATATAAAAAATATTTGCGAAGTAGGTATTTATGACGGACCGTCACAAAAATTGTTTTTACGACGGGTATTCTTCCCGTCGCAAATGTGATAGTAAAAAAAAATTTACGACGGGACACCCCATCGCAAATACTAACAAAATAAAAAGAAATAATTAATACAAATAGTATAATATTATATAAAAATAATATTATTATTAACAATATAAAAAAATTCTATTATTATAATATAAATAAAAAAATATATAAAATATAATTATGAAATATTAATATAAAATTATAATAATATAAATATAAATAATATAATATTATATAATAATACAAATATTAATAATTTAAAGAATTAATATATTATTATTATTATTAAATTATGTATATAATATTAATAATATTATTAATAATATAAAGAAATTATATTATTATAATATTAATAATAATAAAAATATATAATATAATTATGAAATATTAATATCAAAAAATAATAATAATATAAATATAAATAATATAATATTATATAATAATAATATTAATAATATATAAAATTAATATAATATAATTATTATTAAAATAAAAATACATATTTCTGAAATAATAATTTTAATATTATTAAAATTAATAAAATTATAAACATATAAACTTCTCAATATTAACAATAAATATAAAATATTAAAAGTAATATTACTAAAATAAACAGACATTAAAAATAACACTATTAAGTAATAAAATATTTAAATAAATAAAAACAAATTAAATCATTCAATATTCTTACCAATATGCAACAGGAATTGTAAATAGTTAATATGACAATAAAATACGAACTCAAATGTTTATTACATGTAATAAAATCACTGGGGGTGGATAATCTGGAGGACCTAGAGGAGGTGGTGGAGGAAAATCCATCCTTAAACTATGAGTCAGACGACGCATATACTCCCTCTGCTCCTGATGTTGCTCCTCATATCGACGCATCTCCTCATCCTGCTGCCGACGCATCTGCTCCAGCCATCGTCGCAACTCCTCATCATGATGCTGGCGCATTTGTTCCTTCCCCTGACGCAAATCCTCTATATGCTGACTCTGAGCACGCAGCTGCTCGTGATACTATGAGGCAGAAGATGATGTCTCTCCATGAGCTCCTCTTGAGTCGGACACCGACATTGCAGCAGTACCATAATAAGCTGCAGGAGTCAAATGAGAGCTGATACCAACTACTCGGCCCTTTTCGAAGCCATACTAGGTCGCCTGCATCCATGTCGTATCATCAAAATGAGGGGCACTAGTCTGATCACCCATCTCGCCTTGACTCTCAGCCTGTGTCTGAGAGGTCGTGGCCTCATATGACTCCTTAAGTTTCAATTAGAAATTAAAATAATGAAAAGGTTATATGCATTTAATTTTCAAACTGAAAAGAAACTAATACTGACCATAATATGATGATGGCGGTCACCTCTAATCTCTCCAGTAGCCGGATCAGTGTACATCCTCGGATAAATGTCGTACGTCGTAATACCGGGCTTCTCATCTTCCTATATGAATATAAAATAATCTGTTTATATTTAAAGTTGTATAAAATATTAAAAAAGTACTTACCAGACGCTCTCTATGCACACTGAATGTACGACAACCGGCTCGATGCGTCACCTCTTGTCTCCCCTGATTCTGTCAACCCAATGCAGATCTCCTCTGAAACCCACCACCCAACCAGTGTGTACATAATCCATCCCAAACATGAGATGAAATTTACTCTGGTCGGTGGGCTCTACATGACATATCAAATTATGTCACTCCGGCTTTCCTCACATCCTCCTTTCTCAAATTATGCAAAAACTGACGGAAACAATCACACATAGATACCAGTCATGCCGCGTGGATAGTGGCACACATGATCTCATCGATGGGAGACCATACAAACTCATATAAAGTTATTAATGAATTAAATTTCAAAATAAATAATATTTAATTATGTACCAGTCAATGATCTAACATGGCATCCTGCACATCATTGGGAATCTGATCCCAAGTGAGCCAGGGCTGAGAAAGATAATTGCGCAAGATAGCGCTACACTGTCCAATAGCTATATGCGAAAAATATAGAAAAATAACAAATAATCAAAAAATTAGAATATAAATAAATTATAATGAATGATAATTAAAATACACAGGTTACCATACCAGTGCATGTCCACATCGAATTCAAGAGGTGGACGTCACTCCGGGATAGGATCTGGAATCATCAGTCTGGCAAGACCACTCCCCCTCTGAGTGCTCCCTGTAGTGCCAATAGCCTGAGGTTCAGATGACTCAAGAACCTCATCATCCATAGATAGATCAGCCTCCAGCAACTGACAATATGTTTCTGTGTCCATCTGAAACATGAAATGAATTTTATTAGAAAACAGTTGAAAATAACTATTATGTATAGCTATATATTTGTTATGATTCTAACCATCATTTTACTATTTCAATGTTCATCTTCATCATCATCCTCATAGTTGTCAATGTCAATGTCTTCATCTTCCTCATCAACATCATCAATTTCCATATTAGTATCACTTTCATCATCTATTGTCATTTCAAATTCTGTTGTAACATCATTGAAAACATCATCACCATCGACCCATATCTGTGGGGTTTCATCATCGATATTCATGTCTCTTTGTGAAAAAGATGTTTTTTGAGGAGTGTCCTGAAAATTTTCATTTCCATTCACTTTAGTGGAACCACATTCATTTTGAGTAAACTGATTTTCTCAAGATTTAACTTTTATTATACTCCACCAATCATCTAACTCTTTTTCAGTAGCACAGTATTTTGCATAATAAATTTGATTTTCCAGATGAGGCAATAAAAATGGTTCATTTACTACAAGAATAATTTTATGTTTAATATCAACAATTCTATGAGTTGGATAAATACGGAAGCCCCTCTCAATATCCAGCCATCGAAATTTAAACATTGTTAGATAATTCTGTACCAAAAAACACAGTTCAATAATTTCTTCAAGCATGCCATAAAAGTCAACTTCTATATCTCTATGATGTGATCCCTTCAAACAAACACCACTATTCATTGTATTCTTTGACTCCCCATATGTACGTGTATGAAAGTGATCACCATTCACCACATATGCATTATAATATTTAACCATTTTGGATGGTGGGCTACTCAATATACACAGTCGACTATCAATCTTATCAACATGTACAGATACCTGATAATTTGTAAAACATTTATCACTATTACAAGTAATAAATTGATTTTATATGTAAAACCAAAAAAGAATGTATGTTACCAGTTTTTGAAACCAGTAGGCGATTTTTTTTGCCAACGTTCTTCTAAGCCAGCTATTGTAATTTGTGAAAATTTTTTCGTGATATGATCATCATATAACCTACAAATACAATATGATTAATTTACTGTAACATAATCTATAGAATAAGGGATAGGCACACTCACTGTACAATTGGTGAAACTTCTTCATAGTTGAGTAGAACATATGTATGAGCTCTATGATGTTCATCATCTGAAAGCCATATATCTTGAACTCCACCAAAGCCATGTTCGGGTTGATTGACCACTGATAATTGATTGTTCATATGATCTCAACATTCCCCTCATTCCGGCCCATGTGGTTAAATTTTGAGGGATATTTAGATTCAAAATAATGAGAGCAGAATAAAGCAATTTCTTCTTGCAAATAATCTTCAGCAATTGAGCCTTCAACTAATGCTTTGTTATGTACTTTTTTCTTCAATTTCGACATGCATCTCTCAAATTGGAACATCCATCAAAACTGAACTGGACCACCACATTTTTCTTAATGTGGAAAAAGTAATATCAAATGTTCCATTGAGTCAAATAAAGCCGACAGAAATATTTTTTCCAGTTTCCATATAATTACAACAACAACTTCTTATAGTTTCCTTAGTGTATTGTAGTCTGTTGTCGCCGCACACATGTCTCAGAAAAAATATGATATATCTGTTATCGAATCCAAAATCTTAGAATTTAACAAACCTATTAATCCAATAGGCATAAGTCTTTCCATTATAACATGACATTCATGACTTTTTAATCCGGTAATATGACCATTTTTTACACATCTGCCAAAGTTGGAAGCATAGCCATCTGTAAGTCTCAAATCTGCAATCCACTGACAAAATAATAAACGAGTCTCTTTGGTTAGTGTGTAAGATAATTTTGGCTTCATTAATATCTGTGATCTGACATTTTCAATCAGTTCAATTTCTGGTCGCCTGTAAATTTGGGTAAGATCTAATCGTGCATCTACATTATCTTTGGTTTTACCATGGGTATCCAAAACTGTATGAAATAAATTATCAAAACAGTTTTTCTCAATATGAATGACATCCAACATGTGTCGGACCAACATATCAGACCAATATGGCAGATTCCAAAAAACACTCTGTTTTGTCCAATTGTGTTCCTTCCCTAAGCCATGAATTTTCTGTTGGTTTATTGTCAGTCCAAAAGTGATGGAAGGTAATGAAAACACAACTTATTGTAACTCTTTAACTGAGATCATTATTGGAGGTTCATCTATTTCAATTCTTCCTTTTCTAAAATGATATTTATTCCTCCGAAATGGATGATCTATTGGATGAAATCTGCAATGACAGTGAAAATAGCAAGGTTTTTTCCATCCACGAGCATAAATGCTATTTTGTCTCCCAAACAGTAAGGAGATGATTTTGGACCATGTGTACTCCAGCCAAATAACATGCCATATGCCGGGAAGTCACTAATTGTCTACATCAAAGCAGCTTTCATTACAAAATTCTGTTTCACAGCAGCATCATATATACGAACACCATGACTCCACAATAAATTTAACTCATCAATCAAAGGTTTCAAATAAGCATCAATATTATTTTTCGGATGTCCTAGGATTAATAATATCAAAAATATATAAATCTTTTTTATCAACATCCATGGATGAAAATTGTACAGAGTTATAAAGACAGTCCAACAGGAATAATGACTACCAAAAGATCCAATTGGACAAAAACCGTCAGTAGAAAGACCCAATCGCACGTTCTGGGATTGTAAAGAAAAATACGGATGCACTTGATCAAGATGATTCCATAAATCACCATGAGATGGATGAATCAAGCATTTACCATTTGAAATATTGGTTTTGTGTCATGACATCATTATCACTGCGTTCTGAGACATAAATAAACGCTGCAACCTGGGTGTAAGTGGGAAATATCTCAACTTTTTTACAGAAATCAATCAAGACTTCCTTGATTGAGCCTATTTATACCTTGATTGTCCACATGTGGGACAACTATCCAATGACTCATTTTCACCAGAATATAAGATGCAATCGTTTGAACATGCATGGATCTTCTAATAACTAAGGCCCAGATTACGAACCAGTCTCTTGCTCTCATAATAATTAGCAGGCAGCACATTTCATTCAGGTAACAGTGCTTTAACCAAAGAAAATATCTTATCAAAATAGTTATTTGAAATTCCATTATCTAATTTAATAGCCATAAATTTTGAAACTACTTCTAATTTTCTTATCTTGCAACCAGGATATAATACATCCTCAGCAGACCTGAACAACTCAGCAAATTTAGATGGTGCCAACTTGGGAGGTAAATAAACATCATCCACGATTTATATTTGTTGAACGGATGACCCTGCAACATCATGTACTAAATTCTGAAACTGGGATGAATCTGTAATCAAATTATTAGTATCTTCTCTAGAACTGCGTTCACCGTGTTTATAACAAAAAATATAATCTGATTGAAAACCATAACACAAGATATGTTTCCCAATGATGTCAAATGTCTCAAATGTTCTCAGAGCACATTTTTTACCAGGACAATTAATAGTCCCTTCTAAAACAAATTCCGGGTTTGATGATGCAAATAATTAGAACGCTTAAACACCATCAACATATACAGGATTTAAACTAGAACCGTTTGGATTTCTGTACTGATTTATCCAAGAACGATCATCTAATAATGATTGATATCAATTTCCTTGTTCCATATTAATATATATTTTTCTACAAAATTTAAAACAATTACTTTCGTTAAATAATTTGATATAAGAAAAAAAATATCCTAAAAAGAGAAGATACATAATTACAGTTATTTCTTAGTAATTACCAATAATTATAGGAGACACAGTTAGTTTGTAATCATCCCCACTAATTATTATCAATTTAGAAATACATAGAAATAATTGGCAAAATGAAATATTCTTGAAAAATGAAATAAAATTTTGTAATCATCATTGTGGAGATTATATTACTAATTATTCTTATTTGTTTCCAGCGGATTGGTGGAAGCTCTTTTGCCTGAAGACTCATCTCCTTGTAAGGAGATGAGTCGTAAGGGAAAAGAGCCTCTTTTGTCCAACGACTCATCTCTTTTTAATGTTATACCAACTGAAATCAGTATAAAAAACTTGCTTTGACATACGTTAGAGCACATTTTTCATACTGATTTTAGTGGGAGAAAGTAGCAAAGATATGAAATGTTGAACAAAAGGTAGCCACCAATCAGCTGGAAATTGTTCCAATTTATAACCATGTACTTGAATTTCTTTGATTTGTGATTTATTATTACTAATTATTACCAATTATTACAAATCTCAATATTTTCAACAGATTTTTCTCTATTCTTAACATGTTCAAATCTTAAAGGGTCGTCAATTTTCAGGCCATGGCCAATAAAAATTTTGCGTCAGCCGTGTCTAATGTAAACTCTATAATTGTCCTTACATGGTTAATCACCTAGAAAGTAGTGTTGCAATAGGATGACGCAAGTAATGTCATTCTCATCTTTAAGAGTCATTTCGCATGACTCTTTACATAGATCATTCTTCCTTGAAAATTTAAGAGAACTTCCGTATCATTCCCTTAATTTTTCAAGAATGAATGGTCAATATAAAAAGTCATGTGATATGAATCTTATATATGAGAAAGACATGACTTGGGTTGTCCTATTTCAACGCTATTTGCGAGGTGATCAACCAAGAAAGTACAATTATAGAGTTTACATTGGACACAGTTGACGCAAACTTTTTATTGGGAATGACCTGAAAATTGGCGACCCTTTAAGATTTGAACATGTTAAGAATACAAAAAAACTTGTTTACTTGTAATATTTTATAAATATTTTATAATTTTAATAATATTAATATTTTTTTATAAATATTAAACATATAATAATAAAATAATTATATTATTAGTGTTATTTAATTATTAATATTATTGTAATATAATATTATATATTATGTTACTATTTATGTTACTAATTGTATTACTAATAATGTAACTAATTAGTAATACAAAGATATGCATTTAGGATGGGTGGTTAATCAATCATTGAATTGAAAAAAAACATGATTGATCAATTATCTTCCTCAATTTTATTTTCATTTGTGTGTTGAGGTTGAGAGGAAACTTCTCCCTCCACATGTAATATTTGGTTTTACTGTCAACATTATAAACCTCCTCACCTCTATGCTGGCGAGGAGGTTGATAATTCTGACAGTAAAAGAAAATATTACATGTGGACGTAGAAGTTTTCTGTCAAGCCTCAACACACAAATGAAAAAGAAAATTGAGGTAGATGAGCGGTCAATCACACTTACTAATTTTCCTAATTATTTTTAACATTTTCGTAATTATTTTATTTTTAATTGATTCCTAATTATTTTATTTTTAATTGTTTCCTAATTAATTTATTTTTAATTTTTTCCTAATTATTTTATTTTTAATTATTTCTTAATTATTTTATTTTTAATTGTTTCCTAATTATTTTATTTTTAATTATTTCCTAATTATTTATAATTATTTCCTATTTATTTTTAATTATTTCCTAATTATTTTTAATTTTTTCCTAATTTTTTTTAATTATTTACTAATTTTTTTTAATTATTTACTAATTATTTTAATTGTTTATTTTTAATTATTTCCTAATTATTTTTAATTTTTTCGTAATTATTTTTAATTGTTTATTTTTAATTGTTTCCTAATTATTTTTAATTGTTTCCTAATTTTTTTTAATTGTTTCATAATTATTTTATTTTTAATTTTTTCCTAATTATTTTTCATTGTTTATTTTTAATTGTTTCCTAATTATTTTTAATTGTTTATTTTTAATTGTTTCCTAATTATTTTTAATTGTTTATTTTTAATTGTTTCTTAATTATTTTTAATTGTTTCATAATTATTTTTAATTGTTTGCTAATTATTTTAATTATTCTAATTATTTCTAATAATTTAAATCTAATTATTTCCTAATTAATTGATAATTATTTTAATTAAATATAATTATTTCTTAATTATTTGATAAGTATATAATTATTCTTAATTAAATATAACTATTTCTAATTATTTCTAATTAAATAAATTTATTTCTAATTATTACCAAAACATCCTCCGGGAGTGTCGAACCAAGAGTGCAGCAAGGCCCGTTTTCGTGTACCAGGTTACCCTGAGTGAAGCTTGAAACACCTTGTCAGAGTATTCACTCCTAGGTACATCTTTGCCAAAGCCGCCGCTACTTTTTCGTATCCAGACAAGGATTATTTGGTAAACCCACTTAATCTAATTATACTATAAAGCTACTTAAGATTCTATTAAAAAAATTAAAATTAACAATTAAAAATTAAAATAACAATTAAAACTAATTTAACAATTAAAAAAAATATAAATACCTTCGATATTTTGAAGAATTTTGCGCCTCCTAACTCTTTCTCTCCTCTTCTCGTAAGAAAAAATTAAAACGAAAGAAATTTTCTACATAGAACAGGGAGTTAAAGAGAGAGAGGAAGAGAGATCTGAATGATTTGAAAAAAAAAACAGATGGGGGTATATATAGGTTAGAATATTTGGGACGGTCTTATTTGTGACAGGATATAGTCAGAAATACTAGTATTTTCGACGGTATCCCGTTGCAAATATCTTCGCCTTCATTAATTACGGGCGGTGGTTAAAAGGGTTTTTTGCGACGGGCCCATCGCAAATAGCTGCCTGTCGACATACTACTAGGAGAAGCAGTATCCCCGTCGCAAATTCCTATTTATCACCGTCGGTATTGGAAACGGGCCCTGTCGCAAATACCTTCACCCGCATTTATTATGGGTGGTGGTTAAAAGGGTTTTTGCGACAGACCCATCGCAAATAGCTGCCTGCCGACATACTATTAGCGACAGGCGGATATCCCCATCGCAAATTCCTAATTACCGCCGCCGGTATTGGTGACGGGCCCCTTCGCAGATAACACCTGCTGAATATTTTTTTTGCGACGGGACAATTACCCATCGCAAATAGTATTTACCACTGCCGGGTAGTTGCGACGGGTAGAAGGCGACCGTTGCAAATAGACTTCCTGCCTTTTGGCGCGCAAACAACAACATATCTATTGTGACGGGTCCTATATCACCATAGCAAATAACATACCATTTGCGACTTGAATATATTCCCATCGCAAATTCACTTTTCATCGACGTTTTTGCGATGGGAATAAAGCTCGTCGCAAATACCCCGTCGCAATAATTGGTTTTTCCCGCAGTGTATCATCTTCCGTAGTAGGTCTATGCTTGTCCTGATACAAAATTCTCTCTGCTATGGTAAAATATGTACAACCCTAATCTCTAACCCATAACAGCCCAAATCACATGACTTTAAAATACTAAAAAAGAGACACAAAACTCATCATGTTGAAAACTAATAATGGGGGACCTGAGAAAAATATGTGTCACCACCCATAAAAATCCTCAATCCTAGTGTTTAGGAAAAAAATTGGTCATAAACATAAGAGGCATAAATTTCATAGGGTTTATAACCCTAGAAAAATCCAATCTATGCTCTCTAGACCAACTAATCTAGGAAAAAGTTAGTGCAGCGTTTGTCACATATCCTCATAGTGAGAATACATTTTTTATGATGTGAAACACCTTTTAGGGTAACAAATCACTGCTAAGATTTTACATCTCCCACAAGCCACAAATCATGATTTGGGGTTTCTTAAATTAGTGTAACCTTATATATCCCTTGAAAATGATATCCATATTCAAGGGACCTTTGATAGGTTATGAATACATTATCAAGGTTCCTACATATGTTCCAATGGCTATTAAAAATGAGCCACTTCGAAAAAAGGCATTCTGATTCTCAGGAGCATTCAACTCATCACTGCAACACTCAACATCCCAATATGTCCTAACAACTCCTTATATGACTATCCCATATCTTTATCCTGTATAAATCACTTTAGAACACGATTTATAGTCCCCTCACCAATCTATCATATAAAAATTTATATCCTTGATGATACGTTATCATGTTTCATTCCCTTCATCTTGGATGGGATATGAAGCTTCATTGCCTCACTATTGATGACCCACACCTCATAATTCAAAATCACTAGGCATATAGATCGATCTTCACTTTAATATTTAGCTACTCAAGGGTTCCAACACCAACCTACATATCATTTTTCCCATACCCAACTCCATCCTACAGTTGTTTGAGTCTTACAAAATCATTTATAGTAGTTATAAATAAGTGGATATAATCATTCACAAGGAATTATACTGAAGTATAAGGGTTTTGAACCATAAACTAATGGAATATTCTCAAATCCAAAAAAGAGATTCAATCCATGAGAATGTTTGAAACTCTATGGTGGAACCTGACATTATATACTGTTATAGGGTATACCCGACATGTTTGCACCATCCGACATTCATGGACTCAAAATTTCCGGTTATGATTTACATCATCTATACTCCAACATTCCATTCTAGCATGGTATCATTAGTATTCCATCCCCATAAACATTTCCACAATAAGAATTCCATATATGTTTTAAATGATACCCATATTCAAGGACCCTTTTATTGACTACGCATAAATGATCATGGCTTCAGCATAGGCACCTATGTCTGTCAGCCAAATATGACATAATACAAAAATGGAATTCTAATCCTCGTGAGATTTCTTAACCCTAATATATATATAAACATTGAAACCGTTTATTCAATTATTTTTAATTAATTATTTGATAATTCTCATGGTATTTGTCTAATTTTAGAAGAATAAAATCTTCAAAGGTTTCCAAGAGAGAAAAGGTAGAAAATTGATAAACTAGAAAGTAAAAGATTTGATGAATATGTTCACATAATGTACCTGGGGATCACAACATAATACAATCCATGAAGCCATGTCATGATCTGGCCAAAAAACTAGTTGGAAAAATCTACCACATGTTATTTCTAGACCGGCCATGTCCTGACACCAGTCAAACTGGTTAGCGATGAATCCACATGGATTCCACGCAAAAGCTAGTATATGAAGAGTATACTTCATGAACCACATCTACATGTCATGTAACTTGTCAAAAAACCTTATCAATGAGAACCTCATGCCATGCTGGAGACCCAAGTGAAGATGATTCGGATTGAAGTAACATGTTGTGTACCATAGGTACACATCATGTCAAAAAATGCATATATAAGTTGTGGAGTGGTAGATCATTTTATAACAAAAAAAGTAGCTCTTCCTTCACCCCTATAGATACCCTTTGATCCATTATTACTCTTTTTTCTTTTAAAAACCAATTTCTTTAGATTATTTAAAAAATCGATTCAAGATCCATGGATCTTACATTCTTCAACGCCTTCATTTCCCCATTCATCACATAAAATTAAACTCTGATTTCTGTCTCAATTATGTAATACTGTTTAATTCATAATTATATCATTCATGTATTGTCTTTGAAATCCTAGAATCTCATATTCTATAATTCTGTTATATAGTTTTATTTAGTCTATTTAATTTTTACACTATCCCTAATGAGTAGATAAATTTTATAGGTTTAGGGATATAGCACTATGTATCTTCATAATTAAATACACAATTAATGTTTATAATTGTAATGTCTAGTTGATTTAGTGACTAGGATATTAATTTTAGGTCAGCCCCATTTTTTCAAACATCCCTGACCAAGTGAAAATCAATCAAATAACCCTATCCTAATAGTATTTGATTGAGCTACGATCACTAGCTTAAGATGATTTCTTCCCTAATGAATCAAAATTTAATGTACATATGTTTTCGCTATCTCCCTAACACAGAATAGATACTTCCTAGGTAGGTCGTGGAGGCTAAAACAAAATTCAACTCGTAACAAATGTTTTCTTTGTAGACTTTGACATGAGATCATTCAAAGGTAATAATTAAAGGACATCATTCACCCAGATACTTTAATTGATCTCAGCCAATTGTTTATCATTAAAATTATTCCTAATATAGAACTTGGACCAAAGTCCAAAAGGAAATATTTCTAGAAAGTACTCCCTTACATTTATAGTAACTAAATCCTCTCGAAATTTAATAGAAGTCTCCCTATGGTTTCAACCCTGTACTCTCACTACACTACATCGTAGTAATTGTTGAATTTTTGGGAAAACATATAAATTCAAATTTTATTCATGCTAGAAGAAGTAAAAACACCATTGCACAGAGGCCATATAATTTTCTATAACCATTTCCACAAATACAAAACCCTTTTGTAGAGGAACCCGTGTTTTTATAAGACCTAAGAATACCTTTCCCTCAAACTTTTTTCTATCTTTCATTTCCAGAAATCCATGCATCATTACCTTCATCTTCAGTCCATGAACTGAGGTCCCTTGATCTAATCAAGGAACCTTAAAGCGTGATAACTGATGGAATTAAATCCTGATATCGAAAGGAATATAATTTCACTCACCCAGTCAATAATAGCCATGCAACATCATAGTGTGGGACCCAATGTGCCCAATCATCATATCATACAAAGAGACCACCCAATGCACCCTAAGAAGACCATCATGGACTATGGAATTCCATCAATCCATGGTGAGACACCAAACTTCATTTTCCAATCAATTCAAGTCAATAACATTAACATCAATCCTTGACTCATCAATATGATTGAAAACAATGGACAATTTATAGGTGTTCAGAGTGAAGACCCATTTGAACATATTTCCAATTTTTTGGAGGTTTGTGATAACATTAGAAACACATGAGTTTCTTTTGATGTAATAAGAATATGTACCATTAGTTTTTCATTAAAATATAGAGTAGAAGAATTGATGAAAATCCAGGTGGCCAATTCAATCATGACTTTAGAAGAGCTCATAAAAACATTTCCTGATAAATACATTCAATTGATCCAAACCTGGAATCATCAGAATGACATTCAAAACCATACACATACAGATGGATAATTTGTATACAAATTAGGGATCATTTAAATGAACTCCAAAGGAAATTTTCACATCAAGGACTAGACACTTGGATTCAAATGAATACCTTTCATCATTGTCTCTAGCCAGCTGCAAGAACAATTGTCAATCTAGTCAGTGAAGGAGGTATGATGTTCAAAACACCAGACACAAGAAGATCAATCTCAAACAAAGTATCCCAGAATGATAGTTTGTCGAAATTTTATAGTGAACATCCATGATGTGGAATCAAAAAAGTTGAAGAGACCACCCTGTTATCCATGCAAGTCGAAGCTCTAACCCTGATGCTTGAGTCATTTCAAATACCAACCAAACTACCACCTACTACCCCAGTCATGGAGATCTATTCATGCGATATGTGCAGTGGACCACAATAGTATATAGAATGAAGAGCAGGATACGAGTAACCAAAGTATTGTAATTACATTAATTATAATCAATAAGTCCAACCATTTTTGCAGCAACAACAATAATCATTATTTCAACATAGGCCTACACAAAATGAGTATAAAAATCAAGAATATTTTTAGCAGTGTAGTGGTCAAGCTAAGTCCTACAACTATGGACCACCATGGTATCAACCAATGAACCCTATCCTAAGACCATTGCATCTAAAAAATATGAAACAACCCTTTTGAGGCCCCAACAACAAAAATTTACACCTACCTTACCAATACCATAGATGCCACCTCATCCACTTAAATGTAACATGGAGAACCTCCTAACATCCTTCATTCAAAATTCAGATCATAAGATGACCACAATTGAGACAAAGATTCAAAATTAGTGTACTACATTATGAAACATTGAGATGAAAATTGGGAAGATCTAAATAACCCTTTCTAATGGTTTTCTAGGTACTATACCTGATAAAACTGATACATAACGATGAAAAAATGCTATGGATATAGTGATGTAGATTAAAAAATTATTTGATTTCCATCAATCCAATGAAATAAAGACAATGTAGAAGAAATTTCATATGAGATATGGAAAGCTTTGAAAAAACCGAAGGAACTGATTTATGTAGCCCCAAATCCATACAAAACACCTCTTCCATTTCCAGAAATTGATTGACAAGTTAGGTAGGAGTCTTAGTACAAATATTTCCTCAAATTTTTATAACAATTTCATATCAGCATTCCTTTTTCTGAGGCAATCGCTCAAATGCTTATTTGTGTAAAATTTATCAAATGATTGCAATCAAAAAAGAGAAATAAAGAAGATATTAGAGTAATATCATTTAATGAAAAATGATCTACTATTGTACAATATAAAATCCCACTGAATATGAGAGATTTTAGTATCTTTTCAATTCAGTGTATAATGAGAGAGCAAAAATTTAGAAGAGAATTCCGTGCTCTTGGAGTGAACATTATCCAGATGTCAATGATGGTTTTCTAAAAACTCGGAATCCAAGAGCTCAAGGAAACAAGATTAGAATTGGAGTTAGATGATTATTTCTTTATGTATCCACATGGTATTCATGAAGATGTTCTAGTTAATATCTGCAAATTCACATTTCCATTAGACATTATTGTTTTAGACATGGAAGAGGAAGGAGATGTATCGATAATTCTGGAATGTCAACTCCTAGAAACATAGAAGGCCTTGATTGATGTTAATAAAAGGAATCACATCTTAAATGTTGGAGAATAACAAGTACTATTTATCAGGATAAATGCTTCACAACATTTAGATGGTATTTTTGAGGGTAACACCTTCTCTCCCACTCAGCAAGGATGGGTGTACATGGATACTGTGGAAGAGGATGATGATTCAGGTTCAAAAATAGAAGGGGACTATGTCATTAAAGAAGTATGCTTTATTGAACCACTTCCCATTGACACCATAAAACCATTAATCCCATCATTCATTTATCCACACAAATTAGACATGGAACCTTTACACAGTATTTTGATGTACTCATACATAGGAGAGTCATACTCTTTACCCATCATTGTGAATATTTAACTATCTCAGGCTCAAGAAGAAAAACATTTTTATGTCTTCAAAAAAAACAAGCAATATATTTCATAGGGGTGAATGATATTAATTTAATCAATCTATTTGATTGAAGCCTCTATATTTAACTCTATGAATATGAAAAAAAATGAAAACCTCAGAGGTGGATCACACAATCAATGATGTAGGATTTAAATAATGATGTGCCAAAGATTATAGATGCCGAAATAATCATTCCTAACTTAGAGCGTGAAAGGTTGAGTCCCCCCATCTCATTCACAAAAGGGAGGACTCAGTATAGAAAAGACTAATGTCAAAGAACTTATTTAAACCCACAACATCACTAGATTTTGAGTTTTTATAGATTATAGATGTTTGAATCTACCAATAACTGATGATCATTTTCCATTACCATTAATAGATAAAATTATTGAGAGGCTAGTGGGACATGATTTCAACTATTACCTAGATGTCTATTCATGATACAATCATATTGTAGTATACCCTACTAACTGGTGAAAAAACCCCTTCACCAGCCACTTTAGTACTTTTTAGTATAGACACATGTCATTTGGTATTTTCAACGGAAAAAACGACTTTCCTAAGATGATTGAAACACATCATTCATGAAATGGTTGATGAATTTCATGAAATATCCAGGGATGATTTCTCCATATATGAAAGATCATATGATATCTGTATATGAAATATTGAACTGGTTCTCCAATAATTCAAGGAAAAATGCTTAGTTCTAAATTGGATAAAATGTCACATCATGGTTTAGGAAGGATTTGTTCTTGGATACAAAATCTCTAATGAAGGCATTGAGGTTGATCCTTCAAATATCAATGTCATCATGGATCAATGAGAACCATCAGCTGTAAAAGGTATCAAATGTTTCCTTGAGATTACTAGATTCTACATACACTTCAGAAAATATTTTACAAAAGTTGCATGTTTATTGATACGCTAGTTGTCAATGGACTTTCCTTTTGAATTCAATGATGACGTCTATCAATATTTTGAATCAACCAAAAATAATCTAAATTTTTATCCATTTATAATTGCACCAAACTAGGAAAAGCTTTTTGTGATTATGTTTGATTCCAAAAACATTATTGTAGGAGTTTTTATTAGACAATGTATTGAAAAAATCTTCTTCTCAACCTATTATGCTAGACACATTTTAAAGGAATCACATATCGATTATACAACATCGGAAAAGGAGCTCCTATTCATTATATATGAATTTTAAAGGTTCTATTCATACCTCTTTATATCAAAATTCATTGTTCATACATACCATTCCTTCCTTCTATAGCTATCGAACAAGAAATTTGTAAAAACAAGATTTATATGCGGGATTATTTTTCTGCAAGAATCTGACATCATAATCAAGGATACCAATGGGATAGAAAATTTCATTGCTGAAAACCTATCACTATTATCACTTATGATCATTAAAGAATATTGCAAGACTGATATTGAAGTATATTTTCCCAATGAGACATTATTTAGTTTCTAAACCTAGCCCTGGTTCATGAATATAGCAAACTATCATTCCAATGGATATCTCCATCATGACCTCTCATTCCAACAATCAAAGGATTTTCTGTATGATTCCTAACACAACATTTGGGAAAAACCATTTCTATTCAAGATTTATGTCTATGGCCTTTTACTAAAATCTATCCCCGAGGAAGAGATAAAAATGTGATTGAAATGTGCCACACATATCTAATTGGCAGCCATCATGAACCAGGGCACACATTGGATAAGATCTGACAACACGTATTTTTATGGCCCTCATTGCATCAAGATTCTAGGGGATTATATCATATATCCGATAGATGGAAATGAATAGGGAGCATCAGTAAAAGAAATGAGATTCCAAAAAACACCATTTTGGAAGATGATGATTTCGACATCTAGGTTTTTGACATTATCGGACCATTACCCTTGTCACATGTTAGGAATTACGTTCTAGTTTTAGAAGATTATGTTTCTATGTTGGTTGATGCCAAAGTCACATCCCATGAATCCTCATAGTTAGTCATCAATTTCCATGAAAAGAATGTTTTTTAATTTATTGGATGTTCATGGCTACGCATTACAGATCATGGAACACATTTATAAAATCATCTAGTATGAAAAATGATTCAAAAATATGGCACATACTACAACATTGGAACCCCCTATCAACCAGAAACATGAGGAAAAGTTGAATTGTCAAATATAGAGGTGATCCAAATCATAGAAAATACTATCATCACTAGTAGAAGTGAATGGAGCATAAATCAGGAAGATTCATTATGGTCATACCGAACTGTGTACAAAACCCCATAGGCACCACCCCATTTATACTGGTTTATGGTAAATCATGTCATCTTCTGGTTGAATTGGAACACTGTTCTTTCAAGGAAATATAATAATATTAATCTGTATTTAGAAAAGGTTATAGAGGAATTGTTATTTCAATTAACCAAATTTGATGAAATAAGGAATGATGTTCTTGAAAACAAAATGATTTACAAGGAAAACAATGAAAAAGTGGAATGACTAAAGAATTTCAAGACGTACGTTCATTCCAAGGAACATGGTTTTTCTATTTATTCAAGATTAAAACAATTCCCATGGAAGATGAAGAAATAATGGTCTGGTCCTTTCTAGATTTTCCACATTTATAATTATGGAACAATCAAATTTCTAAAAAACGGAGAACCACCATTCAATGTAAATGGTCAATGGTTGAAGATCATTCATGAACTGTTAAATGAAGTTTGTTTCCTCATCCCCAAGTTTCAACAAGCTTAAAAGGAGTCATGTTCCTGACATTAAAGGATGTGCTGACTAGGAGGAAACCTAGGATTGGAACTCTTTATTTAATTTAGATTAGGAAAATTGATGATGACTATTTAGTTTGAAAGGTGATGATTTTTGAAAGAAAGAAAGAAATTTGGAAAACCATATATAATTACATGTCGTCTACCTCATGTTCATGATGTGTATATATTTATTGCCAAAAAATTAAATGATCCTCCAATTCATTATGTTACCATGTATTACATGTCATAAACTCTTTCAGTTCAATATTAAAAAATTCCAGCTTGCGACCTACAATGACACAACCCACACCTACTTCTCCCGAATCATCATCTCCGCACTCCCCACCTTCGAAACACCCCTCCCTCTCCCTATCCCTCGCTGTCACGACACCCCTACCTCTCCCTCTCCCTCACTATCATGTTAACTAACCCACTGTTTTTACCTCACAGTCGCACGCCCCAACTCCTCCTTCATCAATGGCCTGGAATAATTGGCCACAACCCTCCTCTACTACATCTTCCTTATCCACTTTCCCACAATCCGAGGAACATACAACATATGAGAATCCACAGACAGCCATAGGTGAACCTTATGTACAAGCAACCATCCGTGCACCACTAACCCCTAAAGTGTGGTCGGACCCCACTACGACTTCTAGTGATGATGACCTTCACCTGCACCCCATATTATTTTTCTCCAACCCAATGCAGCTAGTTAATCTTATTAGAATACAAGTGAATCCCATGCGAACCAAAAAGACCTTAGACATGAGGATCCATTCCCAGTATGATACTTTAGATACTATCTCCGTCCTCCTCGAGGATCTTCACATTATAACCAACGTTTAGGTCAACGAGGAGATAAAAAAAGTGTTATTTGTGGGGGTTTTTTTCCTATTTTGAGATCGGTGTTGATTGTTTCCATTTCCCCCTAGGTTCCCACCAACATGGGTAGTCTTTTTTTGAGTTCGTGGTTGGTGGTGGTATCAATACTGTGTATTTTTTTCATTTCAGTAAATTATATGATGCTTCTACTACAACCACCTCGTGACATCTCATTACAGTTATGACCTATGATAGCCCGCGACCCTCTGTCACATTACGACCCAAGCATCACTAAATCCACTCAATTGTGGGTCTATATTTCCACATATTGCATAGATACATGGATCATGGTTGGTTTTCCTAGGCTGAGTGTTATTGAAGGAACATCTACCTAGATTTACCAATTCTTGTAGTAGCCATTGGTATCCCAACAACAAACATAGATTCCGATTTCATAGAGTACTACGAGAACTTGACCCTGTGGACATAAGAAATACTCATGGGTGGATCTTTCATCACCCAAATGGAAAGGTAACTTGGTGTTTTTGACGCTTCATAGCCCCTAAACTATATTGGTCCATTAGTGTAGATCGATCTAGTGCTCCATCATAAGATCAAGGTTCCAGTAAATGAGGGGGTCTTATATTTATGGGCACCAGGTATCGAGGATCCCACCTCTTTAGAGTAACATGTTTGAGTATAGAAGACCAACTAGCCCACCCCCCCCCCCACTATCAACCACCACACCAACTACAATCAAACCATCTTTCATCCCAGCTACCTCCCCTCATACCACCCATCCTACCCTAAAAAAGATGTGGATTCTCCCACAGTGAAACTTGGTGAATCTTTCCTAGATCACAGCCCAACTCCATCTCCCCTTCATCGACCCTCATACATTTACAACTTCAAACTCACCCACCCCAATCATCCCATCATAGTCCAATATTTCACCACACCCTTCCTTCCATCTGGAACTTCCCCTAATCTCAATAACCCTACAGAATAGAAGGACATTCTTGCAACTCAATCCTGATGAGTAATGGTCATCACAACTAAGATCATTCCCAAGGTACCATTCATTGATCTAGCTTTTGAACTTATACCCCCCATACTAACCAATACCTCTCCCCAACCCACCTTGGCCTAGATTCTTATCACCACCACCCCTACATCTTCTACTACTACTACTACTGATGGGGATATGCCAGACCATTTCATCGAGACACCTCAAAATGGGATGCTGCTTGAGGAAATTTTTGGTGAAGATCGATGATCAAAATTTGATATATATTTTGGGATTTTTGGATCCATTTCACTCTATTTGGGCTGATATATTTTTTTTCATTCTGTTCCCCAACCTTTTATAGACTTATTGATATCTATATATACATGATATTGTTTTATGTTCTATTTTGTTTTGATTTTCTTGTATTTTATTTAGCATGTTATGATCCTTAGAATGATCTTTCATCCTCAATGGTTGAGTCCCCCCGTTGACTTAGAATAATGTGTACTCAAAAATTCCATAGACGTTTCCTAATAGCATCACAATCTATCTTTAGACATTCACCAACAACCACAAACTAAAAAAAATAGATTATACCAATAGAAATTTATTGGCAGATAATATATCTGTTGGTAAAAATGAGCAATTCCAACAAATATTAAGTTCTATTATTATTAATTTTTAATACCAACACTTATTTATACCAACATATATATATCTGTTGATATTTATTATTCAATACCCACATATCATTTACCAATAGTTGAAGCTGTTGCTTTTTCATACTAATACGAACATTTTTTATTAACACATGAATCTATTATTAATAATGTTATTACCAAAAAATCATTTTCCATAAAAAAATGTTACAAGAAAAAATTAAATAACAAAATATATATATATTATCAATAACTAATCAATAGAAAAAATGTGTTTATATATATATTATTTTTATTATCAATATAAAATTTAATTTCATGATGTTTGAAAACATCGCATAATTGATTTTAATTATTCAATATTTGTGAAGTATTAAATGTTTTTATATTTTTCAATATTTTTTATTTAGTTTTATTCAAATATTAATTATTTTAATATGTTTTAATATTATTTATTCAGTAAATATTTAAATAATTTTTTAAAAAAATCAACACCACTAAAATCCTATTCTTCCTCAAGTCATCGTCATCCCTTGTTCCATGTTCAGCCTCGCATCTGGCTGCGAAGCCTCACGTCCCGCCAGCCAGCTCCAGCCAGCTTTGGCCTAACACCCATCATCCCATCTCGCATCGTATTTCCCATGTCTCACCTTGCACCCTACTCCCTATTTTTTTATCTCTTCAATCATGTTCGGTAACACGTTCTTCTTGATCATAATGCATTGACGGTTCGGTCCTGTGGAGTGATTTTAGTGCAGTTTAGGTTTATTGTGTTGTTCTCTCATTTTGTTTTCTTCCATATAATTTCATATTGAACCTCGAATAGATTTTATATTCCCTTTATATATTTGGATTTGGGGTATTTTGATTTAAACTTCAACCAGTTTTTATTTCCATGTTTCGTACTGTTTATATCGTAAGATTGAAAAGACTAACGTCATTAAGGGTGGATAAAGTTGTCATCTCTAGTGGCCTGGCTATGCCTTGAAGGTGATACCCCCATCCCAGAGTAGGATTGGCCTATCAGTGAAGGGTGGTAAGTTCAGTCCCTACTTTTGAATTTCTATTCTTCTGTTTTTCAAAATGCATTTAGCATGGATATGTGATAGAGATGGTGTTTCTTTGGTTCAATTGTTTATGTTTCAAATGTCTGTTGAAGGAGAAGATTCAAATAGACAGTATGACGTTGTACTTGTTCAAGATTTTCCTAGTTTTTTTCGATCCGTGTTAAATTTCAAGGGTCATTACATTGTCAGGAATTCCTGATGCTGTATGACTTGTATTGTGATAGTTATAATACCTCTTACAATGAAAATCCCCCCTCTACTATAGCCAAAGAACATGGGATATGCGTCCTCAAAATTCCATGTTCCAAAAAAACTCACTGAATCATCTTCTAACACTGAGAAAGAGTATTGAGATCTTGATGTGCTCAAGGAAATATTTATAGACGGATCTTCCATGGTTTCTGAATGGTCTGTATTTTCTAACTAATAATGGATTTTAAAAGATTTTAACCCAAAATGGTAGGATTTCAGGTAAGATATTAAGTACCCACCATTCATTATTCTCAAGCTATTCATCTGTGTTGTTTTTCATGTAGATATCTACCATGGTGATGGAACTGTAATGCACATAGACTCCAATAGTTTTAGAAAGGTCCATTCGTCGGATGGTCTATTTATCTTCCCAAGATTCATTATTATAAAGGGGTTCATGGATGGCTATATGAGACCAGGTGACCCTACTTCACCCCCTCGATGCTTGCCATTATTTCTTCTTCGGCATCACATGTGTTTTTTTTTCATACGAAACATCATGATATGATTTATTAGGTTAATTATTTATATAAATATGAATAAAGTAAATATATATATTAATGTGGCTGTGTTGTAATGTTTTTATAAAATTTTATATAGTAACTATATTTGGTGAGATTCTAGTTGTTTTTAAAGTATTCATTGTATGTTTATATGAAATGATGAGAAGGTGACATGTATAAATGATTCCTTTTCATGGAACATTCTTGGGAATTACCTTGTTACACATTGATTCTGAACTTGTTTTTCTAGTCTATATATTTGTCGTAGGATAATTATAATACATTTGTAATAGTATGTATGTATGTTATTAATATTAATGCTTTAAACTTTTGTTTGTGTGAAAAAATAGTTATAGACCAGTTTTGAAGAATGAAACACTTTCTAGATTAAGTGCCCCTTTATGATCTCACTCAAGGATGAGCTATTCCTTGAGGCATGGTGGACAGCTTATTGAAGTTGATTAGGTTAGAATGAGTGAGTGCAATTTCTTTATGTTTTTCATGATTTATTTGACTAAATTTATATTTCTCTAGTAAACTTTTCTCCTGTATATGATTAATTTTTTTAATTCAATTTATTTGTGTTTTCTTTGGGAAAACGAGATAAATTACTTATTCTTATTTCATCATTTCATTTTTTCATATGTTCTTTTTCATATTGTTCATAATGAGCTTCTTGTACAAAATATCAAAGTTAATGTTGTCTTTTTATTATTATTAAACATTTGTAGGAATTAAACTCATTTTTTATAAATGCTTGAAAATATAATAGGGAAAAAAATAAGCTGATTGAATTCTAATTTTGTTATTTTATTGGTATGTCATTATGATGATCAACTCATGTGGATAGAGGATTTTCAAATATTTATCAAATGTATACTGAGTATTTATATTGATAATGGAATTGATTGTGTATAAGTTTCTTCTTCTTTTAGCTTTGACAATTCTTCTATGTGACTGTTCTACTATGTCGGCAGCAATTTGGTAAGGGAGAAGGCTTCATCGTCACCTTCTTGGGCACAACCCCTACATAATTCTGGAGTGTAGTGCTAGCAGTTGTATTAATCCTTTTGTAATAAGTAGTCTTTTAAATTTTATCTTTTTATTCCTTTTCAGGTCATGGAATGTAGGTGGTGGTCTGATTGATATTCAGTGTTATGATATGTATGCACAAAATTGATAAAGTGGCTTGAAGGACTCATTTGGTCATGAAGATAAGCCCAACTGTCCAGTTTCCCATGTATTCCATAAAATTTTTTTTCAAGGTAAATCCTTAATTCCCAGGATCTTTTTTATGTTGTATGTGAACACATATTTTTTGGTTCACTACTATTTATTCCAGACTTGTTGTTGCATCTATAGATAACATATTCAAGATATGTTGGGCCACTTGAGTAAGTAGTGTTATGACTTTTTTCAAAAATTATTTAACTTAAGGTCAAGGTTGGGTCTTTTAAATTTTATTATGTTAAAGAATACCTTCTGTTATAAGATCAAACAAATTCTCAAGTTAGTTCAAGATGCTTTAAGTTCAGGAAAAATATTTATGTAAAACCTGTGGTTATTTTAGTAATTTGGATTTCTCAGGGTTATCTTTTTACTCATTCACTAATCTTTATTTTTTAAAGGTTTTCATAAGTTGAAATGATTGTATAATAATTTATTATTTTTTCAGTTATAGTGGCAGCATGGTGATGGATGGAGTGTACAACCATTTCATTTTAACATTTCACATAGTTCTTCCTTTATTTTTTATGCTCTGACTAGGAATGCTCCGATGAGGATAATCCATTAAAGATATTTGTGAATGGATGGATGGGTGTATTGTGCATGCTGGCTCTTGGTGTGGCATGTTTGAGCTTCTATAGTCTGATTGACATAGATGAGTTGCTACTGGCTCACTATTCATGGGGCATCGATGTGCTGCTAGTGCTCGCTGGTCCCTAGTGTGGCAGAAATGGGCTACTGGCATGGTGGTGGGGTGGGATGTGTGTTGTTGGGGTGTGTGATGGATCCTGTTGGGGAATGAATTTTTAATTGATTAATTTTGTATTAAATCCATTATTAATATAATTAAGTTTAATAATTATAATATTAAATATGTGTGAAAATATTTAACTCTTTAATATTTTAAAAATATGTTTTATAAATGATAAATTAATAGATATAACATGATATTTTATTTTAAATAAAAGTATATAATTTTTATTCAAATTTAATTTAGAAACAGATATTATAGGTTGGTAATATTATTAATAACAGAAAAATTTTCATTAGTACATGTTGTTAAACATTTTAACCAACATATATATTATCTGTTGGTATTATTATAATTGTAATATAATGATTATATCTATCGAAAAAACATTTAGCAACAGAGTTTTTACCCATAGATTAGTGACAGAGAAATATATGTTGGTAAAACGTTTTACCAACATAAATTGCACTTTTACCTACAGATACACCCCTGTAGGAAAAAGTAAATTTTTTTTTACTGACAGTAACCATGACCAATGATTCCATTCTTACCAAACCTTATCAAAACTCACGTGGCTATACCCCATGCAATCAACCTAACAAAGATACCAGATGATCTTTAGTACACAACCTCAAGCGGATGCAAGCGGAAAAGGATCAAATGAGCTGTTGGACCAGCTATCAACAATTTTTGTCCACCTGTCTGGTTGATGATGTTTAGTTTTCACATTATGGGAGTAAATGCATTGTTAATCTATCCTTTTTGTATCTTCATTATTGTGTCTAGTTCCTCACATTTTCATTTTTAATTTCTATATTTCAGGAAAATACATTGTAAACTTATCAATATTTCAATAAAATAACTCCCTCAGTTTCTCACTCTGTGTTCCTTCCCATTTACCTACTATTCCAAATTTTTATACTTATAGACTAAAATTTCTTATCTACTGTAGCATTTTATTCACAAAAACAATTTCATGTACCGTTCGTGTTCATGTTACAATAAAACAAACACCCAAATGGGATACCACATTTCCCAGGGAGCTCATGACTGCCTCTTATTTTCATTTTATTCAATATTCAATTTCAAAATATATAATATTAACATCCATGCCACTCTCACAAGTATTTAATTGACAATAGGGATACTGTCAAATTATATTAGTATTTACATGTGATTCACATAATTTTTTTTATTAATTTTCTAGGAGACGTTATTAAAAATTATAAGCATTCTATAAACATGAAAATTTCTAATACCTAGTAATTATAGAAAATGATAAGTTGAAAAGTGTTAAAGACTGAGTTTCAGTCCTACCTAGATTTGATTGGAATAATTTCTATGTATTGTTAATTAATTCTAATTCCAAAAAAATAAATTATGATTAAATGACCTATTACTTAAGACTTATTCACTTGGTGATTGAAAATTTGAGTTTGATTATCATTAACTATGAGGAATCTTATCTTTTGATAGCATATTCTGGTTTGAGTATATTTTTTGAGAGATACCTAGGGCATGAAAACATACTTTTCCATCAACTTAGATCTTCTCAAAGAGATGACTAAACAAGTATAAACCAAAAACATTTCATGCACCATTTGATATTCAATTTTCCTGGAGTCCAACGTGACATCTATTACACATTCAACCCATAGTATCCATGAATGACCTGTTAGAATGATGATATTTCAAGCCTATTTCCTTTCCTACCATGCTACTAGTACAATGATTATTGATGTCTTTAAACAGGTGTGGGTGATGCATTTAGATAGCATGGTATGCTTCCAAATCCAATGATGTACGGTGAGCTTACCTGACAATGGAGTTTTGATACATTTACCATTTTTTGTATATGATCCATATTCTATTCTTTTGAAAAATACAAAAAAAAAAAAAATAGAAATTGATATGTGTTGTGTACTAGGAAGGTAAATAATTACAATTTTCTAGGATGATGAATCCCTTAAAGGATCATATGTGGTTAGGTGATAAATGTGATATCTATCTTAGTAATAACATTTAAAAAATAAAAATGAAAATGAAAAAGGTAATTGAATGGAATAGAATCCATTATTTGTATATGTACATTACATATATATATAGATCCAGTCCGAGTAGACAGAGAAAAGACTTGACTAGCCAAAATGAGGAACATCTTCACCCTGATCCATTCACTTTCATCATTTTACTATAGAGATTGCCCTCCTATTTGAGCTTGATTTTTAACATCTTACCTACCTACTCCTAGCCACAGAGTCGTCATAACCCAATTTTTTAAACCCTCAGGATTAATTGTATAATTGCCTTTACACAGTGGAGATGATATAATAATTTTGAGCATATGGTTCAGAACATGTGCTTAGGTAACATCACACCTCTATTTTTTTACCCATTGTTATGAGAGAATGAATAGTGAGGTAAGTTACAATTGGGATTATAGTTTGGGGAATAGTTAAATGTTGTAATTAAAACAATAGAATTTGTTTTGGAAAGCTAGACTATAAGGCATGAATAACTTTATATGCATGAATAAATATGGAACTTGACCCTTTTTTCTTTCACCTAATTTGAAATACATGTACATTATTAAAATTTATTACTTTACAAATTTCATATCCACTATAAAATCATTATTGATACGTATTTCATTAGGATTAGTAATTATTCATGTGTGGGGGGCATTTTGATAGGAATAATTATTATATATAATTTACAATTATTTATTCATAGTTTTTCTAATAATTATTCCACAACACATGTTGTATGTGTCTAATTTAGATGGAATAAATCCTTAATAGGTTTTCAAGAAAAAAAAATAAAAAAAGTGAAAAACTCGACATGTACACTTCAAGAAGATGAAGTTCACGTCATGTAACTAAGGATCACAGCCTAACCAAGCCATGCCGCCATGTCATCACCATTCCATGAAGCCAGAAAAAAAGCTACTACAAGTCGTGTCCATAGAGGCCACATTTTGACACCAGCTAAACTGGTTAGTGAGAAATCCATGAGGATTCCATGAAAAAGCAAGCCAAATTTAGAGTACATGTTCTGAACCACTTCTACATGTCATGCACCCTATCAAACATCCTTATTAAAGAGATCTTCATGCCACACTGGAGATCTGAAGGAAAATGACATGGATCAAGGTTACACGATGTGTACCATAGGTACACATCTTGGCCAAAGACGCCTATATATTTAGTGGAACAATAGGGAATATTACAACAACAAAAGAAAACTTCCTTCTCCCCCTCTCGATCACCTGGGATCTATTCTTACTCTTTTCCATTTGGAAACCCAATTTTTCCATAGTTTTCACATTTTTTCGATTAAATATTTGTGGATCTTACATTCATAAAAACTTTATTTTCCCATTTGATCACTTAAAATTGAATTCCAATTTATATCTCATGTAAGTAATATATTTTCGTACATAACTCTCTTAAGCATGTTATCTATTTTTCATATTTTAATCTCATTTTTTATAATTCTATTAAGAATTCTTTATGTATATAATTTAATTTTTCCATTATCCCAAATGAGTAGATAAATTTCATAGGGTTGGGGATCAAGATCGATGTATCTACTTAATTAAGGACACTGTTATGTCTACACATGGAATGTTTAATTGAAGTAGTAACTAGGATATTAATTCATGGTCTACCAAATTATTGTGAGAATCCCTCACCACGATGCAATAAAAAACTACCATATACTAATCGGAGTAGAGTGAGATACGACTACAGGAATATGAAGCATTATTACCAAAAGAAGAAAACCATAATGAACTTATGATATTCCTATATCTCCACAATAGAATTGCTACATCTTTGGTAGGACATGGAGGCTAAAACTAATGTAAACTAGTTACCCTTGTTTTTTTGTAGACTAGGACATTGGATCTTAATAATGATATAATTAAAGTTAATCCTTCACCTTGATAATAGACTTGATCGTGGACCCTATTTTATCATTTAAATTCATCATAAAATTTAACATAGTCCAATCTCCCAATAAAATAATTCTAGAAAGGAATCCATTGCATGTATAGAAACTAGATCTTATTGAAATTTAACAGTATCCTCCCTATTGATTTGACCTTTTACTACCACAACACTACATCCTAGTAATTGGAGAATGTATGGTACAATTATATATTAAAATTTGATTTATAATGGATGAAGTGATGACACCACCACACATAGTCCATCAAGATTCAACAAAACCCAAGTGAGATCCAATAGCTTAAACATCATGGGTCATCTGTGGAACATATTCACCATATCCCATGATCATATGGTCTGAGATAAGAGAGTAAACTCATGAAATAGATGGTCCAATAAAATATTCCTTAATGTAACATGACAGATGGTCTGAGATAAAAAAACATAAATTAAAGAGATAGTTGGAACAAGCTAAAATACTATAAACTAAATGAATATATGGTCCATGTTAAAATACCTTAAACTAATGAAATAGATATTCCAAGATAAAATTAAATAAATTAAATATATAGACAGTCCGTGCTAAAAGGACTAAAACTAAATCAATGGATGGTCTGAGATAAAAGATCTTAAACTAAAGTGATAGATTTTCTAAGATGAAATACCTTAAACTAAAGAAAACGATGGTTTGGGATAAAATAACTTAAAAAAAATGTGGTCAATGGTCCCATATAAAATTCATTAAACTAAATAGATATATGGTTTTAGTTAAAACACATTAAGATAAAGTGACCGATGGTCTTATTTAAAAGAACATAAACAAAAGCAACAAATTGTCTGACCTGAAATTACTTAATCTGAAGCAACAGATTGTCCAAGATAAAATATCATACACTAAATCAAAAGATATTATAAGTTAAAAAGACCTAAAAATAAAATGATAGATAATTTGAGCTAAACTACATTAAACATAAATGTTAGATGGTTTGAGCTAAAATACCATAATCTATATCCTCAAATGGTCTGAGCTAGAAGACCTTAACCTAAAGAGACATTTGATATGAGCAAAAACAACTTAAACTAATGTAAAAAAAATTTTGTGCTAAATGCCATTGAAATAGTGAAACAAATGGTCCATGCTAAAAGCCCCTAAAATAATGTGGAAAATGGCCTGAACTAAAAGACCGTAAACTAAAGAGATAGATGGTCAGAGCTAAAATAACCTAAAATAAAACACAATGAAATTAATGTGAGGAATACAATATAACCTTATCAAACTGTAGCTTCATTCCATATATGTGATAATTACTCACTCATTATATCATATCTACTTCCCAAATGATCTCTCTGCATTTCAAGTGTTCTCAAGATAGCTGGAACATATCACAAAAACAAAACCTCATGTGGGTGGGCATTCACAATCATCACATTAATGGAATAAATAAGGATGAAAACATCTAATTCTATGAATTCAAGTCCATTCAAGAAAATTTAGTTTAACAACATCGATTTTCCCAAAAAAATTTGAATAGAGAGATATCATACAAGGAACACCATATGTTTGAAAGATCAGAAAACACATCTCTTAATAGTATGAAAAATATGGAGGAATGTCATAAATATTTATTCTCTCTAAAACCTCCAAAAAATAGAGTGTAGTGAAAAAGGTTTGGAGGAAATAGAAAAATTTAATCATAGAAAAAGATGGTTGGCAGTGATATAATGGTTGACATGAGTCTGTTGGGAGGCGTCTGTTGAGTATTGAAGTGCCACATTCCTCGCATCTTCCTCCACAAATTCAGGATGATAAACTTCAACGAGAGTGGTCAACATGTTAACTCTCCTCTAAGAAGTGGGAAATGAGGTTGATTATGTCATGTGGTTGGACTTAAGATGAGAAATAATCTCTTTATAACTCCACACTTGTGTCTTCCATGCATCCATTTGGGATGGAAATCCTTACAAAAAATGACGACCCTACTCTAGTTCCTACACTATCTCCCACATTTTTTTATAAAGGATGGGGTCATTCACAAAATTGTGCAATCCCCATCTCCACATGACCATGTCACTTTTTTTGAAGAGGATATGCTAAACAATTTCATAAAGATGCTACCAATCAAAACTCTACCCACATCTCCTGAAATATCTAGCGAAGTCAATCCCATTGATGGGAGAAAATCTCAGGAGGGGTTTCTATAATCAATAGATGGATATGCTCTTAGATCAGCATGTTACATGACTGAACATCTATCGTTGAATCTATAGGTGTGGTAGATTGATCACTAAACAGTTGGATCAATGCTGATATAGGATAAAAATCCCCACACACATCTCTATAAACATTCATGTCATCTATACCCTATATGGGAGTACCGATATCCTCAATAGAACTAGAAATACCATCCAAATAATCGTCATCATGGATATAGCTTTTCCTTTACCCCTTTCCTAAGTCCTTAATCAATTACACTGATTCAAAAAATAGGGGAATTAGTGATACAAGAGGCATTTCGACATGATAGACCAACTGTACAATATTATCATTATGATAAGTTGTTACCTATGTCTGGGAATAATACTAGGTGAGGAAATTAGGAACATCAGTGGGAAGAAATATGATCCCAGCTCTAGTATCATCACATGATTATATCTTCCAACATTTGAGGATGATTCAAAGATGTCTCCCCACTAATGATGGCCAAATCTATAGGGGAAACTCCCTAAAAGCAACAAATATTTCAGGAAAATCGATACATAGTATACATATCATAGATAATTAGATCTTACACTACTATTGTGAGGACCCCATCCCAATGTGAGAACATAAAAGATATTTCATCAGGACATCCACTGCCATTATCAATAATCATGCTTCCCTGTGCATGGAATATAGTATTGTTGATGCAAACAAATTGTTGTAGTGCACCTTTGACCTATTAAGGGGTTAGGGACACAAGAATAACATGAAAAATTGATAGATGTATAGGTTACAATATGGAATCTAGGATTAGGGAAGCATTATAGTTCTCATAGAAATGGAGGTTCCCTCCTATCAATTCGAACAAGAATTTTAGAGGACCATCAATACTATAGGGTGTATTTCCTTGTTGGATGTGGCCAAGAATTTGGTAGGGGATTAGAATGACTTCTATTTCAATGTTGTGATGATTAACTTCATTGTTTAATTCTTCTTTTACTAAGGTGATAACACGAGTGTCATAGTGTCCATCCCCATCTCTGAAAAGCCACCCTTATTGGAAGAAAGCAAGAAAACCTGCAAACCAATGGACAAAGGAAACCTCCGAGATCACCTGATTTCCACCATGAGGGGTAATCCCAAGCATCCAGAATGGCCCAATATAGGCCAACATTTTTCCAAACATGTTGGGATATGAATCAAAGAGGATGAATAATATTGGTCTTAACCATACTAACAAAAAATATAGATCTAGTTGGTGAAGGAAATAAGCGAACTCACTATTATCTCTCTCCACAATTTCATTCTCGTAATGATGAGCATATCCTTCACTATAACCAGAGTCTATAGAGGATCATCCCATGTGTCCAATGTTGGGATAAATTCATCATACATAAGTGTAAGAGTAGGAATTCCACCTAGCTAATGGATATCCCAAAAGTTGATACCCACCACACCATTAGGTTGATGGACTATTTTTGTCCCATAACACCTATGGCTGATCATTTACCAGAGGAGTTAATATCGGAGGTAAAGTAAAAATTGATATATATATATAGTTTAATGGGGAAGAACCCTATATAGATCATAAACACATTCTGAACATCTCAGCATCACCTAAAATGTCCTTTCCCATTCATCGGAGAAATTTCTCCCAGGGGGAAGGTCCCTTTTTGAGTACCAGCTTCCATTGAGGGAATCCAAAGAATAAGAAAATATAATTGAATATCTATGAGAAATTTTTCTATTTAGAGGGATCGTGACCATTTGTTCTTAAGGGGGAATTTTACAATATAAAAGACAATCCTGGAGATTGGGTTCTACGTAGCTGATCGTCCTAATTAATTGTAACATGAATAATGTCATGAGAGCTAGATACCTAGTGGAATGGAAGACTATAATATGAGGGAGGTATAGAGATGTCATATAAGATTCCAAACTCATATATCATAAGTTGATCAGATAAGGAATATTTTGGAATTCTAGATAAATGATCATCTACATGACCTCATTGTCATCACAGACATGATATTAGGGATCAATGTTGTGATTCCACGAAATCATGTCCCTTTGATTGGATGCATCCAAGGAACTATGACGAGTAACATAATCCATATAAAGAAAAGTGGGTGTCATGTTTCATTAAAATGAAAAATAGATCCTTTCAAAATAAAATACAAGCATGAAGATCTCGGTGGTGTCATACACATCACATGACATGGAAAAGGGTTCATGAACCACAATAAGGTTTTTAGGAACCACCTAATACGAATAGGACTAAAAGGGTGAAAAAAATTTGTAAGGAATCAAGTGAATTGAATGACTCCCTTGAGGCTCATGGTCATGTGACTTGAACATGGTCATGTCAATCGAAAGAAGTAAAAACATCTGGTCAGCAAATTTAGAAAAACCATAGAAACGACCATAAAACTCATAGAAAAATTATAAGTGATTACTAAGGAATAGTTCTTAGTTGAGGAAAATGAGTATATCCATAGAAAATAGACTTGATAAGGAGAACTGGGGATCAGGATCCATGATTTTGGCTCACAGATAGGGCACATAATCAGGTTTCGCGACACGATCTTACGAAAAAAGCCACAATGGGATTGCTCTGAGAAGGGGGTCCTGCTGTAGAGACCCGAAGCATGATGTACATGGACATTACATTACATTTGAGGAATACTTAGTACATAACAAAAATACACACACAAGGATCGTAATAGTTTAGTGTCTTTGGAAACTCGAAACGTAATCTTCTAATCGTAGAGAAAGATCATCAACATCTCCTATAAAGATCTTCCCTTTTTTTACCTAAAACTTTTCTTTATATCCTGGGGAAAAGAAAACATAAAAGGGTGAGCTCAAATGCTCAGTAAGTGTAAACAAAAGAAATATCAATCACATCGTATTCATAAGAACATAACATTTTGGAAATCTTAACCTGCAAAAGAGAGCATAATTTCATAACATGGGATAAATCATGGCAGTGAAATGTAATCACAATAATCATAACTTAAAACATGAAACATTGTGGCATTCACACATAATCATAGAGAATCATTTCTTGTTAGTCAAGACTCATTGCCAAGACTATCTTAGTGGACAAAGTCCCTTTCTGAATCGAGTAACCCTCGTTTTAGTCCTATTTCACTGAACCAATATAACCTACCGTTCCAGCCCTGTCTATATCATGAGATATAAAATCTTTACCCAATGCATTGGAGGGAGATATAGGTCCCACCCATCTTATAATGAATCCTTTCTTATGTGTGCCACATAATCATAATCCATACATCATAGCGTAACCCATGTAATAAAAATGGAATTCTTAAACAACATGAAATCATAAAACAATTCATATAAGATAAAGGAATTCATAAAAATATTTCCATCACAACATGATCAAATCAATGTTATAATAGGGATAAAAACAGAACCCTTTATTATCTTATATGGAAAATAATTTTGATAAAACACTTGAACTCCATTCTTGAGGAAAATATCATTTCTTCTTCAAAAACATTTTTCCTTTCATAACATGTCATACGACTTTAAAATAAAAGAAGATGATTAAAAATAAACTTGAAAACTTGTAAATGAAGATTCTTTGAAATAATTTTTTAAAAATTCATTCATGTCGTATAAGTAAAAAAACATTCTTCATACTTTTGTCGGAAAAGTCAAAAAGTACCTCGTACGAAAAAAAACGACAAAAGATTCCTTTCATATTCTTTACTAAAAACTGACCAAAGGGTAAAATTGGATTTAAACCATTGTAGGTGGATGGAAAAAATATTACATATTGAGGAAACATGGATGTGGATGATAAAATACACCCCAGTAAATACTTACGAATAAACAATCTCGGATAAAAATGAGATTGTGATATTTCCCTTACCTTAGGTCCGATTTGCTTCGTATCTGTCCGAACCTCCTGTATAATGATTTAAATAATGTCATTGACTTATTACAGAATCATATTCATTGTTATGATATCATATATGGTTCACTTATGACATTATATTACCCGTTCTTTTGTAAATTCCATGTTAAAGAAGCGTTTTGGGTAAAATCGTTTCATTTATCGTTGGTGTTTTGACTTGTTGTTCTTGACATCATTATTACTTATATCATGATTTAATTACTTCCAGAATATAAAACATGATTTATATATCATATATATTCAGTATATATATATATAATAGATAGATAAATAAAATGAAAAACACCGTTCTTGGAGACGGTAGTCCGTACGTACGCATGAACGCTGTTTTCCTTTCCTTATTGTCTTGAAATGGAAGTAAGTAGATGACATACATATATATATATATACATAAATTAAGTAGCTTTATAATGTCATATATTTCATTATTATTTCTTATATATACTTTATAATCATTCTCAAATGGTTAACATGGAGAATGAATCTCATCACGTCGTGGAGACGGTAGTCCGTACGTACGCACGAGCGATGATATCATTTCTATAAATATTGAATTGAATTGGAGTGGATTATAAAATATATCAGAATCAATATGATGTTGTAATAACTATGTATAGTTATTCATTACACCATTATACCCATCCATGTAAGTTGGTGGTGGAAAATAGATTACACCACGGCGTGGAGACGATATTCCGTACGTACGCACGCGCGGTGATTTCTTTTTCCGTAGGATGGATAGATGGTGAAATAGGGTTGTTTCATACTTATAATAACATATCAGTATATGAGTGATACTGATGTTATTACTTCATAATGAAACAACCTAAGAAGAAGAAGTGGAAGAAGAAATAAAGATGAAATAATTGGTAACGGTAATTACCTCTTCTTTGAAGCGCCTCTTTGAGACCTCCTCTTAGGGCACTTAAATTGGTCTTTGAGGAAGACCAGAACCTCTACGATGTTTCTATGGAAGTGGAGAAGAGATTTTTTCAGGGGTTGGCCGAGCTTGAGTGCTCAAATTGGTGTGAGGAGGAGGGGGAGGAGGTGTCCTTTTATAAGGGAGGAGAGGGGCACCTTAGGAATACCTCAAAATATTATTTTATATTAAAGTCAAAATCGGTTTATAATGGTTCCAAAGGGTCTTATTTCGAAGCTAGAGTGGGGTTGGGTCGAAATCCTATCAACCAATAAGATTTAGACAAGTTTAGGGTATTATATTAACCTTATCAATTAGATTTAACTCTAAGTTAAATAATTTAACTTTTACCGTGTCTTTTTGTTTTCTTTCACTATATGGTTAATACACTTACTATAACATGCCAAACGAACCCCAAATTGTTTATTAGTAATACATATATCCTTATATAAGTCATTTGGCCGAAACTTATATTTTTAGGAATAAAATAACAATTAATAATATAATATTTGATTTAAAAACTATTTTGTGTCAATTTTGACACTATTTGATATATGATTTTTGTGAAAGTCCTAACAGAATTATATGTTCTAACAAAGTTGATTAAAGAAATACTAATATATCATAGTAACCTATAAAATTAGTGTAATTCATAAAAAGTCTAAATTTACATTTAGTTTGGTGTTTATAACATCAATTATGTCAATATTTCATTAATAAGATAATTACTGCATCATCTTTGTGTCATAAATAAATTATATTATTTGATGTGTAAAAATTACAAATAAAATACTATTATGTAGGAAATCGTTTTATATTTCTAATGAATATTTACAATCTAATTTTTCTTATGTATAACCCTATATTAAAAATGTTTTAGTAAATAAACTTTGATTTTAACTTTTTTAACTCTTCTTTGAATTAAATAATAATAAATGTCCTAATCTTATCCAAGTGGGCCAAAATGATAATATTTTACACTTAAGGTTGTTTTTGGTCGAGATACACTTGTCCAATAGAATTAGGAAATGTGTTAGGGTAATATTAATATCATTCTTACCCTTAATTACCCTATTTACTTTTAACCGTGGTAAATAAAAGTAAAAAGTTACTATTCACCAAAAATTATTTTCGTCTCATTGAACCACATTTTACTTACTGACATCAACCGTGTCTCTCGGATTTTTGAAATTCCATTCATAGAAGCGGTAAAATTAAGATTTATGAAGAAATTAATTTTTTTTAACTACCACTTAGTAGTTTCACTATTCATCAAAAATTGATGTTTTTCAGAACAATGCCAAAATTTCATCCTAAACTATATTTCATATTCCGAATTCAAAAATGAAGTCTATTTTACCAAATTCATATCATAGAAGTTGCATTAATTAATTTTATAATTAAATCCCGCTGTTAAAACAAAGAGCGTGTTTTTAAGAAACAGTATTTATCAAAAGATTGACACTTGTTTATGTCTGGTTTAAATGTGAAATTACATCCAATGACCAACATTGTATTAAATTGTAAAAATATATTCTAAATATACTTTAAAACCACTCAAATTAATAATTTATCACTATTAATTATTTCGATTGAAAAAGGTGTTTTTAACTAAAATTTAGTATTTTTCACTATTCATCAAAATATGAAAGTTATCCGAAAATCACCAAAATTTCAACTTCGGCTAAATTCGATATTACGAATCCAAAAATAAAGTCCATTTTGAGAGCTAAAATTTCTAAAATTTTAAAAGGTGGTTATTACTATTCATAACGGCAAGTTATAATAATATTTTAATAACATATCGTTGTTTAGTGAAACTCGGTATTGCGTACTACACACGCTATCGAGGAAGGTTGTGATTGCATGTAATGCAAGGCAAGTCAAGGATGCGTGTTGTGCAAGCTCCTTTTGGTGTAGCGTAAAACACACGACATTAATTAAAATTAAAAAAGAATATTTTTCATAAAATCACGGGCTGTTATATTCTACCCCCCTTAAAATGAATTTCGCCCTCGAAATTCGTCGGGGTTATAAATGGTTTACTATTCGAAAGTTTCTTTAATAGAAACCCACATCGTAAAAAGGAATACCAAAACCAATATTTTAAAACAAAAGTATGAAACTTAACGGTTACCCAAATAAACTAATCACTGGGTTTCCACATAGGTGAAAATATGGATATGGAAGAAAAGTCTAACCATCATGTTCTGATGGAGAGTGGTAGAGAACATGGCTATGGAAAAGCCAACAATCACAAATCCATAAATTTGTGACAATCTAAGGTACCATCCGATTCATCAGGTATAAGATCACTAGGACAACATTTTTGGTTTTCAAGATCATTTCCCTAAAGTTGATGAATTAAAAGAAATACTTACATGATTTTGGTACAATCTCACTGTTGTTCGTGCCTTGAACAATTTCCTCTTCATATCTTAAATAAATGAAGTTGAATTTGTTATTCGTGAAGTGTTAGCAGATCATGTGATAGAATGACGGGTCATTCCATCTATCTCAAACAAAAGGTTAGAAAAAATTATATACATAAGTCAATCTATAGTGAGATTAATCATATATGGTTCCTAAAATGGACTTATACTTCATATATCATACTTCTTAATATAGTAAAACTAGTTTCTACTAAACAGGGACTTCCTGTAGGCAAGTGGTAAGCGATAAAGGCCAGTCGCACTTCGGTTGTGGGTTCGATTCCCACAGCCTTGTCCGACGCGATGGGCTGTCGCCCGTCCTGCAGGTTGTCCTTTTTCTAAAACTATATTACTATAACATCCCATCAATAATATCGAGAAAACTTCTATCCTTAAACAATACTAACTTATGTCCAACATAATCCATTCCAATCTTTAGGATTATCCATAATACTGCAGTCCACCCTCATAACATAGTGAAAACGATTACCAGAGTTTTAACACCATCGTCGATCCCCATAACATATGTCTTGTTGGTCACATTCTAAACATTCAAAGTCCTTAATCATGTATTCTCTTGAATACCGTAGTGAAAACATGAATGCAGTTTAAAGTTAACACTTTCCACATACCAAAATCCTCAAAATTCTATATACTCAAACCATGATATCACTTAGTCCTTATATCAATCATGAGCTCATGAATACTGTTAAACATTTCATTTTCTTGTTTTCCCTTCATTATGCGCATATCATCTTATTTTCAAAAATATCTCAATCACTTTGAATACCACATTAAACCAATACATAAATATTCCAATACTCCATGATACAACATTATTTTGGAATCCCATTACATAAACACTTAATCATTCCACCACATCGTTATCATATTCAACATCGCCAATAGTGATCGCATGTGACTTCCCTTTTTTCCTTTGCCTTCAGTGGTTGCTCATGTTGATCATCACTAACCCTTGGATTAGGGCAATTATTAGCATAATGCCCCATTTCCTTGCACTTGAAGCATTGAAGTGTTGGTGGTGCGTTCTCTGCAGTGTTTGCTTTATTCACATCATTAGAAACCCTTTTTCCATTACTTCGACACTCAGCTGCTCGATGACCTTCTTTTCCACACTTAAAACATTTTCTAGTCCCTTTAAGACAATCTCCACCATGCTTCTTTCCACACTTTGTGCATAAGGAAACATTCATCTTCTTTTCACCATTATTATGAGATTTCTCCTTGAACTTCATCTTTCATTTCTTGTCAAAACCATGAGATGGATATGTAACACCAACTTCCATTTCTACCTTGATATCACAACGCACAATTTCTTCATAGCTACTGAAGTCTCTTATAGCTAATGCCCTTCGAAGACTTGGTTTTAAGCCACTGAAAAATCGATCAACTTTAATTTCAGGTTGGATGATAATGCCAGATGCATACCTTGCAAGTCTTGTAAAATTCGCTTCGTATATACCAACAGATTCATCATACTTCGGCTTCAGCTCAATAAACTCCTTTTCCATCTTTGTTCGAAGAATACGAGGGATGTACTTACTGAAAAACAAGTTCTTGAACTCGTCCCATTCCATGGACTCAATTTCATCTCTTGGCCTCGTATTCTTGATAAGATTCCACCATTGATCAGCTTCACCTTCCAAACGATATACTGCTAAGATGACTTTATCATGTTCAGAACATTGAAGAACTGAAAATATCTTTTCAGTGGTACTGATCCATTGTTCAGCAACAAGTGGATCGGAAGTCCCACTGAAAGAAGGTGGACGTTGCCTCATGAAGGACTCAATAGAATATTGTTCCCTTCTCTGCTCATTTGGAACTCCAGAATGATTCATAGATTGTGTAAGTATAGCAATAAGATTTTGCACTCCATCTCCCATAACATTTGTTTGTTCAGGAGGGCAATCATTGCATTGTCCATTGCATTGATCAACACGGTTCCTTCGGGTTCCAGCCATCGTCTAAAACCCAAAAAGAATAGTGTGAGAGGCAAAAATCATGCTAGGGAAAACAACATAATAAAGGGGGAGTACCTTCAATATCCAACATCTTAGGTTTAATTCTATGATCGTTAACGTAATTCTAGTACTATAACCTATACGTATACTTATCCCTAGGAACATCCCTAGACATACCTTAGAAATATCTCGAGGGATCTCACTAACGTTTTCGCATCCTAGTTTCCAAAGGTTGACTAAACCTTTCCTCTGATACCAACTGTAGAGACCCGAAGCTTGATGTACATGGACATTACATTACATTTGCGGAATACATAGTACATAAAAAAAATACACACACAAGGATCGTAATAGTTTAGTGTCTTTGGAAACTCGGAACGTAATCTTCTAATCGTGGTGAAAGATCATCAACATCTCCTATAAAGATCTTCCCTTTTTTTTACCTAAAACCTTTCTTTATATCTTGGGGAAAAGAAAACATAAAAGGGTGAGCTCAAATGCTCAGTAAGGGTAAACAAAAGAAATATCAATCACATCGTATTCATAAGAACATAAAATTTTGGAAATCTTAACCTGCAAAAGAGAGCATAATTTCATAACATGGGATAAATCATGACAGTGAAATGTAATCACAATAATCATAACTTAAAACATGAAACATTGTGGCATTCACACATAATCTTAGAGAATCATTTCCTGTTAGTCAAGACTCGTTTCCAAGACTATCTTAGTGGACAAAGTCCCTTTCTGAATCGAGTAACCCTCGTTTCAGTCCTGTTTCACTGAACCGGTATAACCTACCGTTCCAGCCCTGTCTATCTCATGAGATATAAAATCTTTACCCAATGCATTGGAGGGAGATATAGGTCCCACCCATCTTATAATGAATCCTTTCTTATCTGTGCCACATAATCATAAATCATACATCATAGCGTAACCCATGTAATAAAAATAGAATTCTTAAACAACATGACATCATAAAACAATTCATATAAGATAAAGGAATTCATAAAAATATTTCCATCACAACATGATCAAATCAATGTTATAATAGGGATAAAAACAGAACCCTTTATTATCTTATATGGAAAATAATTTTGATAAAACACTTGAACTCCATTCTTGAGGAAAATATCCTTTCTTCTTCAAAAACATTTTTCCATTCATAACATGTCATACGACATTAAAATAAAAGAAGATGATTAAAAATAAACTTGAAAACTTGTAAAGGAAGCTTCTTGGAAATAATGTTTTAAATATCCATTCATTTCGTATAAGTAAAAAAACATTCTTCATACTTTTGTCGGAAAAGTTAAAAAGGACCTCGTACGAAAAAAACGACAAAAGATTCCTTTCATATTCTTTACTAAAAACTGACCAAAGGGTAAAATTGGATTTAAACCATTGTAGGTGGATGGAAATAATATTACATATTGAGGAAACATGGATGTGGATGATAAAATACACCCCAGTAAATACTTACGAATAAACAATCTCGGATAAAAATGAGATTGTGATATTTCCCTTACCTTAGGTCCGATTTGCTTCGTATGTGTCCGAACCTCCTGTATAATGATTTAAATAATGTCATTGACTTATTATGTAATCATATTCATTGTTATGATATCATATATGGTTCACTTATGACATTATATTACCCGTTCTTTTGTAAATTCCATGTTAAAGAAGCGTTTTGGGTAAAATCGTTTCATTTATCGTAGGTGTTTTGACTTGTTGTTCTTGACATCATTATCACTTATATCATGATTTACTTACTTCCAGAATATAAAACATGATTTATATATCATATATATTCAGTATATATAGATATAATAGATATATAAATAAAATGAAAAACACTGTTCATGGAGACGGTAGTCCGTACGTACGCATGAACGCTGTTTTCATTTCCTTATTGTCTTGAAATGGAAGTAAGTAGATGACATACATATATATATATATAAATAAATTCAGTAGCTTTATAATGTCATATATTTCATTATTATTTCTTATATATACTTTATAATCATTCTTAAATGGTTAACATGGAGAATGAATCTCATCGCGTCGTGGAGACGGTAGTCCGTACGTACGCACGAGCGATGATATCATTTCTATAAATATTGTATTGAATTGGAGTGGATTATAAAATATATCATAATCAATATGATGTTTTAATAACTATGTATAGTTATTCTTTACACCATTATACCCATCCATGTAAGGTGGTGGTGGAAAATAGATTACACCACGGCGTGGAGACGGTATTCCGTACGTACGCACGCGCGGTGATTTCTTTTTCCGTAGGATGGATAGATGGTGAAAAAGGGTTGTTTCATACTTATAATAACATATCAGTATATGAGTGATACTGATGTTATTACTTCATAATGAAACAACCTAAGAAGAAGAAGTGTAAGAAGAAATAAAGATGAAAGAATTGGTAACGGTAATTACCTCTTCTTTGAAGCTCCTCTTTGAGACCTCCACTTAGGGCACTAAAATTGGTCTTTGAGGAAGACCATAACCTCTAGGATGTTTCTAGGGAAGTGTAGAAGAGATTTTGTCAGGGATTGGCCGAGCTTGAGTGCTCAAATTGGTGTGAGGAGGAGGGGGAGGAGGTGTCCTTTTATAAGGGAGGAGAGGGGCACCTTAGGAATACCTCAAAATATTATTTTATATTAATGTCAAAATCGGTTTATAATGGTTCAAAAGGGTCTTATTTCGAAGCTAGAGTGGGGTTGGGTCGAAATCCTATCAACCAATAATATTTAGACAAGTTTAGGGTATTATATTAACCTTATCAATTAGATTTAACTCTAAGTTAAATAATTTAACTTTTACCGTGTCTTTTTGTTTTCTTTCACTATATGGTTAATACACTTACTATAACATGCCAAACGAACCCCAAATTGTTTATTAGTAATAAATATATCCTTATCTAAGTCATTTGGCCGAACCTTATATTTTTAGGAATAAAATAACAATTAATAATATAATATTTGATTTAAAAACTATTTTGTGTCAATTTTGACACTATTTGATATATGATTTTTGTGAAAGTCCTAACTGAATTATATGTTCGAACCAAATTTATTAAAGCAATACTAATATATCATAGTAACCTATAAAATTAGTGTAATTCATAAAAAGTATAAAATTACATTTAGTTTGGTGTTTATAACATCAATTATGTCAATATTTCATTAATAATATAATTACTGCATCATCTTTGTGTCATAAATAAATTATATTATTTGATGTCTAAAAATTACAAATAAAATACCATTATGTAGGAAATCTTTTTGTCTTTCTAATGAATATTTACAATCGAAATTATCTTATGTATAACCCTATATTAAAAATGTTTTAGTAAATAAACTTTGATTTTATCTTTTTTAACTCTTCTTTGAATTAAATAATAATAAATGTCCTAATCTAATCCAAGTGGGCCTAAATGATAATATTTTACACTTAAGGTTGTTTTTGGTCGAGATACACTTGTCCAATAGAATTAGGACATGTGTTAGGGTTATATTAATATCATTCTTACCCTTAATTACCATATTTACTTTTAACCGTGGTAAATAAAAGTAAAAAGTTACTATTCACCAAAAATTATTTTCATCTCATTGAACCACATTTTACTTACTGACATCAACCGTGTCTCTCGGATTTTTTAAATTCCATTCATAGAAGCGGTAAAATTAAGATTTATGAAGAAATTAATTTTTTTTAACTACCACTTAGTAGTTTCACTATTCATCAAAAATTGATGTTTTTCAGAACAATGCCAAAATTTCATCCTAAACTATATTTCATATTCTGAATTCAAAAATGAAGTCTATTTTACCAAATTCATATCATAGAAGTTGCATTAATTAATTTTATAATTAAATCCCATTGTTAAAACAAAGAGCGTGTTTTTAAGAAACAATATTTATCAAAAGATTGACACTTGTTTATGTCTGGTTTAAATGTGAAATTACATCCAATGACCAACATTGTATTAAATTGTAAAAATATATTCTAAATATACTTTAAAACCACTCTAATTAATAATTTATCACTATTAATTATTTCGATTGAAAAAGTTGTTTTTAACTAAAATTTAGTATTTTTCACTATTCATCAAAATATGAAAGTTATCCGAAAATCACCAAAATTTCACCTTAGGCTAAATTCGATACTCCGAATCCAAAAATAAATTCCATTTTGAGAGCTAAAATTTCTAAAATTTTAAAAGGTGGTTATTACTATTCATAACGGCTAGTTATAATAATATTTTAATAGCATATCGTTGTTTAGTGAAACTTGGTATTGCGTACTACACACGCTATCGATGAAGGTTGTGATTTCATGTAATGCAAGGCAAGTCAAGGATGCGTGTTGTGCAAGCTCCTTTTGGTGTAGCATAAAACACAAGACAATAATTAAAATTAAAAAAGAATATTTTTCATAAAATCTTGGGCTGTTATACCTGCTCTATTTAAATGTCTTCCAAACCCATTATATATAGCTATTTCATGGAATACCAATCATCTCTTGGTATTCCAAACATCACCTATAGCATTGGATCATGAAACCATCATATATTCTATAGGTAATTCATTTTTCCTTAGAACTGAGTCTATGTCCCCTAGAACTTTAATCCTATGTGTGGGATTTGATTACACCTGAAAAATAAGAAATGGAAAAATCAAATAGGTTGAAATACTAGAATATGAGTATTGTTTTACAGGTAAAATAAATGTATGATGAAGATTGTTGAAGACCCCCAGATCACCTGATTCTATGTGTGACTCAAGATCTCATGACCCATTAATGGTTATGAGAAGGCAACACACATGAAATATAATGGATGGAATGTCTTTTAAATCCCCCTACAACATGACCACCTACTACTTTGAATTCCCCATGGAAAATATAATGATAGTCCGTACACTCCATATTATTTTATTGCAATTTTCATAAAAAATGACAATAATCCATAAAAAATATAGTGGGATGAGATTCAAAGAGAGATAAACCCAGTGGTTTCAAATGTCATATACCAAATCATCCTTGTAAAGTATAAAATACCATGATGATAGATAATCAATCTTTAAAGACTACTAAGGATGTAACACCCCAGGTAAATAAAGAATATGAAATTTCTGTATTTAATCCTATTTGTGGAAAAAATGTCAATATTAATTTAAATGGAACTCTATGCTCGATGACATATCCAATACGCAACAACGAGTTCCTTTGAAATCTTACGTTGCACTCTAATAATAAAATAATATTATTTTAAATGTTAGTTAACACCTAGTCGTTGTATTGACAGGAATGAATAGAAATAACTAAAATATGATTATATATGTTTGTTAAATGTTTTTACTTTTATCCAATACATTTTAGAGGCTTAAAATACAAATGAATCCAATCTTAAGCATTGAATACACTAGTATTTTTAAAAGATTGGTTTACTACCTTTTGATGGCTAACCATTTTTAAATCAAACTTTTGACAAATTTATAAGCACTATTTTTCAAAATAAAAATATTATTTATGATTGGGACATAGAAATTTACCTTGGATTAATTTTTGGTATTTTTCTGACAATGTTAATTTTTCAATGAATAGTGAAAAATAATGCATTTTACATCAAAACTTCCTTTTCATATAATTTAATTGTATGGTTATATTATCTTTTTAATTTGTTTTAAAGTTTAATTGGAATATATTTTTATCATTTAATCCAATCATGGTCATTGGGATTAATTTCACTTTGTAATTTGGCATAAACAAGTGCCAAACTTTTTATAAATATTGTTTCGAAAAAACCCGCTATTTGTTTTGACAACGGGAAGTTTTTTTAAATTAATTATTTCAATTTATGTGTTTGGAATTTGGTAAAATGGATTACTTATTTGGAATCAGAAGGTTCAAATTATGTAATTAAGACTCTTTTGTTTTTGGACATTATGAATAGTAACGACGGTAATTATCTTTAATTATCTTGATTAATGATTAATCAAGTAGGTAAAGATAATAAGATAATATCATAATAATAAAAAATATCCACAAAATGTGTCCTAAGGCTACGGGTTGTCTCATGTTCCACCATGGGATGCCTTGTACCAATCATGGGGGCCCCATGGAATCACTTTTGTGAGAAAGTGACTTTTTATCTTTTTATTTTTAAAGAATGTTAAATTTAACAAAGAATGTATCACCAAAGTAAAATATTTTTAATCGTGTCTACATAAATGATATTTTGGACTATAAATATTAATTAGAAATCTAAAAATATTTCCTACATCATGATATTTTTTTATAATTTTTAGACTTTAAATTTGTTAAATTATATATAACATCATGATGATGCGGTGATTACCACATTAATAAAGGATTTAAATAAAATGGAAAGATAATGTAAAATCTAAGACCTACACATGTCCAAAACCTATTGGATGGGTGGATTTCTAACCCTTATCACCTTATCCTAGAAACACATCAATGTGGGACCATTAAAATCCAAAACTCATTTGAAATTAAAGTAACATTTTATACCTTTCCAAAAGTGCCCCTCCTCTCCTCTTATAAAAGGCCCCCACCTCTACCTCCTTACCCACACTTCCAAAGCCTTTGGCTCGGCCAACCCCTGACCATTGTGTCTCTCCACATCCCTCTCTAACTCCTTGAAGCCACACTTTGGGCATAAGTCTTCCCAATGAAGCCTTTGATCTCAAACCAAAGGGAGTTACCCGATTTTAAGGTAATGTCTTTACTTGTGTCCTTTTGTTTTATTTTTCTTCTCCTACCCCCTAAACTCTTTTTATTCATTTATTTTATAAACAATATTGTATCTTTAATATACTAGTATTTTTTTATAATAAGTATTCGATCTTCACTTATGCACACCTATATCTAATGGTTAAATAACATACTGTTTCCGTGGATGGTGAATTTCTGCCTCCTGAAACGACGATTGTTCAACATTCTTCTAACACCTTCAAAGGTGGCCATTAATATGACATTATATTTATATATGATATCTAATATGTTTATGTTTTACTTATTTTTCTGTATTTTTCATTTATGGCGTACATTTACGGTTTCTATTATGGGTAAACGTGATATCTTCATTTAAGGAAGGGCAGACTACCGCCCCCTAAAAGTGATTTGATTCGTTAATACCATATGTGGTACGTATAAAGGATATATTTAATGATATTATATATGATACCATACTGTAATTAAAATACTATTATGTATCATTATGTTTTAATTCCATTAAATATGAAATAGAAATGGAAGTAGCGTTCATGCGTACGTACGGCTTACCGTCTCCATGAATGGTACATTTCATTTCTTATCTCAAAATGTTATGTATGTACATATACATAATGTAAATATATGTAATATATTACATCTAAATTATGGATATCATTCTGGAATTATAACATATATATATCTCTCTCATTTTGTTTTAATTCCATTAATATGACAAAAAAATGAAAGTAGCGATCATGCGTACGTACGGCCTACCGTCTCCATGAACGGTGCTTTTTGTTTTTTATCTCCAAATGAAATAGAATAGTATAAACTGGATATTTACTGGATATATATGATATTTTAATCATTAATACTGTTCTGGAAATTATTTACTTATAACTACATGCGCCATTTGGTTTCAAACAAGTTCATTTTGGACTCATGTACCAAACATCGGCAAAAACGTCTGATATGAACTAACATTATTAAACAATTATTATAAAATTATAATATGTGATATGAACTGAATAATAATATCTAAAGGAGTTACTAAGGCAATTATTAATTGACCAAAGTTTATTATTCAGGAATATAAAGAAACGAACAAGACAAGTTGGACTTGAGGTAAGGGATCCTACTCCTCTCTTTCTTTTTAAGTACACTCTTTTATGTCATTCCTTTTAAATATAATCTTTCTTGTTATTGGGATATTATATTATATTACTCTTACTGTAATTTTTATTTTCATATGATGAGAGACCCTATTCTCTCTCATCAATCCATTTTGGAAGTTTTGAGTGGTGCCGTTAGGCTGCTGAATTTTCGTAAGAGATCTAACCTCTCTCTTTCTTTTTAAGTACTCTCCTTTATGTCACTTATTTTAAGCTCCTCTTTGTTATGTTGGGGGATGTTATTTTATATTCCTCTTTCTGTAAACTTTATGTTAATATGATGAGAGACCCTATTTGTTCTCATCAATCCATTTTGGAACTTTTAAGTGGCGTCGTTAGGCTGCCGAGTTTTTGTAAGGGATTTTTCATCTCACTTTTATTCCCGTGAGATTTATGCTACATTTTCCACAATTTCCTTTTAGTGGTGTATATACTACCCATTATTTTACTCATTGTGTAATATACTTTAATTTATGAGTATTTACGTCAATGCTGTATTTTCCTTATTTCACGGGGTGCATGTCTCGAAAGATACTCATGTCGGTAAAGGAACCTTTCACCCTCCTCTTTTTAAAAGACTTCTTTTGTTATGTCTTTTAATTCACATAATATTATGTTGGGATATGTTCTTCTGTATCCTTATTGATTTAAAATATATTTCCATGTGATGAGATACCCTTTTTACCTCTCATCAACTCATTGTCGGAATTTTGTAGTGACGCCGTTAGGCTGTCAAATTTTTGCAAGGGAACTTCTTAACCCATTTTGATTCTTTGGTATAAACTTGTACTCCTTGAATATGTCGTTATATGAATATGTGTGAATAACCTCTGATTGGTTTACACTTTATATCCACTAATATTTGGTGTATTCGTTTGTCACACATAATTATGTAATTGATTTATCCTTAAACCAAGGATACCGTCTTTGTAAGGGACTTAGTATCAATCTCCATTAATTGAGGAATATTTTGTTTTATACACAATATTCTTCTATACGATGTATAAACCCCTTTGACTTTTATGTTTATCCAAAATGAATCTTTTTTATACAAAGCGTTTTACTAAATGACAAAAGGGAATGTTTTGTCGTACGTATGCGGCGTCAACGACTTCTCCACCGCCGTGACCATTATTTGAGTTTGGGCTTCCTCTACAAGACATACCTTCTTTTTAAAAGAAAAATAAATACCATGTTTTACTTCTTTTATTTTGGTATTGAAAATTGTTTTCATAATGTTTTTATATCAATGTGTTGTATTGATATCTTGTGATTGAAAGGTGGAAATGTTATGTTTCCTTTATGCATGTTTTATGTGATACGATTATGTTGAGGTTCTTGAACATTATTATGAAGACGTGTGGTTCCATGATAAACTAAGGGCGAGTGAGCCTGGTATAGCTCTCCAATGCATTGGGTAACGCAAAGGAGTGAAACGTTAAGGTTACTTTGAAGTGATTTAGGGAATATATTGTGGTGGGTATTCCAAACGTAACCAAGAGGGTTACTCCCTATGTAAGAATGTTATGAATGCCTCAATTTACCTTTTATGTCTTATGATTTCTATGATTATTCATGATTTGATGAGTTATGTTAAAATTCCTATGTTTTATGGGTAAAGTATGATTTTATTCTTATGTATATATGAACTCATGTTTCCATTCTATATTTTTATAACCCTTACTGAGCTATTTATGATCATCCCAAGTTTTTGAAATGTTTTTCACAGGTCAAGGGAACGGTACATGATGTGATGATAGTGTCAAGGATGTGTTAAGAAAGAATCCATGTTTTATTTTAAATATGTTTCCGTTGATGGGAAGAATGAATACTGTCTTTTATGTAACCACTTAGTTTAAATGTGGAATGTAATGCAAGTTTCATGATCTAATTCTTTAAAACTCTAAACCTGAAAAGATCCCCAATGTGTAATCTTGTAATAACTCAAGATTAAGTAAGGTTTAAGGCTAGGGCCTTATAGTTGGTATCAATGGTCGGTTTAGATAACTTTAGAGGTTAGGGTATTCTTTAAGCATAAGTGACATTATCATAATGGTTAGGATTTAAGAAGGAGTCCTAGTTTTAGATAAAGTGAATGAGTAAGTATATCTTAGTGTTTATCTTCCTCATTAGTACATGATGGTTTTTTTGATATACTCACACTGACCTTTTTGGTTTTAGTAAATGGCTGGATCTAGCAGGCACCAAAGTAACAGTGGATGTGAAGGAAACTGTGACAGTTTTTTGAGAAAGCAACTGAATGATATGGGAGCTGCAAAGAGAACTCTTGTGATTATCCTCAACCAACTATGTGGAGTCATGATTGACCACCTAAACCTTGGTGATTTCTCGAAGGCATCATATATGCGAGAAAAAAATCCCTACGGAAGTACATGTAATATTCATAAAGGTAAGTGTGTTCAAAAACCTATGTGTCAAAGATGTGGAATGAAACACCTAGGAAAATGTTTCAAAGGGACAGAAATATGCTATAGATGTGGAAATGAAGGTCATAAAGCAAGAACCTCCCATGGAAAAAGGAAGCATCTAGTTGACTCGAGGAAAGGGAAAGAAGTTCTTTCTGAGGGGTCAATTGAATGTTTTAAATGTGGTGTGCATGGTCATTATGAAAACACATGTCCTATGAAGAGGTTTCGTGAATGGGATCACCAAGAGCATACAAATGTTCATTTACCAATACGTAATTCCATTCTGATTGAGGATGAAGAAACTAAAAATGACCAATCAAAGGTATGGATTATTTCATAACTATTGTTTTCCTATTTTGGAATCCTAGGATATGATTCATGATTTTGTTTGTAGGAAATAATTATTTCAGAATAAGTTGGAAAGTAATGGTTAATGGATGATGAAGAATGTTGAATGAGTAAGATGTCAACATATAAGGGATTCAAGAGTTATGGTTAAATTCTTAAGAGTATTAAGTCTCTTTTGATGATGGGGTTACATTAGAAGACTTTTTATAGTATGTGTAACATTGATGTTTAATATATGAAAATTTTATTCAAGGAATAGTTATATATTCTTTTGTGGAAATAGTTATAAAGAACCATTTGGGTTTATATGATCCTAACATTTGAGGTAATTATGGGTTATTATATGATATTCTGGAAAATGAAAGGCATGAGATAAACTTGAGGTTAAAACATGTTATGATTATTTTTGAAGATTTTATCTTTTATTGGGAAATGTTTTGAGAATTATATAGTTTTGGAAAAAGGACAACATGCGGACCATGTGACAACCCGTCGTGTCGGACAAAGATGCGGGAATAGAACCCACAACAAAAGTGCGACTGGTATTTATCACCTACCACTGGACTACGTGAAGTCCCTGGTTAGTTTGACTGATTCTTTTTTTAGTTAGATGATTTTATGAATTAAGAGTAATCTGATTTTGGGTTATCCATGGAAATTTATTAACCTATCATGGAGGATATGTGATTAGGTTAATTACTTTTCAATACGAGACTTTAGGAGCAACTGATGTAGATTGGAGATAAATGTTACGATTTAACTTTGAAGACTATGTGACTAAATCCTTCAAATATTTGGGTTTCAATATTAGTTTGGTTTACTTTGAATAATTTTATGGAAAAATTGTTTATCGAATGGTCCTCGTTGAACTTTGGGTTTTGTTGGACAAATTTTGGAGATTAAGAATAGATTTTCTTTTTATAAAGGGTTATCCTTTTTTGGATTATCTGATCTTGTACTAAACTTTTTGGTTTTGGTTAATGTCTAAAGACGTGGGAAGTATATAGTTCTCTTTTTTGGATTAGGTGACTCTCTAGAAGTTGATTATAGTACTCTTAATGTGAACAAGTCTTCCTAAATACTCGTCTTTTGTGGAAAGAATGAGTTTGTGTAATAAATCTAATAAAAGTTGAAAGTCAAAATGATAAGTAATTATGTTTCCTTATGAATAAATTCCTCAATAAAAAGTAACATAAAACAAAAATGTTGTCTATTAACTTTTCCTACTAGGGAATCAAATACCGTTTAACCCATCACAAGTTTGTGATTTTCTTGTGGTTAACTTTCTCCTAAACATGTTTTCTATCACTCTCCATCAGAACATGACCCTATGTCTTCTCCTCCATGTCCATGTTTTTCTACATGGAATCCTAGTATGGGTTAACTCGGGTGACCTCTGTATTTATCTTCCTTTATTTTAAAGTGATTGTTTTACCGACTCTTGTTCCGATGTGGGACTTTCAAGGATGTTTCCAAGCCCAATTTTAAAATTGCGAGGACGCAATTCCCAAAAGGGGGTAGGATGTAACACCCTAGGTAAATAAAGAATATGAAATTTTTATATTTATTCCAATTTGTGGAAAAAATTTCAATATTAATTTAAATGGAATGCTATGCTCAATGACTTACCCAATACGAAACAACGAGTTCCTTTGAAATATTACGTTGCACTCTAATAATAAAATAATATTATTTTAAATGTTAGTTAACGCCTAGTCGTTGTATTGATAAGAATGAATAGAAATAACTAAAATATGATTATATATGTTTGTTAAATGTTTTTACTTTTATACAATAAATTTTAGAGGCTTAAAATACAAATGAATCCAATCTTAAGCATTGAATACACTAGTATTTTTAAAAGATTGTTTTACTACCTTTTGATGGAAAATCATTTTTAAATCAAAATTTTGACAATTTTATAAGCTCTATTTTTCAAAATAAACATATTATTTATGATTGGGACATAGAAATTTACCTTGGGTTAATTTTTGGTATTTTTCTGACAATGTTCATTTCTCAATGAATAGTGAAAAATACTACATTTTACATCAAAACTATTTTTTCATATAATTTAATTATATGGTTATATTATCTTTTTAATTTGTTTTAAAGTGTAATTGGAATATATTTTTACCCTTTAATCCAATTATGGAAATTTGGATTAATTTCACTTTGGAATTGGGCATAAACAAGTGCCAAACTTTTCATAAATATTGTTTCTAAAAAACCAGCTATTTGTTTTGACATTGGGAATTTTTTTTAAAATTAATTATTGAAATTTATGTGTTTGGAATTTGGTAAAATGGATTAAATATTTGGAATCAGAAGGTCCAAATTATTTAATTAAGACTCTTTTGTTTTTGGACATTATGAATAGTAACGACGGTAATTATCTTTATTTATCTTGATTAATGAGTAATCAGGTAGTTAAAGATAATAAGATAATATCATAATAATAAAACATGACCACAACTTGTTTCCTAAGGCTACTGGATGTCTCATGGCGGACCATGGGATTCCTTGTGCCAAACTTGGGGGCCCCATGGAATCACTTTTGTGAGAAAGTGACTTTTTATCTTTTTATTTTTAAAGAATGTTAAATGTAACAAAGAATGTATCACCTAAGTAAAATATTTTTACATTTTTCTACATAATTGATATTTTGGACTATAAATATTAATTCCTAAAGCTAAAAATATTTCCTACATCATGATATTTTTTATATAATTTTTAGACATTAAATTTATTAAATTATATATGACATCATGATGATACAGTGATTACCTCATTAATAAAGGATTTAAATAAAATGGAAAGTTAATGTAAAATATAAGAACTACACATGTAAAAAACCTATTTTATGGGTGGATTTCGAACCCTTATCACCTTATCCTAGAAACAAATCAATGTGGGACCATTAAAATCTGAAACTCATTTGAAAATAAAGTTACATTTTATACCTTTCCAAGAGTGCCCCTCCTCTCCTCTTATAAAATGCCCCCACCTATACCTCCTTAACCACACTTCCAAAGCCTTTTTCAGCCAACCCATGCCCATTTCGTCTCTCCACATCCCTCTCTAACTCCTTGAATTCTCACTTTGGGGAGAAGTCTTCCGAAGGAAGCCTTTGAGCTCAATCCAAAGGGAGTTACCCGATTTTAAGGTAATGTCTTCACATGTGTCCTTTTGTATTATTTTTCTTCTCCAACCTCCTAAAGTCTTTTTATTCATTCATTTTATAACAAATACAGTATCTTCAATATACTAGGATGTTGTTATAAGAAGGATTCGAGATACACTTACACACACCTACATCTAATGGTTAAATAACATACTTTTTCCGTGGATGTCGAATTTCTACCTCCCAAAACGATGATTGATCAACAATCTTCTAACACCTTAAAAGGTGTCCATTAAGATGACACTATATTTATATATGATATCAAATATGTTTATGTTTTACTTATGTTTCTGTATTTTTCATTTATGGATTACCTTTATGGTTTCCATTATAGGTAAACGTGATATCTTCATTTAAGGAAGTTTGGACTACCGCCCCCTCAAAGTGATTTGATTCATTAATACCATATGTGGTACGTATAAAGGATATATTTAATGATATTATATATGATACCATACTATAATTAAAATACTATTATGTATCATTATGTTTTAATTCCATTAAATATGAAATAGAAATGGAAGTAGCGTTCATGCGTACGTACGGCTTACCGTCTCCATGAAAGGTACATTTCATTTCTTATCTCAAAATGTTATGTAAGTACATATATATAATGGATATATATGTAATATATTACATCTAAATTATGGATATAATTATGGAATTATAATATATATATATATATATATATCTCATTTTGTTTTAATTCCATTAATATGACAAAAAATGAAAGTAGTGTTCATGCGTACGTACGGCCTACCGTCTCCATGAACGGTGCTTTTCGTTTTTTATATCCAAATGATATGGAATAGTATAAAATGAATATTTAGTGGATATATATGTTATTTTAATCATTAATACTATTCTGGAAATTATTTACTTATAACTACATGGGCAATTTTTTTCAAACAAGTTCATTTTTTACTCATGTACAAAACATCGGGAAAAACGTCTGATATGAACTAACATTATTATACAATTATTATAACATTATAATATGTGATATGAACTGAATAATAATCTATAAAGGAGGTACTTTGGAAATTATTAATTGACCAAAGTTTATTATTCAGGAATATAAAGAAACGAACAAGACAAGTTGGACATGAGGTAAGGGATCCTACTCCTCTCTTTCTTTTTAAGTACACTATTTTATATCATTCCTTTTAAAGCTCATATTTCTTGTTATTGGGATATTTTTTTATATTACTCTTACTGTAATTTTTATGTTCATATGATGAGAGAACTTATTCTCTCTCATCAATCCATTTTGGATGTTTTGAGTGGCGTCGTTAGGCTGCCGAATTTTCGTAAGAGATCTAACCTCTCTCTTTCTTTTTAAGTACTCTCCTTTATGTCACTTCTTCTAAGCTCCTCTTTGTTATGTTGGGGGATGTTCTTTTATATTCCTCTTTCTGTAAACATTATGTTAATATGATGAGAGACCCTATTTGATCTCATCAAACCATTTTGGATGTTTTAAGTGGCGTCGTTAGGCTGACGAGTTTTCGTAAGGGATTTTTCATCTCACTTTTATTCCCGTGAGATTTATGCTAAATTTGCCAAAATTTCCTTTGAGTGGTGTATGTACTGCCCATTATTTCACTCATTCTGTAAAATAATTTCATTTATGAGTATTTACATCAATGTTGTATTGTCCTTCTTTCATGGGGTGCATGTCTCGAAAGATACCCATGTCGCTAAGAGAACCATTCACCCTCCTCTTTTTAAAAGACTTCTTTTCTTATGTCTTTTAATTCACATACTATTATGTTGGGATATGTTCTTCTATATCCTTATTGATTTAAATTTTATTTCCATGTGATGAGATACCCTTTTTATCTCTCATCAACTCATTTTCTGAATTTTGTAGTGACGCCGTAAGGGTGTCAAATTTTGGCAAGGGAACCTCTTAACCCAAATTTGATTCTTTGGGATAAACTTGTACTCCTTGAATATGTCGTTCTATGAATATGTGTGAATATACTCTGATTTTTTATCACTTAATATCCACTTATATTTGGTGTATTCATTTCTCACACATAATTATGTAATTGATTTATCCTTAAACCTAGGATACCATCTTTGTAAGGGACTTCATCTCAATCTCCATTCATTGAGGCATATTTTGTTTTATACACAATCTTCTTTTATACAGTGTATAAGCCCCTTTAACTTTTACGTTTATCCAAAAGGAATCTTTTTTATACAAAGCGTTTTACTAAACGACAAAATGGAATGTTTTGTCGTACATATGCGGCGACAATGACTTCTCCGCCGCCGTGACCATTATTTGAGTGTCGGCTTCCTCTATAAGACATACCTTCTTTTTAAAAGAAAAATAAATACCATGTTTTACTTCTTTTATTTTGGTATTGAAAATGGTTTTCATAACGTTTTTATATCAATGTGTAGTATTGATATCTTGTGATTGAAAGGTGGAAATGTTATGTTTCCTTTATTCTTGTTTTATGTGATATGATTATGTCGAGGTTCTTGGGCATTATTATGAAGATGGGTGGTTCAGTGATAAACTAAGGGCGGGTGAGCCCGATATAGCTCTCCAATGCATTGGGTAACGCGATGGAGTGAAACGTTAAGGTTTCTCCGAAGAGATTTAGGGAATATACTGTGGTGGGTATTCCAAACGTAACTAAGAGGGTTACTCCCTACGTAAGAATGTTATGAATGCCTCATGTTACCTTTTATGTCTTATGATTTCTATGATTTATTCATGATTTGATGAGGTATGTTAAAGTGCCTATTTTTTATGGGTAAAGTATGATTTCATTCTTATGTATATATGAACTCATATTTCCTTTCCATATTTTTATAACCCTTACTGATCTTTTTATGCTCATCCAATGTTTTTGAAATGTTTTTCGCTGGTCAAGGGAATGGTACATGATGTGATGATAGTGTGAAGGATGTGTTAAGAAAGAATCCATGTTTTATTTTAAATATGTTTCCGTTGATGGGAAGAATGAATACTGTCTTTTATGTAACCACTTTGTTTAAATGTGGAATGTAATGCAAGTTTCATGATCTAATTCTCTATAACTCTAAACCTGAAAAGATCCTCAATGTGTAATCTTGTAATGACTCAATATTAAGTAAGGTTTAAGGCTAGGTCCTTATAAAAAGTTTCATACTAATAAAGGAGATAAAGGGGAGAAGGCGAGAGACACTCTTATTTACTGAGAGACAAGCAACATGTACCCAGAACATTCTATGAGATGCCATAATTAATTGTTGACATGTACTCATCTCCTCAAGAAAACCCTATGGGTTGTTATCCTTGACACACGATTGTCCTTAGACATGTTCAAGAAACCTTGTGGTGCTCTGATTATAGATGTATGGACATTCCCACCACATGCTGCCAAACTCCTCATATGTCCCATATTGGTCCTGCAAGGCATCATCCATAAATCGAGTAAAAATCCAAGATTTCACTCATGAAATCACACATGACTCAGAACCATTTTCACTTAAAAATGAGATAAAATGGAGGATTAGAGAAGTATTAACAGTCACTAAAAGACATGAGAGACACCACCAGTCCTCAGTGACATTTCTACCTTGTATCACAGAATCTATTTGGTTTGATGTCCCCATAACACAGAAGTCTATAGACATGACTGGAAAACTCATCTTCACATTAAAGGCCAAAGAACATATTTTTAAATGATGTGCTCATATTCCCTCTTATAAACAGTGTTGGTCATGGGACACATCACCAAGAAATAGAAGAGATGTATTCAATAGCAGACATTAAATCTCAAATGATTCCCAACCTTTATATCATGAAACAAATTGGATCTAAAGGGTGGTGGTGGAAGGTACTAGAGGTATCTAAATGGAATGTAACACCCATAGGAAACCCATAGTGTTGGCCTTGATGATCCCAGACAATAGACTTGAGGTATCATGAGTGACTTCCAATAAAAAATCAGTTCTTACGAGGACCCTTGTACATTTAGAAGTTGAAAAACAATGGTACTTTTATATATCCGCATGATAAAAAAATGTTTTCTATAATAGGAAAATAATACATTAAATTAACAATTGATGGAGGACACTATTAAATATTGAAAATTAAGAGATGCACCCAAAGTGGTTCATGATAGATACTTGTGAAACTGTGTGGTACTAGACCCCTTCATTGGCTCCCTCTTGGACTCATGCCAGATTCCTTTTGTTAATCATCCTTTAACTGAGGTAGTGAGACCAATAAATTCCCCCCCCCCAAATGAAGAAGGGGTGATTTTTTCTTACAACTACCCCAAATGCCTAGAATATATTGGATTCTAATCTCAACACCTACAAACTTATCAGAACGATCACGTGTCAGACCAACATTTCACCAGGTAATATACTAGTGGAAAGTTTGATTAGTCATGCACATGGAATAAATCACTTCACATGATTATCTATAGATCACATGAAATACATCTGGGGGTTATGAGAAGGACATTCAGTAGGCCCACTAGATAATGCAATAATCAAGACAAACTAAACTAAATAAAACCAAGGCATCTACAACACAGGTCTAGTTTTGAGTATAAAATTTGTGGAAATAAGTAAAAGGCATACTCATTGTCCCTCATGAGATTCTTATAAATCATCAAAAGAAAAACAAAAACACAAAATTGTGTCACCTAGATATCTGGACACTCCTCCAATGTACCTTTTGGGACACGAGAAATACTTCATAAATTCAAAAATAATTCATGTGGTTCTCTTATGGTGACCACTAAGATGTCACTAAACATTCGGGTCTATCAACCAGGACTCACTATGTCCCTAGGACACATTTCCTGACTCATATAATGGATCCCACTCAAGTCATATGTGTATTGTGAAAGGTTATGGACAAGATAACAATGCTCTTGTGACACCCTCTAGGTAAGTAAGCTATGAATCATTATATCCTTAAGATATTTCATCTAGGTATTTTTATATGCCTCAAAGGTTTTATCCAAGACATGAGACACCCCTCCAACTATTCCACACTAGATCCTATGGATCCCTCCATATGTTTCAAACCAGGTCTTGTTATGGCTTACATGACATGAGAACGGTGTCATGCACCACCCTATCCACAAGAAGGCTACGTCAATTGGGTTTCCTAGGACATGATAATCTAGCCTGACCTTGATTTTTTCCCCAACCAATAAGGAAGGCACAATTTGTAAGTCTCAACATAAATGGAACTATAGTGACATTGAATGATTCCTTGCATAGGATAAATAGTCTACCTCCCCATGAATTCTGATCTCCATATTGATCATCATGGGATTCCTCAATTTTGAAGCCCCTAAAACAAACCGAACTATGAAGAATCTAATTCCATCCATATCCAAGATACATAGACTACCTATATTTAAGTTTAATGATCTATATTGAACATCTAGGGAAATAACTCTATCTTGGGCCCTTACTCAATGAAATGAAATTGATTTTTTATTATCCTTTATTTCTCACAATGAGCATGGATCACATGGATATAGGGAATTGAAATGATCAAGAAATATGCACTATAAACCATCATAATGGAATAAATAATCAACAATGTGTAAGTCCTAACATAAAGGGAACTACGACAACATAGATTCATTACTTAATCAATATATATTGGATACATCTCTCAGAGATTTGAGCTCTATATTGTGCATCTGGGGTAACCTTAGTAGTAAGCCCATAATACAAACTAAAATACAATTACTTTGACTGCTACCATACTCAGGATACATAGGAAGCATTCCATAGGAATGAGATCTATACCAAATACAATAATGATTGTTCCAACAATGAAGATCCATATCTTTATGCCATGAGGCTGATCATCTGCTACCCCCATGATTTCTCACATAGAGAATATCTCTCTTAGGCATGGGGGGAAAAACTAACACCTCAATGAGAAAAAATAATATCCATTAACTGGAGAAATGTTATGGATACTACTTAAACATGGTTATATATCTTGGGGATAGCAATAAAGACACAAATAAACAACATGGGTTTTAATTCCTACAATATCTAGGATATGTAGGACTCCACATAAAGTCTCAATCACCTCCTCATGATATTAACAACTACTGTACATGGAGGAATATTTTGAAGCACTTTGTTATATGTCTTTATCATATATTATTCCACCAGATACTAGAAAATGATGGTGAACCTCATATACATGCATATGGATTCAAAAAAGCAATCTCTGTAATTTTTATATAAATGATAATTAACCCACAGTCATTTCTTTAGGGTAACCTGTCCTGTATTGGGATTTGGAAGTGATTCAAAGAAAAATCATAAATCTATATGAGCATACCAATGTATGAAACAACCGCCACCCCCTTAAAGGGTGTGATGAGATTGAACTCCCATCATTTTGGCCAATTCGAGTCCCAAAGGATCATAGGGCCTAAAATCTCAGATAACTGGTGGCCTTTGAAAAGATGGAATATTAAAAGCAATTGATAAGGGAACTTTTGGAAGTTTCTAGGGATGATGGAAAAAATGGAATACCCAAGGTAAATGACTAAATGAGGCCATAAAATACCCTTTAATCCTACCATAAAAGGGAATCTCATCCCAAATTCGACAGTGAATCTGGAAGAAACAATGATATAAAAAACTAAATAGTTTGTGACCAAAACTATCAACTTTTTCATTTTTACATAACAATTCTAAAATAATACTACAAATAATTGTGATAGATAAACAAATATATATTGAATAGAAAAATATTATTGAAAAACTACATAAATACAACAATTATATATAAATTAAGCTAATTTATATTTGAAAAAACTAATCTAAATAAAAAATAATCATAATTATTCAAATATTTGTGTCATGAAAATTAATAAATGTCATTTATATAAAATTTTATGCATATTTAATTGGGAAATATGAAAAAATATATTTAAACTGTAATATTAAGAAAATAGAAATGGATTTTTTAATATATCCCCCCACATTATTATTCTTTAATGAGAAAACCATGTGTATGACATTTTTATCAATACTCTTATATAACTTTTTGATGCGCGTAGGTATCTCACATACTTTAGATCCATCATCTGGTTTTGATAAAAAAACATTCTTTCATTTAAATATAACTTTACATAATGCTTTTAAATAACTAAAAACAATGAATTTTTTTCATGTCCTTTTAAGGAAATAGAATCCATAGTGAATTCCAATATATTAAAATTGACATGAGTCATACGAAACTCATCATATTTGATATTTCTGTAACTAAAAACCCATTTTTTCAATATTAGAACATGAAATTTAAAATAAACACTCACCCATATTTCATTAACAAATATCTAATATAAACCTGATGCAAAGATTATTTTCTTCTAATTTTTGTAAGAAAAATGAATTTCATTACTGAAAATCGATAAATTAACATTCTAAACTTCATTTTGAATTTCATGATCATTAAAATAAAATTTATAGATATTAGTTGGATAATAAAACCATGTTATATAATTTCAACTTATCCCACGTACTAATAATATTAAGGGTTCAAATTCATCTGATCTACATTGAATGATCTCTTTAAACAAAAGGGGAAATGTTTTCTATTATTCTCATTAAATATATAAATTAAATTTTACATTTCATTAATGAATTTTAAAAATGAATTTTTATTTTTTTGTAGTTCAGTATAATGAATGATATTCAATAAGTATAATTGTACCTAATTTTTTTGTCGCCTATCAATGATTTTAATTTAATTCCACATTTTTTCATACACAAAAAATAACACATTTAAAATGAAAATAATAGGAAACCCAATGTTCTCTAGTGCTAAAAAATTGTTTTTAAAAAAATTACATCCTTAGATGAATTATATTTATAAACAATAAAGGCTTCTGGAACATATGGACTTTTAACATACACCTTTAATATAATAATATAACATACAAAAGTATATATAAAATATATAAATATAGGACAGTAATGAGTTATTTATCACACTAAAAATATTAAATTATACATGATCCTTATAATATTTTGTTAAATATATATTCCAAGTTTCTAATGTTCAAAAACTTCATCATCTAGTGAACTCTTCAATTTATTTGGATCAAAAACATTTTAACAAATTAAATTATAAAAAATAGCACACATTAATAAAATTAATTCCAGAATATATTATGTATATTCTATGAAATAGAAGTAGTAGGAGTTATTTATTCATGTAATATAAAACCTGATATTTGAAACCCATCAATTAAATTTTTTTGATTAAATATATATTTCTACTTTTAACAAAAAAACTAAATAACATTAAAGCCATAAAAAACAAGAAAATTATAATTTTAAATTCCTTCGATGATGTATGAAAATATGTATGAATGTATGCTCATCTTACATAATAATTATATCCTAGATACAAAGATATTCCCACTTATAAAAATTTTAATATTCCATTCAGTCCATCCATAGTTTTGAATGTAATATCTATCAATGTTCCAATTTAAATTTCATATATATTCTTATCAAAAAATGTACCTTAAATATTGTTATTGATATTTTAATACCTCTAATATGAAAGATAAAAAATTATATTGTGTTTTCCATACATTTGAATCATTTAATAATTATGATGTCTTTCTGAATGTGATAGTAATTTATTTACCCTCCTAAAAAACTCATTGGTTGAGAAATGATTTTCACCAATATCAAATTAATGTTTCCTATTGAATTCATTTATAAATCTCCAATATGATTGATATATATATATAACATATTTTATCCATGTATACTATTTTTCTTTAATTTTTTAGTCCATTATATGATGTCCATTCTCTATAAATTGGGTTACCATTATGACCACTATCATTATATCCATACTAATTTTCATATGTTTTGATGTCAGTTATAGTGAACATAATAATTATATAATAATAAAATTATTCCATTACATAATAATTGTTCAAAAAATTTACTTCCTCTTATATAAATAAAAAATCATCCATTAATGGTCATAATAGTACATCAATATCATTTCCAGATAATATTTAGCATGGAAATCAATAAAATCATCAAGATATAATTCTATATCATAATTTTATTTTTAAAAAATTGAATCTATTTTACAATGGATGTTGATTACATGTTTAAAATGGTATAAGATAAAAGGGATCATAGAAAGTATGATCGATTAGATTTGTGGTCTTTGAAAACATGTTATAAGATTGCTTCACACATTACAGTGTCAATATGAAGACATAGTATAAGAAAAATTATTTTATCTAAGAAATCATTTATTAAATTATTCCTCAAATCATAGGTAAGGGAAAAAATAAACACTGAACACAGATTCATGGTAATATTTAAGTATATATTAATTTTACTTACTTTAATAAGGAACAATAAATATAGAAGTGTATATAAATTAAAAATCATAAAATTCTGAAAAACACATGGATTTTATATACAACTAATTATAATATCAACATTGTAATCATACTGATAAAGGAATTTTACAAGATGATCCCCATAGAGATACGATAATGAGGGGAGACATATGGAGACTACCCGAGTCCCATCACTAATATGGCTTGGGTTAGAAACTAGCATTGAGGGTATGTTAAGCATACATATGGAAGACATTATGCTCTAAGGGAATCATGAATAATAGAGTGATAAGTAGGATACATGAACAAAGACATTCTCAGACATATACATATATAAATAAAAACAATTTAAAAAACTGAAATTTCATGCAATACTAAACAAATTAATGGTACCAAAAGTACCCAAAATATACAGATAAAACATTCCATGAATCCCTAATTGCTCATGCTAAACACTGATCTAGTAATGTCTTTCCCATTCACCAACCTCTTATAAGTGACCTGAAAAAAGTTTATAGATGAGTAGGGTGATAATAAAAGTATACTCATTAGTATAATTACTAGAGCCTCCTGTGAAAAATATAAATAAACCCTGATAATGCACAATGAGATATAGTGAAACTAACATGTCACCTAAATAGGTATAGTATATTCCCATATCTCCATGGATAAATATCATCATGTAATGAATACAAGAGCACATGTATTATAATTAATTTTCAAGGGTACCCCAACTCCCTTTCCTCACTGGATAGCTACTATGTTCCATCATTCCATATCCTGAGCCTTATCTCCCTTGAATCAAGCTAGCCTGATAATAACTGGAAAAGAAACCACCATATTCTCCTAGTTCATGAAATAACCACATAATCAGTTACCCTATTACCATATAGATACAATTTAGTTTCTAATATGAACCATATCCTATATGATGTATATCAAACAATATGTATTATACCTTAATCCATTACATCCAACATAATGAGTAAGTATCTCAATAAATCACATCTTATACATGTGGTGCCTATAATAATCCATTGTTTACTATATTTGGGAATACATTTGTTTGAAATAACACCATTACATCAATGTCCTTCTACAAGCATATATGGAAGAAACCCTAATTCAAACCATTACATGTTACTAATAAGAGAAGGGAGTGTGGTATGATGGGGTAGTCATCCATCCATCCAACGATAAGGATGTTGGGGAGAACAACCTCTAAGAGTCCAGTCGATGTCATTTTCCCTAACCGATATAGGTGGGGAAACATATGAAATTAAAGAATATACATGATATAATATATATAATAACCACAATATTGGCATAACCTACTCTCAAACTCAACTACATATAATGTCTCTAAGACTCCCGACTACTAATTCTAAGACTCGATATCCTCAAACAACAGAAGAATATAATGAAGCTACCTTAGTTTAATTCTTAACATGTAAGAATTTCCTTGTGTTAATTTATTTAGTATCCTTTAATTAAAAATTTTACATTATAAAAAATTATATTTAATTATATTACATTACATTAACCATAAATTTAATATCAATGCCAACCTTGTATAATTCCTAACTAAGGAATTAGTTTATCAAGTTTAACATTATTTGGGAATTTTAATTCCATCATAATCCAAACCATTGAATTAAACAATTATTTATTCATTATAAAGAACATTTCAATATCTATATACTCTAGGAAATCCATATTAAGAAACCACTATAATAATATATGAACTCAAGAACCTCCAGCTATGTTGAGCAATGGGGAAAAATGATGATAAACAATAAACTCTTCCATATTACAGTAAATAGATTCAAAAAAGAGAATATCAAGTCTCAATATTTCAAAAAATAATTAATCCCATATTTAATGCATTCCATAACCTCTGATTATATCATTGACTCTCACATTCAATTACCAATGCATCTCTCCATCACAGGAGTCTTCTGTTTCCACATCATTTGGGCCACCCTAACCAAATATCACAACATCCATATGAGGATCTTCCATAAAAGGCTCACAATATATTTTAAAATCTCCTACTTATATCCCACATCATCGCACTAGGAACAGGAATAGAGGACTCAAAACCCGAGGATCATATCCAAATAACATTATATCAAGTTGGAACAAACATGAATTAAAAAGGGAAATTGGGCCCTAAAACATTCATTGTGCCATCTCAAGAAAACAAGCACTCATAGATCGAAAAAAGGAACTCAACATTATCATGAAAATGGAAGACTAAATCCATAGAAATAAAAATATCTAATTCGAACATAATTTTTTTATTCAATATTGAATTAATTGATTTATTATTTAATTTTTTCCCACTGCATGGTAACAAATGAAATAATCTATAAAAATTCATCAAATGAAAAATGTGATCTTATAATTTAATTCAGTTCAACAACAATGATATGTCCCATTAAAAACTAAAATACCTTCATTTATTATCACTACATGAATTAATATGATTTATTTTGATTAACAATTTTTTTCCATTCCATTAATCACA